>AP025053.1:21335246-21380246 GCA_036186865.1 Eustoma russellianum
CTCCGCCTCAATATCTGAGTTAAGCACACATTTAGTTCCGTCCGGCCGTAGTATTCGTCTAATGGCTTGCTTTCATCTTTTTTCCTTTACTGTGTTATGATAAAACGAGGTGTTTGCATCTCCTTCCTTCAGCCATTTAACATTTGCTTTTTTGCTTCCAATAAAGGAAAGCTCATTTCTGGGCAAGTTGCAAGTGAGCAATACTTTGATGATATCTTGTATGCGCCATGTCATTAGGATTGGAATCAAAGTCCTTTTCACAATGCATGGCATGCAATTCGGCCTGTGCTACCGCGTCGAATATATTACCAAAGACCTCTACATTCCATCTCTTTAATTCCTTCAGTAAACGCCGCAGCTTATCAAATAACCCCCACATGCCACCCACTGTTGGAAAAGCCTTCCAAGTATGCTGAACGAAATAATCAAAATCTGGATGCGAAGCCCAAACATCAAGATATCTGAAAGCCGCAGGACCCCGCAGATTATTTGAATCACATGTTAAAAATAAAGGCGCATGATCAGAATTGGCCCGTGTAAGATGCTGAACCTGTGCAACTGGAAACATATCCAAAAAAAGCTGACGAACACAAAAATCTGTCTAGACGACGCCAAACACGTCCCAAACCTCGACCATCACACCAAGTAAAAGAGCGATCCTTGAAAGCATATTTCTTGCAGATCGCAAACTTGAACACAATCATTAAAATCCTGTAGGGAACGCAAAGTAGGTGATGATCGGCCCCGATGTTCCTCTAATGTACGATATGTATTGAAATCTCCACCCATCAACCATGGAATATTCAGCGAAGCATGAAATGATTGCAAGTCAGCCCACAATGGACGTCGGGCAGATGTAGAATGTTGCCCATGTACCGTAGTCAGCCAAAACCGCTCACCTCTTCCCAACCACTGATATTTAATGGAGAGAAGTTCTGCTGCCCAGATCGAATGTTCTCTTGCGCCACTATTGATTCCTTCCAAAAAAACCATATATGATCATTACATATGGATAAAGATTTTGAGAACCCTAATTGCAACTGATATGATAACAATAAAGAAGGGCGAATCTTCGGCTCTATGGCAACTAAAATATGCAACTTATGACGTCTTACAAGAGCAAGCAACCAATTGATCGATGTCTTTATACCTCTTACATTCCATATAATTATCTTCATTAAGATAACGCATCAAAAGAGTTAGTGAGGTGAGCAGCACGTAACCTAGTAAGGCGAGGCGAAACTGCTAGTTGCATACAACGTAACAATCGAGGACCCACACTAGATTGCGGGTCCTTAGATATCTCAACTATTTGCCCCTTGCAGATTGGTCTGTCATTTGCTTCAAATAAGTTAGCAACACCTTCATAAGGATCAGGATCCTATTCATCCAATCGATATACCTCTAAAGGAAGGTTAAGTTCATTATCCGAGTAAGAGGAGGAGGCTGCGCGCACTGCGATATCCCCCACCATACAATCATCAATACCTCTCAACTGGGAAATCTCCTGAACATCAGTAATCACAGCTGCTACCCCCAGATCAGGCGACGGAGGTTGCACATGAATCATAGGAGAGGGAACTTCTTGTGCCGCAAATGGGACGTGACTTACAGCAGGCATAGTTCCATGCAAAACAGTCTACGAAGGATTTTTTTGGGGTCCAGTATTGGCGTTTTCCTTTTTTGCATTTTTTTTGTCCTTGTCCTCGCCTGATATCTGTGTATTGAGGTCAGTCACTAACACGCCAGATATAACGTGTTTGCGTGGAGTAGATGATTGCATCGTGGGTGATCTTCCCATGCAACCTGACATAGCTGCACTTTCAGATAGTGAATTGGTTCTTCCGCTTAATGTTAGCCAACTTGATGAGCACGACAAGAGTCTTTATGATGCGATGGCCAATTTGTTTCAGGAGACATTCATTGATACAAGTCGATTGATAGCATCAAGCAGCGACGCATCCATGGCTCCAGAAGGCGCCCCTCCAAGAATTTTGCGTCGTGGTCAACATACCGTGCCCTCATCTTCGTGCATAACCAGGTCATGTGCAATACAACCCTCTAGCTCTTTTGACAATCTCTCTTAATGAAGCTATTGATATGGAATGTGGGGGGTATACGTACCTCAATGCCATGTATTCATTCGTTGAACAGACGTTATCATTTACACATACTAATCGTTATAGAACCAAAGGCTAGGGTTTCTTTATTGACATATTACAAATTACAGTTTGGCTTCTCAAAATTTTTAGCTACCTGTGATGATCATATTTGATTTTTTTGGAAGGACTCTTTATTTTCTCTGGAAGGAGAACGGGAGGGGCCTCAAAATCACTCTCTTCAATTAAAGTGGTTAGCAACGGGGGATTTATTTTTGTTGACGGTGGTATATGGGCTGCATTCCATTGCAGCAAGACGCCCACTTTGGGTAGATTTGCAATTGTTTCTGTTACAACCCAGAAATTCGTTGTGTCGTAACGACTCCCAGTATCGTAAATATAAGTCCGTAGGTGTACGATTCATAAAACTAGATTTGTATTACCAAATACATTAACAAATATATTACAAACGTTTCAGTATATACAATAAAAACCCAATTAAATTAGTTAGTAACAACTTAAACTATTAGGATAAAGTAAATCAAAAAGAAATACATGTCACAACAATTTTATACTACATTAAATAAAAGAAAAACAATTATATACATACAAAGT
Organism: Eustoma russellianum; assembly: GCA_036186865.1. Lineage (NCBI taxonomy): Eukaryota > Viridiplantae > Streptophyta > Magnoliopsida > Gentianales > Gentianaceae > Eustoma > Eustoma russellianum. Next base: position 21,337,961 of record AP025053.1, read on the forward strand.
AAAAGAAAAGGAAAAGAAAAAGAAAGGTGAAGACAACTTGTCTTACACTTTGATTAAAATACTAGCATGCTCAAGAATCTTACCTTAACCCATCCCTCCACCCCATGCTTGTCAAAAGCTTGTCTCCAACCCCATCCCTCCCACTCCTTGGCCGGCCACCCCCTTAGAAAAGTAGGGTATTTCTTCTTTAACCCCTCACATAATTGCATCTTTAACCAACCAATTCATACTACCTCCAAAGAAAAATCTCAAGAACACTCCAACACCCCCTTAGTCCCATATAGGCCGACACTTTGGTCTTCAACAAGGAGAAGATTTCTTCTCCTTTATTCATACCAACATCACTCAAATCAAGTATCATAAACACTCAATCAGCTAAGAAGATTCAAGAAGGTTGTAGCATCTAGAATCAAAAGCAATCAAGGTAAGAACTTTATGAAGTTTAAGTTTGTTCTTCTATACTTAGTTTATAAGTTGATCACTAAACCCTCCTTTTAAACCCTAAAAACCATGTATACTAGGAGGAAGGAAGAAGAACTCTCTTCCAAACCAAGTGAAGGAAACATCCTCTAGTGTAAGAAAGGTGAACCAAGGCAAGTACTCTTCCTAGATCCTTCATGGCTTTCAAAAATTAAGTATTTATGTTCATATCAAAGTTGGATCATCATGTAGTATGTTCAATATTCTTCTCAAGCAAGTATAGATCTAAGTTAGAAGAAATATACAATATGTATATTTGATATTTTCAAACATGGTTATGTTAAAGTATGCATTAGTATGAAATATATTTGTTGATATATATATGTATAAGTGTATAGATCTATATATGTACATCCACGGATCTACACATATATGTCTATATATATATATATATGTATAAACGTGTAGAGGTATACATATATGTATACGGTTGTGTATCAATACATATGTGTATATACGGTTTTGAATTTATTAAGGTGTATGTATATATACGGTTGTAGATGCATATATACACACATAGATTTTATATATAAGTATGTGTAGTTGTATAGATAATATATATATATGGTTCTATATATGTATGTTTATAGATGTTTAGCTTGCATATATGTATATAAGTTTGGGAGTATGAATAATTGTATATACATATGGCTATTGTATAATATATCACAAAATGACTTATTATATGTATATATTATATACATATAGGTTCGGCCTTAGGCCTTAGTAACAAAGATGATTTCATCATATTTTTATATGTATATATATGATGAATATGTTAAGATAAGAAAATGAATAAGTTTTGGATATTACATAATATATCACAAAATGACTTCTATATGTATATATTATGTACACATATGTTCGGCCCTTAGGCCTTAGTAACAAAGATGATTTCATCATATTTTTTTAAGAGTATATAGTATATATGATGAATATGTTAAGATATGAAAATGAAAAGTTTTTGGATATTACATAATATATCATAAAATGACTTATATATGTATATACTATGTACATATAGGTTCGGCCTTTAAGCCTTAGTGACAAAGATAATTTCGTCCTATTTTTGTAAGTATAAATGTATATATGATGAATATGTTAAGTTATGAAAGTAGGCTAAGTATGTAATTTATGTATTATGTTATGAAAAGTAAGAAACATAAATAGTTCACATTTATGTGTGCGTAAGTATAAGACTACTAACTTTTACATGTACGTACATGATATGTTACATGTTATATATATACTAACATAGATAGGTTATGATAAAATGTAAGTCATGAAATCTTAGATGAAATGTAAAGTAATTAGAATTTTCATGATGTAGGCATTTTAAGCTATGAAATGTAGGTGTGGAATAGAAGTTACCAAATTATTGTATGATGAAAATGGAAAAAGAGGGCTATTTTAGTGTGATAGCCGAATGGTATTTAATTGGAGGTTAAAATGGTATTTTCTTTAAGTCGTGATACGTAGAAGGAAATTAAGTAAGTGATGATATTATAAAATGTAGAATGACCAAAGTACCTTCAATCGACCGAGTCTCATGTTGCATGAAATCAAGTTTGAAAAGTTATGTTTTTGAATCACATGTTTTAAATTCATATGCATAGGAATAATAAACACGAGGCGAATGATTCCAATGACCCATGTTATGTTATGACCATGTTATGTTATGTTATGTTGTAGCGCTTGTCCTGACATCGGGACCGGAGTGAGTGGTAGGTGTCAGGGGCCCATGTTTACGTTATGGCTGAGTGTAACACCGGGTCTGGGACACGGGATCTCAGTCATAATGCGTCACCGTTAGCACATGTACCTATGTTCATATGTTATGTTGTACATGTACTATATGGGGAATCATTCGGTATGTCGTGCGTTATTATTCTTATGAAAAGTGCTATAGCCAACGATGAAAATGTTATGTCTTCATGTCATGAAAATGTCATGTTATGCAAGTTATGAAAATCATGTCATGTTTATGAAACGTCATGTTTACGAAAAGTCATTTTATGAAAAGCCATGTTTTATACATCACGTCATGATCATGTCCCTTATGTGAGGATTAGAATATTTGTACGAACCATTATGCCTTAAGACGATTAAGAAAGATCATACACGTAGATGTGATGGATGCAAGTTATGACCTTAGCATAAGATGGATTAGTAATCAAGTACGGAAGGTAGACTAAGGATACGCTGAGGAAGAATGATATGACCTCTCAGGTAGGAGGTAAATCTTATGTTCTGTTTATCCTTATATATAATGCTGTCATTTGTAAATGGAGATGTAATTTCATTGTTACTTTATTACTATTTGTCTTCCCATGTATGATCCACATGAAGTATCTATAAAGAATACTTGCTGAGCGATTATAAAAGACAGTGGTTATCGCTCATACTTGCCTCTTAACATTTCAGAGGAACAGGGACCCTGATGCCGTGTTCATTGAGGAGGAACCCCAGATAGAGCATCCATGAGCGAAGATGTAGGCTGAAGCTATGTGCCTGTTGTGTGAGCTTTATTTTATGGTGATGTAATAAAGTTATCATGAGAAGCTGTATTGTGGTTGTGTGGATTTGAACGGTTTGTAATAATGTTATGTGTGTCGTGAGCTTATTACAAGTTGCTTCCGCTATATCGATTACAATTCATGTTGACATGCCACATGTATGGTATCAACGCCTTGTACTCTATGGAGTAGAGTATGGCGGGTGCATTGAACCGGAACTCTGGTTTCAGGCGGGGCGCTACAGTTGGTATCAGAGCAATGGCTCTAATCCACGGCGGGGAACAGTACAGTAAGCATTTAGAAGTTAAGTGATGATCCTAGAACTTAAGTTATGATCTTAGACCAAGAGCTGATATCCCTTAGATTAGAATCCTTAGAATAGTTAGGGATAGTTAGATAACATTTAAAGTTTTGCTTGGATTAAAAAAAGATGTAATTCTGAATTAGTCAGGAAGACAAATTGGTTTCAATTGTAAATTATTACTAATGATGCTGCAATTCAATAGGATGTCTCCACGACCTAGAGGTAGACCGCGTGCTGACAGACCTGCACAGTTACCCCCTCCTCCACCACCACAGATACCCCCGCAGACAGGACCGGTTCCATTTTACACTGAACAGGTGCCTCCACCCCCACAGCAGCAGGGTCAGGGAGATTTTCAGCAGGCTGTTCTGCAAGCTCTGGTACAGATAGGACAGGCGGTAGGTAACAACGGCCACCAGAATCATGCGACACCTTCACCGCCACCGCCACCACCTCCACCACAGCATGGTACTCGTTTCTTTTACGGGGAATTGAAGAAGGCCCGCATTCCTAACTTTGAAGGTGGATCTGACCCTGACATAGGCGAGAAATGCTAAAAGAAGTACAGAATAATTTTGAGCTGATTCAAATACCAGAGGAGATAAAAGCCCAGGTTATCAAGCCTTTTCTGACTGGTGAAGCCGATGAATGGTGGACCGCTAATTTGCAGCATTGCCAGATCCAGTTACTTGGGAACGATTTCTGAGAGAGTTTCACAAATTCTATATTCCACCATCAGTTACCTTGAAGAAAATAGGGATGTTTGAGTCTCTAATGCAGACGTCAGGAATGACAGTGGCAGACTATGCCAACCGATTTACCGCATTGAGAAGATATGTTCCAGCAATTATGGGAGATGAACAACTGAAAATGATTAAGTTTGAAAGAGGACTGAACCCACGCATTCGCACCTGGATTGTGAATGCCAACCCGAAGGATTTTGGTGAATTGCTGGATGCCTGTTATCGAGTAGAAAGGGACATCATCAGACGTGATTCTGACAGCCGAGGCAAAAGGACCCAAGAGTTTGGAGATGGCCAATCCAGTAAGTGGACTAAGACTGCTAAAAGAGATGGTGGATGTGCACATCAACCAAATTTTCAGCCACCAAAGCACAACCTCCCCACACAGGCAGCTGCGATACCTAAGTGTGCCACTTGTCAGCGACAACATAGGGGAGACTGTTTATTGAAGACTGGAGCATGTTTCAATTGTGGAAAGACTGGACACATGATCAGAGATTGTCCTGAACCCAGGAAGGGACCCCAGAGGGCCGCACCTCAGCAGAGAGATGGCCCAAGGGCCAATGCCAGAGTACATGTGATGACAGATGAGGAGGTTCTGGAAGCCCCAGACGTTGTGACAGGTATAATTCATTTGAAAAGTTTATGATATTATCTGCTTGATTCGGGATTGCATATTTGAATTATGAATTGCCTCAGGTGTTATATTAACAAACAACATACCTGCCAACGTATTATTTGATAGTGGTGCAAGCCATTCCTTTGTATCGAAAAGGTTTGCTAAGAACCTTGATAGTTGTCCGACTAGGCTGGATACGCCTTATCGCGTTCAAGCAGCGGATGATCAAGTGATCATTTCACATCATATATATAAGAATTGCGAGATAGAAATGGGAGGACAGAAGTTCGAAGTTACCCTAATTCCTATACAGATTGGGGATTTCGACCTTTTTTTAGGCATGGATTGGTTGTTCAAACACCATGCCTACATTGATTGTCGTGGTAAGCGTGTGATGATTAAGGATCCAATGCGAGAAGAAGTGATTTATCAAGGGAACTCCAAGATGAAAACAGAATATTTATCTGACAGCAGCAAAAGCATTTCAATCACTGAAGAAGGGTAGCGAAGGATTCCTTGTGTATGCTCTTGGCAAAGATTCCGAGACCCCATCAATTGACAGTATTCCAGTAGTCAAGGAGTTCACAGATGTATTTCCAGATGATCTACCCGGTTTGTCTCCGGACAGGGAGATTGAATTTGAGATTAATGTCGTTCCAGGAGCTGAACCAATTTCAAAGGCACCGTATAGAATGGCCCCAGCCGAATTAAAGGAATTGAAATCACAGTTGCAAGAATTGATAGATAAGAAGTTTATACGGCCAAGTGTATCACCATGGGGAGCTCCAGTGTTGTTCGTTAAGAAGAAAGATGGCAGCATGCGACTCTGCATCGATTATGGAGAGCTGAATAAAATCACTATCAAAAATAGATATCCACTGCCTCGAATCGACGACTTGTTCGATCAATTAAGGGTAAGTAATTTAAATAATTACATAACAAATATATAACTATTATAAATATCAATATAATTTTTCGTACAGGGAGCTAAAGTGTTCAGCAAGATTGACCTTCGCTCTGGTTACCATCAATTGAAGATCAAGTCGGAAGATATCGCTAAGACTGCTTTTCGTACAAGATATGGACATTATGAGTTCTTAGTGATGCCATTTGGATTGACCAACACACCCGTAGCATTCATGGATTTGATGAACACAGTATTTCGGGATTAGTTGGATAAGGTTCGTGGTGGTATTTATTGATGATATTCTAATATACTCACCAGATAAAGAGACCCATGCAGAGCATCTAAGAATAACACTGAATGTATTAGAAAAGAAGCAGTTATATGCTAAACTCAGCAAGTGCGAATTTTGGCTCCATAGTGTTGCATTTTTGGGTCATGTTGTGTCTAAGGATGGTATCTCAGTAGATCCGAAAAAGATTGAGGCTATTACGGAATGGCCGAGGCCGACAAATGTGACTGAGGTCAGGAGTTTCTTAGGACTTGCAGGTTATTATCGGAAGTTTGTTGAGGGATTCTCACGGATTGCAGTTCCATTAACTGATTGGCGTAGAAAAAGACGCGATATAATTGGACTTCTGATTGCGAACAGAGCTTCACCGAACTAAAGAAGAAATTGACATCGGCACCGGTATTAGCACAACCAATCTCAGGAGAGGGATTCGTGGTATATAGCAACGCTTCGAAGAATGGACTAGGTTGTGTATTAATGCAGGAAGAACGAGTAATCGCATATGCGTCAAGACAGTTGAAACCCTATGAACAGAATTATCCTACTCATGACCTGGAATTAGCGGCAGTTGTATTTGCGCTTAATATATGGAGACATTATTTATATGGAGAGAGATGCGAAATCTACACGGATCACAAGAGCTTGAAATATCTTTTCACCCAAAAAGAACTAAACATGAGGCAGCGAAGATGGTTGGAGTTGATGAAAGACTATGATCTCGCTATCCACTATCATCCGGGTAAGGCGAATAAAGTGGCAGATGCATTGAGTAGGAAGTCAAGTCATGCTAGGCAGACGCCTCTAGAGAGAGAGATAGCCGAGTTTGAATTGGATGTGGTTGACTCAACTGCAAATATTCTGGCTAAATTAATGATCACTCCCACTCTAATTGATAGGATTAAAGAGGCGCAAAAGAATGATTCTGAGTTAATGATCATTGTCAAGCAGTTTGAAGAACGACCGGTGAAGGATTTTCAGTTGCATAATGATGGCAGTCTTTGGTTCAAAGAGAGATTGTGTGTACCAAACATTGATGGAATTAAAAGAGAGATCATGACGGAAGCTCACAACTCACGGTTATCTATACATCCGGGAGCAACAAAGATGTACCAGGATCTTAAAAGAAATTATTGGTGGAACGGCATGAAGCGTCACATTGCGGAGTTTGTGGAGAGATGTCATACTTGTCAACAAGTTAAAGCAGAACATCAGAGGCCGGCAGGACTATTACAGCCTTTAGAGATTCCGGAGTGGAAATGGGAGCATATTACGATGGACTTTGTTACCGGACTCCCTAAGACTCGCAATGGTAATGATACGATTTGGGTAATCGTAGATCGTCTCACTAAATCGGCACATTTCTTATCCATGTCAATCCAAACATCCATAGAAAAGCTGGTCAGCATGTATATGAATGAGATAGTCAGCCTACATGGAACACCTGTCAGCATCGTGTGCGATAGAGATCCACGTTTTACTTCGCAATTTTGGAAAGCTTACCAAAATGCCATGGGTACCAAACTCCGGATGAGTACAGCATTTCATCCACAGACCGATGGACAGTCAGAACGTACCATACAAACATTGGAAGATATGCTACGCGCTTGCACTTTGGATTTCAAGGTTAGCTGGGACAAATCAGTGAAGTTAATTGAGTTCTCTTACAATAACAGCTATCACAGTTCTATTGGTATGGCACCTTTTGAGGCATTGTATGGAAGGAAGTGTAGATCCCCATTATATTGGGATGAAGTTGGCGAGAGAACTATTATGGGTCCGGAACTGGTGGAGCAGACTCTGGAAAAGATCAAGGTGATACGTGATAGATTGAAAGCAGCTCAAGATTGTAGCAAAAGCTGGGCTGATACAAAGAGGCGACCGATTGAGTTTGAAGTAGGTGAGAATGTATATTTGCGAGTTTCACCGATCAAAGGCGTGAGTAGATTTGGGATTAAAGGGAAACTGAGCCCTAGGTTTATTGGCCCTTATGAGGTACTAGAGAAAGTTGGAGCTGTTGCATACCGGTTGGCCTTACCTCCTACATTATCCCAGGTACATAATGTGTTTCATGTATCTCACTTACGGCGATATGTACACGATCCAGATCATATACTGGAGCAGCAACCTATAATTATTAAGACGATGTTACGTATGAAGAAGTTCCCATACGGATTGTGGACCGTAAGGAACAAGTGTTGAGGAGACGGACAATTCCATTTGTGAAAGACGGACATAAGAAAATGAATAAGTTTTGGATATTACATAATATATCACAAAATGACTTATATATGTATATATTATGTACATATATGTTCGGCCCTTAGGCCTTAGTGACAAAGATGACTTCATCATATTTTTATAAGTATATATGTATATATGATGAATATGTTAAGATACGAAAATGAATAAGTTTTGGATATTACATAATATATCATAAAATGACTTATATATGTATACTATGCACATATAGGTTCGGCCTTTAGGCCTTAGTGACAAAGATAATTTCATCATATTTTTGTAAGTATAAATGTATATATGATGAATATATTAAGTTATGAAAGTAGGCTAAGTATGTAATTTATGTATTATGTTATGAAAAGTAAGAAACATAAATAGTTCACATTTATGTGTGCGTAAGTATAAGACTACTAACTTTTACAATGTACGTACATGATATGTTACATGTTATATATATACTAACATAGATAGGTTATGATAAAATGTAAGTCATGAAATCTTAGATGAAATGTAAAGTAATTAGAATTTTCATGATGTAGGCATTTAAGCTATGAAATGTAGGTGTGGAATAGAAGTTACCAAATTATTGTATGATGAAAATGGAAAAAGAGGGCTGTTTTAGTGTGATAGCCGAATGGTATTTAATTGGAGGTTAAAATGGTATTTTCTTTAAGTCGTGATACGTAGAAGGAAATTAAGTAAGTGATGATATTATAAAATGTAGAATGACCAAAGTACCTTCAATCGACCGAGTCTCATGTTGCATGAAATCAAAGTTTGAAAAGTTATGTTTTTGAATCACATGTTTTAAAGTTCATATGCATAGGAATAATAAACACGAGACGAATGATTCCAATGACCCATGTTATGTTATGACCATGTTATGTTATGTTATGTTGTAGCGCTGTCCTGACATCGGGACCGGAGTGGTAGGTGTCAGGGGCCCATGTTTACGTTATGGCTGAGTGTAACACCGGGTCTGGGACACAGGATCTCAGTCATAATGCGTCACCGTTAGCACATGTACCTATGTTCATATGTTATGTTGTACATGTACTATATGGGGAATCATTCGGTATGTCGTGCGTTATTATTCTTATGAAAAATGCTATAGCCAACGATGAAAATGTTATGTCTTCATGTCATGAAAATGTCATGTTATGCAAGTTATGAAAATCATGTCATGTTTATGAAAAGTCATGTTTACGAAAAGTCATTTTATGAAAAGCCATGTTTTATACATCACGTCATGATCATGTCCCTTATGTGAGGATTAGAATATTTGTACGAACATTATGCCTTAAGACGATTAAGAAAGATCATACACGTAGATGTGATGAATGCAAGTTATGACCTTAGCATAAGATGGATTAGTAATCAAGTACGGAAGGTAGACTAAGGATACCCTGAGGAAGAATGATATGACATCTCAGGTAGGAGGTAAAATCTTATGTTCTGTTTTATCCTTATATATAATGCTGTCATTTGTAAATGGAGATGTAATTTCATTGTTACTTTATTACTATTTGTCTTCCCATGTATGATCCATATGAAGTATCTATAAAGAATACTTGTTGAGCGATTAAAAGACGGCGGTTATCGCTCATACTTGCCTCTTAACATTTCAGAGAACAGGGACCCTGATCCCGTGTTCATTGAGGAGGAACCCCAGATAGAGTATCCGTGAGCGAAGATGTAGGCTGAAGCTATGTGCCTGTTGTGTGAGCTTTATTTTATGGTGATGTAATAAAGTTATCGTGAGAAGCTGTATTTGTGGTTGTGTGGATTTAAACGGTTTGTAATAATATTATGTGTGTCGTGAGCTTATTACAAGTTGCTTCTGCTATATCGATTACAATTCATGTTGACATGCACATGTATGGTATCGATGCCTTGTACTCTATGGAGTAGAGTATGGCGGGTGCACTGAACCGGAACTCTGGTTTCGGGCGGGGCGCTACAGTTTCATTCTACATTATCTCTACCGTGACTGGTGGGAGGTGATTTTAACATGTTTCGTTCCTTGGACGAGCATCATGACAGGTCGACACCAACCTTTCTCTCATTATAGGATTTTAATGATTGTATCACAAACTGTGAGTTACAGGAGATATTATATCAGGGATCTATATATACATGGTCTGGTGTCCGCGGCTTGGGTCGCGTTCAACGGCGGTTGGACCTTTTTTTGTGCTCTCAATCATTTTTGGATTTGTTCCCGGTTACGCGATTGCAGCATCTTACTCGAGCTACATCTGACCATACACCGCTTTATTTGACTTGTGAGATTGACGGACCCATGGGTCTAGCCTCTTTCAGATATCTTGATGTCTGGGCCACGCATCCGGACTTTGATGCATTTGTCCAACACCATTGGCAGTCTTTCCTGACGGTGGGCGGTATTTGGGGTCTCTCAGATAAGCTACGGCGTTTGCGTCAACAGTTAAAACAATGGAATAAGGAGGTGTTCGGTAATATTTTCAATGCGGTGGCCCAGGCTGAGGAGGATGTATCTATTCATGAAAAAGAGTTTGATAATGATCCTTCACCGATTTGTAGAGAACGATATCATCATAGCCTGGATAAATTAAAATTGGCGCAATCTCGGGCATTTCTATATTCGAAGCAAAAGTCAAATGTGAAATGGCTTAAGGATGGTGATGCTAATACGTCCTACTATCATCACACAGTTAAAGACAAAAGAAGGTGCCAAATTGTCCGTCGAATCTTGTGCCAGGATGGCACTGAATGCTTGCTCGATGATGATATCTCTGCAGAAGCATCTCTTAATTTTTTGTCTCTTTTCGCAGAAGAGCCAGGACTGGATTGTCAGCCGATACTTCAGTACACATTGATGCTTCTTACTTTAGAGGATAATAATATGATGCTAGCAATGCCAACGTTGGAGGAGACTAAGCAAGCGGTCTGGGACCTCAGTCCATCCAATGCAGCTGGTCCAGATGGTTACCCGGGCTCATTTTATAGACATTTCTGGTCAGTTATACATCTAAATGTTCTTAAATCGGTACAAGAATTTTATTTAGGTGTGAGGATGCCACAGACGATTGCTACAGCCACCATCATTTTGATTCCTAAAGTGCCCAATCCGCAGACATTTGGAGACGTCAGGCCCATCTGTTTGACAAACTTTATCTCTAAAGTCATTACGCGCTTGATGGCTACTCGACTGGGTAGATTATTGCCTCGACTAATTTCACCAAAGCAAGCTGGTTTTATTAAGGGACAAGGCATCATGGAGCAAATCCTTCTAGCACAGGAAATGATACATCTATTGGATAAGCGCACCAGAGGCGGCCATGTGATGGTCAAGCTGGATATAGCCAAAGCTTTTGATAGAGTTAGTTGGCGTTATCTTGAACTACTTCTACAGCGCTTTGGATTTGATACCAGACTGATTCGATTCATGATGAACAATTTGCGAACTACTCGCTTCTCAATCCTCATCAATGGTAAACAAACAGAGCCCTTCTCTGTAGGTCATGGAGTGAAGCAGGGCGACCCATTCTCTCCATTGTTGTTTATTCTATCCTCTGAAGGTTTCTCTCGCGTGTTGAAGGCATTAGCGCAGTCGGGTTCAATAAAATGTTTTACTGCAGGTCACGTTCCTTGTGTCTCACATTTGGCCTTTGTGGATGATTTATTGATCTTTTTAAATGGCCAATCACGCAACCTGTTAAAGTTTTGCACTTTCTTAACGGCGTACCAGCGGGCTTCAGGACAACTCGTCAATTATCAGAAGAGTCAGGTGGTGGTAGGCCGAGGGGTCTCTAGTGGCGCAGCTTCATTATTGGGTATGCGATTATCTTCTATGCCCATTACATATCTTGGGTCTTTTCTTTATGAAGGCATCAACCGCTCTAGGTACAGTACATCTCTTATCTCTCACTTCGATGCTAAGCTGTCATTGCGGTCAACCAAATTGTTGTCAATGGCTGGCCGACTCGTCTTATTAAAGTATTTACTGAGTTCCATGCCTCTATATATCATTGCGAGTTCTCACTTGCCAAATAGCGTAATAGATGTTCCGCATAGAAAAATAGCGTCATTCCTTTGGAAAGGGCAATATCATTGGAGATCATGGCCATCATTGTGTCTGCCCATTGAGGATGGAGGCTTAGGTATCCGTAATCTACTGCACTTACAAAAGGCATATGACTGCCAACTCTGGTTGAAACATTTTCACTCTTCTACGCTTTGGGCAGATTTTTGTAAACATAAATATGGTACTCGATAAACTATTTATTCGAATATCTATGACTCTCCGGTATGGAAGCGACTGTGCAGCATCCACAGCTTTATGGAGTCGAAGGTAGAGCATGCATCGGATACTATATATTGGCTACTAGATGCTAATGGTCAGTTCACATTAAAATCAGCTTATGCCACTATTTCGTCCTCGGAAGATTATTTTTCGGAATCTCGCTATATTTGGTGGGCACACTCTCAGCCAGATATGCGTCTATTTATATGGAGACTCTGGACACATTCCCTACCATTAGTTGATAATTTACGATGTTGGCAAACGATATTCCCATCATGTGCGCATTTTGCCACCAAAGTTCAGACATGCAAGACCATCTTTTTCTTCACTGCCCCTGCATTAGACCATTATGGATAGAAATCTCCATCATTTTCTCGGGACCGCTGCCTAATAGTCGCACTATCAAAGCCCATTTATCCCGCTGGTGGCGCCAATCCAACACCACAACGATGACTGGCCATTTGAGAGTTGTCGTCCCATCTATTGTCACATGGACAATTTGGAAGGAGTACACAACAATCCGATTTGGTGAAGAAACTTTTAGCAATACCCGAATGTTGACTAGGATCCGTACATCAGTGTACACATGGTGTCTAGCGATGAATGGTAAGAAGTTTGTAACAACCATTCCATATTTAGTTCACTTGGCCTATTCCCCTCTCTAGCGAACAAAGTGACTGCGAATTATACGATGGGAGTTGCCTCCATCGGAGAAGATGAAACTCAATGTTGATGCGACAGTAGGCCGGTGCCAGGGTGCGGGAGGTTCTATCTTGCGGAATGATCAGGGTCAATTTGTTTCTGCGGTTTGATTTGCGTTACCTCTAGTTAGTCCGTTGCGAGCAGAGCTATTAACGTTGACCTTGCACTTCTGCTTTATGCGGAAGAGCACAAACGGATTATTGTTGAAACAGATTGTAAATCAATTGTTTCCATGTTGTCGGCGGCACACACTGGTCTCTTGGCGGTGGATTTTGCTAGGGCGATTATGTTCCTCACTGTAAATCAAGCGACAATTCAGTATTGTCCGAGGGAAGCGAACACAGCATCACATATGCTTGCTCGACATGGGTATCGCGCTGCAGGCCATCAAAAAATTCACACACTCCAAAGCCTTCCTTGTGAGGTGAGGGGTGCAATTCTGATGGATGTGCAGCTGTCTACCTTCCGACATTGAACATCGTCTCACTATGTGTTGGCGAAATAAGCCAATGGTTGCCTGTGTTTTCATACAACACAGGCGACAATGGTGCGATTTTCTACTTCTTTGTCTTGTCATCTTTACTCTATCTATTATACTCTTATGCGGTTGCTTACATCACTTTTCATGGTACAAACTTTTATTCTATATGGATGCTATGACATTGCTGAGTTGCATTCTTCACACGGGACGGGGAAACACGCTTGCGGGTCACTTGCTAATTCATAGAGGAGAAAGGCAACATATGGATGGAGCGCCTTGGTTCACACTGAATCAAGGCGACATGGGGATGTGATATCTCCTACGATATATTGTTACATTTTTTGACAACATGTTGCTTACGTCTATCCTTTATTGCTTTTGCTGTGAGGCGCATTTGATTCACCAACACAACATTGCTCTGAAATTGTTCTCCAGATGTTCGGCTGCGTTGACTGCATGCACGAAGCTTTTTTTGAGGACTCCACCTAATCAGCAGAGTTTCTTTCTTCATTGTGTTGTATTGGCTAAACATTCCAAACGCATAAATATGTACGCTTTTTCCTTCGCCAGGGTTTTATCCACAAGGGTGGTTTTACTTGGCAAGATTTTAATACAACATATCATATGCGAATGGAGACTAGCACTCATTAGCTCATTGCACTACCTATTTTCGTACGATGACTCCTTGTACTATGGTATTCCTCCGTCATAAGCGAGGCATTTTTAATAAATCTTATATATTCGTCCAATATATATATATATATATATATATATATATATATTGATATTGATATTTATGTATACATACACTCTACCCACATCTATATAAGTTTTGGCCAACCACTACCCTTATAATCCATACGTTCAGCCAGCACTTAGGAGAAGAAATCTCGTGTAAAAAATTATTGGCCGAACAAGGTAGGTTACCTTCTCCTCTTCTTGGACTGTCGCACTTGCAATAAATTTCCACGTGTTATGTTTTTATGCCTGCGTATGCATGTATTATATGATGTCAATATGTGCGATTATATGTGCGTGTATTGGTGTTGATGCGATTTGAATTTAATTGAAAAGGATCGATTTGTATTTGAATCAATGAAGAACTGCATGAATCACCTTAGAAATAGGTCACATAGCCCAGAAATTAGGTTGAACTGGAAACCGAAAAACAGCCTTGGAAGGCAGCGCATGTGGCTCACACGCGCGTTTCAAGAGTGGCACGTGAGGCTCATACGTGGCCCTGACGGCGCGTGCCAGACACGCACTGACCTATCCAGTGGCGTCGTGTTTGTCGCGTTAAACGGAGTCAAATAGATAGGTTTGGGTGAAATCGGAGTTAAAACGAAGATTTTATTAAGGTTTGGAGAAATTAGAATTTAAACAAATAACGAAAAAAAAGAGAAGAGTCATGCGGCCCGCGGCTCATCCTGCCAGCCTCAGCAGGCCAAGGGGCAGCGCGCTGCAGCCTGTTTTGTGCTGGACTGCGGCTGAAGAAAAAAGGGGTCGGGTTTGGTTTTATAAAAAGATTAATTAATTTCTGAAAGTAAAGAAATAACAAATAATTAATTAAAAAATAAGTTTAAAATTCTAGAAAAACATAAATAAATTCCATACAAATATAATTAAATCCTATAAAATATAAAATGCTAAAAATAAACTATTTTCACCTAATTTCTGAAGTTTTATAAATTTAAATGATTCAAATAATTAAAAAATAAATATGAAATAAATAAGAAAAAATAAGGAAAAATTGTATAAAGTCATAGAATAATTTATAAAAGCCAGAAAAAATATAAGTGATCGCTAACAATATTTTCATGACATTCACAATAATTAAAGTAAAGGAAAAAGGGGAAGTGAACCGAAAAATATAATTAATTTAATAATATTATTATTTAATAAAGAGATTTAGAAACTCAATGAATGAAATGAAATAAATTAAAATAAAAGGAAAAAGGAGAGAGAAGAAAAGCAAATTAAAACAAGAGAAAAAATATATTAGGGGAAGATACAAATATATAAATAAAAGAATGAAGTGATTGAAAGCGTGAGGAAGATAAAATAAAGTGTAGAAACCTAAAATAAAGTATAGAAAGATAAAATAACGATAGAAGATAAAATACAATAATGAACCCTACGCAATATAGGGTAACTACGCAATATAGGTAATACGCAATATAGAACAAAACATGCAACATAGGAGAAAAGGAAGTATGAAAGTGTGCAGCATTCATGGCACGTGCATCCCCTCGGGGCGAGTGACTCCATGATGCGGAGTGGGATCTACACGACTTCACAATACGAAGCGAGATGCGCTGACTCCATGTTACGAATCAAGGCACGTTGACTCCACGTTACAGAGCATGTGATAGGACCCCGGAATATGCATTGCATACATGGATAGAAGGAGCATGACGTGTGATTTGATGCGATTGGGTGTGTGATGCGGTAGTGTGAAGGAGCATGCATCATGAAGTTGCGTATTGCATTTGGATATGTGACGATGTTTTATTTGTTTACTCTATACTTATTTTGCAAGTCATATCGGATATGTGTTATTTGTGTAATGTTATGCTTACTTTACGATCGGATCAGGTATGTGTTAATTGCTTATGTATTTGTTTATTTATTGTAAGTATGGTTCCTTTATGGGAAAAGACGGATAACCTACGGGTGATTTCCCAATCACTCATCCCCACGTACTACTCCTTCCACATGTGAAACTGAGTATGAGTACATTTTTGTAGAGGACAAGTCTAACTGTGCGAGCTGGGGCGAGTTAAGATTTGAGGAGATCTTTGGGATACTTGATGGTTTTCATATTTATTTCATTTTATCAGACTTTTAGAATTTCATTTGACGTGTCGGATTTCGTACGCCCTAAACTCCTTATTTATTTTTACATTGGGATTACTTATGAATTGAATTTAACTTTTTAATTATCGTTTCTGCGAAAAAATTTCTATGTTATTTCTGACGTATAAGAAGTTTGAATGACGCCCGGTAGTTCTCGTAGTAGACTACGGCAAGTGCACTGTTCCCGATGCTAGGGTTCGGGAGCGTGGTGCTACAAAGGCCCTGCCAGAAACAGCCCGGCCTTCCTCCATCTCAGCTCGGCCCCTAATCACCATCTCATCATGGCCCACCACCTCAGCTCAGCCCTCCACACTTGCACGTCCTGTGACCCAATCAGGATTCAACCAATTAATGGAGCGCACAACTGGCTTGGCCGAAGTCAATGTAGTTGAGCCAGGTCAGGGCCAGCAAACTAGCGTTTACGTGGAGCACCATGTGGAGAGAATCAACTCGCTCCTCCATGACGGATTCAGTTAGGCGGTCTCAAGGTCAAAGGCTCATGCATTGAGGAAAAAGCTCAAGGCCAAGGTACGACCAAGCACTTAATTCAATGATAATTAGCTTTTGGAATATTAGGGGCTGCAATAAACCCCTAAAGCACAACACTGTCTATAATTTTGTTAGAAAACACGAAATAGACATCCTCAGATTGTTAGAAACTAAACTGAACTACAAGATGCATCTCTTCTTTAAACAAAAGCTTGCAAGCTGGGAGTTTGTAAATAACTTTGACTCCTATGCAGGCAAGCGAATTTCGATATGCTGGAATCCATCCTCAATAGGTGTCTAGGTCCTCTCAGCTGACCCTTAGGCCATGCACTGTAGAATCACCTCTTTGGTGGCTGGCTGAGCTTGCTAGTCATATTTGTTTATGGTTTCAACACGCTTGTCGATAGACGTCCTTTGTGGAGCTCTATCCTCAACCAGATCCAAATGCAGAATGAACATTGGATTGTTCTAGGGGCTTTCAACTGCATTTTAAGTGAAGAGGAGAGAATTGGAGGCAGGTTGGTACTTAATTATGAGCTGCAGGACCAGCTCAACTATTTCCTTCAAAGCGGTTTAATGGAGATCAGCTCGTCAGGCTGCTTCCACACTTAGAATAATGGCTCGGTCAAATATCGACTTCACAGTGTTATGGACAACAACGCCTTCATGGATACAAACCTTCTAGCAAAGGTATATTTCTACCCTGCTGGATACCTTTCTGATCAGTCACCTGGTGTGCTCAGCCTTGACAACTCCAGGCCTGCAGTCAGAAGTTCCTTTAAATTCTTCAACATGTGGGCTGACCATGAGGAATTTCCTTCCTCTGATCAGCTCAAAATAGAGTCAACGAGTGGGCTCAGCCATACTTCAGACTTACAAGAAGCTAAAAGCTCTGAAAGGCCCCTTATGGAGCTGAACATGAAATCTTTTTTGCTCATCTCAAGCAGAGATGACTAGGTGGTAGAAGAGATTGAACACATGTAGGAGGACCCAGAAGGTCAATGGGGCACGCTTGACTGGAAGAACAAACTGCAGAAGCAAAGACAATTGGCTTTCAATTTTTTGGAGGTTGAAAAGAAAATCTTTGCTCAGCTTGTCAAAAGTACTTATTTAATTTTGAGCGACAAGAATACAAAATTCTTCCACTCTATAATTAAAAGAAACAAGGCAAGGAACAGTATTACTGGAGTTCAGCTCGCCGATGGCACTATGACTTCATCTATTAAGCAGGCAGCTCAGCAATTTGTACATTTCTCCCTAAACCCTAATCAAATTTCTATTTAAACCACGCTTATGATTCTCCCTCCACATAGTAGACGTGCGGCTGCCTCCCCAGAGTAGGAAAAAAAAAGCGATGTCTCCTTGCTCCAATCAAGGCCGCCGCTTTTAGGAAAAAATACCACCGCTCGATCACGTTCTTCAACGCGTATCAAATACCAGGTAGGTGCCCTCTTAACATCTGTTGAATGAAACAAACAAAAGTCTTTAATTTCTCTATGAAAACGAGATCGTGCATTAGTATTTGTGATTGTATAGATGCTTGATTATTAGATTATATGTATATGTGATGAATTGTATGTCCGTATATATGATCGTATATGTATATATATGTATGATGCTATTTTCGTATAAAAACTCGAAAAAAATTTGATTTTTGGTGTGCGTGTGAATACCGGAATCATAGGAAGAAGCGTTTGTGCCGGCGGCGCGTGGCCGGTGGTGGTGGGCTAGGACCACGTGCTGCCGGATGGAGGTCGCAGGAAGAAGTGTTTGTACCGGTGGCGCATGGCCGGTGGTGGTGGGCTATGACCACGTGCTACCGGATGGAGGAACAAGGGTGAGGGGAGGCGGCTGAGAGGGGGGTGCTGAGGGGGGCGGCTGGAGGGTTGGGAGGGGGCTGAGGGGAGGGCGCCTGGAGGGGAGGGGCGGCTGAGGGTGAAGGTGGTGGGGGCTGGGGGTGGTACGGGCTGGAGGGGGTGGAGGAGAGAGGGAGCGGGTGAGGGAGGGGGAGATGGTGTCGGCTGAAGGGGGGGTGGTCTAGTCAGTGTGGGGGCGAGTTGAAGGGGGGAGAGGGAGTTGGGGCCGCGGGAGGGAAATTGGGAAGCGCAGGGGGAAAGGGTGGGACGAAAGTGATGGCTGAATTAGGGAAAAAGGAAAATTAAGAAATAGAAAAATAGAAAAAGGGAAAAGGGGTAGGGGGCGAGAAGCTAAGTGTAAAAGAAAAAGGAAAAGAAAAAGAAAGAGAAAGGAAAAGAAAAAGAGAAAAGAAAGCAAAGGAAGATTCCGAGTATGATTTCTGTGCATTCATGCATCACGACATTGCTTATATGATATGTTATGTTCTGTTCCGTTCTGTTCTGTTAGGATATGCGAGACGTAAGTCGCATATCTGATCTGTTCCGTTCCGTTCTGTTAGGACCCGGGGTCATGCATTGCACGATTAGATGAATGTTCTAAGAAGGTAGGTTTATCATGCATCACATGTGTGACATTGCATTTCACGCTCATTCTGCATGATTATGTGCTTGATTGATTTAAGAAGTTATGACCGTTATACGTTGTTTTAAGAAGTTCTGACCGTTATACGTATTTGTGAAAACGTGGACAGTCTATTTTCGTATTACAGTACGTATATGTATTTCACTACTGTCCTAGCATGTATGATCTCACAGGGCCGATGCAGGAAGGGTACCTACTGAGTGACGTTTTTGTCGCTCACACCGTTTGTTTTGTTTTCTTGCAGATGATTCAGGGTATAATTACATATGGGTTGGAGAAGATTAGAGTGGACTCAGTGGGACTCGTAGAGACTGTTTGGGGATTGAGGATCAAGAGACAGAGAAGTTTATTTTATTTATTATTTTATTTGATGACTTAGCTTAGGGAGTTTATTTTACACACTTTACGATGTCGTTAGGGGATTTTGACTTGAGGTTGACTATATATGATTTTGGGGATTTTACTTTCGATTTAGGGTTTTGAATTGATTTATTTCGCTTCTGCAATCGAACACTCTGTCGTTTTGATAAGTGCAGGGGTTTCGTACAGACGCCTTGTGTATCCCTTAGTGGAATACGGCGGGCGTACCGGTTCTGACCCTAGGGTTTCGGACGGGGCGCTACAGGTGGTATCAGAGCCGAGGCTCTAGATCTACTGGGGAACGTAGAATTAAGAAATGATCTTAGACGTAAGAGATGACTATAGGCTTAAGTTTCGATCGTAGATGTAAGTTGATCTTAGACTAAGTTTGATTCTAGACGTAAGCTATGATCCGAGACTAAGTTTGATCTTAGAATAAGTTTGATTTAGACTAAGTGATGATCGGACTGGGGCATGGTTGGGTTCTATTTTCGTTTTATTTATATGTATTTGACTGTTTGCTATATCTTAAGTTTAATTATATATTTTCTGAAATGCCCTTGACCAAAACTGAAAAATTTCCTTGTCGTAGCAAACATGCTGCCGATAAGAGAACGGTAGGAATGACACTAGGAAACACTCTGAGAATGGGGGTCCACCGCAGGTCGTGCTTCCCCAGGCCCTGACCGACGCACTACGGGTCATGGCCCTAGCTATGGCGCAACCACATCAGCAGCCACAGGCTCCACCACCACCGCACTCGGACTTGAGACTCTTCTAAAACGGATGTAGAGGAGTGGTGGTGCAGCACAACTGACACCGCCAATCATTTGGATCTAATTTCGGAATGAGTTCAAGAGGTATTACGTGATGACAGTACGATCTTCAGAGCATGGCTCTAGATCCACGGGCGAAAATGTAGAATTAGGCCATGATATTAGAAAATAGGTTACGATTTTGCCTCTAAGTTTCAATTTTAGACATAAGTGATGATTTGAACATAAGCGATGATCATGGGCATAGGTACTGATCTCAGTTATAAGTGATGATCCTGAACATAAGTTACGATCTTAGACATAAGTAACGATCTCGATTAAGAGTTGACTCTAGACATGAGTACTGATGTAGTAACAAGTGTTGATTATGTACTAATTACGATTTGGAAATAAGACGCGATCTTAGACTTAAGAAATTATGATGCTAAGAACGATCCTAGAAATAAGTTATGATTTTAAACTTAAGAAGTCGATCGGTTCTGAAACACGTATACCTAGGATATCCCATACAATTCACCCTTATCTAAGGTTGATCATAACTCTCTAAACTGTGATCTTAGTAACCCTAGTTGAATACTATATAATTGGTTTGAATGAATTACAATGTTAACTAGAATACCCTACTATAGATGTTAGTTGACATATTAATGGGTCAGACAGTAACTCGGGTTGCCTTACCATAACTACAACATAGCACTTAGTACCATTAGGGTAAAGTAAATCGGGTCTACATCTCTACTTGTACGGTAACTTCAGAGTGGGCTTAGGCCTAAGTTGGGACCGTGGCTTCTAAGAGATGAATTATAGTAGTATGATAAATACTAAGAGATGATTTATAGTTGAATAATGGAAATTAAATAGTGATTAGCGTTATAATCAGTAGAGTTTAGTTAATGATATTGTACAAAGGAATTTATAGTGTAGGGTTAAGATGTTGAATATAGGGTAATCAAAATAGGTGGACGACATTAGTTTTATTAGAGGTATTGAACAATAGCGACATGCGAGAATCGACTATAGTATATACCTTGGAATACTATATCATTACAAATTGTGGGTTAAGTGCTGACATCGGAACATTTGGTTGAATCTAGTAGGCTTGAATTGAAATAGAGTAAGCATGGACCAGCAGTGGTCGTTTGTTCAAGTGAGATTTAACTAGGATAATTAGCGGTTCAAATAACCAAGTAAAGAAATGCAGTGGATCAGTATGGCTCACGGAAGCATGGTAAATTAGAACAGCTTAAGTCAATAAATATTTAGCATGACATGCTAGGATTGGATAATTTAAGATAGGGATTTTATCATAATAGGCAAATGTTAGACTTATAAGAAACGATACGTGGACGGGTTGTTCTTTTGAAAATAAGGATAGATTATAGAAATTATACGAAATATTGAACTATTATTTCTCTAGCAGATAAATATTTTATCTAAGCACGCACACCAAATTATGCCTATATTTTACAGGGACTTTAAAAGACATTTTATTTTCGAAAATACCTTATTAAGTCACATTTCTTTATATAGTATATTAAACTTTACAAGACTAATTCTTTTCCGTACTTGTAAACCATTATAATAAAATTTTCAATTCTTTTGACGACCTTGAAAGGGGAAAAACTTTTAAAATATTGATGTTCTTGCAAAAAAAACGATTTTTTTATATATATTTCTTACGGAATAATTTCAAATTTTCGTTTTTGTTAAATCTATTTTTTTAGTCAAAATCAATTTAATTTGACGACTACCGATATCGCAAGTAGTTTAACCGTTTAAATGTTTCCGAAGTTATTTACCCGCTTGCGGTGAACTTACTTAACTTTTGTGGAAAAAAAAGGGTAACTTTCACAATATATACCTGTTTTTGAAAACGGAAGATACCATATTCAAATCGTTTCATAAAACCTTACATTATTAAGTTTTCAACTGTTTTGACGCGATTTTACCAAAATGCATTGCGAAAAAGTTATATTATCGTTTTTAAAATGGTCATTTGAAATATCGCGTTGCGAAAACAAATCTAGTATACTTTGAGTTTTGTGTTTACAAAAATTAGAACGTTCAGTATTTTAAATAGTTAAAGCTATATGCAAAATTATAGCTGCATAAGCTACTTTTCTTTTAATTTAAAGAAAAATATGTCCATACACATATTTCGTATACTAGGCTGCTGACGAGATCTCTGAGAATTTAAGAGCATGATCATAGAGCTAGTTCGTAAGTATATAAGAACTGATTTTGAAGACTTGATTGTGTTAATGAAGGGTAATAGTTACCATATTGGCATACGCAAAGGATGTTAGTATGGTTAATTATCTAGGGGATGAATCATATGTGATAAGTTAAGAATCCAGTATTGTAGATTACAATAAGTTGAATGATACACGTCAAGTAGTATAAGTGGAAGTTGTAAGCACTAGTTATAGAGAATTAAGTAAGGATTAAACCCAATACGGACTAGATCATCTTGTGAGATGCTAGTGATGACTAAGTTAAATCGTACTAGAGTACAACGTATTCCGAGAGATACATACGGCTCTGGGGATGAGTCTTGTGAACAAGGTATTAAGTTAAAGATTGTACTACTCCTAGGAACCGATTTTAGAGGGTTGCTCATGATAGCAAATATAAGTATGATATAGACCGGCGATTCAGTTATGAAGCCAGTATAATGAGGATACTCTTAAGGTTGATTCGAGAACTATAGAAAGAATAGGTTACGATCTATTAGACGGTGGACAATGTAATTAAAGATTACATTGTATGCAAACACACTGAATGATTTGAGGACTTAGTCGTGTATCGAGGAAGTAAAATAGGTAACATACCAGAATACGAAGGGATACTGAGTTCAATAATTATCTAGGTAAATGAATTATGTAGGACTATACTAAGTTATTGATTATGTAACACACAAGTTTCGAGGACGAAACTTTTTGTAAGGAGGGGAGAATGTTATATCCCATTCTTTTTAAAAGGGGGCAAAAGTGTCATTTGGGCTAATTAATTACTAAACCTAATTTGATTAGGAAAATTCTCCCTAAACCCTAATCAAATTTCTATTTAAACCACGCTTATGCTTCTCCCTCCACATAGTAGACGTGCGGCTGCCTCCCCAGAGTAGAAAAAAAAGCGATGTCTCCTTGCTCCAATCAAGGCCGCCGCTTTTAGGAAAAAATACCACCGCTCGATCATGCTCTTCAACGCGTATCAAATACCAGGTAGGTGCTCCCTTAACATCTGTTGAATGAAACAAACAAAAGTCTTTAATTTCTCTATGAAAACGAGATCGTGCATTAGTATTTGTGATTGTATAGATGCTTGATTATTAGATTATATGTATATGTGATGAATTGTATGTCCGTATATATGATCGTATATGTATATATATGTATGATGCTATTTTCGTATGAAAACTCAAAAAAGATTTGATTTTTGGTGTGCGTGTGAATACCGGAATCATAGGAAGAAGCGTTTGTGTCGGCGGCGCGTGGCCGGTGATGGTGGGCTAAGACCACGTGCTGCCAGACGGAGGTCGCAGGAAGAAGTGTTTGTACCGGTGGCGCGTGGCCAGTGGTGGTGGGCTATGACCACGTGCTACCGGATGGAGGAACAAGGGTGAGGGGAGGCGGCTGAGAGGGGGGTGCTGAGGGGGGCGGCTGGAGGGTTGGGAGGGGGCTGAGGGGAGGGCGCCTGGAGGGGAGGGGCGGCTGAGGGTGAAGGTGGTGGGGGCTGGGGGTGGTACGGGCTGGAGGGGGTGGAGGAGAGAGGGAGCGGGTGAGGGAGGGGGAGATGGTGTCGGCTGAAGGGGGTGGTCTAGTCAGTGTGGGGGCGAGTTGAAGGGGGGAGAGGGAGTTGGGGCCGCGGGAGGGAAATTGAGAAGCGCAGGGGGAAAGGGTGGGACAAAAGTGATGGCTGAATTAGGGAAAAAGGAAAATTAAGAAATAGAAAAATAGAAAAAGGGAAAAGGGGTAGGGGGCGAGAAGCTGAGTGTAAAAGAAAAAGGAAAAGAAAAAGAAAGAGAAAGGAAAAGAAAAAGAGAAAAGAAAGCAAAGGAAGATTCTGAGTATGATTTCTGTGCATTCATGTATCACGACATTGCTTATATGATATGTTATGTTCTGTTTCGTTCTGTTCTGTTAGGATATGCGAGACGTAAGTCGCATATCTGATCTGTTCCGTTCCGTTCTGTTAGGACCCGAGGTCATGCATTGCACGATTAGATGAATGTTCTAAGAAGGTAGGTTTATCATGCATCACGTATGTGACATTGCATTTCACGCTCATTCTGCATGATTATGTGCTTGATTGATTTAAGAAGTTATGACCGTTATACGTTGTTTTAAGAAGTTCTGACCGTTATACGTATTTATGAAAACGTGGACAGTCTATTTTCGTATTACAATACGTATATGTATTTCACTACTGTCCTAGCATGTATGATCTCACAGGGCCGATGCAGGCAGGGTACCTACTGAGTTATGTTTTTGTCGCTCACACCGTTTGTTTTGTTTTCTTGCAGACGATTCAGGGTATAATTACTTATGGGTTGGAGAAGATTAGAGTGGACTCAGTGGGACTCGTAGAGACTGTTTGGGGATTGAGGATCAAGAGACAGAGAAGTTTATTTTATTTATTATTTTATTTGATGACTTAGCTTATGGAGTTTATTTTACACACTTTACGATGTCGTTAGGGGATTTTGACTTGAGGTTGACTATATATGATTTTGGGGATTTTACTTTCGATTTAGGGTTTTGAATTGATTTATTTCGCTTCCGCAATCGAACACTCTGTCGTTTTGATAAGTGCAGGGGTTTCGTACAGATGCCTTGTATATCCCTTAGTGGAATACGGCGGGCGTACCGGTTCTGACCCTAGGGTTTGGGACAGGGCGCTACATTATGGACCCTGCTTAGGCTGGTTTTCTCAAGGGCAGATCCATGATGAAAAATATCTTTTTAGTCCAGGAGATGATCAGAGATTATGGGAAAAAGAGGGCAACTCCAAAATGCATGCTTAAAGTTCACATCAGTAAAGCTTTTGGTTCCATCAATGTGTCCTTCCTCAAGTATATGCTTCATGTACTGGGGTTTCCTGCTGTCTTCACAGGCTCGATCACAGAGTGTGTGAGCACTACCAATTATTCTGTTTCTCTTAATGGTAGCCTTTATGGGTTCTTCCAGGGCAGACGTAGGTTGAGGCAGGGAGACCCTATCTCCCCCTTCTTATTTGTAATTAGTATGAAATTCCTAAAGGTTACTTTGTAGACTACACCATAAAAAGGAGTTCCATTTGCATGCTGCTTGCATTGAGCAGAATGTCACCTGCCTCTACTTTGCAGATGACCTTATCTTATTCTCCAGAGGAGATGCCTGCTCAGTAAAAAAAATTATGGATACGCTATCTGACTTTGGTGATTGTTCGGGGCTCAGGCCCAACTTGGCCAAATCCCAATTCTTCCATGCAGGCATAGGCGACGCAACTAGCTGGCTGCAGGTCAGCACAGTTTTTCGAAGGGCACCATGCCTTTCAAATATTTCGGCATATCTATTGCAGGACGTAAGCTGCAAAGCTCACACTATGCTCATTTCATAAAAAAACTAATGGACAAGGTGGGGCTATGGAATGCATCAAGCCTCTCATACGCCGGGAGACTATAACTGATCAAGACAGTTCTGTAAGGAGTGGACTGTTTCTAGCTAAGTGCGTTACCTCTTCCTGCAACTGTTAGGACTCTGGTGAACATGATTTATCTATGCTTCTTATGGGAGAATTCCTCACTTGGGTCCAAAAGGGCGTGAGTCGCTTGGTCTCAGGTCAGCTTGCCTAAAGAAGAAGGTGGTTTGGGAGTTCTTCAACTGGAGGCATGGGATTTGGCACTGCTAACTAAGAACTTGTGGGGTTTGCACCCCAAGAAAGACACATTCTGGGTATAGTGGATGAATCATAAGTATACATTGTACCATACACTACTGTCAAGGACGGTTCGCAGCTCAGGCTCACCCCTCCTGAAGAAACTTATGGAGATCCGAGAATAGCTGCTGGTTAGGAAAGGCTCCTGCAGCTCGGCTAGAGAGGTAATCACCTCATGGACAGTGGAAGGTACCATCAAACCTCGTCTGATATATGAGAACTTTAGGGATAAAGACAATAAAGTCAGTTGGGGCAAGATTGTTTGGAACTCAGCAGTAACCCTCAAACACTCTTTCACATTGTGGCTTGCTGGACTGAACAAGCTTCCTACTGAGGAACGTCGTGTTTATTTAGAAAACATAGACTGTCACCTCTGCTCAGCAGGACAAGAGACGCTGCAGCACCTTTTCTTCTCCTGCTCAGCTACCAAACAAATTTGGCTAACCATCTCAGCATGGCTAGCTCTTCCACAGAGGATCCGCTCTATCAGTAGACTGCTAGACTGGAGATTGAGAATACTCAAAGGAAAAGCGTTGAAAGCTAAGGCAGCAAAAATTGCCTTGGCTGCGACGGTGTATTATATTTGGCAAGCTCAGAACATATGTATTTTTGAAGGAGAAACATTTGTATCTAGGGATGTAACATATAAAATATGCACCCATGTATATAGAGTGATGTATAAGATCTACCCATAGATCTTAAACATAGGCACTGCTTATATAGTTTAAGATTGCTTTACATTACTGATCAATATATATAGGTCAGTATGTTGACCTAGAAGTAAGGCTATTGTATGGGCTGCATCCCCTTGATGCTTTGATTCTCTGGCTAATATTAGCATTCCAAAAAAGGAGATACACAAGATAAATAAAAATATAAAGGTATTAAGTTAATGAGCTACACGATAAAGCTCTGAGAGCGAGTAATTGAAAAAAGCTTTCATAAAGAGACTAGTGTATCTGAAAATCAATTTGGGTTTATGCTAGAAAGGTCAATAGTGGAAGCTATTAATCTCTTGAGACTATTAATAGAGAGATGTCAAAGAATAAACAAGATTTGCATATGAATGTCATAGAACTTGGAAAAGGCATATGTTAAAGTCTCACGAGAGATTCTTTGGAATGTGCTCGAGAGGAACAATATTAGAGTAACATATATATAGAAATTATTAAATACATGTATGAGAATACAATGACAAACGTAAGTTCTTCAGGAGGACTAAACCAGAATTCCCTATTATAATGGTTTTACACCAAGGATTGACATTAAATCCATACTTTTTTTTAGTTATAGATGATCTCAACGACATATTGAAGATAAATTTCCGCGCAACATGTTATTTGTAGATGACATTATGCTGGTGGATAAAACTACTGAATGAATCAATGGTGAACTGGAATATTGATGGGAGATACTTGGGGAAAATGGTTTCAAATTGAGTTGAAAAAAGACAGAGGATATGAAATTTAATTTTAGCAACAAAAGAATGATCTTGGAACCTTATGTGAAAGTGAAAGACCAAGATATTTACCTGATTGAGAGTTTTAGGTATTCAAGATCTATACCACAGAAAGATAGAAGAATCGGCAAAGATGGAAATCACATGATGCAAACGAGATGGTTAAAATGAAAAGGTGTAACATGTTTTTTTTTTGGATAGGAAAGTATGTTGAAAGTTTAAAGAAAAGTTTTAAAAACAGAAAAACGTAAACTTGCCGTTACCGAGGTATATAATACAATGATTTAGACCATGCCTTCTCCTTTGCGACGAATTCCCTGGAAAATAACGCAAAAGATTTCCAGTGATTGCGCGTATCCAAATCAAAACTATGAGTACTTTTTTTTTTTCAGTTTTAACAACGAGTACTTGAATCTCACAAGTACCTTCCAATTCTGCAGCGAATTAAACATTTTTTAATTCAGCAAAATTGGCTTTCTGGTACGAGACAGTCAATTGGGTTGTTAAACTCTGGTAAAAAGACAAGCAGTTATGACAACTGATTTTTGTTAGAAATGTTCAATAAATTTTATTGGCCAAAAAAAAAGAGAAGAAACAAACAAACAAAAGAATAAAGTCACAAAAGATTGAATGCAGGGGAAAGTAAGTTGACATAAGAAAGAAAGTGGCTATGTAAGGACCCATCTGATATTGTAAAGAAAGAAATACGTGTATGTTGTAGGCATGGTGTCATGTTAAATGTCGATAATAATTAACTTTTTTGGATAAACAAAGACAAAAGCCCGAGTTGTGTATACTTTTTACAGTGCTATCATACTCATAGTCATGTTTCTCGGCCCAACCATGCAACAAACTTGGAATCTGTTAGACGAATTTAGATCCCTACAATTATGGTATCAGGACGAGGAAAATATGTCATTGATATAATTACGGGCCTAACTGTTAAATGTTTATAAAAATTCATCATTTATACCTAACAAAAAACGAGTGTCTAAATAGTTAATATTAGTAGCGCTATCAGGATCATAGTAACATTGTCGGATCTGAATAGATGTGAAATATGAAACTTGTTGGCGAATTCAAATCGTTACAGTTATGACATTGTAAATAATATAGGCACTTGAACATATTTTGGGGCTTCAAATGATATCCAACGTTATATGTTGCATCTCAAATTATTCTGGCTAAATATAGTTCAAGGCCGCTGCAGCTAAAGAATATTTAATCAATATTATAATATAATAACATATCTAAAAAAACACCAAGAAGATCGAATATTTAAAAGAAGAAAAGCACCAAGAACTTAAAAATATTATAGATTGTCACGAGTTAAATCCTTCACTGTAAAATGTAAAATTAGTGGAACCTAGATATTGTCACCTTATACTAAAACCATTCTTACAATTGTCTCTCATAGAAGAGCAAGGAAACAAGGTGGACATAACAAAACCAAAGTAGCTTTAGAGAGGCCAAAACAATGAAAATTTGACCTAAAACTTGGATGTATATGATTAACCTCATTGACTACAATTGGGACTTCAAATGACAATTCCAACGTGAATACCAATATCTTTTTTTTTTTGTTTTTCTATCCTTTTAATGTACTCAGTACAGTAATGCAATCGCTCTTACTTTTTAATGATAATGAAAATTAACGACAACTAGACTTTTCGTTTTCCAACATTTTCTTATCGACGTCCCGTGGTAAACATGTAGTGTTTTGTGTTTCGTGTTTTTTTAGTTTTGAGTTTTGTATATCAAATACCAGATCCATACCTTACCTATTTGCTTCGTGTGCACGAAAATAGATACTCAAGCCTGTACATGTCAGGTTTTGTGTCGTGTATCAGATACACCAACATACTTGACAAATATAAATATTTCAGGTCATGTACGGGTCATTTTGTATATTTTTCAGATATTTTCAGTTTTCGTGTATAGGCATACACCAAACACCATGCACGATTTTTACCCATAACGTGATGTAATATTTTATAAAGAATATTGTTATAACCAGAAGAACAATAATGTCTTTCACGATGAAATTATAACATAAAACTATAAGAGAACTATTTTTAACATATAATCAGCAATCTGATCCATAAAAAAAATACAAAATGAAAAATAACACCATCATTTAACAAAAAAATACACAAAAAGAATACATGATAATGTAAGGTGCACTAACCTGAATCTTAAGAAGATGTAAAGTCATGCGACAAAAGAAGGAAGGAGAGAAGAGTATCTCCGACGAGGACGATGACGGTGACGGCGTGTCGCTAATGGAAGACATCCAGATAAAAAATATTTTAAATTCTAGATAATAAAAGTTTAATCATAACTTCGAATCATCTCTATCTCTACAATGTCCTTTTCTGTTTGGAGTGAATTTTGGCATGTCCTTCGGCTTCACCAACTTTGTCGGAATGGAACCAAGACCACTTGTTTGCCGGCTGTCATTTAAGTGAGAAGTGAGAACTAAGAAGAGTGAAGATGAGTAAAGATAGGAGAAATGGAGAATGATGGAATGATGGATAGGGACAGCGGGAGACAATTGTAGAGGATAAGAAGAAAAAAAATAGGAAATTGGGAATCAGTGATTAAGTTTTTAGGTTTAAGAGTTTTTTATTATCTAATTTTTACTTTAATAATTTATAATTTATATTTAAAATATATTTCAAAAAATTTGGTATGGCGGTTATAAATGAGTAACCCATGTGTGTATCTTAAGTTTTATGTCTTATCTGATTTGTATACAAAATCTGCCAAGGCTATACTCATACACGTAAAGAGCGTATCAGATTCGGGTCGCGTTTTCATGTCGTATCTTAGATTGTCACCCTAGTTGCTCAACGACCTTTCATCAAGTTTGTATGTTCCAACTATTTTTTTATCATCAATTGTGAATTTTGAAAACATCATATCAATGTGCAGAAGAACGAGGCCATTTAACTAAGTCATGGGCCGTTTTGTTAAATTTTGAGGCTATACAACAACACCATCAACAACATTACCCTATTGTCTTAGAAGATTCCGTCTATGACTGGATATGGAAAGTCGGATATACGTAACCACACTCACGGATTAGAATACACAGATGTTGTTTTCTAATGACACATGAAAACGACGCCAAGTTGTGCTCATCAACTGCTACTTCACAATATAAGAAGCGCAGCCAATTTAATAAGTTGTTTTGCTTTCTTTTATCATATTTCAAAATTAAGGAAGAGTGTATCCTTCCCTCCATTGGTAATAAAAAAAACAAACATAAAAGATTGTATATGATAGTGGAAACAAAAACAAAAGATTTCTTGACTTCATATACATATATTGTATGTATATGATAGAGGAAAACAAAAACAAAAGATTTTTTGAGAGTTAAATGCCATGTCAACAAGAAGAGCGACAAATGCTGTAAAAGGAAAGCTTGAAAAACCTCGGGGAGATCTTAATGGGTTGGGATCTCCTCACCCCCATTTTCCTCACCTCTTTTGTGACCGCGCGACACGTGGCAGCAATGGGGGTGGTGAGGCTAGATGAAGGTCACATGTATCTAGCCTCACCACCCTCCATTGTTGCCACGTGTCGTGCGGTCACGCGTCACCGCACCTCCCTTACAGTGAGAGGATCCTATCCCGATCTTAATAGAACCATTAAACTTTTCTGTATATGAAATAAGATATAAATTATATGTCTGCTGGAAAAGTTTGGCGAAGAAACTCCAATGTTGGGTATTTGTAAAGGGAATAAACAAAATGAAAAGAAAAAAAAAACTTTAGCCGGCAATAATTTCTTTTAGAAATATTGTAATGGTTGTAGGTATTCTTTCCCTTATTTACGAATAACATTATCATATCTTTTTCTTTTTCCCCATTCTATTCCTAACTCTTGGCCTTCTTGTCGAACTCAAGGGATAGATGAAGGAAATCTTCCCGAAAACACTATTGCATATATTTTACAAGAAAAAGATATTTCCTCCATTATAAAAAAGGTCGAAACGTGAATTACTGTTTGTATTTTCAGATTTGCCCTCGTCATGAAAGAGTTATTTATTTTAAAATTTATGTATTTAATGAGAACAAATATGTAAAACCATACATATACTCTTATCATTTAAAAAGCAATGTTGCCACCGTATAAGTCTATGCCAACTCTCTTTACGTCATCTGTTATTTTTGGTCGATTCTTATGACGGATAGAATCTTATGTGCTTTGTTTTTCATTCCTCTTTATTTAATTATATTATATATTTTATTGTGGGATATCCGAGTGAAATTCATTAGACTACAATAGTTTGACCACGAAATCAGGAAAGCCTTAGAAACAATCTCTATAAATTTGTGGCTCTAACACTGATGGCATTTGTACAACACCTATCAAACTGTGTAGGTATTTCGCTCTAAGTTCGATCCCTCTTCTTTCCCTTTATCTTTTTTCTATCTAAGTGGTTAACTTTTAAAATGGCTGAAACCATGATAATTCAATTTGTAAGATACAAAAATTGTTCCTTTCCTCTTCTTACTAAGCTACCGACATGAATTTGTTTTGTAGGTTGAATCAAGGCAAATGAATGCGCTAATGGAACTCTCTTACCCAAGCTACAGGTTTGGGACGGGACGGGATCTCCTGCCCGCAAACCCTTCACCTCACGTGTCACCGTACGATACGTAGCAGCATGGGTGGTGAGGCTAGATGCAGGTGACCCTCATCTAGCCTCACCACCCACCCCCTGATGTCACGTGTCGCTCGGTGACGTGTGGGGTGAAGGATTTGCGGTGAGGGGATCCTAACCCGTTTAGGACGTAGTTCTGTTGATACATTACTGTCAAGGTCGCTGAGTGCTTGAAGGTCGGGTACAACATTTGCTCCCAAGAACACATGGTTTCTGGAAATGGTTGGAAGCTGTGCTGTTGTACTATCTTCATTTCTGAAAGCATTATCATTATTTGGATCACAAACATGATCATGTTTCAGTTTTGGATCACAATGGATGGTGTTGATGCAAGTCTATCAGTGCAATATCTCCCAATAGTTAAATATTTGGTTTCTGCACTTGAACTCAGTGCTTGTATTATTCACATCTGATTTCACTGAGCTTTGCATCCTTCTCAGCCACTTCATTCGGTTTCTTGGAGGATTGCCTGGAGTGAGATGATTAGCACAGGAAGATCACTGAATGTATTTAGTTAGAAGGAGGAATCCAAACGTGGTCGAAGGAGCACGCATAGGAGGTGTGTCAATCAAAATGTTCACTGTAAAACCCCATCATCACATAATTTCGATGAACTCTTTGTCGCGATTTGATTACACAATGCTCTGGATTCCTTCTCCTATATAAAGCCCTTCATTTATCTTTCTGTGCTGATTATCTCGCTCCACGCAATCATCCAAGAAACCGAATGAGGCGTCGAAGAAGGAGCTCTTGTAGCTTTTCTTATTGCTGCTACAACTTTTATCAACGTTTTTTTTTTTTTTTTTGTCTGTAGCAGTGACATTAGAGTTTAGAGATTATGCCATTTGATATCTTCATATTTCATGTAGCCATTTGCCATTTTACCGTTTATCTTCTAATTTGTAAAGATTAAATTGTCTTTCTTGCATTACTCTCTTATATTTTTAAACTTATTGTATGTTTATGGGTTAGCAAATATTTGAGGATGAAGAGAAAGCCAATACGGATCAAGAGACTTCAGAGGTGCAATAAAAACCTTTCGAACTGATGCTGAATCATCGTCACTTGCTCCTTTCTTATCTACCTCACTGATTGAAATTGATAAAGTTTCCAATTGCTCTTTGATGTGGCCCACAAAAAGTCCATTACCTTTCTGATGACCAAATATGCTCTAAAAACATTCCCATAAGTGGTGTGTAGCCATAGGCTTTGAGTTTTAAGTTTTACATTAGATTACTTGGGGCTGTCATCTTCCATATGAACTGCCTTTTGAGTAGTCATTGAATCCTTCTTAGCTTCGATACCTTCATCTTCCTCCAAAGCATTGTTCAAGGCTGAAATCAGTTTTTTTACTTGACCCATTTGTATTTAAGCTTGTTTTTAAGCCAAATCGCCTTCATTGATCTTGATATTTGTACTGGCTGCTTTGTTCTTGGCAAAGGCAGCCTTCTTTGAAGCCATTGATCTCAATATATCTTAGAGCTCAACTATGTACAAGAAGAACATGGTAGTATGAGGTGGAGATACATTGCAGCCTTTTTATTGAAATATAGTATACAGAAATAAAGTTCAGAGTGAAGTGGCGAGTAGAGATGTCAAGCCGAGATGAGGAGTATAGAAATGAAGTACAGTAAAGAGCCGAGGTGATGAAGTGTGCGAGCCGAGGTGATAAAGTACCAAGCTGGAGTGATGTGTAATGCCAAGCAGAAGAGAGGAGCCAAGGTGATAAGGTGCTCAAACCGATGTGATGGAATGCCGAGCCGAGGTGACAAGATGAAGGCGCAATGAGGCAATGGTGGACATCAATGAGCGAATGTGTCGAGCCGAGCTAATGACAATGATCTCAGTGAGGCAATGAGATGGCGGTAGCAATAAGTAGATGTGCGGAGCTGAGGCGAGGACAATGACAACCGAGCAGAACACGAGGATCTCAGAAGAAGCGGCAGGAATAAGTAGATGTGCCTAGCAGAGCAGAGCATTGACCGAGGTGGGCATAGCACTGACAGCTGAGCAGTATAAACGACACAAAAATAATACAGAAGTCACATGTGCATATACAAATGTATGTTATATGCATACATTCACATACATCCACTAGTTTAGTGGTTTAGAGAAACTAGCCATTATAAATAGAATATAGCCGTTAAAGAGTCGTTAGTAGATTGAGGCTTCTTACCTCTTCTCTCAAGCCTTATGAAAGACAAACCATTGTACATTTGAAGTGAGACCAAGCCTGAATATATTTTACATTTATTCTCCAAACTTGTTTTTCTAAATTCCTACAAATGTTTTTCTAAATTTCCCGTGGTATCAGAGCCATGACCTCAAAGAAGAAGAAAAAGCTGTAAAGAGAATATATTTGACCACTTTTCTGAAAACTCTTTCTTAGAAAACATATCTGGCCAATCTTTCATCCTCGTTCCAAATCCTTTCAAAAACTCTTCACTTGGTTCTTCAGCTTCACACAATTTCAAATCTTTAGACTGAGAAGAGTCTTGACATAATGCCGAAATTTTTGTTAACATAAGCTATGAAGAGCCTTAAATGTTGACCCGAAATCTTCCGACACTTGGATCTTAGTTCTTAAAGTTTTTGCTTCATCTTTTTTGGTTGATGCACTGCAGCTCTTAAACACGAAGAAGGCAGCCATTCAATTATGTTCCTTGGTAAGAACTTGGTCAATGTTCTTCCAGTAACACCTTCTTTGGATGTCTTCTACTTTGCCTTGATGTGCAGATTTTTTCCCTAACATTCTTCTATACATGTTTTCTAACTTATTTTTCAATAGACTTTGAAGAGCCTAGACATAAGACCAAAAGCTTTCAGATCTCACAGTACCTTGATACTAATCAGCTTGTTTCTAGGTTCATAAACAAGTTCAATTTCTAGTTTATGTAGATGTCGAGCGAAGTGTCATTTTTTTAAAAAGACCATTGAGTCACTAAATATTCTTTTAAAAAACAAAAATAATAATAAATTTTCTTGATAAACTATAGAGGCTATAGAGGCAAACAACTTCAAACAACTTCATAAATCTTGCTATAGAGTCAAGATCGTATTTCAACAATGACCGTTGAGCCTTCAAAGGCCAAAGAGTCATTTCTTCACGACTATTAAGTCACAGTTTTTCACGGACAAGATCTCTTTGAGCTATTTCAAAGCCGTGGATCCCTCTGAGCCATCTTCATTAGGCCTGAAGAGCGTTGGCTATAGAGCTGAAATCTTCTCGATAGGTTATGAAGAGCCTTGACCATAAAGCCAAAATCTTTTTATTAGGCCATCCATAGAACCTTGGCCATACAGACGAAATCTATTTCGTCAATAGACCATCTATAAAGCCTTTGCTATAGAGTAGAAATGTTTCCCTATGTGGAAATCGGTCCTATCAAGGACAGACATACCAGGTATATTTATGAACTTGTTAACCAAGTAAAGCCCATAAAATGAAGGCACAAGCGTCGTTACAAGCATACCTACCCTAAGCTACAAATATGGATCCCCTCATCAGTTAAGTGGTTCCACTCTTCATTCTCTCTTGCCTCTTTACAGCTACGGCATTAATTAGAGAGCCTCCAAGGTGCTACTACCTCGTCTGGCTTGACACACAGTGTTTTCCCTAGTAAGTACCGAGGAAATCAGCTAGTGGTATGTAATTGTTTGATCGTTCGAGTAATCTGCATCAGAGACGGAAGGAGAAATAGGGTTAACAATTTCCTTTATCATGAATTGAGCTACACATGGATTTTCAACTTGTTCCGATAAGTATGACGGTGTTTTCTTCCTCAACAAGCATAGAAAAGAATACTCTTTCTTTTCCAACAGCTTTGTTTCTTCAGAACTTTTAAGATGGATCTCAACAATGCAATGCTTTGATAAAAGAGAAAATTAGCTAATTACAATAGCTACCCAGTGCTCTATGTCAATTTTTTTTTGTTGGACCAAGTGCTCTATATGATTCTTTCTTTTTTTTTAAAAAAAAAAAGGTCAGTAAAATCTAAACTTTTGAGTTTACGTTGGAGCGTAATATTCAATATTCAAACTTTGGCAAATGTTATTTGTATTTACCACCGATTCGTCTTTCAGCAAATGTAGATCTGCGAGATTGTGAACAAATATGAATGCCACTGGTAACTGAATGTGTGGTTTAGTGAAAAATTTTGAGCCGTAATATTTTCTACTGATCACTGGTCGCATAAAAAACTTTAGTAAGAGAACTGGACCAACTATATGCATTAATAATCTTTTGGTTCGATGTACAAAATCACTACTGCATACTAGGAAGCGTCCTTGATTTATTCATTTATATTTTCCTGTTAGACCTGACAATAATTTATATGTTGTATCAAAGGTTTGGTAGCAACATCTTTCCAGTTTCAGGTTTTAACCAGTTCTCTTTTGACGCTTTAATTCAATTTACATTTGAGAAACTATTTAAATGATTTAATATGGATTCTGTCTGCTATCGTTAAACGTTTTATATTAATAATTATTTGAAGAATGAAATTTACAAAATGTGTCCTAAAAATATCAAAGAATTGTGTAAATACAAAAAAGTTAGAAAAACTATCACCATAACCACCATATTCAGTAAATCCTAACAGCAGCCAAAACTAACGTTAGGATCTAAGGAGGATGACAGACAGGCAAACAATACATTTATCCTAAAGGATAGAGAGTTTGCTTCAAGTGAGACTACCGTCTCTATATGTACCTGACAAAGTTGATGCTGAGGTCGAAGGAGATGATCAGCAGTGCAAACTGCTTGTGGCCAGGTGAAGGGCAGTTGCAGTGCAAGATTAAAGGTGTTAATTGTTGATTGCAGTTGAAAGAGAGCCGTGTTGTGGACGCAGGCACGGTGAATGGAGGTTGACCGGAGGTACTGCAAGTGAAGCAGTTGAGAGAGCTCAGCAGAAGAGGGAAGGAGCTTGACGCGGGAAGAGTTTAAATGATTGAAATGACGATTTTGTCCTTGGATTAATAGTTGTAAACAGTTTTAGTAGAAGGGTATTTTTGTCTTTTCTGGAGCTTTCTTCTTCTTCATTCCTTTAAAACGATGTAAACGGTACCAAGGCAGTTAGTTGAGCAGTTATCCATTTTTTGATTCATCTGAAATTCTCTAGCTTGTAATTCGCAGTTTTCTCTCTTTCTCTCTGGCTTCAATTCTCTTTCGGTTCGATGCTTAGTTGCATTTTCCAGTTGTTTCTTGTTTGTTGCTGATTGTTTTGAATTCACCTAGCTTCGGTGAATCACATCCAGTAGTTTAGAAAATTTTACATGGTATCAGAGCGCTCTTCATGAATTTTGGTACGTTCATGACATCAAACAACAGTCCTAGTGCTGGTCCTTCGTATAATGTTGCTTCGGATCCTATGGATGATCCCTATTTCATCCATCCGAGTGACAATCCCTCAATGGTGTTGGTGCAGCCATTACTTGATGGGAATAACTATCATAGCTGGAGTAGATCAATGAGAAGAGCTTTGGAATCGAAGAATAAGATAGTGTTCGTAGACGGCACGATTGAGAAGCCAGAGGAGAAATCAAGGAGGTACAATGCTTGGATTAAAGCCAACAACATGGTGGCTTCGTGTTTAGTGAATTCCTTAATTTCTAGCATTGCTCAAAGTGTTATTTGGCTAGATTCTGCAGTAGATATCTGGAATGATCTGAAATTTAGATACGGAAATGCTGATTCCTTTAGAATGTCAGATTTGCAAGAGGAATTTTATGCTATTAAACAGAACAATCACAGTGTGACTGAGTATTATACGAAATTGAAAGGTGTTTGGGAAGAATTGCAAGTGTTAAGGTCCGTCCCTTCGTGCACATGTCATAAGTGTACATGTAATCTGAATGTGCATATTAACAAGTTTGTTGAAAATGATTGTGTAATAAAGTTTTTGAAAGGATTAAATGAGGAGTTCGAGGCTGTTAAATCGCAGATACTCTTGACCAGTCCTTTGCCGGATTTAAAAACTGCATTCGCTATGGCAGTAAAGCTTGAAAGGAAGACTGTGTATTCTAGTAATCAAGGACAGTTTAGTAATAATCCTTCAGTAGTTTTGAATGTGAATGATGTCTCTAGATCAACAAATAACACTGCTGGCTCGTCATGGCAAAGGTCGGCTGGCAGAGGTGCCAGAAGAGGTGGAGGAAGGCATTATAACTCTAAGGCCCCTGTTTGTAGTTTTTGTGGTATGGTAGGACACACAGTAGATAAATGTTACAAAAAGCATGGGTATCGTCCAGGATTTAAACCCAAGGGACAAGTAAATATGGTGACGGGTGATGCAAACATGGCACACTGTGGTGAAGTGGTGAATCATGGAGAAAGAGGTCAGAGCTGTGACATGGCGGGTTCCATGCCAACACCAAGTCTGACTCAGGACCAATATGTTCAGTTGATGAAAATGTTGCAGGAACGTCAAGAAGGCACCAGCGGCGTTACTGGAATGGTGCCTAGCGTTGGAGATACAGGTCATGTCGTAATGTCAGCACAGCAGGCTACAACTTCTGGTAAGAATTCAGGTAAGACATTGCACCATCATTCAAACATATGGGTCTTGGACTCTGGGGCTAGTGATCATGTCTGTTCCAATCTTCATCTGTTTGAGTCTTACTTGCCTGTTAATTCAATTCATGTAAAGCTTCCAGATAAATCACTTGCTAAGGTCACACATATAGGGACAGTAAGGGTGAATCAATTTCTTACTCTTACTGATGTGTTCCATGTACCTGCTTTTGCTTTTAATCTTATTTCCTTGAGCAAACTTACTCAGTCTGGACAAGTTAAAGTTACTTTTGAATCCAATCTGTGCTTGATTCAGGACCTCAGAACCAAGATGATGATTGGTTCAGCTGAGGTAGATTAAGGTTTATACTATGTCCCTGGCATGCCTAAATCAGCAGCTAAAGCAATTGCTTCTCATCAGCTTATGTCCATGACTCATGATATCTCTTCCTCAGATACTCTACTTTGGCATTCAAGATTAGGTCACATGTCAACTCCCAGAATAAAAGAAATCCAGAAGATTGACCCTTCTATTTGTGTCTCAGATTCTGTAATACAATGTAATATCTGCCCAATTGCCAAACAAAAGAGAAATCCTTTTCCTATTTCAGTTTCAGCTTCTTTGAGTCCCTTCGCACTTGTTCATATGGATATCTGGGGACCTTACAGATATCCTACCATGTATAACCAAAGATATTTTCTCACAATTGTGGATGACTATAGTCGTTATTGTTGGGTATATTTGATGTCCAATAAATCTGAGACAAGGTCTATTGTTGAAAGTTTTTATCACTATGTGTCTGTCCAGTTTGGTGTCAAGATCAAAGTTGTTAGAACAGACAACGGATTAGAATTTGATATGAAACAGTTCTATGCTTCTCATGGTGTGTTGCATCATACCAGTTGTGTAAACACTCCACAGCAAAATGGGGTGGTAGAAAGGAAACACCAACATATATTGTCTGTAGCCAGGGCACTCAAATTTCAATCTTCTGTTCCATCCCCTTATTGGGGTTTTTGTATTCAGCATGCAGTGTATCTCATTAACATCACTCCCACACCTGTTCTACATCAAAAGACACCATATGAATCCCTGTATCAAAAACCACCTGTCTACACCTACTTGAGAGTGTTTGGTTGCCTGGCCTATGGCACTGTGACTAAGGCTCATAAGGAAAAATTTGAAGCAAGGGCCAAAAGGAGTGTTTTCTTGGTTTTCTCCCATACTACAAAAGGGTATATTCTTCAGGCTCTTGATACAAAAGAAGTCTATGTGTCAAGAGATGTCACTTTTCAGGAAACAATCTTCCCATTCGAGTCCTTAGATTCATCTCAGTCCTCAAATTCTTCTGTTTCTTTCAATCATTCTCCCACTCTGCCAACTGCTTCATGTGATCCTGCTCAGACCACCTTTGTCACTCCTACAGCACCTTGTCCAAACTTTTCTGACTTCAATCTCTCTGAGCCTTGTGCATTGTCTGACCATCATTCTTCTCCTCAGCAACGTTCAGCTTCTTCGGCTTCTCCTACTTCTGTGACTTCTTCTAACTCTGAGGAAACCAACGTCTCACCCAATCAGACTTCCAATATATGTGATATTACAGATACATCAGTGCATGAAGGAAACATCATTATAGACTTGCCTCCGCTATCTGAACTTCCCTCTCACGTCAGACCTCACAGAGTCAGGAAAGCACCTACCTATTTGCAAGATTATCACTGTAACTCCATCACTTCTCCTTCTGGTTGCTCTTCCACTTCACCTCATTCTTTGGACAAAGTCATCTCTTATGCATCATTAGCTCCACAGTACAAAGCATATGTGTTGAATCTTAGTGTACATGTTGAGCCTAGCTCTTATGCAGAAGCTGCTAGACTGCCTGTCTGGCAGAAGGCTATGGCCACTGAGTTGGCTGCACTGGAAGCTAATAATACTTGGAGCATTGTACCTCTGCCCCCTAATCAGCAAGCCATTGGATGTAGGTAGGTATATAAAGTTAAGCTTAAAGCAGATGGATCAGTGGAAAGGCATAAGGCAAGGTTAGTAGCCAAGGGTTATACTCAACAGTATGGCATTGACTACCAGGATACTTTTTCCCCAGTTGCAAAGATGACCACTGTTAGGACAGTTTTAGCACTAGCTGCCAGATTTAAGTGGCATCTCCATCAATTAGACGTGAACAATGCGTTCCTTCATGGTGATCTACATGAGGACATCTATATGATTCCTCCCCCTGGTTTAGTGGTGTCTAGCTCTAATCTGGTGTGTAAGCTGCGCAAATCGTTATATGGATTGAAGCAAGCGAGTAGGGAATGGAATGCCACACTTACCAAGTTTCTTCTATCTTTAGGCTTTCAGCAATCGAAGTGTGATTATACTCTGTTTACCAAAAGTGTTGGAGGTTCCTTCTTGTTGCTTTTAGTTTACGTTGATGATATAATTGTGGCTTGTGATGATCAGAGTGCTATAGCTGCCATAAAAGATTCTTTACATTCTGCCTTTCAAATAAAGGATCTTGGCAGTCTTAAGTTCTTTTTGGACATTGAGGTAGCTCAGGCTGAAGGGGGGATACATATTAACCAGAGAAAGTATACGTTGGAGCTTCTGGATCAGTTTGGTTTTTTGCACGCTAAGCCAGCTAAAAGTCCTATGCAGACTAATCTCAGCCTGACACATGATGATTCTCCAGCACTATTGGATGTAACACATTATAGGAGGTTAGTAGGCAAGTTGATATACTTGACTATTACAAGACCGGATATTGCATTTCCAGTCCAGCAATTGAGTCAGTTCCTTGATTGCCCCACTGAGAATCATCTTAAAGCAACGCACAGACTTCTGAGGTACATAAAAGGAACGATAGGACAGGGTCTGATCTTTCCTAGGACGGGAAGCTTGAAGCTAAAGGCATTTGTTGATGCAGATTGGGGAGGATGCCATGAAACCAGAAGGTCTGTAACGGGGTATTGTGTATTTTTCAGGAATGCGTTGATTTCATGGAAGGCCAAAAAGCAGACCACGGTTTCCAGGTCTTCGGCTGAAGCAGAATATAGAGCCATGGCGTTGGTAGTTTGTGAGGTTCAGTGGCTCTTGTACTTGATGAATGATTTGGGATTGAAAGAACAGAAACCAGTAGAGGTGTTTTGTGACTGCAAGAGTGCTATCTATATTGCGGAAAATCCT
>AP025053.1:21385246-21417174 GCA_036186865.1 Eustoma russellianum
AGGAATCTTCCTTTTGCATAAGTCTTCATGGTGGACC
Source organism: Eustoma russellianum (assembly GCA_036186865.1). Taxonomy (NCBI): domain Eukaryota; kingdom Viridiplantae; phylum Streptophyta; class Magnoliopsida; order Gentianales; family Gentianaceae; genus Eustoma; species Eustoma russellianum. Next base: position 21,385,284 of record AP025053.1, read on the forward strand.
AATATGTCTGCCATGTTGTCTCTTCAATTCAGATCTAGCCGATTTCTCTGTTAATTTGTTGATGAATATTATCGATCATTCTCTGAACTTGTTCTTCATCCAGATCGTCTAAATCTTGAGATTCTTCAGCTAATATGTCCTTTCCAGTCATAGATATATCTGAAATGGAATCATTCATTTCATCTTTTTGAAGATTTCTGATAAGATCTTTTTTAATTTCTTCAAAATATGAAGATACCATTTCTTCTTTTGATAAGACTCCTTTAATCATCTTCATTTTTTGCATTGTTTGCTGAAAAGGGCTCGTATGATCTCTGTGCTCCTCCATTTGAACATTATATTTAATCAAAACTTCTTGGATATGATCAAGTGTTTGTTGTCCTTCCACAACTCCTTCTTCATTCTTCTGAGTCATTTTCTTCCAGAATTTGGTATAAAAGATTCTTTTTAATGCTGGAATATTCTGTGGAGTATAACCCACTCCGACTTCCCATTTCCAGATCCATGGAATTCCAAATTCCATAAAGAATTGCAAAGTATTCATGCCTGTTATTAAGCTTTTATTGTTCTGAGCTTCTATAAGAGCTGGCGAAACTTCAATCCATTGAGCATATAAACTCTTATATGGTTCTGGTAAAATATTAATTGATGGACCATATGATGCCCACCATTGATATAACCAATTTGGAATTTCTTGTTTATAAACTTCAGGACATATCCTGAAAAACCAAGAATGTTTCTTCTTCGGGTTTTCATATAAGAAAGCCCTATAAAATGCATCAACATAATCCGAGTAATTATATTTGACTGGAATTTTTGTTTCATGGTATATAAACTCCTTTTCTTTTAGAGTAGATATTCCCCAAGATTCAGCAGTTATAACTTGCTTAACTATTACTTTACTAAAATTATACACAGTAGCATTCCCTGTTGTAAAATGGGTAATTTCACAAGATTCTGTGACTTTGAGTATAGACTCATAATAATTTCTGTTTTTATAAGAAGCTGCAGTGTATGACACTGTATCCAAATACCTCTGTAATATAATCCAGGGCCGATCTTTCCACTTAAGATCTTTTTGTTCCAAAAGTAATATACTTTCAGTATATGAGCTTTGATCATAAACTTCATCAATTTCTTCAGTTACCATTGTAACATAGGAAGGCCTATTATCTTCCTTTTTCTTAGAGGCTTTATAAACTAAAAATTCTTTGTATAACTTTTTATCATCTTTTTGAGTATTATTCGAAGATGAAGATGCAATATTTACAGAAACCAATCTTTGTTGACCAATTTGGCCAAGTAGTTCACCACCTCTTCCTCCTCTATTAGAGTAGGTTCCTCGTCCTCTCCTATTAGAGGGACTTCCTCTGCCCCATTGGGACATTCCTGCAAAAATATCATTCATTAATATATTCTCTAGTAAAGAAATCAAGAAGACTATTATCTGTTCCTTTTTTGTATTGAATTTCAAAGTCAAATGGCGCCATATGAGCTTGCCATCTTGCAAACATCTGCTTAGATACATCATGCTTGAAATCTTTATTAAACATATATTTTGCAGCTTGACAATCAGTTCTTATAATAAACTTCTGATTATATAAATCATCTTGAAATTTAAGAACACATTTGACAATAGCAAGAATTTCTTTTGCTATAGTAGCATAATTCTTTTGACTATTAGTCCATTTTCCCAAATGAAACCTAATCAAATATTCTTGATTATCTATTGGTGAAACTTGTTTTACTATACCTCCATATCCTATATCTGAGGCATCTGTTTCTATAATTTTTTCCCAATTTGGGTTTGCTAACATCAGACAAGGCAAATGAGTTACCTTTTTCCTAATTACCTGGACTGCTTTAGTATGATCTTCAGTCCATGGTTTAACTTTTTTCTTCAACCTGTCATATGATATTGCAGTATCTTCTGCCAAATTTTTAAAATAAGGAGAAATATAATTTAAACTTCCTAAAAATCTCTGTAATTGGGTTTTATCCAGAATAATATCTGGAAATTTAGAAGCAAATTCAATACTTCTATTAATTGGAATAAATTTTTCTTTTTCTATATTATGACCTAAAAATCTGATTTTTATTTGGAATAATAACATTTTTGGTCTAGAAATAACTAAACCATTTTGAAGAATTATTTTCTTGAAAATATTCAAGTGTTTAAAATGTGTTTCAATATTTTTTTAAAATACAAGAATATCATCTATATATACAATAATAAAATCACTATATGGAATGAAAATATCATTCATAATATTCTGGAATTCAGAAGGTGCATTTTTTAACCCAAAAGGCATTACATTCCATTCATAATGTTCTATTGGTACTGTAAATGCAGTTTTGTATGTATCAGATGCATTTATTTGAATCTGCCAATATCCTGATTTTAAATCGAATTTAGAAAATATTAATGCCTCATTTAACCTATCCAATAAATCTTTTTTATTAGGTATAGGATACCTAATCCATTTTAATACCTTATTCAAAGGTTTATAATTTATCACTAATCTAGGAACTCCACGTTCCTGTTCAGAATGTTTATTAACATAAAATCCAGTGCATGACAATGGGGATTTAGATGGCTTAATCAATTTCTTTTCTATTAGAGAAGATATTTTTTTTTACATAATTCTAGGTATTCAGAATTCATTTGACAAGGTCTAGCCTTTGTCGGAATTCTTCTTTCATCAAAATCCTCTTCATATGGAAGAGATACTATATGTTTCTTTCTATCCCAGAAAGCATTAGGATGGTCATTACATATTTGTAATGAAAACTCATTCTGTATTATTTTAATCTTATCCTGTAATTTAGGATTTTGTAATTTTTCTTCTATAGTTAATATTGTAATTTCTTGTTTTAAGAAATTAATTTGATTTTCCTTTGCTTTTACAGATTCTCTAAAATTATTTATAAACCTAGTTAAAGGTTCTGTTATGAATTGAAAAGTAATTTCTTTTCCTTTGAAATTTCCTATAAATCCTTTTTTATCAATATTTTTAATAGGAAATAATTTTTGTAAGAATGGTGTACCAAGTATCACCTGGCTAGTAATATTTTTTACTAATAAAAAACTCACAGGAATACATACATAATCTTTACAAATGTAAGCCTATGGAAGCTTATAATTTATTTGCAATTTCTGCCCATTCGCAGAGCTTAATGAATGGGTAGTTTTTTGAAAATACCTAGTAGGTATTAATCCTTCTTGAATACAATTGAGATCTGCACCACTATCAACTAGTGCTACTAATTCTTTGCAAAATTTATCATCAATTAACAAATTGATCTTCACATACCATTTTTGTGAAGTAACAATTTCTAATATAGATAAATATTTCTGATCATTTAATGCTTCTAAAATATTTTCAGAAGGTACTGAGAGAATCTCTTTCCCTTTTTCTAATTTATGGACTCTCTCCTCTAATGTTATATTATTCTGTTTTATTTCCTTAATTTCTTGTTTAAGATTATTAATCTCAATAAGTAATTCTGAAATACTCACAGATTTTTCATTTTTAAATCTTTGAGACATTTGTCTTTTAACCTCTGCTAACGTATAAGGTTCGGTATTTTGAGTTATTCTGGTAGAAGACTCAGCTTCTCCTTTATTACTAATATAAGATATAATTCTTTGTTTAATTTCAGAATCATCAATTAATTTTAACAAATCTAAAATATCATTTGTTAATACATTTAATTCTAAATCCTGAAATTGTGAAATAATTTGATATAATTGATCTTCTTCTATATCAGAAGATTTTTCACAACATGTTTCTCCTCTTTTACAAGGATTCTTCTGAAGAATATATACTATCATTTTCAATTCCCATGACTTCTTTTGGATATTCAGAAGATTGATCTGTCTTTATTTCAGAATCTGAATTTAATAATATATTTGATAGAATATCTTTTAATTTATTATCTTCTAGATTATTAATCTTTTTCTTTACCCAGCATGTTTTTGCCTTATGACCTGGGCGTCCACATTTTCTGCATATTATATAAGGTTTAAAAGACTTAGTATCTTTGCCATATTTTTCTTGGCATTATCAACCTTTTCTGTAAATCTTTTTCTTTTCCTATCTTCTCTTTTCATTTTCCTTTTTTGAAACTTATTAGAAGATCTAATTTTCTTCTGTTTTTTATCATTTTTCTCTAAATTATCTTCCATGCCAAATTGAGCACAGAATTGACCTAATTGTCTTTTCTCATTTAGAGAATGTCTTTTAATTTGTTGATTTAACTTTATTTCATTACATAAAGCTAAACCTTCTTGTATACAAGTTCCTATTAACTTGCCATAAGTATATTTTTCATAATTTATACTTACCTCCCCTTTACGAAGATTTTTACGAACTCTTTTCGCAGATAAGGAAGGTAAACCATCAATAAATTTTGATTTCCAATGAGTACTATTAGACTCTGGGAGTTCCATTACTCTACTTAAAAACGTATCTTTATACCACCTAAATGAGGTAAGTGTTCTACATCTGAGATTCTGTAATAATGTTCTGATATTTTCAGAATTATCAGACCATCTTCCTGTAAAATGTTCTATTATGTTGATTATTAAAGTATAAACCATATTCTCAGTTTGTACTCCATCTTCTAATTTTACATTACTTAATATTTCTACCCTATTTTGGGCTGTAAGATAATTATCCCACCAACCTTTCAATTGACCTGTAAATCCAGATATAAGCATATTTGCTACACCTTTGTCAGTATTACCATTATTTTTACAAATAGTGCTATACATTAACATTCTGTGAACAACATTATATATTTGTCTTTCTGTATATCCATCTATATTCCATTCATAGATAGATTTTCCATGATATGAATTATTAAATATATACTCTTGTTCCTCTATTAATACATCTTGAGGAGTAGGTCTAGGATAATAGTACATTCTTTGTGTTGGCTTATCTGCAAATTTATATTTTAGTTTATTTATTTCATCATCTCTTACCTTATGATGGTTTTCTTTATCACTCATCAATTCTTCAAACTCTTCATCAAGAGTACTTAATTTAAGATTGTTAAACTTACTATCTAACATCTTTTCTAAATCAGTAGTAGATTTTAATTTAAAATCTTTTACCTCTGGTGGAGGTTGAATTGTAGGGATTGCTATTATATCTCTACTAGTACTAGCCGTTTCAGTGACTTGTACCCTTGTTTTTATTTCTTTGATATATGATAAGATCATATCCATTTTATTATCTATTGATTTTAATTGTTCTCCTAATATTATTAAATATAAATTACTATAATTTTGTTGTGTTAAAATCATATTTATATGAGCAACTGTAGTTTGAAGAGTATCATTCTCCAAAAGTTTTTGAAAAGCAGTAAAATGTCTAACTTCATTATCTTTTCCTATTTGAAAAGACTGTTGTGGGGGGAAAATTGTATGTAATATTTTCCCATTTATAGTGTAATCTCTTTCTATGACAGAGATAAAACTATGTATATAATTGTTTAAAAACCAAGGTACAAAAGGTACTACTTGATTTTTCTCAGAGAGATCTTTATAATATTGTTCTTGAAAATATAATTTATCTTCTGTATTACAATTATTAAAAAACCAATTTCTAAATGGTTTCCATTTAGGTAAATTAAATTCTTCATTTATTTGTTTTCTTGCTAGAGATCCTGGACTAAAATCTATTTTCTGGTTTATATTCATATTGAAAAATTCATTTCAGATTCGGTTATTTCCGGTTCTTGATTTTTATGAATTCCTTTAACTATATTAGTTTCATTAATTCTTATTTCATCTATTGATGCAGGATATTCTTCTCTTATTTGAGAAGTTGAAGCTCTTGAAGGACTTATTACCTTGTAATCCAATGAAGATATATAATGATGTGAAGATCTACTTCCTGAACTATTAGATCTTGTTCTATAATCTATAAGATTTTTGTTATCAAATTTTATTTGTACTGTTCCTTCATCAGACTGTATAATATTAATTGGATTATTATCCACATATGATTTTGAAGGAATCGATGCTTCCATTACCCAATTTTCTGGAAAATCAATTTCTTCCCATTTAATTTTTCTCCTAGTACTTATAGTAGATTTACCAAAAAAATTTTCTATTATTATTGTTTCATTTATTGGTTTATCCATATATATATATATATGTATATATATATATATGTATATTTTGTTTACGTATATGTAGAGTGAGCTGGGTCGTGGGTCGGGGAGAAAGTGGGTCAGAGAGGTGAGTATATGTACATATATATATGCGCATGTATGGTCGTCGGCATATATATGTACGTATGTATGCGGCTGAGAGGGTACATTTGGTATTTTTATGATTTTAAAATTGTTTGATATATTTAATTTGGATTATTTGGTATTTGGGCATTTTTGTAATTTTGGCTAACTTTTGGACTTGAAAAATAATTTTGGAAAACTTGCATTCATAATTTTTCGAAATTCACCCCTATAATGTGAAATATATTGTTAAGCTGGGTTGATTCCTATTTTGGTTATCGAGCGCAACATATGTAACTACCGCGTCAGGGACAGGGTTTCTGCATGCCAATTTGGATTGCTGCAGATATGACTACCTCGTCAGGGACATGGCTTCTATATGCATTTTTAGGCTTTAGCGTAACTATCCGGTCTGGGACAGGGTGCAAAGGCATATATTTGGTGCTATAGACGTAACGACCAAGTCTGGGACAGGGTGTCTATAGTATATTTGGTTGTTGGAGGAATCAATTCGTAAGTCTTACAGTATAAGTCACTTGCAGGGAAAGTGCTATAACCATTGCATTTGATTTTGGACTTTAGACCAATTAAACCAGATTTTGGTTAATTGGATTTTTGGACCGATTTAATCGAATATGGACATTGGATTTGGACATTGGATATTGTTGGAAACTTTGGTTTTAAAATATTGGAACATTGGCATTGCATTGTTTTGAAAAATTGCATCACGTTTTGGCTTAGACTAACCTTTGTTTGGCTATCGTTTGGTTTGACTTGGTTATTGGTCTATTTCTTTGTATGTCTTTATTGGCTCTATTTGCTATCATTGTTTTGGATGTTAGGGGTAGAACGGTAAAATCATTTGCGAATGAGAAGTATGTTATTTTCAGTACTGGTACTTATTATTATCCTTGCTTCTCCGTGCATATGATCTCATGGCAAATATATTAAGGTTACTTGCTGGGCGAAGTGTTGCTCGTACCACTCTTTATCATTTTTCAGATGACCAGGAGTACGATTTAGTGTACGTCAAGGATTATGTCGAGTGAGGACATTGACCGCTAGACCGATGACATTATTGATATTTGAACTAGAGAAAGCAGTTTCATTTTATATACTTGTTGGAGACTTAGACATTTACCTTTATTTTCGATGATGTACCATTAATTAGACCACTGTACGTACTTATTATTTATGATTATTTGAGGTTTATTTGACATCTGCTGACATCGATTTACGTCACGCTGCTGATGTGTTTTGCATCGATATCGACGCCTTGTATCTTCTGCAACGAAATACGGTGGGTGAGTAGTTCTGAGTACTAACACAGGCAGTAGGTTTCAGTAAAACATGTGGCAAGGGGGCTGAATGAGTTGAAAAGACAAACGCAGAGGGCAAAGTTCACAGTAAGATAAGCGCATCCAGGCAAGACAAGACATTTATAAAGCAGAATTATTAATAAATGTAGATTGAGTCGAAAGATATAGCTTAGCGCTAAAAAGGATGTATAGTTCCAAACAGCTCTCTCCAAGCTTCTCTTCGCCTTGCTTCCAAGAAATATGGGCTTTGTACGGAGCGTTTTGTTAGAGAAGTTGAAATAAATTGGAAAAGTTTGGGCAAATGGGTTTGTCAAAAGTTGACAACCACCACACTTTGAGCTTAATTATGATTAGTGTTTGTTAATCAAAAACGAAAACTAATAATTTCTAAATTATCTACGTAACAAGTAGATGACTTTAGGCTTTTGAATCACTCGATTCCAATACCGGGTGAATGAGAAATTAATGTTCAAAGTTGGAGTAAAATTGGAAGGAAATTGGAAAAGTGGTGATGTGGCCTCTTGAGGAGTGAACACATCACCCCTTAAGTGGAATACCACATTGGCCACTTGAGGTGAAAAGGCCACCAAATATAGTTCAAGTTGGAGCTTTCTAAAATGTGCCCTTGGGCATGAGAAGTTTTTGACGGAGTCAGGACGCAGCTCAGGCAAGATTCACCACACACGCGCGCACGCGCCGTTGCCTGCCCGTCCGGCTTGTGGCTCCGGCTCATTCTTGTCTTTTTGGAGAAATTTTCTTTTACATTTTCCCAGAAAAATAAATTAAGTGATCCAACGGTTGAAATATTTTTGATCATAACCGTTGCAAAATCTAACGGTGTAGATCGTAGTCTACACGGATTATGATCTAACGGCTGAGATCATATCTGGGAGCGGTTTCTTCATCTAGATCTAATGGCTGTGGATCGTAGTCTACACGAATCATGATCTAACGGCTGAGATCGTATCTGGGCAGCGGTTTCTTCATCTAGATCTAACGGCTGTGGATCGTAGTCTGCACGGATCATGATCTAACGGCTGAGATCGTATCTGGGCAGCAGTTTTTCATCCGACGGTCTACGTTTGAAACTGCTGCAGTTTACGATCTAACGGCTGTGGATGAAAACCGTCTGATCCGACGGCTGCGGTTTAATCTGGAGATTAACCGCCTAATCCTTCCCGCCTATAAATAAAACGGCTCCTTTCTTCCCAGAACAAGGCGTTTTCCCACTGCTGTTCTCTCCTGACATTTTCGTTTTTGCATACTACTGTTGCATTGTTGTTCCAGTCCAGTTCGTTGAGAAATCAGAGCATCCCACAGGTTCGCCGAGTTCTTTACGTAGCTGTGCCGCTTCGTATGAACTGTTAGCCGTTGTATCCTGGGAGACGTTTGCTGTTTCTGGTTGGGCACTTCGTACCGGAGCAAATCGTCTTAAGGACAGAGTCCTTAGACTCGCCTCGGTTCTACTTGCATTTCGTCAATTTACACAAACGCACACAGTACACTGGTTTTGATTACATTTTATAACATTCTTAAGACGATTTCTATATATACTGTAATCTGTTTCGGTTTTCTGGTTGCGTTTACTGCGTCTATTTGTACGAAACTAATCGGTTTCTGGTTCTGTTTCTGCATCCCACGGAAAACTGAAATATGGAAGGCAAAAGTTCCAACTCGTTCAACGGTGTGCATTTGGGCATTTTTGAGGAACAGAACAATGATGTTCCTGTTGCACCCGCTGCTCCAGTCACTGCTCCTATTCCTGCTGTTGGACAGGTTGAAAAGCCAGAAAAGTTTGGAGGAAGTTACTTCAAACGCTGGCAGCAGAAGATGCTGTTCTTCTTGACCACGTTCGGTTTGGCTAAGATGCTGACTGAGGATCCTCCGGAGGTGGTGCCGGTGGAAGACCAGAATGTGAACATGCAAAACAGTTTGATTGCTGAAGCATGGAGTTACGGCAATTATGTTTGTTTGAGTCACATTTTAAGTTGTTTGGATAACTCATTGTATGGATTGTATTCTACTTATAAAACTGCAAAATCCTTATGGCAGGCGTTAGACAAGAAATACCGCACTGAGGATGCCGGTACTAAGAAATTTATTATTGGAAAATTTCTTGATTTTCAGATGACAGATTGCAGGACTGTTGTTTCTCAGATTGAGGAACTTCAGATGCTTGTTGCTGAGATGAAAGAGGAGGGTATGACCCTCAGTGAATCCTTTCTGGTTGCTGCTGTGATTGAGAAGCATCCTCTTTCGTGGAGGGAATTCCGAAGCTATCTCAAGCACAAGAGGAAGGAAATGTCTTTGGAAGACTTGATTGTCCGACTCCGTATAGAGGAAGACAATCGAAGGGCAGAGAAGAAGCCGTCTTCCAGTTCTGGCCATGCCAAAGCTCACGTTGCAGAGGCGACGAAAAAGAAGAAAGGAAATTCTGTCGGAGCGAACGCGAAGGGCAAGAAGGTCGCCAAAAAGTTCACTGGAAAATGTTACAATTGTGGGATTCAGGGGCATCGTAGTGTTGACTGCAGGAAGCCCAAGAAAAGGCAAGAGAAAGCCAAAGCCAACCTTGTAAGTGCAATGGATGATTTGGACTTGTGTGCTGTTGTTTCTGAATGTAATGCTGTAGGTAATCCTAGCCAGTGGTGGGTGAACACTGGAGCCACTAGACACGTTTGTGCAAACAGGGGAATGTTCAAGGAATATGCTCCTGCGAAAGACAATGAAAGGCTGTACATGGGAAACAAGGATAGCTCGAAGATTGAAGGTTCGGACAAAGTGATTCTGAAGATGACCTCCGGAAAAGAATTGATATTACAGGATGTGCTGCATGTTCCCGACATCCGCAAGAACTTAGTCTCTGGTGCTTTACTAGTCAGGCATGGATTTAGACTAGTATTTGATTGTAACAAATGTATTCTGACTAAGAATGGTGTATTTCTAGGGAAGGGGTACCTGATGGACAATATGTTTAAACTTAGTGTTATAAATGTTGTACCAAAGAAGACTACGCCCGATGAGGCTAATAAGACTGCTTCTACTTCCGCTTACATGCTTGAGTCTTCATGTTTGTGGCATTTACGTTTGGGTCATGTTAATTATAAGTCATTGCAAAGAATGATTAATCTCGACTTATTACCCAAACTAAGTTTTAAAAATGAAAAGTGTCAAGTCTGTGTTGAAGCAAAAATGGCTAAGTTATCATTTCCTTCAATCGAAAGAAACACTGAAGTTTTAGATTTAATTCACACGGATGTTTGTGATTTAAAGTTTGTGCAAACAAGAAGCGGTAAAAAGTACTTTGTGACTTTTATTGACGATTGTACTCGATACTGTTACGTTTATTTGCTAAGTAGCAAAGATGAGGCCTTAGATGCTTTTAAAGATTATAAAAATGAAGTTGAGAATCAACTTAGCAAACGAATTAAGTCAATTCGTAGTGATAGAGGTGGCGAATATGATGCACCGTTTAATGAATTTTGTTCAGAACACGGCATTTTTCATCAAACGACTGCACCATACTCCCCTCAATCAAATGGTATTGCAGAACGCAAGAATCGAACTCTGAAAGAGATGATGAATGCCATGTTGATAAGTTCGGGCTTACCTCAGAATTTGTGGGGGGAAGCAATTCTCTCTGCCAACGTCATTTTAAATAGAGTTCCATCTAAGAAGATGGATAAAACCCCATATGAACTTTGGAAAAGATATAAGCCAAGCTACAAATACTTGAAAGTGTGGGGGTGTCTGGCTAAGGTCGCAGTACCAAAACCAAGACAAGTCAGAATAGGGCCTAAGACTATTAATTGCATATTCATAGGATATGCAACTAACAATAGTGCATATCGATTTTTTGTGCACAAGTCTGAGATTCCTGACATACATGAAAATGTTGTCATGGAATCAAGAAACGCAGTGTTCTTTGAAAATGTCTTTCCAAAGAAAGACAATAACATTGAAGAAGCAAGCACTAGTAAGCGAGTACGTGACACAACTCCTCAAGAAATAGAGGAACCTCATCAAAGTAAAAGAGCCAGAATGCCAAAGTCATTTGGACCAGATTTTTTAATGTATTTGGTAGAAAATGATCCAATGACATTTTCCGAGGCTATGTCAACTCCAGAAGCTCCCTTCTGGAAAGAGACAGTTAACAGTGAGATAGAATCAATTCTTCAAAATCACACGTGAAAGCTGGTAGATCTTCCTCAAGGGAGTAAACAACTTGGATGCAAGTGGATTTTTAAGAAAAAAATCAAAGAGGATGGATCCATTGACAAGTACAAGGCCCGGTTGGTAGCTAAGGGCTATCGACAAAAGGAAGGTTTTGACTTCTTTGACACTTACTCACCAGTAACTAGGATTACTTCCATAAGAATGCTAGTTGCTATTGCTGCAGTCTACGACCTAGAGATCCATCAAATGGATGTAAAGACTGCTTTCTTGAATGGCGAACTGGAAGAAGAAATTTATATGGAACAACCTGAAGGGTTTACTGTCCCAGGACAAGAAAGGAAAGTTTGTAGACTTGTTAAGTCTTTATACGGACTTAAACAAGCACCAAAGCAGTGGAATTTGAAGTTTGATCAAGCCATGATGTCAAACGGTTTCAGGATAAATGAATGTGACAAGTGTGTTTACATCAAAAACACATCAAACGCCTATGTGATAGTATGTCTCTATGTAGATGATATGCTAATCATGGGCAGTACTCACGACATCATCTTGAATACCAAGAAGATGTTAACGAGAAATTTTGACATGAAAGACATGGGGGTTGCCAATGTTATTCTAGGAATTAAAATTTCTAGGGTAGCTGAAGGATTGGTCATGTCTCAAAGTCACTATATTGAGTCTATTCTTAAACGATTCAATATGCTTGATGTAAAACCGGTAAAGACTCCACTGGACTTAAGTATACACTTAAGAAAGAACCGAGGCAAACCTGTAGCTCAATTAAAGTACTCACAAGTCACTAGGAGTCTAATGTACATAACAAACTGTACAAGACCAGATTTAGCTTGTTCAGTAAACAAATTGAGTAGGCTCACTAGTAATCCAAGTGATGAACATTGGAAAGCTCTAAATAGAGTGATGAGATATCTGAAATACACAATGAACCTTGGATTACAGTACACAAGATATCCTGCAGTATTGGAAGGATATTGCGACGAAAACTGGATATCAGATTGTAAGGATTCTAAATCCACCAGTGGATACTTATTCACTGTAGGTGGTGGTGCTGTGTCATGGAAGTCTACAAAGCAAACGTGCATAGCTCGGTCAACTATGGAAGCTGAGTTTATAGCACTCGATAAAGCTGGGGAAGAAGCTGAATGGCTTCGAAATTTCCTAGAAGACATTTCATGCTGGCCTAAGCCAATCGCTCCTATCAGCATACACTGTGACAGTCAGTCAGCTATAGGACGAGCTCAAAGCAGCATCTACAATGGTAAGTCACGACACATACGTCGGAGACATAATACCATTAAGCAGTTGATCTATAATGGCGTGATTTCCATTGATTACATAAAATCAAAGGAGAATCTAGCAGATCCGCTTACAAAAGCTTTGCCTAGAGATCAAATGTCAACGTTGACAAACGGAATGGGACTTAAGCCTACAAAGCATGAATTTTTGTAACGGTAACCCAACCTTGTTGACTGGAGATCCCAGAATCTTGGTTCAATGGGAAAACTAAGTTATAAGGGTTCAGTTAGCACTTACTCATTCCGTTAAACAAAAGTGCTATCTGCAGAGAACCGTTAGGTTAAGCTAATGCTTTTAATGATTTCCTATATCTTGATAAATCAAGTGGGGTATGGCAGAATACTCTTGATAGAAATCACCTATGTAACTGTGAAGTGGGGCCGCTTCTATGAGAATTCTGAGAGGCAAGAATTCTCTAATACACTTTCTGAAACCAGGTTGTTCATGGTCAAAATGAACACAACCATAAGAACCAATAAGGGGTGTCAAAGGAAATGTTGTGTGAGTATCATTGTCTAGGTTCACAATAAAGGCTGATAGTTCAAGACATCAGGTCACTGTAGAGAAAAAGGGGTTTGAGTGATTTTCAAATACATGATTTAAATGTGCACAAAAACGAGCATAAGATAAATCGTGTGCATGATATTGCTTAGTACTTACCTTATTTAGCTCATATATAATGTTGCCGTACTAACGAGCCATGAAGCGTTAAAGCTTACATCATATGGCAAACATTTATTGTGTTTATACTATTTTTAGGTGCCACCATTAATGAACTAAACTAGTTCATTAAGTGAAGTACTTAGTTTATTAAACTAAGTAGTTCATTAAAGGAAGCCACATTTGGAAAAGGCACAAAGGCAACAAGGCTAAAGAAGGAAAGTTTTCTTCTCATCCCCTCTTTACTATCCACGCCATATATACATATATATATATATATATATATATATATATATATATATATATATATTTCAGATTTTTTAAAAGACACATACACATGTATTCCAACGTACTACCGACACGTTATATATTTTACGTACGTACGTTAACGTCACACCACTATACTTAACTCATATTTATGAGTATATTCAGGTCTTATATCATATGATATAAGTCATGGTGATGACAAATTAAATACGACACGATAAAAGGTTCTAAACCGAAAATTATCGTATCGGGCGAATACCGAAACTTCGCCAACGTGTCACGTACTTGTCATAAATAAATGGCCAGCCCCTATACTTTAAAAATCATCATAAATTTCGTGCACATGACTATATTTTCAGCCAAAAATACTTTCCATGTTGGCACACACAAATCACCTCACATTAAGGCCAAAATATGAATATTCCAATTTTATTTTTGTCACATGTCTAGGCGCCACTTTAGACCAGCCAAGTGATAAGATTTAAAGTATATATTATATATATTATGTGTAACATAATATATATAACATGTGCAAGAAGTTGGAATTTAATTAGAGAAAAATCGGGTAATTGATAAATATCGAAAATTCGGTTTTCTACGCACACAACACATGGAACGTTTTTGGTACATCATATGACACATATCTAGACACTTTTTACATATTTTATACATCTTAAAGTGTTCTAGAAAATTAAATTAAGGGCTGATTGGAATATAACATGTGTGTATTATTAAATATGCACTATTTTACAAAGTTAGCAAAAATAATTTTCAGCATATGTATATACATCATACACGCACATTACAGCCAAGATGGAGCTTATTTGGAGCCTTGTTGGCATATTGATTGGTCAAGAATCAATAATACAATGTTGATGAATTAAAGAGAGAAGCTACAAATGGTAAGATTTCAAACTTAGTCTCACTTATAACACATGCTGAAAATTTCAGCATGCTAAACTTGGCTGGCCGATTTTTTGACTTTAATATGACATATTTTATCATCTCAAATTGTGTGATTGATTGAGAGAAGAAATGGAAGTAATTTGAATATTATTTAAATTCATAAAGTGTGATATTTTATATATCACACATGCTGAAAATTTTTCAGCATGTGTGTGACTTGTGATGGCCGAATTCATGGTCTTGAATGTGTCCAAGTTCATTCTCAATGTGATAAAGATATTTACCATTAATTGGTGATTTATTTCAAAAAGAAAAATCAAAGAAAAATGGTAATATTTTGAATTGTACAACCATGTAACACATGCTGAAAATTCAGCATGGTAAACCACTTAATGGCCGATTTTCATACTTGGTTGGGAAGGAATTTGGTCTTGCAACATTTATGTGATTATCTTGAGCATTATGGAAATGATTTTGTGATTGATATTGGCACGTGTTTTAAGTGTTATTCTCAGATTTTTCCAAGTCATCAATGATGACAACATCTAACCAATCATGAAGTGCCAAGTAAGCAAAGCTTTAGTGATCATCCAATGAGAAGGTGACAAGTAAGCAAGACCATGTCACAATGATGTCTTACACTATCCCAAGGACTTAGAAGATAATTTTCAAGAGGGGGATAGCACTATAGGGGGCGGCCAAAACAAATTAAAAGGAGAGAAAGAAGAGCAAAACAAGAACAAGAACAAGAGTTGCAAGTTCAAGGATCAAAAGTGTTCAAGCATTCTTCTTCTACATTCTCTTTCTTTTTTTCTTCTTGAAAGCCTATTGTATTCATATCTTTCAATCTTGAATAGGCTTGATATAGACCACCACATATTCCATATCCTTGTAAAAGATTGATCAAGGTGTGATCAATCTTCATTCTTGCAAGGTGGCGGTGTTCGTGCGAATTGTATTCATCGTACAAGGTTTGTAAGGGGTTGGAGTTGGTGTGTAACTCCATCAACCCTGTGGTAAGGTGTATTTGTGTTGTGTGACTAGTGTGAACCAAGGAAGGTGTTCCTTGAAGACTGGAGTAGGTTGTTGATAACCGAACCAGTATAAAATTCTTGGTGTCATTTACTTTCAGCATTTATTTTCTGTTACTGCACAGTTTAATCTTTTTGTTTGCATTCGTAAAAATAGTGAACGACTTTCCAAAATCATGAAAATTTCCACAAACATAGCCACACGTTCTAGGGTTAATTTGGAACAAGTTTCAACCCTTTTGGATAAGTATAAGTCGATCAAACATCAAAAGTTCTGAGACTAGTGCAGTCTGATTTTCAGACTTGCAAAGGTTGAGACTTTGATTGTAGTTGACCTACTTCCCAAAAGAATTTTGCAAAACTGTTTCAACCCACTTAAATATAGTATATAAGGAGTTAGTGGTTAAATTTTCAGAGCATTTGGACTTACACACAAATAGGAATAAATTTTTCAAAACCGTCTACCGTTTCTGGAAGATTCGCGTAATCTGATTACCAACGGTTGTTGAAGGGGTTAAAGATTGAATTTTAATTTGAAATTTTTAGGGGACCCTCATAACATCTGAGGCTAATTTCTTTCAAAATTTCAGAATTTTTTGAGACCTATAACCTGGTTTTAAAAACGTTTTAAAACTGGTCCTGGAAACAGAATCTGTTTTCAGAAGTTGAGTTGTTTAGCTTTAAACAAATTTTAAAAACCACACTTTCCGCACCACCTATTCAACCCCCCCTTCTAGTGGTGCCTTGCAGATCCTACAATTGGTATCAGAGCGCAGGAACACTCACTTCAAAGAATCCAACGATTCAGTGAGATGGCAACTACAACCATGCAAGAAGGAATGTCAACTGTAAGGTCTCCTTTTTTCGACGGTGAGTCTTTTATTCAATGGAAATCAAGAATGACACTTTTTCTTATGGCTATTGATATTGATCTATGGTCCATCATAGAAGATGGTCCATTTGTTCCTAGTAAGACGTCAATTATTGATGGTGTCACACTAGAGGTTACAAAAACGAAAGAAGAATACACTAGTGATGACAAAAAGAAGTTGAGTATGAATGTTAAAGCCATGCAACAACTATTAAACGGCCTAAGTAAAAGTGAGGCTAGTTACGTATCTAATTGCTCTAGTGCTCAAGAGATGTGGCATATTCTTGAAATGAAACATGAAGGGACTAGCCAAGTAAAGGAGTCCAAAATCAATATGCTTATGTCCACACTTGAGTCCTTTAAATTATTGCCAAATGAGTCTATTGTTGAAATGGATTTATGCTTGACTAATATTTACAATTCTCTTGAGTCTCTTGGCAAAGCCTTCACTATGCAGGAAAAGGTACAAAAGGTCTTGCGAAGCCTTCCATCCGAGTGGGACCCTAAAGTAACGGCCATAGAAGAAAGCAAAGAGACCAAATCGATTAAAATGGAAGAACTAATCGGATCACTTAAGGTATATGAAAAAAAACTTGCTTTAAAACATTCTGAGTCCATTTCTAATAATGACAGGGCTATAGCATTTAAATCAAATGAATACGTCGTAGATGATAGTGACATAGATTCCGATGATGAGGACTTAATCACGATGGCTAAAAGATTAAGAAAAATTTTGAGAAAATCGATTAAACATAAGTCTACCTCACCTAAGGATCATAAAAAAAAATAAGAAAATAAAGTGCTATGAATGCGTCAAACTTGGACATCTATCATATGACTGCCCTAATAAAGAAAAGCAAACAAACAAATACCCTGACAAGGATCGGAACAAGAATAGACTCATCTCAGAACCTAAGCAAAGGAGAAGAGCCTTCAAAACCTCCACTTGGAGTGACACATCCGACTCTGAGACTGATGATACGGAAAAACACAAGGCACAAGTATGCTTTATATCTAAAGCATCAAATGAGGTATCTTCCGACTCTGATTCCGATTCTGAATGTTCTTATGATGATTTATTTAGTCAATATTTAGAGTTGCATAAGTTGTAAAAGACTCTTGCAAAAGAAAAGAAATGATTAATTGAAGACAAGAAATTGTTAGAATCTTCTAACAAAAATCTTGTGTCTCAATTAAACGATTCAAAAGAAGAGTCGTCATGCATTATAAATTCATTAAAATCTGAAATTCCATCATTGACATCCGAGAACACTGAATTGAAATCCGAGATTTCGAACTTGAAATCAAGGAATGCGGATGTAGAGAAAAAGGTGAAACAATTTGACACGGGATCTAACATGCTGTATCGCATTATCTTATCACAAAAGCATGACAGTGACAAAACGGGTTTGGGATACGTTGACACTAATGAAGTATCCACCAAACCAACTAAGTTTGTTGTGTCTATGAAAGTAGACACCCCAAAGCCTCAAGTGGCGTCTAAGATGACGCAAAAACCGCCCCTTTCTTCATCACGCCCCATTTCCTCTTCACTGTTGGACCGTGCACATGCAATGAACACCACTAGAGGGGGGGTGAATAGTGGTTAGCGGAAATTACACTACAACCCTTTGTTAAAATCTCCTTGAAAACAGAATCTGAGACCAACTCAGATTCAGAACCCGTTTTTCAAAAATTCACAAATAATTATACACAACTCCAAAAATTATGAAACTTTCCAGAATTAAACTTCAATGAGTTAACAAGACTCTGTCCAAAAATCAGACAAAAATAAGATCGTTTGACCCTTCAAACAAATTAAAAGATTTAGATGGTCAATCTGGACAGAATTGGACAGAATGTTGCTGATTTTGAAAATAGTGTTTCTCTTTGAATACTCAACCAAAAAGGTTGATCTTTATATCAAAACACTCCTTAGGATGTGTAGATGAAGTTTCCAAAAGGCCCTGACCTTAAACAATTCTTGAAAAATACAGAATTTAAGTTTTCTCAAAACTGGTCAGATTGCAGCCAGATTGGAGCAGTTATCTTGCAAAGACTGAAAGACTAACTTTCCCTTGCTCAAATCAAGTGATTCTTGTTGCAAATGAAAGCTAACAGTCTGAAGTATAACTCCACCAAAAATCACGAATTTTGAAAATGTTTAGCTATTTTTTCAAATTGTGTGAAGTTGGGTGAAAACTGCAGTCAAAAACGTGCAGAAAACAGAAATAAAGAAACAAGAGAAGAACACCGAGGATTTATCCTGGTTCGGTCAATGTGACCTACTCCAGTCCCAAGGAACACCTTTCCTTGGATTTCACTATGATATGAACACCTTACAACAAGAGCCAAGCTTGATCCTTGGGTTATACACCAACCCTACTCAAGACTTGGATAATCACCTTCTAAGCAACACTTAGTTGCAATACCTCCAACACCTATTGATGTAGCCTTATAAAGATGGCTAATCAATCTTACAAATGAAGCTCAAGAGGCTTGTAGCACAACAAAAATATCAAGAACACCTTTGCTACAACAAAATACAACAACAAGAACAAGAAGATGAATATGAAAGCTATAGAATGCTTGTGAGCTTCAAGTGTGTTTCATCTTCTTCACCATTGCCTCTATTTATAGTGTGATTTGAGCCTTGAAGATAAGAATGCCAATGTGTCATCATCTTCATCATCAACTCCAAATGTCTTCTCATCATTGGTTGGCTTTGTACACTTGGCAAAATAAAACACCATGATTGGTCCACCTTGGCAAAATGATGTGGCCGAAAGTTTCAACTAAAATATGACTTGGAATTATCTTGAAAATGTGAAGATAATAGCACCATAACAACTCCATCATCTTCTCAACTTTTTGGCAAGATAATAGGCATGTGACCTTGACCATTTTAAATCCAAAAATCTGCTCCAATTGAGATGTTGTAGCCGTTGGCTACTTTTTCTTTTCAAACAAAAATTTTGATTTTTCTTAATAAAATAAGAAAGGATAATACCACCAAATTATACTCAACTTCAAGCAACATAATAGGGCATGTGAGAGCTCCATTTGACTTCAAAAAATCTGCTGAAAAATACTCCAAGAAACCATATAGCCGTTGGCTATATTTAGAAAAAATCCAAGTTGGCAATTTTGCCAACTAGCTCCTTTTTGGTTGGTCCACTTGTCTCCAACTCATAAAATGAATACCACATCATGTCTACCTGATTAGTCACGTTTTTCCACATATATATAAGTGTAGCAACTCAGATTTTTGAAGAAGAAATAAATAAATAACACTTGACAAGATTATGTCAACGTGTAACACCGAAATTTCCCAATATTTCTTCTTATATGTTGAGATCATTTCCACACCTTTGACACCTTTAATATCTCTGAATAATGATGATAAATGTTCTCTTATAACATATATAAGAGGGTCTTCGAGAAAAAATAGAATGTGACATCTCAAATCGTCACATATCCAGCTATAGTCAATAATATCATCGGTTGAGAGAATAAGATATAAGATCACCATATTATCTTCAAAATAATAATAACACAGCTCCAGAATGAAGATAATAATATGCTCAAGAGATTCCTTGAGTGAAAATACCAAAAATACCCTTGGGGGTAAAATGACCAAAATACCCCTGGTGTAAGAAAACTCAAGAAATGACCCGGATGGTCATAAATAATCATGATATCAACTTTGTCATGATAAATAGTATAAGAATATGCTCTTGAAATATTTCCACCATATCATGTTCCTACAAAACTCAAAATACCAATTTTGCCCTTTTTGGTAAGTTGTAGAAACTTCCAAGGCATGTTAGTCACAGGACAATAATAATCACCAAAAACACATAATATTCACATAATGAACATGTATAAATCATACACAAATGAAAACAACCAATTCATCACATTATTTCAAAAAAAAACTAAACATCAATATCATTTTTCTTCACTTATTCATCTTTTTCATTTATAACACCATATGTGACATGTAACACTTAAAATCATGACTTTGAAAATTATCCAAACATATTTTTCAACATTCTCCCCCTTTTGGATGATTTTCAAAATAACCTAACATGATTTTAATGTCACAACTTATAACCAAAAATTTAAAAAGTTTAACCAAATGTTTTCAACTTTTAAATAGTATGTTGCTCCCCCTCAACTCATACTCTCCCCCTTAACCTATACTTAACTCTTAACTTATATTTGAAACTTATCATTTCATACCAAATGATGACTTAGCAACTAAAATCTAAAATCATGTACTTATGCTATCTCCCCCTTTATTTTGCAAATCATGCAAAAGATAGAACTATACAATGGTATCGTAAGTCATCATACCTAACTTGGCTCGTAAGTTTTCAAACGTGGCTTGATTAAGGGGTTTGGTAAAGATATCGGCGATTTGGTGATCAGTTCTTATATGGTTTATCACTATGTCCTCAGTTTGAACATGATCGCGAAGAAAGTGGTATCGCACCTCAATGTGTTTGGCCTTAGAATGAAGCACCGGATTCCGGGAAAGATTGATTGCACTTGTGCTATCGCAGAAAATTGGAATCTTTTTCATTTTAATGCCAAAATCACTAAGTTGCTGTTTAAGCCAAAGTATTTGGGTAGTACATAAACTCAAAGCAATATACTCGGCTTCAGTGGTAGAAAGAGCTACACTAGCATGCTTTTTAGAAAACCAAGAGATCAAATTGGTTCCTATGAATTGACATGTGCCGCTAGTGGATTTTCTATCTAACTTGCAACCACCATAATCAGCATCACTATATGCGTGTAATTCCAACTTAGCATTTTTATCATACCATAGTCCTAAGTGAGGTGTATGCTTAAGATATCTAAATATCTTTTTCACTGCATTGTAATGTGATACCTTAGGACAAGATTGAAACCTAGCACACATACACACACTAAACATGATATCAGGTCTTGATGCAGTTAAGTATAACAATGAGCCAATCATAGACCTATAGAGTGTGTCATCAAAAGGTTTACCATTTTTATCCTTATCGAGTTTGGTACTAACACTCATGGGGGTAGTTGTAGGTTTCAAATCTTCAAAGCCAAACTTCTTAATCATATCATTGACATACTTAAGTTGGCTAATGTGAATTCCTTGAGGGGTTTGTTTGATTTGGAGTCCTAAGAAATAATTCAACTCTCCTACCATTGACATTTCAAACTCTGACTTCATACATTCTTCGAAGTCTTTTACTAAGGTAGGGTTAGTTGAACCAAAGATAATATCGTCTACGTATATTTGAACTATTAACAAATCATTACCTTTTCTTCTTAGGAATAATGTGTTGTCTATGGTTCCCCTTTCATAATTATTCGCAATAAGAAAGTTTGCAAATCTATCATACCAAGCTCTTGGAGCTTGTTTCAAACCATATAAAGCTTTCTTAAGCTTGTAAACATGGTTAGGATTCTTTGGATCTTCAAATCCAGGGGGTTGTTTGACAAACACTTCTTCTTGGATGTATCCATTTAAGAATGCACTCTTGACATCCATTTGGAAGAGCTTAATATTGCTTAGACTTGCAATTGCAAGTAACAATCTAATTGCTTCTAGTCGTGCAACGGGTGCAAAGGTTTCTTCATAATCTATACCTTCTTGTTGATTATATCCTTGTGCGACTAGTCTAGCTTTATTTCTTGTAATGTTTCCTTGTTCGTCCATCTTATTCCTAAACACCCATTTCGTTCCTATTATTGACTTGTTTTCGGGTTTAGGTACTAAGTCCCACACGTTGTTCCTTGTGAATTGGTTCAATTCCTCATGCATAGCTTCTAACCATGTTATGTCACCTAAGGCTTCCTTTACATTCTTAGGTTCTAATTGTGAGATTAAGCTATGTCCTTCAAGTTGACTTATATTTCTACGTGTTCTAACCCCAACGCTTGGATCCCCAATGATTAATTCTCTAGGGTGCCACCAATTCCTAGATCGACTAGGTTCACCCTCATCTTGTTCAAATGTTTCATTAGTGTGAACATTATCATATGTAACTGGATCATTAGTTACATTATCTTCCAATTGCAAAGTTTCTTCATTTATATCACCTAAGGGTTCATGCATGTCTTGTTCAGGGGGAGTTGGTTCTAGATGATCAAGTACAGGCTCAAGTATTACATCATCATCAAACATATTTTCAACATTTGTTTCTTGTTTATGTTGATGTTTATCACTAACTTCGAAGCATGCATTTTCATTGAATTTTACATGTATAGATTCAATTATTTTTCTAGATGCAGGATTATAACACCTATATGCTCTTGAGTTAGTTGAATACCCAACAAATATGCATTCAATAGACTTTTGTTCAAATTTATCTAGATTATCCTTAGTGTTTAGCACAAAACATTTACATCCAAATACTTTAAGGTAATCTATTTTAGGTTGTCTATTGTTTAGCAATTCATAAGGCGTTTTATTTAATTTCTTTCTAATAGTTAGCCTATTTATAATATAGCATGCACAACTAATAGCTTCAGCCCATAAATATTTAGGTAGTTTATTTTCACAAAGCATTGTCCTAGCAACTTCTTGAATCGTTCTATTTTTACGTTCAACAACTCCATTGAGTTGTGGTGTTCTAGGTGGTGAGAATTCATGTTTAATTCCATATAATTCACAAAATTTGATTACATTTTTGTTTTTAAATTCTCCACCTCTATCACTTCTAATTCTTTTGACATTTTCTTCATAAATGTTTTCAAGTTGCTTGATAAGGGTTTCGATTGCTAATGGAGCATCGTCTTTGTGTGTTAAGAACAATGTCCATGTGTAGCGTGAGTAATCATCTACTATGACACACACATAGTAGTGTCCACCTAGACTTCTTGTCCTACTTGGACCAAATAAGTCTAAGTGAAGCAATTCTAGTACATGACTAGTACTCACTTCATGTTTCGGTTTTAAGGTTTCTTTAATGTGTTTTCCCTTAATACATGTTTCGCACATTTGAAAATTATCTAAGTCTAACTTAGGCATACCTCTAATTAAATTCTTTTTAGATAATTTCCTAATGGTTGAAATTCCTATATGGCCTAATCTTCTATGCCATAAATTCACATCTAAGTCATGTGATATTAGACACTTAACCTTAGCATCTAACATGTTATCTAAGGTAAGAGTATAAATATTACTATCTCTATTTCCTTTTAATACTATTTCTCCCTTTTTATTTATTATATCACAAGAATTGGGAAGAAAGGAGACATTATAACCACAATCTATAAGTTGAGAAATACTAAGTAAATTATAGGATAGATTGCTTACTAATAACACATTTCGTATTTGAAATGTGTTAGGGTCCCCGATTGTTCCTCTTCCAACAACTTTTCCTTTGTTGTTGTCACCGAATGTCACCTTTCCACCATCAATATGTTCAAGTTCCGTGAATAGTTTGGGGTTGCCCGTCATATGCCTCGAACATCCACTATCTAAAAACCATTTGGTTTTCAGATTCTTTGACTTTGCCTCCTTCTTGCATTCCTTGCGTTTATCCTACAATGGAGACAAAGTTTTAGGTACCCTTTATTTGGGTCCTTGAATGTTAGGGGCATTATTCTTGTTTAGATAACCCTTAGGTATCCAAACTTGAACATACCTTTTAGGCACATTTTTAGCATGGTTAAAATAAGAAGGATAAGCATATAGATGATTATTCCTCATAAGTGAAGATGCATTGTTATACATGTTGCGTCGTGGTTGATAATCGTTATAGAATGGCCGAGATTTATGATGTATATAAGGCATGTGAATTTGTTTCTTATATGGCGCAGTATAAGTGTGTTCATAGGCATTTCTATAAGACTTATAAGAGTGTTGCCTATACTTAGGTTCATAATAAGTTGTATGCATTTTATTCGGTCTAGATGCATTTGTATACATGTAGGCATAGTTTCTAGGTTGTCTAGATGCAAAGTTTGGCCTAGATGTATAGTTATGCGTGTGTGCTTTTATGGGTGTATGTTGCATCTTTATCTTTGAATAAGTAGAAGAAGGAGTAGAAGAAGATTTAGCAGAAAAATTTGTTTTTATAACTTTATAAGGTTGTTTCGTAGTTGATGATACAAACTTAGTCTTTTTATCTGATTTGCCATCTTCTTCTTTATATCCCAATCCAGTTTTATCATTTCCATACTTTTGTGATGATATAAGTGTATCTAACATATTTGCACCAGATTTAAATTGTTCTATCATTTTTTCTAAGGTAAATTTAGAAGACTTAAGTTGCACTATTTCATTTTCACAACTTTCTAACTTAGATTTTAACATTTTATTTTCCATTTGTAACTTTTGTTCATCTTTCCTATATGATTCAATTTTATTCTCTAAAGAATCAAGAGTATTAGTAGACTCTTGTTTAAGAGATTCTAGTTGATCGGAAAATTCCAAGTTGGACGTCTTCAACTTGTCATTTTCTTCAACTAGTTTCTTCTTTTCTTTAGAGAGCCTCTTACAGTGAGCATGCATTCTTAGGAATTCTTCATACATTTCATCAAATGTCATGTCACTATCAGAATCACTATCAGAAGAAGAACATACCTCGTTGGATACGAAGCAGACTTGAGCTTCCTCAGTTTCGGATTCTGAGTCGGATGAGTCGCTCCATGTGCTCACCTTCATTGCTCGTTTCCCTTTTCTTGCCTTAGACTCCTTTGTCTTTGTCGTTTGAGCCTCCTTGTCCTTGGCTTGTTTATTATTGTTGTGGTTATTATTATTTTTCTTCGTGGGACAGTCGTATGAAATATGTCCTTTTTGACCGCATTCATAACACTTTAATTCTTTATTATACCATTTGTTTGTGTTATTCTTCCTAGGTTGAGAAGAAGAAGAAGAATTACGTTGTCTATTCCTGTTTGGACGTTTGAAAAACTTTCTAAGTTTTCTAGCGATCAATATCAAGTCATCATCTAATTCAGTATCACTATTGCTATCATCGTTACTAGCATGTGTTTCGGTTGTTTTGAAAGCTATAGACTTACCGGATGACTTAGACGATTCGGACTTTCGTTGGTTTAATTTTACCTCGTAGACTTTAAGAGACCCGATCAATTCATCCATCTTAGTGATTGACTTTGTCTCCTCGATTGCAGTCACCTTTGGATCCCATTCAGCAGGGAGGCTTCTTAGCACCTTTTGAACCTTTTCACTGTTCGAAAATGACTTCCCTAAAGCTTCAAGGGCATTGAAAATATTAGTAATCCTCAAATCCATAGATGTTATGGATTCGTTTGGCAACATATTGAAAGTCTCTAATTCAGTCATAAGCATGTTTATTTTTGACTCTTTAACACCACTAGTACCTTCATGCTTTAATACAAGTGATTTCCACATGTCGTGTGCGCTTGTGCAATTTGACACATATCCTGCTTCAGAAGTTGTAAGTCCATTTAAAAGTAATTGCATAGCTTTAGCATTCATGGACATTTTCTTTTTATCATCCGATGACCATTCACTTTTATATTTTTCAACCTCTTGAGTTACTCCACTAACTTGTATAACTTTCGTTGGAATGTACGGCCCATCTTCAACTATAGACCATAAATCGATGTCTATAGCCATTAAGAATAGCCTCATTCTTAGTTTCCAATGAACAAAATTATTGCCATCAAAAAGAGGAGGGCATTGTGTAGACATACCTTCCAACTCACCTTTGTGAGAAACAATAGCCATAGTATGTACCTTGGATTTGAGACAAGCAGTATATTAAGAATTGTTGTTTCTTGGCCTTGTATTGTTCGTACGGTGTTGAATCTTACTTCTTTTGAGTGGTGTTGGTCTGGCTCTGATACCAAATGTTGGACCGTGCACATGCAATGAACACCACTAGAGGGGGGGGGTGAATAGTGGTTAGCGGAAATTACACTACAACCCTTTGTTAAAATCCCCTTGAAAACAGAATCTGAGACCAACTCAGATTCAGAACCCGTTTTTCAAAAATTCACAAATAATTGTACACAACTCCAAAAATTATGAAACTTTCCAGAATTAAACTTCAATGAGTTAACAAGACTCTGTCCAAAAATCAGACAAAAATAAGATCGTTTGACCCTTCAAACAAATTAAAAGATTTAGATGGTCAATCTGGACAGAATTGGACAGAATGTTGCTGATTTTGAAAATAGTGTTTCTCTTTGAATACTCAACCAAAAAGGTTGATCTTTATATCAAAACACTCCTTAGGATGTGTAGATGAAGTTTCCAAAAGGCCCTGACCTTAAACAATTCTTGAAAAATACAGAATTTAAGTTTTCTCAAAACTGGTCAGATTGCAGCCAGATTGGAGCAGTTATCTTGCAAAGACTGAAAGACTAACTTTCCCTTGCTCAAATCAAGTGATTCTTGTTGCAAATGAAAGCTAACAGTCTGAAGTATAACTCCACCAAAAATCACGAATTTTGAAAATGTTTAGCTATTTTTTCAAATTGTGTGAAGTTGGGTGAAAACTGCAGTCAAAAACGTGCAGAAAACAGAAATAAAGAAACAAGAGAAGAACACCGAGGATTTATCCTGGTTCGGTCAATGTGACCTACTCCAGTCCCAAGGAACACCTTTCCTTGGATTTCACTATGATATGAACACCTTACAACAAGAGCCAAGCTTGATCCTTGGGTTATACACCAACCCTACTCAAGACTTGGATAATCACCTTCTAAGCAACACTTAGTTGCAATACCTCCAACACCTATTGATGTAGCCTTATAAAGATGGCTAATCAATCTTACAAATGAAGCTCAAGAGGCTTGTAGCACAACAAAAATATCAAGAACACCTTTGCTACAACAAAATACAACAACAAGAACAAGAAGATGAATATGAAAGCTATAGAATGCTTGTGAGCTTCAAGTGTGTTTCATCTTCTTCACCATTGCCTCTATTTATAGTGTGATTTGAGCCTTGAAGATAAGAATGCCAATGTGTCATCATCTTCATCATCAACTCCAAATGTCTTCTCATCATTGGTTGGCTTTGTACACTTGGCAAAATAAAACACCATGATTGGTCCACCTTGGCAAAATGATGTGGCCGAAAGTTTCAACTAAAATATGACTTGGAATTATCTTGAAAATGTGAAGATAATAGCACCATAACAACTCCATCATCTTCTCAACTTTTTGGCAAGATAATAGGCATGTGACCTTGACCATTTTAAATCCAAAAATCTGCTCCAATTGAGATGTTGTAGCCGTTGGCTACTTTTTCTTTTCAAACAAAAATTTTGATTTTTCTTAATAAAATAAGAAAGGATAATACCACCAAATTATCCTCAACTTCAAGCAACATAATAGGGCATGTGAGAGCTCCATTTGACTTCAAAAAATCTGCTGAAAAATACTCCAAGAAACCATATAGCCGTTGGCTATATTTAGAAAAAATCCAAGTTGGCAATTTTGCCAACTAGCTCCTTTTTGGTTGGTCCACTTGTCTCCAACTCATAAAATGAATACCACATCATGTCTACCTGATTAGTCACGTTTTTCCACATATATATAAGTGTAGCAACTCAGATTTTTGAAGAAGAAATAAATAAATAACACTTGACAAGATTATGTCAACGTGTAACACCGAAATTTCCCAATATTTCTTCTTATATGTTGAGATCATTTCCACACCTTTGACACCTTTAATATCTCTAATAATGATGATAAATGTTCTCTTATAACATATATAAGAGGGTCTTCGAGAAAAAATAGAATGTGACATCTCAAATCGTCACATATCCAGCTATAGTCAATAATATCATCGGTTGAGAGAATAAGATATAAGATCACCATATTATCTTCAAAATAATAATAACACAGCTCCAGAATGAAGATAATAATATGCTCAAGAGATTCCTTGAGTGAAAATACCAAAAATACCCTTGGGGGTAAAATGACCAAAATACCCCTGGTGTAAGAAAACTCAAGAAATGACCCGGATGGTCATAAATAATCATGATATCAACTTTGTCATGATAAATAGTATAAGAATATGCTCTTGAAATATTTCCACCATATCATGTTCCTACAAAACTCAAAATACCAATTTTGCCCTTTTTGGTAAGTTGTAGAAACTTCCAAGGCATGTTAGTCACAGGACAATAATAATCACCAAAAACACATAATATTCACATAATGAACATGTATAAATCATACACAAATGAAAACAACCAATTCATCACATTATTTCAAAAAAAAACTAAACATCAATATCATTTTTCTTCACTTATTCATCTTTTTCATTTATAACACCATATGTGACATGTAACACTTAAAATCATGACTTTGAAAATTATCCAAACATATTTTTCAACATTCACATCATGTGAAATACAACTTTGTACCATATAGATATGAAAAGAAAAGAGGAATGCATACACGACATTCATTCCATCCACGCACTACGCATACAAACACAAGGACATATCAAAAACGTCCTACATATAATGCGTATAAAGGAGTTCTTGGCCAAAGGCCAGATACAGTTGCACCTAAAGTATATTATGTTGCGTTCTCATCACCTTTCTCACCTTTTGGAAGGCCTAGAAAAGTCACCCAAATTTGGGTACCAAAAGGGACATTTTGAAAGGGTTGAATAAATAACCTTTACGAACGCATGTATATGAAATGCATGATTTTTTTTCTTCATCTTTACAGGCATCTTTTGATTTGCTTTCCAAAATAAAGGCGGAGAGAAAGCATGATTTAAGGGGGAGAGAGATACTGATTGCATAAATCAAGGGGGAGCGGATTCGAAATTTAAATTTCGAATTTTGAATTTATGCATAATTGAAGGGGGAGCGATAGGATTTAAATCATGTGCATAAGTTATTTTGAAAATCATCAAAAGGGAGAGATTGTAGAGAAAAAGGAGTTTGAGTGATTTTCAAATACATGATTTAAATGTGCACAAAAACGAGCATAAGATAAATCGTGTGCATGATATTGCTTAGTACTTACCTTATTTAACTCATATATAATGTTGCCGTACTAACGAGCCATGAAGCGTTAAAGGTACAAAAGGTCTTGCGAAATGGATTTACGCTTGACTAACATTTACAATTCTCTTGAGTCTCTTGGCAAAGCCTTCACTATGCAGGAAAAGGTACAAAAGGTCTTGCGAAGCCTTCCATTCGAGTGGGACCCTAAAGTAACGGCCATAGAAGAAAGAAAAGAGACCAAATCGATTAAAATGGAAGAACTAATCGGATCACTTAAGGTATATGAAAAAAAACTTGCTTTAAAACATTCTGAGTCCATTTCTAATAATGACAGGGCTATAGCATTTAAATCAAATGAATACGTCGTAGATGATAGTGACATAGATTCCGATGATGAGGACTTAATCACGATGGCTAAAAGATTAAGAAAAATTTTGAGAAAATCGATTAAACATAAGTCTACCTCACCTAAGGATCATAATGCGGCAAACTTGGACATCTATCATATGACTGCCCTAATAAAGAAAAGCAAACAAATAAATACCCTAACAAGGATCGGAACAAGAATAGACTAGTCTCAGAACCTAAGCAAAGGAGAAGAGCCTTCAAAGCCTCCACTTGGAGTGACACATCCGACTCTGAGACTGATGATACGGAAGAACACAAGGCACAAGTATGCTTTACATCTAAAGCATCAAATGAGGTATCTTCCGACTCTGATTCCGATTCTGAATGTTCTTATGATGATTTATTTAGTCAATATTTAGAGTTGCATAAGTTTTCAAAGACTCTTGCAAAACAAAAGAAGCTATTAATTGAAGACAAGAAATTGTTAGAATCTTCTAACAAAAATCTTGTGTCTCAATTAAATGATTCAAAAGAAGAGTCGTCATGCATTATAAATTCATTAAAATTTGAAATTTCATCATTGACATCCGAGAACACTGAATTGAAATCCGAGATTTCAAACTTGAAATCAAGGAATGCGGATGTAGAGAAAAAGGTGAAACAATTTGACACGGGATCTAACATGCTGCATCGCATTATCTTATCACAAAAGCATGACAGTGACAAAACGGGTTTGGGATACGTTGACACTAATGAAGCATCCACCAAACCAACTAAGTTTGTTGTGTCTAAGAAAGTAGACACTCCAAAGCCTCAAGTGGCGTCTAAGATGACGCAAAAACCGCCCCTTTCTTCATCACGCCCCACTTCCTCTTCACATCATGTGAAATACAACTTTGTACCATATAGATATGAAAAGAAAAGAGGAATGCATACACGACATTCATTCCATCCACGCACTATGCATACAAACACAAGGACATATCAAAAACATCCTACATATAATGCGTATAAAGGAGTTCTTGGCCAAAGGCCAGATACAGTTGCACCTAAAGTGTATTATGTTGCGTTCTCATAACCTTTCTCACCTTTTGGAAGGCCTAGAAAAGTCACCCAAATTTGGGTACCAAAAGGGACATTTTCAAAGGGTTGAATAAATAACCCTTACGAACGCACGTATATGAAATGCATGATTTTTTTCTTCATCTTTACAGACATCTTTTGATTTGCTTTCCAAAATAAAGGGGGAGAGAAAGCATGATTTCAGGGGGAGAGAGATACTTATTGCATAAATCAAGGGGGAGCGGATTCGAAATTTAAATTTCGAATTTTGAATTTATGCATAATTGAAGGGGGAGCGATAGGATTTAAATCATGTGCATAAGTTATTTTGAAAATCATCAAAAGGGGGAGATTGTAGAGAAAAAGGGGTTTGAGTGATTTTCAAATACATGATTTAAATGTGCACAAAAACGAGCATAAGATAAATCGTGTGCATGATATTGCTTAGTACTTACCTTATTTAGCTCATATATAATGTTGCCGTACTAACGAGCCATGAAGCATTAAAGCTTACATCATATGGCAAACATTTGTTGTGTTTATACTATTTTCAGGTGCCACCATTAATGAACTAAACTAGTTCATTAAGTGAAGTACTTAGTTTATTAAACTAAGTAGTTCATTAAAGGAAGCCACATTTGGAAAAGGCAAAAAGGCAACAAGGCTAAGGAAGGAAAGTTTTCTTCTCCTCCCCTCTTTACTATCCACGCCATATATACATATATA
>AP025053.1:21417184-21537184 GCA_036186865.1 Eustoma russellianum
GTCTTATATCATATGATATAAGTCATGGTGATGACAAATTAAATACGACACGATAAAAGGTTTTAAACCGAAAATTGTCGTATCGGGCGAATACCGAAACTTCGCTAACGTGTCACGTACTTGCCATAAATAAATGGACAGCCCCTATACTTCAAAAATCATCATAAATTTCGTGCACATGACTATATTTTCAGCCAAAAATACTTTCCATGTTGGCACACACAAATCACCTCACATTAAGGCCAAAATGTGAAAGATTCCAATTTTATTTTTGTCACATGTCTAGGCGCCACTTTAGACCAGCCAAGTGCTGAGATTTAAAGTATATATTATATATATTATGTGTAACATAATATATATAACATGTGCAAGAAGTTGGAATTTAATTAGAGAAAAATCGGGTAATCGATAAATATCGAAAATTCGGTTTTCTACGCACACAACACATGGAACGTTTTTGGTACATCATATGACACAAATCTAGACACTTTTTACATATTTTATACATCGTAAAGTGTTCTAGAAAATTAAATTAAGGGCTGATTGGAATATAACATGTGTGTATTATTAAATGTGCACTATTTTACAAAGTTAGCAAAAATAATTTTCAGCATATGTATATACATCATACACGCACATTACAGCCAAGATGGAGCTTATTTGGAGCCTTGTTGGCATATTGATTGATCAAGAATCAATAATACAATGTTGATGAATTAAAGAGAGAAGCTACAAATGGTAAGATTTCAAACTTTGTCTCACTTATAACACATGCTGAAAATTTCAGCATGCTAACCTTGGCTGGCTGATTTTTTGACTTTAATATGACATATTTTATCATCTCAAATTGTGTGATTGATTGAGAGAAGAAATGGAAGTAATTTGAATATTATTTAAATTCATAAAGTGTGATATTTTATATATCACACATGCTGAAAATTTTTCAGCATGTGTGTGACTTGTGATGGCCGAATTCATGGTCTTGAATGTGTCCAAGTTCATTCTCAATGTGATAAAGATATTTACCATCAATTGGTGATTTATTTCAAAAAGAAAAATCAAAGAAAATTTGTAGCGCCCCGCCCGAAACCAGAGTTCCGGTTCAGTGCACCCGCCATACTCTACTCCATAGAGTACAAGGCGTCGATACCATACATGTATATGTCAACATGAATTGTAATCGATATAGCGGAAGCATCTTAAAACAAACCCACAACATACATAATGTTATTACAAACCGTTCAAATCCACACAACCACAAATACAGTTTCTCACGAGAACTTTATTACATCAACATAAAATAAAGCTCACACAACAGGTACATCTCTTCAGCCTAAATCTTTGCTCACGGATACTCTATCTGGGGTTCCTCCTCAATGAACACGGCATCAGGGTCACTGTTCTCTGAAATGTTAAGAGGCAAGTATGAGCGATAACCACCGTCTTTTAATCGCTCAGCAAGTATTCTTTATAGATATTTCATGTGAATCATACATGGGTTAACAAATAGTGATAAAGTAACAACGTATATGTAATTACATCTCCATTTACAAATGGCAGCATTATATAAGAATAAAACAGAACATAAGATTTTATCTCATACCTGAGAGGTCATATCATTCTTCCTGAGCATATCCTTAGTATACCTTTCGTACTTGAATACTAATTCATCTTACACAAAAGTCATAGCTTGCATTCATCACATCTATGTTCCTGATCTTCCTTAACCGTCTTAAGGCATAATGTTCGTACGAATATTCTAATCCTCATCTAAGGGACATGATCATGACATGATGCATAAAACATGACTTTTCATAAATGACTTTTCGTAAACATGACTTTTCATAATCATGACATGATTTTCATAACTTGCATAACATGACATTTTCATAACATGAAGACATAACATTTACATCTTTGGCTATAGCACTGTTCATAAGAATAATAACGCACGACATACCGAATGATTCCCCATATGTACAACATAACATCATGAACATAGGTACATGTGCTAACGGTGACGCATTATGACTGAGATCCCGTGTCCCAGACCCGGTGTTACACTCAGCCATAACGTAACATGGGCCCCTGACATCTACCACTCCGGTCCCGATGTCAGGACAGCGCTACAACATAACATAACATGATCATAACATAACATGGGTCATTGGAATCATCCGTCTCGTGTTCATTATTCCTATGCATATGAATTTTTTTAAAACATGAGATGTGACAACATACTTTGCAAATCTTGTTTTCATGCAATGTGAGGCTCCATCAAATACGGTTATCTTGTCATGCTACCACTAGTAACATCACTTACTTAATTTTCTTCTACATATCACAACTTAAACAAAATACCATTTTTGCCTACCATTCGGCCATCACACTAAAACAGCCCCTTTTCTCTATTATCATCACACAATAATTGGGTAACATCTATTCCATACATGCATATCATAATTCATACTTACATGCCTACATCATGAAATTTCTTATTACTTTAACATTTCATCTTAGATTTCATAATCTATATCTTATCATAACCTGCCTATATTATTATACATAACATGTAACATATCATACTCATACATTAAATTTCATACTTTTCATAACATAATACATAAACTACATACTTAGCCTACTTTCATAACTTAACATATTCACCGTATATACATATATACTTGTGTAAAAATATGTGGAAAACATTTTTGGTCACTAAGGCCTTAAGGCCGAATGTGCCACTTAGTATATATATATTTTAAATCATTTTATGATATATTATGTAATATCTAAAAATTATTCATTTTCATAGTTTAACATATTCATCATACATGCATATATATACTTGTATAAAATATGGTAAAATCATTTTGTTATCAAGCCTAAAGGCCGAATATATACATATGGAATATATGTATATAAATCATTTTATGATATATTGTATAGTATCTAAAACTTATTCATTTTCATAGTTCAACATATTCATCATATATAAATATATATACTTGTACAAATTATAATGAAATCATTTTGTCATCAAGGCTCTTAATAGCCGAACATATATATATACTATATATACATCTATAAAATCTTTTACTATATAGTATGTAATACACAAATACTTATTCATTTCCTTTCTTTAAAATATATATTACACATATGCATATATTCATATAGATCCGTATATGCACATACATAGATCTATACACCTATACATATATATATATATACATATACATATATATATATAAACCGTATGTATATATATATATATCAAAACCGAATGTGTATATATATATATACATTGATATTCAAAACCAAATGAGTATATTAATATACCTTTATACATCTACACATACTTATATATGTAGATCTATACACTTATACACACACACATATATATATATATAGATATATATCAACATACATACTTATAAAATGGATATATGTTATGCGCTTATATATATATATAGTGTATATATATATTTAATGTGCGTATATATATAGTGTATATATCTATATATACTTAATACTCAAATATAGATCTATACTTTCTTGAAAAGAGAATCTTATACATAATACATGATGATCCAACTTTGATATAAACATAAATACTTATGAATTGTAAAGCCATGAAGGATCTAGGAAGAGTACTTGCCTTGGTTCACTTTTCTTACACTTAGATGATGGTTCCTTCACTTTTTTTGGAAGAGAGTTCTTCTTCCTTGCTTCCTTGTACGCATGGTTTTTAAGGTTTAAATGAAGGGTTAGTGAGCAACTTATGAAACTAACTATATATGGAAGAATCAAACTTAAACTTCATAAAGTTCTTACCTTGATTGTCTTTGATCCTAGATGCTACACCCTTCTTGAATCTTTCTTAGTTGATGGAGTGTTTGTAGTACTTGATTTGAGTGATGTTGGTGTGAAGAAATGAGAAGAAAATCTTCTCCTTGTTGAAGCTCTAACTTTCGGCCAAGAGGGGTGTAAGGAGGGAATTGGAATGTTTGTTGGGTTTTCTTGGAGATAGTATGAAATTTGTAGATTGAAGATGCATTATTTGAGGGGTTAAAAGAAAAAAAATAATCTTTCCTACTTTCTTCTAAGGGTGGCCGACCATGATGGTGAAAAATGGGGTGGGAGACAACCTTTAGACAAGTATGGGTGTAATGGATGGGTATTATGACAAGATTCCTAAGCATGCTATTTTTTTAATGTTAAATATTTAAAGTGTGAGACAAGTTGTCTTCACCTTCTTTTTCATTTTCCTTTTTCTTTTTCTTTTATGTATGTATTTTATTTTCTTTTTATTTAAGGTAGCATAATATTGTTGTGTCATGTATTTCTTTTTTATTTAATTTTTACTAATAGTTTAAGTTGTTACTAACTAAGTTAATTTGAGCTTTTATTGTGTGGATTCAAACATTTATAATATATTTGCAAATGAATCATACACCTATGAGATTATGTTTACGGTATTAAAGGTAGATACTACCTAACGAATTTTCCGGGCTGTAACATTCTCCCCTCCTTATAAAAAGTTTCGTCCTCGAAACTTACGTACCTCATACAAAGAGTTGTGGATATTGTTTCTGCATTTGCTGTTCCGGCTCCCAAGTCGCTTCTTGTTCAGTATGATTACTCCATTGTACTTTCACAAATGAAATTGTCCGTCTCCTTAACACTTGCTCCTTACGGTCCACAATCCGTATGGGAACTTCTTCATATGTAACGTCATCTTTAATAGTCACGGGTTGCTGCTCCAGTACATGATCCGGGTCGTGTACATATCGTTGTATCTGGGATACGTGAAACACATTATGAACCTGAGATAATGTAGGAGGTAAGGCCAACCGGTATGCAACCGTCCCAACTTTCTCTAGTATCTCATATGGGCCAATAAATCTAGGGCTCAGTTTCCCTTTAATCCCAAATCTACTCACGCCTTTAGTCGGTGAAACTCGCAAATATACTTTCTCGCCCACATCAAACTCAATCGGTCGTCTCTTTGTATCTGCCCAGCTTTTGCTTTGATCTTGTGCAGCCTTCAACCTTTCACGTATCATTTTAATCTTCCCCAATGTCTTTTCTACCAGTTCTGGGCCCATAATGGCTCTCTCGCCAACCTCATCCCAGTACAACGGAGATCGACATTTTCTTCCATATAATGCTTCAAACGGTGCCATACCTATAGAACTGTGATAGCTGTTATTGTAAGAGAATTCAATCAACTTCACTGATTTGTCCCAGCTAACCTTGAAATCTAAAGTGCAAGCGCGTAGCATATCTTCCAATGTTTGTATGGTACGTTCTGACTGTCCATCGGTCTGCGGATGGAATGCTGTACTCATCCGGAGTTCGGTACCCATGGCATTTTGATAAGATTTCCAAAATCGCGAAGTAAAACGTGGATCTCTATCGCACACGATACTGACAGGTGTTCCATATAGGCTAACTATCTCATTCATATACATACTCACCAGCTTTTCTATGGATGTTAGGATTGACATGGATAAGAAATGTGCCGATTTAGTGAGACGATCCACGATCACCCAAATCGCATCATTACCATTACGAGTCTTAGGAAGTCCAGTAACAAAATCCATCGTAATATGCTCCCATTTCCACTCCGGAATCTCTAATGGCTGTAATAGTCCCGCCGGCCTCTGATGTTCTGCTTTAACTTGTTGACAAGTATGACATCTCTCCACAAACTCCGCAATGTGACGCTTCATGCCGTTTCACCAATAATTTCTTTTAAGATCCTGATACATCTTTGTTGCTCCCGGATGTATAGATAACCGTGAGTTGTGAGCTTCTGTCATAATCTCTCTTTTAATTCCATCAATGTTTGGCACACACAATCTCCCTTTGAACCAAAGACTGCCATCATTATGCAACTGAAAATCCTTCACCGGTCGTTCTTCAAACTGCTTGACAATGGTCATTAACTCAGAATCATTCTTTTGCGCCTCTTTAATCTTATCAATTAAAATGGGGGTGATCATTAATTTAGCCAGAATATTTGCAGTTGAGTCAACCACATCCAATCCAAACTCGGCTATCTCTCTCTCTAGAGGCGTCTGCCTAGCATGGCTTGACTTCCTACTCAATGCATCTGCCACTTTATTCGCCTTACCCGGATGATAATAGATAGCGAGATCATAGTCTTTCATCAACTCCAACCATCTTCGCTGCCTCATGTTTAGTTCTTTTTGGGTGAAAAGATATTTCAAACTCTTGTGATCCGTATAGATTTCGCATCTCTCTCCGTATAAATAATGTCTCCATATTTTAAGCGCAAATACAACTGCCGCTAATTCCAGATCATGAGTAGGATAATTCTGTTCATAGGGTTTCAACTGTCTTGACGCATATGCGATTACTCGTTCTTTCTGCATTAATACACAACCTAGTCCATTCTTCGATGCGTCGCTATATACCATGAATCCCTCTCCTGATATTGGTTGTGCTAATACCGGTGCCGATGTCAATTTCTTCTTTAATTCGGTGAAGCTTTGTTCGCAATCAGAAGTCCAATCATATCGCGTCTTTTTCTGCGTCAATCGAGTTAATGGAACTGCAATCCGTGAGAATCCCTCAACAAACTTCCGATAATAACCTGCCAGTCCTAAGAAACTCCTAACCTCAGTCACATTTGTCGGCCTCGGCCATTCCGTAATAGCCTCAATCTTTTTGGGGTCTACTGAGATACCATCCTTAGACACAACATGACCCAAAAATGCAACACTATGGAGCCAAAATTCGCACTTGCTGAGTTTAGCATATAACTGCTTCCTTTTTAATACATTCAGGGTTATTCTTAGATGTTCTGCATGGGTCTCTTCATCCGGTGAGTATATTAGAATATCATCAATAAATACTACCACGAACTTATCCAACTGATCCCGAAATACTGTGTTCATCAAATCCATGAATGCTGCGGGTGCGTTGGTCAATCCAAATGGCATCACTAAGAACTCATAATGTCCATATCTTGTACGAAAAGCAGTCTTAGCGATATCTTCCGACTTGATCTTTAATTGATGGTAACCAGAGCGAAGGTCAATCTTGCTGAACACTTTAGCTCCCTGTACGAAAAATTGTATTGATATTTATAATAGTTATATACTTGTTATGTAATTATTCAAATTACTTACCCTTAATTGATCGAACAAATCGTCGATTCGAGGCAGTGGATATCTATTTTTGATAGTGATCTAATTCAGCTCTCGATAATCGATGCAGAGTCGCATGCTGCCATCTTTCTTCTTAACGAACAACACTGGAGCTCCCCATTGTGATACACTTGGCCGTATAAACTTCTTATCTATCAATTCTTGCAACTGTGATTTCAATTCCTTTAATTCGGCTGGGGCCATTCTATACGGTGCCTTTGAGATTGGTTCAGCTCCTGGAACGACATTAATCTCAAATTCAATCTCCCTGTCCGGAGGTAAACCTGGTAGATCATCTGGAAATACATCCGTGAACTCCTTGACTACTGGAATACTGTCAATTGATGGGGTCTCGGAATCCTTGCCAAGAGCATACACAAGGAATCCCTCGCTACCCTTCTTCAGTGATCGAAAAGCTTTTGCTGCTGTCAGATAAATATTCTGTGGTATCTTTTTCATCTTGGAGTTCCCTTGATAAATCACTTCTTCTCGCATTGGATCCTTAATCATAACACGCTTACCACGACAATCAATGTAGGCATGGTGTTTGAATAACCAATCCATGCCTAGAATAAGGTCGAAATCCCCAATCTGTATAGGAATTAGGGTAACTTCGAACTTCTGTCCTCCCATTTCTATCTCGTAATTCTTATATATATGATGTGAAATGATTACTTGATCACCAGCTGCCTGAATGCGATAAGGCGTATCCAGTCTAGTCGGACAACTATCAAGGTTCTTAGCAAACCTTTTCGATACAAAGGAATGGCTTGCACCACTATCAAATAATACGTTGGCAGGTATGTTGTTTATTAATATGACACCTGAGGCAGTTCATAATTCAAATATGCAATTCCAAATCAAGCAGATAATATCATAAACTTTTCAAAATGAGTAATACCTGTCACCACATCTGGGGCTTCCAGAACCTCCTCATCTGTCATCACATGTACTCTGGCATTGGCCCTTGGGCCATCTCTCTGCTGAGGTGCGGCCCTCTGAGGTCCCTTCCTGGGTTCAGGACAATCTCTGATCATGTGTCCAGTCTTTCCACAATTGAAACATGCTCCAGTCTTCAATAAACAGTCTCCTCTATGTTGTCGCTGACAAGTGGCACACTTAGGTATCGCAGCTACCTGTGGGGGTGGTAGTGGCTTCGGTGGCTGAAAATTTGGTTGTGGTGCACGTCCACCGTCTCTTTTAGCAGTTTTAGTCCACTTACTGGATTGGCCATCTCCAAACTCTTTGGGCCTTTTGCCTTGGCTGTCAGAATCACGCCTGATGATGTCCCTTTCTACTCGGTAACAGGCATCCAGCAATTCACCAAAATCCTTCGGGTTGGCATTCACAATCCAGGTGCGAATGCGTGGGTTCAGTCCTCTTTCAAACTTAATCATTTTCAGTTGTTCATCTCCCATAATTGCTGGAACATATCTTCCCAATGCGTAAATCGGTTGGCATAGTCCGCCACTGTCATTCCTGACGTCTGCATTAAAGACTCAAACATCCCTATTTTCTTCAAGGTAACTGATGGTGGAATGTAGAATTTTCAGAACTCTCTCAAAAATCGTTCCCAAGTAACTGGAGCTGGCAAATGCTGCAAATTTGTGGTCCACCATTCATCGGCTTCACCAGTCAGAAAAGGCTTCCTGAGCTTTTATCTCCTCTGGTATTTGAATCAGCTCAAAATTATTCTGTACTTCTTTTAGCCATTTCTCGGCTATGTCAGGGTCAGATCCACCTTCAAAGTTAGGAATACGGGCCTTCTTCAATTCCCCGTAAAAGAAACGAGTACCCTGCTGTGGTAGAGGTGGTGGCGGTGGCGGTGGAGGTGTCGTATGATTCTGGTGGCCGTTGTTACCTACCGCCTGTCCTATCTGCACCAAAGCTTGCAGAACAGCCTGCTGAAAATCTCCCTGACCCTGTTGCTGTGGGGGTGGAGGGACCTGTTCAGTGTAAAATGGAACAGATCCTGTCTGCGGGGGTATCTGTGGTGGTGGAGGAGGGGGTAACTGTGCAGGTCTGTCAGCACGCGGTCTTCCTCTAGGTCGTGGAGACATCCTATTGAATACAGCATCATTAGTAATAATTTACAATTGAAATTAATTTGTCTTCCTGACTAATTCAGAATTGTAATTTTAATTAATTTTTTTTATTTGGGAACTTAATAATCCGAGCAAAACTTTTAAATGTTATTTAACTATCCCTAACTATTCTAAGGATTCTAATCTAGGGATATCACTCTTGGTCCAAGATCACAACTTAAATTCTAGGATCATCACTTAACTTCTAAATGCTTACTTTACTGTTCCCGCCGTGGATCTAGAGCCATGCTCTGATACCAACTGTAGCGCCCCGCCCGAAACCAGAGTTCCGGTTCAGTGCACCCGCCATACTCTACTCCATAGAGTACAAGGCGTCGATACCATACATGTATATGTCAACATGAATTGTAATCGATATAGCGGAAGCATCTTAAAACAAACCCACAACATACATAATGTTATTAC
Source organism: Eustoma russellianum (assembly GCA_036186865.1). NCBI lineage: Eukaryota > Viridiplantae > Streptophyta > Magnoliopsida > Gentianales > Gentianaceae > Eustoma > Eustoma russellianum. Next base: position 21,426,876 of record AP025053.1, read on the forward strand.
AAACCGTTCAAATCCACACAACCACAAATACAGTTTCTCACGAGAACTTTATTACATCAACATAAAATAAAGCTCACACAACAGGTACATCTCTTCAGCCTAAATCTTTGCTCATGGATACTCTATCTGGGGTTCCTCCTCAATGAACACGGCATCAGGGTCCCTGTTCTCTGAAATGTTAAGAGGCAAGTATGAGCGATAACCACCGTCTTTTAATCGCTCAGCAAGTATTCTTTATAGATATTTCATGTGAATCATACATGGGTTAACAAATAGTGATAAAGTAACAACGTATATGTAATTACATCTCCATTTACAAATGGCAGCATTATATAAGAATAAAACAGAACATAAGATTTTATCTCATACCTGAGAGGTCATATCATTCTTCCTGAGCATATCCTTAGTATACCTTTCGTACTTGAATACTAATTCATCTTACACAAAAGTCATAACTTGCATTCATCACATCTATGTTCCTGATCTTCCTTAACCGTCTTAAGGCATAATGTTCGTACGAATATTCTAATCCTCATCTAAGGGACATGATCATGACATGATGCATAAAACATGACTTTTCATAAATGACTTTTCGTAAACATGACTTTTCATAATCATGACATGATTTTCATAACTTGCATAACATGACATTTTCATAACATGAAGACATAACATTTACATCTTTGGCTATAGCACTGTTCATAAGAATAATAACGCACGACATACCGAATGATTCCCCATATGTACAACATAACATCATGAACATAGGTACATGTGCTAACGGTGACGCATTATGACTGAGATCCCGTGTCCCAGACCCGGTGTTACACTCAGCCATAACGTAACATGGGCCCCTGACATCTACCACTCCGGTCCCGATGTCAGGACAGCGCTACAACATAACATAACATGATCATAACATAACATGGGTCATTGGAATCATCCGTCTCGTGTTCATTATTCCTATGCATATGAATTTTTTTAAAACATGAGATGTGACAACATACTTTGCAAATCTTGTTTTCATGCAATGTGAGGCTCCATCAAATACGGTTATCTTGTCATGCTACCACTAGTAACATCACTTACTTAATTTTCTTCTACATATCACAACTTAAACAAAATACCATTTTTGCCTACCATTCGGCCATCACACTAAAACAGCCCCTTTTCTCTATTATCATCACACAATAATTGGGTAACATCTATTCCATACATGCATATCATAATTCATACTTACATGCCTACATCATGAAATTTCTTATAACTTTAACATTTTATCTTAGATTTCATAACCTATATCTTATCATAACCTGCCTATATTATTATACATAACATGTAACATATCATACTCATACATTAAATTTCATACTTTTCATAACATAATACATAAACTACATACTTAGCCTACTTTCATAACTTAACATATTCACCGTATATACATATATACTTGTGTAAAAATATGTGGAAAACATTTTTGGTCACTAAGGCCTTAAGGCCGAATGTGCCACTTAGTATATATATATTTTAAATCATTTTATGATATATTATGTAATATCTAAAACTTATTCATTTTCATAGTTTAACATATTCATCATACATGCATATATATACTTGTATAAAATATGGTAAAATCATTTTGTTATCAAGCCTAAAGGCCGAATATATACATATGGAATATATGTATATAAATCATTTTATGATATATTGTATAGTATCTAAAACTTATTCATTTTCATAGTTCAACATATTCATCATATATAAATATATATACTTGTACAAATTATAATGAAATCATTTTGTCATCAAGGCTCTTAATAGCCGAACATATATATATATACTATATATACATTTATAAAATCTTTTACTATATAGTATGTAATACACAAATACTTATTCATTTCCTTTCTTTAAAATATATATTACACATATGCATATATTCATATAGATCCGTATATGCACATACATAGATCTATACACCTATACATATGTATATATATATACATATACATATATATATATATATATATATATATAAACCGTATGTATATATATATACTTCAAAACCGAATGTGTATATATATATATACATTGATATTCAAAACCAAATGAGTATATTAATATACCTTTATACATCTACACATACTTATATATGTAGATTTATACACTTATACATATATATATATATATATATATCAACATACATACTTATAATATGGATATATGTTATGCGCTTATATGTATATAGTGTATATATATATATTTAATGTGCGTATATATATAGTGTATATATCTATATATACTTAATACTCAAATATAGATCTATACTTTCTTGAAAAGAGAATCTTATACATAATACATGATGATCCAACTTTGATATAAACATAAATACTTATGAATTGTAAAGCCATGAAGGATCTAGGAAGAGTACTTGCCTTGGTTCACTTTTCTTACACTTAGATGATGGTTCCTTCACTTTGTTTGGAAGAGAGTTCTTCTTCCTTGCTTCCTTGTACGCATGGTTTTTAAGGTTTAAATGAAGGGTTAGTGAGCAACTTATGAAACTAACTATATATGGAAGAATCAAACTTAAACTTCATAAAGTTCTTACCTTGATTGTCTTTGATCCTAGATGCTACACCCTTCTTGAATCTTTCTTAGTTGATGGAGTGTTTGTAGTACTTGATTTGAGTGATGTTGGTGTGAAGAAAGGAGAAGAAAATCTTCTCCTTGTTGAAGCTCTAACTTTCGGCCAAGAGGGGTGTAAGGAGGGAATTGGAATGTTTGTTGGGTTTTCTTGGAGATAGTATGGAATTTGTAGATTGAAGATGCATTATTTGAGGGGTTAAAAGAAAAAAAATAATCTTTCCTACTTTCTTGTAAGGGTGGCCGGCCATGATGGTGAAAAATGGGGTGGGAGACAACCTTTAGACAAGTATGGGTGTAATGGATGGGTATTATGACAAGATTCCTAAGCATGCTATTTTTTTAATGTTAAATATTTAAAGTGTGAGACAAGTTGTCTTCACCTTCTTTTTCATTTTCCTTTTTCTTTTTCTTTTATGTATGTATTTTATTTTCTTTTTATTTAAGGTAGCATAATATTGTTGTGTCATGTATTTCTTTTTGATTTAATTTTTACTAATAGTTTAAGTTGTTACTAACTAAGTTAATTTGAGCTTTTATTGTGTGGATTCAAACATTTATAATATATTTGCAAATGAATCATACACCTATGAGATTATGTTTACGGTATTAAAGGTTGATACTACCTAACGAATTTTCCGGGCTGTAACAAAAATGGTAATATTTTGAATTGTACAACCATGTAACACATGCTGAAAATTCAGCATGGTAAACCACTTAATGGCCGATTTTCATACTTGGTTGGGAAGGAATTTGGTCTTGCAACATTTATGTGATTATCTTGAGCATTATGGAAATGATTTTGTGATTGATATTGGCACATGTTTTAAGTGTTATTCTCATATTTTTCCAAGTCATCAATGATGACAACATCCAACCAATCATGAAGTGCCAAGTAAGCAAAGCTTAAGTGATCATCCAATGAGAAGGTGACAAGTAAGCAAGACCATGTCACAATGATGTCTTACATTCTCCCAAGGACTTAGAAGATAATTTTCAAGAGGGGGATAGCACTATAGGGGGGCGGCCAAAACAAATTAAAAGGAGAGAAAGAAGAGCAAAACAAGAACAAGAACAAGAGTTGCAAGTTCAAGGATCAAAAGTGTTCTAGCCTTCTTCTTCTACATTCTCTTTCTTTCTTTCTTCTTGAAAGCCTATTGTATTCATATCTTTCAATCTTGAATAGGCTTGATATAGACCACCACATATTCCATATCTTTGTAAAAGATTGATCAAGGTGTGATCAATCTTCATTCTTGCAAGGTGGTGGTGTTTGTGTGAATTGTATTCATCGTACAAGGTTTGTAAAGGGTTGGAGTTGGTGTGTAACTCCATCAACCCTGTGGTAAGGTGTATTTGTGTTGTGTGACTAGTGTGAACCAAGGAAGGTGTTCCTTGAAGACTGGAGTAGGTTGTTGATAACCGAACCAGTATAAAATTCTTGGTGTCATTTACTTTCAGCATTTATTTTCTGTTACTACACAGTTTAATCTTTTTGTTTGCGTTTGTAAAAATAGTAAACGACTTTCAAAAATCACGAAAATTTCCAGAAACATAGCCACACGTTCTAGGGTTAATTTGGCACAAGTTTCAACCCTTTTGGATAAGTATAAGTCGATCAAACATCAAACGTTCTGAGACTAGTGCATTCTGATTTTCAGACTTGCAAAGGTTGAGACTTTGATTGTAGTTGACCTACTTCCTAAAAGAATTTTGCAAAACTGTTTCAACCCACTTAAATATAGTATATAAGGAGTTAGTGGTTAAAGTTTCAGAGCATTTGGACTTACACACAAATAGGAATAAATTTTTCAAAACCGTCTACTGTTTCTGGCAGATTCTCGTAATCTGATTACCAACGGTTTTTGAATGGGTTAAAGATTGAATTTTAATTTGAAATTTTTAGGGGACCCTCATAACTTCTGAAGCTAATTTCTCTCAAAATTTCAGAATTTGTGGAGACCTATAACCTGGTTTTAAAAACGTTTTAAAACTGGTCCTGGAAACAGAATCTGTTTTTCAGAAGTTGAGTTGTTTAGGTTTAAACAAATTTTAAAACCACACTTTCCGCACCACCTATTCAACCCCCCCCCCTTCTAGTGGTGCCTTGCAGATCCTACAGTCACTAACCAGCTGAGTGGATCCGATGGTATATCACTAAGAAAGGTTCAAAGCTAGAAGCTACCTCTTCTGATGCAACATATCCTTGTCTGATTTCTCGATAGAGACTACATCTGCATCTACATTAATTTTCATTCATGTGGGGGATTGTTGGAGAAGTTGAAATAAATTGGAAAAGTTTGGGCAAATGGGTTTGTCAAAAGTTGACAACCACCACACTTTGAGCTTAATTATGATTAGTGTTCGTTAATCAAAAACGAAAACTAATAATTTCTAAATTATGGACGTAACAAGTAGATGACTTTAGGCTTTTGAATCACTCGATTCCGATACCGGGTGAATGAGAAATTAATGCTCAAAGTTGGAGTAAAATTGGAAGAAAATTGGAAAAGTGGTGATGTGACCTCTTGAGGAGTGAACACATCACCCCTTAAGTGGAATACCACATTGACCACTTGAGATGAAAAGGTCACCAAATATAGTTCAAGTTGGAGCTTTTTAAAATGTGCCCTTGGGCATGAGAAGTTTTTGACGGAGTCAGGACGCAGCTCAGGCAAGGTTCACCACACACGCGCGAGCGCCCGCCGCCGCCCGCCTGTCCGGCTCGTGGCTCCGGCTCATTCTTGTCTTTTTGTAGAAATTTTCTTTTACATTTTCCCAGAAAAATAAATTAAGTGATCCAACGGTTGAAATATTTTTGATCATAACCGTTGCAAAATCTAACGGTGTAGATCGTAGTCTACACAGATTATGATCTAACGGCTGAGATCATATCTGAGATCGGTTTCTTCATCTAGATCTAACGGCTGTGGATCGTAGTCTACACGGATCATGATCTAACGGCTGAGGTCGTATCTGGGCACCAGTTTCTTCATCTAGATCTAACGGCTGTGGATCGTAGTCTACACGGATCATGATCTAACGACTGAGATCGTATCTGGGCAGCAGTTTTTCATCCGACGATCTATGTTTAAAACTGCTGCAGTTTACGATCTAACGGCTGTGGATGAAAACCGTCTGATCCGACGGCTGCGGTTTAATCTGGAGATTAACCGCCTAATCCTTCCCGCCTATAAATAAAACGGCTCCTTTCTTCCGAGAACAAGGCGTTTTTCCACGCTGTTCTCTCCTGACATTTTCGTTTTTGCATACTGCTGTTGCATTGTTGTTCCAGTCCAGTTCGTTGAGAAATCAGAGCATCCCACAGGTTCGCCGAGTTCTTTACGTAGCTGTGCCGCTTCATATGAACTGTTAGCCGTTGTATCCTGGGAGACGTTTGCTGTTTCTGGTTGGGCACTTCGTACCGGAGCAAATCGTCTTAAGGACAGAGTCCTTAGACTCGCCTCGGTTCTACTTGCATTTCGTCAATTTACACAAACGCACACAGTGCACTGGTTTTTATTACAGTTTATAACATGTTTCAAGAAGATTCAAGTCTAACAACACTTTGTCTGCCTCGGTAGGACCTGGAACATAACGTGATCGAGCTGAACCCTTGAGATCATAGATTCTATAGATTTTCCTTTTAAAGAAAAGGTTCTCCATGACCATCAAATCCATCTTAGTCTCCTTCCCTCCCTTTAAATACTTTATCGACACCTGCCAATGGAACACGAAGAAATCTGAAGACTTTACATATTTATCCCTTTCTTGAAGATGTACATGCAAGAAGACAGTGGCATTACCTGGTATATGCCCAGAACTTTAGCAAGGCAAGTCGGACTTCCTGAGTTGAGGGATTCCGTCAAGTATTTGAAGTACTTTGGAGCAAACTCTTCGAAAGATTCCAGCTCGGCTTTTGTAACTTGTTTTATGATAAACCTTTCATCCAAAGACCTGGCAAAGAAAACCTTGCTCTTTCCTCCTTGTGCGCTCCATGTTTTGCAACGGCTTAATGAACGTATAAAATCTACTTCGTTAGGACAGCACTTCTTCCTCAGAGCATCGAACTCTTTTGCCAAGTAACATGTAACGGAGAACTTTACATTGCCCAAATCATTTGAGGACTCATCCAAGAACGAGATCTTAATATGAGGGGAAGTTTTCTTAGCAGCAAAGAAGGAACCAACTCTAGCTGATGAATCTTCAGATCCATAACTTCCATAGTAGGCGGTGTAATCCATGTCTAAAGAACCAAAAGATAGCCATGATCGAAGCTCAGAAGCTACTAGATTCTCAATATTCATTGTTGCAATATTGGATGTTCCATCCGGTCCACTTGACTTATCTGTAAGCCAATCTTCATATTCTTTAGAACTAAGCGCATAAGAGATTATGCTAGATGGTTCGTTATCATAAACAGCAATGACGACGTCATTTTCGCTATTTTGTGCAACCATTAACCTTGCTCCGTCAGATAAGAGAGATGCAGAAGAGATGAAAGATGGTGAGGCACTCCGCCATGCATCAAGTCTTTCGGCTTCTGCAGGAGACATCTGAGAAACGGTTCTTTGAAAATTGAAGACAGGGTCCCTTGTCATACTTCTATAATCTCCAGAAGCGTGGAGGGATTTAAGCATGGACAAACGTAATAAAGAAGGTTGAAGTCCTTTTTTGATTCTTTCTTGAAGTCTTGTAGCAGAATCGAATGAATAAACTCTAGCTGGAGGCATTAGCCGTTTAGGAGAATTCCCGGTATCAATAATTCACCTAAAAGAGTCACCTTGCCCTGCACGATCTGCTTGTGCCAGAGTATGCAATTGGCCTTTCCTGCTAGCTGGCCTGAACCAGTCCACACCGAATCAATCGTATCAGAAAGAACTGAAGCAGAAGAAGGGGCAAGTTCCATCGAATCTGCCCGAAATTTTCTCTCTCCTTCTGTCAATATTTTCTCTTTTATTGGATTTTCTTGTATCTCTTGCTCACCTCGTATATCTATCAACAGAGAATCCTGAAATTCAGAACTACTACTCGAATTTTGTTCAATGTTCTGCTGAAAACAGCTTTCCTTGAAAATTTTCTCATTTCTGGAGTCCATCTTCTCTTCAAAAACTGCAGTATCATGCGAAGCTTTGACTCCAGATTTATTGGTTAGGAGGGAGTCCAAAGAATTCAACCGACGGTCCCAGACATGCGAACCTAGTAGGAGAGAATGTCTCAGACGATTAAGTTCAAGGATGTCAAGATTAGCCTCATCAGATTTTGTGTTATACTTCGCAGCTATTTCAAGCATGTCCTGCCAAAATACAACAACAGTAACAGTGGGTCTAGTTACACAACTTCAGAGTATACTACAAGCTGTCTCCCTTCCCCCAAACTCCCCCACCCCCCTCAAAGAAGGAAAAAAGGATTCTCAGATGAAGAATACAGTATCTCATCTGCACTCACATGGTAATAACCCTTCTCCTGATTTAGCAGCTCAAGCAACTCTACGACATGGTTGTGCAGCTCACTAGCATCAGAGTATTCATGACCAAAAGATGCAATCTTGCGATCAATGCTGCGAAGGACAGCTGACATTTCGGCATACAGGGCTTCAGCATTTCTCAAAAACTGATGCATTGAAAACAGAAAAAAAAATGTCAAATTAAGTTTGACTTCAGCTATGATATGCTATTGAACTTTCTTTCTTGTCAACAAAATCATTCAAAGGCTCATTTAAGAAAGGCATGATAAATAACCTCTGCAGCTTCTTTGCTTATCCATTCCTGTCCTGGAACATTGAACTCGAGCCTCGACAGAAGCAAACTGACAGAGAGAATATCTATACGTGAATATCTGAAGAATGCAACCATACTCCCATAACTGTCTAGTCAAAGAAGAATACAAACAAACCCAGTGTTAGCAAACGGTTCAGAATCAATGGTAATGCATTATAAGAACAGATCATATTTAACTGCAAAATGAGAGTAATCCTTTCTATTGCATACCCATAATACCGAAGGCAATCTCTCTGCAGTGAATGACCACAAGTTGCAATGCGGTTAGCAAGGTTGTTACAGCCGTGATTTTTTTTTTAAAAAAAAAAATAATAATAATAAATAAAGGTAAAAAATTAAATAAATAATATATATATATATAAGTATATATTTATGTGATGTGTGTGACCTGTAGTTAGGGGTGGGGGTTAATAGATAACTTTTGGTTATAATTGAAATCTAAAAGGGTAAATTTAAACTAATCAAATCTAATCAAATTTAATCAAATCCTATTCCCCAAATCACTCCTCTACCAAATTCTATCTCCTCTCCCCTTCATAAACGACATCTCTCCTATTGGAAAAATCGGGTATTTTTTCGTCTACGACAACACAACTAGTGAAATGCACCAGTTCAGAACAAATGAACTGGACAGAACACTAACCAAACTACCCAACAAATAATATTAAATACTATACTACAATAGGAAAGAAAGCAGTAAAACAACAATAAAGAGAACAGAATAACAAAAGAGATAAAGAGAGAAACACACCTGAAAAACTTTACCAATGGAGTTCAGCCAAGATAGCTTGATCTCCGAACACTTGCTGAATTGCTTGCTTCTATTGATATGTAGAAGAAGATACAAGTTTTGGGATGATTTACATAAGAAGAGGATGAGCTTATTTATAACTCTAAATCTTCCCTCCATCTTCATTCCTACCTGATGTGGTACTTTTGCAATAAGCCAAAAAACAATAAATCTCCACCTTGGCTTTATTTCAAAACATGCTAAATACAAAACTTATCAACAAAAAAATTGCCTTCTTGGTGCTTCCAAATGTTGGCTTGTGAGGTGCCATCTCAAATGTGCAAGATATTAACCAAGTCTAAACAATGTTCGAACTTGGCCCTTGTAACAACCTTGGTCAACATATCCGCAAGATTCTTCATAGTATGAATCTTCTGGAGAAGTATCTCCTCTTCTTCAAGAATTTCCCACACAAAATGATAGCGAAAATCAATATGCTTTGTCCGTGCATGAAAGACTTGATTCTTTGCTAAATGAATAGCACTCTTACTGTCAGAATATACTTTAAGTTGTTTCGGACCAACTCCCAAGTCTTTAAGCAACCCATAAAGCCAAATTGCTTCCTTCACAGCCTCTGTAATCGCCATATACTCTGCCTCTGTTGTAGACAAAGCCACCGTTGACTGTAAGGTAGACTTCAAACTAACTGGCGCTTTTGCCAAAGTGAGCAAATAGGCAGTTGTAGATCGTCGCTTATCCAAATCTCCAGCATAATCAGAATCACAATATCCAATTACACCTTGACCAAGTGATTTATCTCGCTCAAATGCCAATCTAACATCTACGGTATTTTGGAGGTACCGTAGAATCCATTTGTCATACCCCGTGATTTTCGGGTCCAACGTGGAATAAGTATAATACAACTTAAAATACAATTTTAGTAATTATATAGGTTATGAGACTTAGTTAAGTAAAACATAGAAAATAAAAGAAAGGATTAAAAGTGAGAATCAAGAAAATTAGGCAAAGGTACCAAAATGCCCTCCCCACTTAAGTGATGGGGGAGTTACACAATTAGTATAACTCCCCAAAGGAGGGAGGAGCCGTGGGTTATAGCACAAAGAGAGGGGGAAACCGCTTAGAGAGAAAAGGGAAGGAGAAGAGAGAAAGAAGAAGAAGAGAAGAAGAAAAGGAAGGAAGAAGGCCGATCTAGGTTCAATCCTTACCAAAATTCTGCAGTACGCTTGTATGCTTATCTAGATTCCAAGGCAAGTAATCTTTCTATACGCTTTACGCAAATTTTGATACATTAGGCCCTATGTTCTTACAAAGAGAAAACTTGGATCACACATTAGTAGTTTTGATTTGTCTATGCTAAATGTTTTATTATACATGTAATTGTTGTTGTTGTTGAGCAAAGTTATGTTCTTTGGGCCAATATCTAAAACTAATTATGTTGTGATCTTTGTTGTTAAATATGCCCACAAGAGTGTTATACGTGATGTGTTCATTGTCCTTGTGTAAGTTCTTAAGTTTGGTGATTACACCTTGGATGCTTTGAGTGTGTTTGCAGGGAGTGGAAGGATGAATGTTGACATTGTTGTAAGACTTGTTGGGTTGGAAGGTTTGAAGATATCTATTGAAAGTTGTGGGTGATAGAAGGTTTAGGATGGATACTAGTTTACTTGTTTAAGTATCAAAACATGTTAGTTGTGTGTTAAGCATGATGAATCCAGGAGCTAAGATGGACCTTGAAGTGTTGAACATGAAAGGGTTGAAGAAGAAAGGTGTTGGGTGGAAGTTACTGCAGAAAAACTGCAGTTTAGAACCGTCAGAACACTTCGAACACCTACATTAGGCGCTTCAAGTCACATTAGGCGCCTAATGTAGCGTTCAATGTGTCCTGAAGCATTCCCGTACAGAAAAACTGCAGTTTAGAACCGTCAGAACACTTCGAACACCTACATTAGGCGCTTCAAGTCACATTAGGCGCTTAATGTAGCGTTCAATGTCACATTAGGCGCTTCATGTAGGCGTTCAATGTCTACGACACATCCCCGAACACTTCGAACGCCTAGTATAGGCGCTTTATGTCACTTTAGGCGCCTCATGTGGCGTTCCAAGTATACTGGAAGTCTTTTTGACCCTTTAGGCACCCTATATAAGTGTAGCAACTTTATACACTTTCTTTGAACATAAAATGCAAGGGTATTTGAGGTGTAATTGAGGAATAGATGGTAAGATTGACTAAGTAAGAATAAGATTGAATCCCAAGTGAATTAGTGAGACGAAGGGACTTGGAAAGATACAAACAGGGAGTGTTTGAGGTGCAAGACCGTATACTTGATATGTAAGATGTGTGTGTGAGATACCTTTATTATCTTCCATTGCTCATAAATTACAAAGTGTTTTGAAAGTGTGCTAGAGTTGTAAACATTAAGTGTGAATGAGTAGGGTTAAGTATGAATTCGAAGTGGATTCGTGATACGAAAGGGCATGAGGTGGTATGAATGAGGTGTATTTGAGTTGTAAACGATAAGTGTGAATGAGTAAAGTTAGGTATGAATCCAAAGTGAGTTAGCAATATGAAAGAGCACAAAATGGTACGAAAAGGGTGTGTTTGAGGAAGTATGAACGAGCAAGGTTAAGTGTGAACTCGAGGTGATATCGTAATACGAAGGGACATGAAATGGTACGAGCAAGATGTGATAGAGGTTCAGGACTTTGTACTTGATATGTAAAGTGTGTGTGCATGTTTACACGTTTGATATGATGTTACATGAGCATTCTGCATCATGACATGGGCACTTGCATTTGATTTGAGATTTGCTTTGCGAAAGAACATGTGTTCACAAGAAAGGTTTAAAGTTTTCGAAAGACAAAATGGCTGCTGGTTGATCGCAGGGTATAAAAGTCACCCCTGCGAAAGCAGGGTATAAAAGCGTGATCTGTGAATCAACAGCAGGGTATAAAGTATTTTATGGGGCCGTGGACCTATCAGCATGGAAAATAAAGTTAATTTATGGGGTCCACGGCCGTGGACCTATCAGCATGGAAAATAAAGTTAATTTATGGGGCCGTGGACCTATCAGCACGGAAAATAAAGTTATATTATAGGGCCGTGGACCTTTCAGCACGGATATATGATATATGTAATAGGGCCGTGGACCTTTCAGCACGGATATATGATATATGTAATGGGGCCGTGGACCTTTCAGCACGGGGTATAAAGTTATATGTTATGGGGCCGTGGACCTTTCAGCACGGGGTATAAAGTTCTGTTTGCTGTGGACTGATCACCCACAGGGTATAAAGTTCTGCTACGCGAAGAATATGATATGTAAAGTGATGAAATGTTTTGTGAAATGACATGCATGACATGTTTATGAAAGAAGACATATGCATGGGTGTTGTGTGTGATTTTAAAGAAGTACATGCATCATGATACACGAAGCATAAGACTTAATATGCAAGAAACGTGGTTAGTTTATGACTTGCTTATGTGATACATTGTTTTAGTACATGTTTGTTCTCGTACCCGTGTACCATATACGTGCTTTATCTGTTTTGAGGAATTCTTATTGAGATGTTATTTGTTAACCCGAGCACCTTATTTTTGGGCAATGATTTATACACTGGTGACTCGTCGTGTGTGATTCCGTAAGGTGTATAGACGGATTACTTGCTGGCGATAATTTCGCTAAGAACAGATACTCTATTCCTTTTCAGGTGAGCCAGAATATGAAATGATATTTATCGAAGACGATGTCGAGTGGATTCAGTGGGATGATGGACATGGAAGTATATAGATGGTTGCTTACTTTCTTTATGTTGGAAAACTCGATGTTTATTATGCTGTACTGGAGGATAAGTTAGACAGTTGTCTGAACACCCTTTTAGTTCCGCTGTACTTTCTGGTTATATTAATGATGATAAAGTTTTAAATTTGATGACGTTTCCGCTGATTTATCTTACGTCATGAATGATGTACACTTGATCTACTTTGACGCTTCGTAGTTCTCATACTAGACTACGGCGGGTGCACTGGTTCCGATGACGGTATCGGGCCGGGGCGCTACAGGTGGTATCAGAGCCTAGGCTTCAAATCTATCTCGGAAACTTAGGTTCATGATCTTATAGCAAATTAAGATGTGATTTTCCCTTAAGTTTGATCCTTAGGTATAAGTGATTGATCATCTAGAGTCTAAGTATGATTTGGGCTGGGTGTGTGCGAGCGCGTATGTCATTTAACTTTCTATAATAAGTTTAAATTTTGGACCCCGTCGATCTCTTGGACATAATTCTGTGATGCCTTTCTGAAGTATTACATGCCGAGACAGCAAGCTTAGGCAAGATAAGGGCATTCGACAGGCTAAAACAGGGTCGGAGACAGTGTTGGAGCATGCCAACCATGTCCATGCTTTGGTAAATTCGCTCCTGCTATTATGTCTGTTAATCTCTTAAAGATGACAAAGTTTGAACGAGGTTTGGACTCAAGAATTCAGTCAGCAATTGTAAACGCATGGATGAGAACATATGAGGACATGATGGATGCATGTTTTTGCGTCGAGAGTGATTTCCGCAGAGTGGCGGCAAGAAAGGCCGATGCAGGATACTCCGACAAAGGTAAGAGGTTAAGAGAAGATATTTGAGTTGGAGGCAGGCCAGGACGTTGGATCAAGGTTCTGAAGAGAGGCTCGGTTGAGAAAATTTCATAGACCCCCACAACAGAATTTAGTTATACAGCAGGTTGAAAGAGTTTGCCGCACTTCAATAAGGGTCATGTCGGCGAATGTAGGAAGTTGGAAAGAGCATGTTATCAATACGGACAGGTGGGAAACCTTATTCGAGATTGCTCAGAGATGAGAAAGAATGCTCTGGGAGAAGTCACTCAACAGCCGAGGACGAATGTCCGCGTCAATGTCATGACTGACACGGATATTTAGGAAGTTACCAATGTGGTATGAGGTACGATTTTAGTAAATAAGATATTTACTAATATACTTTTCGATAGCGGCATGAACCACTCTTTCGCGGCAAAGAGATTCGCTAAGCGCCTTTGTGGTTCACCAGAATGGTTAGAGACTTCGTACCGTGCCCAAGAGGCTGAGATCAATTTGTGATTCACCCCAGCAGTACAAGGATTATGGATTAGAGTTTAGAGAGCAAATGTTATCTGCCATACTGATTCCTATTCAGAAGTAGGAATTCGACGTTGTATTGGGACTGGACGGATTGTCCAGGAATCACAGCAGGATTGACTCGATTAAAAACAAGTGACAGTTAAGAATTCTGAGATGGAAGATATAACCTTCCAAGGGGATTACTGTTGATTCGAAGGAAGTTGAAGTTATTACCGAGTGGTCTGGACCCACGAATGACACTGAAGTGCAACGTTTCTTGGGTCTAGCTAGTTTTTATAGGAAGTTTGTCGAGGGACTTTCGACAATAGCGAAGCCCTCAGTCGGCTTACTCAAAAGAAGTCCAAGTTTGAGTGAACGGCAGAATGCGAGAAAAGCTTCACGGAGCTTAAGAGGAGGTTAACCATAGCTCCAGTATTGGCTCAACCTTCTGGTACTGATGGGTTTGTGATATGTAGTGATGTGTCGAAAAACAGTCTAGGTACGTAAACTGTAGCGTAAGTTATGACTTTCCATCCAAATTGAGTTTAGTTGATACTTCACTTGTAGACTGTGTTTTGATGCAATACGAACGAGTTATCGCGTATGCCTCAGGACAGCTAAACATGAGACAGCTAAGAGGGTTGAAACTACAAAAGGACTACGGTTTAACCATTAATTACCATCCAGAAAAAGCTAATAAAGTGGCCAGTGTAGTAAACGGAAAAGCTAACCATGCGCGACAATCACCACTTGAGAGAGAAATAGAAGAATTTAACTTGGTTTCTGTTGACTCTATAGTAATGTTTTCGCATCATTGACCGTCACCCCGAGTTTGATGGATTGGTTGAAAGAAGCTCAGAAGAAGAATAAGACTGTGGGTGATATTGCTGGGAAACTGAGGTATAGTCAGATTGATGGATTTTAGACCAAGGTGGACGGGAACTTATGTTAGAGGAAAAATGTGTGTATATGATTTAGATGAGCTAAGAAAAGAAATTTTGTAAGGGGGCTTACAGCTCAAGGTTATCAATAAATAATGGTAGCACCAGAATGTACAAGGATCGCTAACAATATTATTGGTGGTGTAAGATGAAGAGACATATTGCGGAGTTCATTGGCAGGTGTCTGGTATGTCAGTAAGTTGAGACTGAACACCAACAACCTAGTGGATTAGTGATACCGTTGGAGCTTCCATGGTAGAGATAGGAACTTATTACTATGGACTTTGTGGATGATTACCGAAAACAAGAAGTGGATATAACATGATTTTGGTGATTGTGGATCGATCGACCAACCTGCACATTTTCTATCGGTCTCGAAGGAAGTATCTCTCGGAAGTTGGTAAATTTAGATATGGACAACATTGTCAGCCTACATGGTGTTCCAATAAGTATAGTGTCTGACCGAGACCAACGGTTCACTTCCAAGCTCTGGATAGTATTCTAGAGGGCCCTGGGTAAGGAGTTAAGGATGAGTACATCCTATCACCCTCAGACATGCACAGTCTGAACGGACTACGTATACCCTAAAAGACATGTTAAAAACTGGTGTCCTGGATTTCAAAAGGAGTTGGGGATGTAATGGTGAAGTTAATGGAGCTCTATCATAATAACAGTCACCACAATGCAATTGATATGGCTCCTTTTGAAGCTTTGTATGGAAGGAAGTGTAGCTCCCCATTTTATTGGGATGAATTCGGTGGGAGGACCATCACCGAACATGAACGACTCGAGAAGACATTAGGAAGTGCGAGAATCACTCGAGAGAGACTCAAGTCGGCTCAGGACCGCAACAAAAGTTAGACGGATTCTAAACGACGACCTTTGGAGTTTAATGTAGGTGGAAAGGTTTAATTGAGAATATCACCTAAAAAAAAGGTACTATGATATTGGAGTGAAGGGCAATTTAAGTCCCGTTCTATTGCTCCGTATGAGATACTTGAGAAGGTGGGAGTTTTGGTATAGGAGATGGCGTTACCTCCGGTATTGGTGCAAGTCCAAAAGGTATTTCATATATCTCAGTTTAGGAAGTATGTGACGGATCCGATCAGTGTGCTCGAAGCAAAATCTTTGGAACTCAATAGTGAGGTTATATATGAAGAGATACCTGTGAGGATCGTAGAACGAAAGGACCAAGTGTTGAGGAAATGGGTGATCTCTTATGTGAAGGTCCAGTGGAGCAATCACATGAAACGGGAAGCTACTTGGAAACTTGAAGAGAGTATGCAGGAGAAGTATCCTTAACTCTTCAACTAAGGTATGTAAGTTTCGAGGACGAAACTTTTTGTAAGGGGGGTGGAATGTCATACCCCGTGATTTTCGGGTCCAACGTGGAATAAGTATAATACAACTTAAAATACAATTTTAGTAATTATATAGGTTATGAGACTTAGTTAAGTAAAACATAGAAAATAAAAGAAAGGATTAAAAGTGAGAATCAAGAAAATTAAGCAAAAGTACCAAAATGCCCTCCCCACTTAAGTGATGGGGGAGTTACACAATTAGTATAACTCCCCAAAGGAGGGAGGAGCCGTGGGTTATAGCACAAAGAGAGGGGGAAACCGCTTAGAGAGAAAAGGGAAGGAGAAGAGAGAAAGAAGAAGAAGAGAAGAAGAAAAGGAAGGAAGAAGGCCGATCTAGGTTCAATCCTTACCAAAATTCTGCAGTACGCTTGTATGCTTATCTAGATTCCAAGGCAAGTAATCTTTCTATACGCTTTATGCAAATTTTGATACATTAGGCCCTATGTTCTTACAAAGAGAAAACTTGGATCACACATTAGTAGTTTTGATTTGTCTATGCTAAATGTTTTATTATACATGTAATTGTTGTTGTTGTTGAGCAAAGTTATGTTCTTTGGGCCAATATCTAAAACTAATTATGTTGTGATCTTTGTTGTTAAATATGCCCACAAGAGTGTTATACGTGATGTGTTCATTGTCCTTGTGTAAGTTCTTAAGTTTGGTGATTACACCTTGGATGCTTTGAGTGTGTTTGCAGGGAGTGGAAGGATGAACGTTGACATTGTTGTAAGACTTGTTGGGTTGGAAGGTTTGAAGATATCTATTGAAAGTTGTGGGTGATAGAAGGTTTAGGGTGGATATTAGTTTACTTGTTTAAGTATCAAAACATGTTAGTTGTGTGTTAAGCATGATGAATCCAGGAGCTAAGATGGACCTTGAAGTGTTGAACATGAAAGGGTTGAAGAAGAAAGGTGTTGGGTGGAAGTTACTGCAGAAAAACTGCAGTTTAGAACCGTCAGAACACTTCGGACACCTACATTAGGTGCTTCAAGTCACATTAGGCGCCTAATGTAGCGTTCAATGTGTCCTGAAGCATTCCCGTACAGAAAAACTGCAGTTTAGAACCGTCAGAACACTTCGAACACCTACATTAGGCGCTTCAAGTCACATTAGGCGCTTAATGTAGCGTTCAATGTCACATTAGGCGCTTCATGTAGGCGTTCAATGTCTACGACACATCCCCGAACACTTCGAACGCCTAGTATAGGCGCTTTATGTCACTTTAGGCGCCTCATGTGGCGTTCCAAGTATACTGGAAGTCTTTTGGACCCTTTAGGCACCCTATATAAGTGTAGCAACTTTATACACTTTCTTTGAACATAAAATGCAAGGGTATTTGAGGTGTAATTGAGGAATAGATGGTAAGATTGACTAAGTAAGAATAAGATTGAATCCCAAGTGAATTAGTGAGACGAAGGGACTTGGAAAGATACAAACAGGGAGTGTTTGAGGTGCAAGACCGTATACTTGATATGTAAGATGTGTGTGTGAGATACCTTTATTATCTTCCATTGCTCATAAATTACAAAGTGTTTTGAAAGTGTGCTAGAGTTGTAAACATTAAGTGTGAATGAGTAGGGTTAAGTATGAATTCGAAGTGGATTCGTGATACGAAAGGGCATGAGGTGGTATGAATGAGGTGTATTTGAATTGTAAACGTTAATTGTGAATGAGTAAAGTTAGGTATGAATCCAAAGTGAGTTAGCAATATGAAAGAGCACAAAATGGTACGAAAAGGGTGTGTTTGAAGAAGTATGATCGAGCAAGGTTAAGTGTGAACTCGAGGTGATATCGTAATACGAAGGGACATGAAATGGTACGAGCAGGATGTGATAGAGGTTCAGGACTTTGTACTTGATATGTAAAGTGTGTGTGCATGTTTACACGTTTGATATGATGTTACATGAGCATTCTGCATCATGACATGGGCGCTTGCATTTGATTTGAGATTTGCTTTGCGAAAGAACATGTGTTCACAAGAAAGGTTTAAAGTTTTCGAAAGACAAAATGGCTGCTGGTTGATCGCAGGGTATAAAAGTCACCCCTGCAAAAGCAGGGTATAAAAGCGTGATCTGTGAATCAACAGCAGGGTATAAAGTATTTTATGGGGCCGTGGACCTATCAGCACGAAAAATAAAGTTAATTTATAGGGTCGTGGACCTATCAGCACAGAAAATAAAGTTATATTATGGGGCCGTGGACCTTTCAGCACGGATATATGATATATGTAATGGGGCCGTGGACCTTTCAGCACGGATATATGATATATGTAATGGGGCCGTGGACCTTTCAGCACGGGGTATAAAGTTATATGTTATGGGGCCGTGGACCTTTCAGCACGGGGTATAAAGTTCTGTTTGCTGTGGACTGATCACCCACAGGGTATAAAGTTCTGCTACGCGAAGAATATGATATGTAAAGTGATGAAATGTTTTGTGAAATGACATGGATGACATGTTTATGAAAGAAGATATATGCATGGGTGTTGTGTGTGATTTTAAAGAAGTACATGCATCATGATACACGAAGCATAAGACTTGATATGCAAGAAACGTGGTTAGTTTATGACTTGCTTATGTGATACATTGTTTTAATACATGTTTGTTCTCATACCCGTGTACCATATACGTGCTTTATCTGTTTTGAGGAATTCTTATTGAGATGTTATTTGTTAACCCGAGCACCTTATTTTTGGGCAATGATTTATACACTGGTGACTCGTCGTGTGTGATTCCGTAAGGTGTATAGACGGATTACTTGCTGGCGGTAATTTCGCTAAGAACAGATACTCTATTCCTTTTCAGGTGAGCCAGAATATGAAATGATATTTATCGAAGACGATGGCAAGTGGGTTCAGTGGGATGATGGACATGGAAGTAGATAGATGGTTGCTTACTTTCTTTATGTTGGAAAACTCGATGTTTATTATGCTGTACTGGAGGATAAGTTAGACAGTTGTCTGAACACCCTTTTAGTTCCGCTGTACTTTCTGGTTGTATTAATGATGATAAAGTTTTAAATTTGATGACGTTTCCGCTGATTTATCTTACGTCGTGAATGATGTACACTTGATCTGCTTTGACGCTTCGTAGTTCTCATAATAGACTACGGCGGGTGCACTGGTTCCGATGACGGTATCGGGCCGGGGCGCTACACCATTTCACAGCTTGCCAATGACCCTTGCCTGGGTCATGCATGTACCTACTAACAACACTAACAGACTGTGAAATATCTGGTCTCGTACACACAATTGCATACATCAAGCTACCAAGTGCATTTGCATATGGGACTTTCGCCATGTATTCTCGTTCTTCATCAGTCGTTGGAGACGAACGGCTACTCAATTTCAAATGAGGAGCAAGTGGGGTACATACAGGTTTTGTATCTTCGTGCATACCAAACCGTTGTAGTACCTTCTGCAAATACTGCTTCTGTGAGAGCCAAAATTTACCCCTCTCTCTGTCCCTGCTTATCTCCATACTGAGAATCTTCTTGGCTTCCCCCAAATCCTTCATCTCAAACTCTTTACTCAACTGAGCCTTCAACTTGTCAATATCTGATTGGCTCTTTGCTGCGATCAGCATATCATCAACATATAAGAGTAAGTAGATAAAGGAATCATCTTGAAGTCTGCGCAAATACACACAATGATCGTATTTGCTTCTCTTGTACAACTGACCCTTCATGAACTTATCAAATCGTTTGTACCACTGTCTCGGAGATTGTTTCAGTCCGTACAACGATTTGGTAAGTTTACAAACCCAATCTTCTTTACCAGCAACCTTGTATCCTTCTGGCTGAGTCATGTAGATTTACTCCTTCAAATCACCGTGTAGGAACGCGGTTTTCACATCGAGTTGAGCTAGCTCCAAATTCAACTGCGCTACCAAGGCCAACAAAATCCTAATGGAGGAATGTTTAACAACTGCAGAAAATACCTCATTGTAATCAATTCCCTCCCTCTGAGCAAAGCCTTTAGCCATCAACCTTGCCTTGTAGCGAACATCTTCTTTATGAAGAAATCCTTCTTTCTTTGCAAATACCCATTTGCACCCAATTGCCTTCTTATCTTCTGGTAGTTATGACAGCTTCCACGTATTGTTCTTCTTGAGAGATTGCATTTCCTCTTCCATTGCACCTGCCCAGCTTCCACTTTCTGAACTTAGAATAGCTTATGTGTAGGTGGATGGAATGTCATCAACAACTGGAAGTGCATAGGCTACCATATCAGTGAAACGAGCAGGCTTTTGAATTTCTCGTCTCTGCCTTCTAACTGCAATTGGTGCCGATTGCTGTTGAGGTTCTTGGGTAGAAACCTCTTCACCATCTGACTCTTCTTCTGCCATAGGAGAGTCATTGGCGGTACTTCGTGATGGGATCACCACTGATTACTCAAACTCCACCTGCTTCGGAGTACACTCCACCTGCTGTAGAGTACTATCAGCTCCTTGATTTACCTTGTTCAACATGGCAGATTCATCAAAGGTAACATCCCGGCTGATAATCGTCTTCTTTGCCTCTAGACACCATAAACGGTATCCTTTCATCTAGGATTGAAGCCCATTAAAAGAGCCTTCTTTGCACGTGGATCCAATTTTGATTCAATCACATGATAATATGCAATAGAACCAATAACATGCAAAGAATTATAATCAGTTGCAGGTTTTCCAGATCATGCCTCTAACGGAGTTTTGCCATCTATAGCAGATGATAGTAGATGATTGACGATATGTTGAGCGTATGTCACAGCATCAGCCCAAAATTTTTTGTCTAACCCAGCATTAGACAGCATGCAATGAACTTTCTCCACAAGTGTCTTGTTCATACGCTCTGACACGCCATTCTGTTGCGGTGTCTTTCTAACAGTGAAGTGTCGAACTATGCCACAGTCTTGGCATACCTTCAGGAATGAATCATTCTTGTATTCTCCTCCATTATCTGTTCGGAGAACCTTAATCTTCCTTCCTGTCTGGTTTTCAACTTGAGCTTTCCACTTAAAAAAATGTCAAGCACATCATCTTTGTTCTTCATTGTATACATCCAAACTCTTCTTGAAAAATCATCAACAAAGGTGACAAAATAATGCTTGCCTCCAATAGATAGAGTCTTGGCAGGTCCCCACACATCTGAATGCACATAATCTAGAATACCCTTGGTATTATGAATCGCAGTGCCAAATTTTACTCTTCGTTGTTTTCCAAGAACACAATGCTCACAAAATTCAAGTTTGCAAGCCTTCGTACCTTTCAACAATCCTTGCTTGGCAAGAATTTGCAAGGACTTTTCTCCAGCATGTCCCAACCTCATATGCCATAGCTTCTTTGCTTCAGCATCCTTCTTTGTACTAGAAGTTGTTGCTGCTACTGTCCCCACCACTGTATTACCTTGATAGTAGTACAAATTGTTCTTCCTCACTCCTTTCAACATCACCAGTGCTTCTGAAGTTGCTTTAAGAACTCCATCTCGCATTGTCACAACTAGGCCTTTAGATTCTAAGGCCCCCAAAGAGATGAGATTCTTCTTCAACTTTGGCAAGTACCGGACATCCCGTAAAATTCTGGTGGATCCATCATGATTCTGCAGCTTGATTGAACCTATCCCAGTTGTTTTACATGGATTATCATTACCCATGTAAACAACTCCACCAACAAGTTCCTGGAATTCAAAGAAAAATTCCCGAATAGGACACATATGATAGATACAACCTGAATCCAATATCCACTCATCTGGATGTAATGATGTTGAAGGCGAGACACTTAAAGAGATGTCCGATTCTGCATCACTTTTGCATTCCACAACATTTGCATCTTGCGGAGTCTTCCCTTTCTTCTTCAGCTTTGGACAGTCTTTCTTCCAATGTCCTTTCTCATGACAGAAAGCACACTCGTCTTTGGCAACAGCTCGGCTTTTGGACTTAGACCTTTCTCTTCTTCCTTTTGTCTAGCTTTGCTGACGACCTCTTGCCACCAATGCTTCTTCTGATGTCATTGATTTTTTTTTCATCTTATCCTGCTTTCTCAATTCATGACTATACAAAGCGGAACAAATAGCATCTAACGACACATTCTCTTTCCCATGAAGTAATGTAGTTTCCAAATGTTCAAATTCATCGGGAAGATACGATAACAACATCAAAGCCAAATCTTCATCCTTACATCTAAATTCAGCAGGTCTGCTACTAATTGATTAAACATAGTGATGTGTTCATTCATAGTAGTACCTGGTCGGTAATAAAATCGGGACACTCTTTTTTTCATGAGGAGCTTGTTCTGACCACTCTTTTTCAGAAACTTGTCCTCCAATGCCTTCCACAGTTTGTGTGCAGAAGTTTCGCTTTTGAAGGCATACTTCTGCTCTCTGGACAGGCAGGATCGAATAGTTCCGCATGCCAACCGATTGATGATACTCCAGTCTTTATCCTCTATCTCTTCTGGTTTCTTTCCTTCAATGGTAATATCAAGACCCTGTTGGAAAAGAGAGTCCAAGACCTCTCCTTGCCACATACCAAAATGGCCAGTACAATCAAATATTTCCACCACCAATCTCAAACTAGACACCGGGAACCTCGGCCATGATGACGAGGAGCCCGATACCCCCGACGGAATATTTGAGATAACATCCTTTGCTTCTTGATCTCTCATTGCCATTACAGACTCAATATATAGTATTCAATATTACAATAAATTTCAGACAGCCCAAGGGCAAACCTTCGGCTCTGATACCACTTGTTGGGAAAATCGGGTATTTTTTCCACCACGACAACACAACTAGTGAAATGCATCAGTTCAGAACAAATGAACTGGACAGAACACTAACAAAACTACCCGACAAATAATATTGAATACTATACTACAATAGGAAAGAAAGCAGTAAAACAACAATAAAGAGAACAGAATAATAAAAGAGATAAAGAGAGAAACACACCTGAAAAACTTTGCCAATGGAGTTCAACCAAGATAGCTTGATCTCCGAACACTTGCTGAATTGCTTGCTTCTATTGATATGTACAAGAAGATACAAGTTTTGGGATGATTTACATAAGAAGAGGAGGAGCTTATTTATAACTCTAAATCTTCCCTCCATCTTCATTCCTACCCGATGTGGTACTTTTGCAATAAGCCAAAAAACAACATCTTCCTCTCCCCACCCCAAAGAAGCATATAATTGCAGCAGGAAAGAAAAAAACGTGCAAGCTTGGGAAGGAGAGAAAAGAAAAAGGGTAGAGGGAAGAAGAAGATAAAAAGGAAGGGCTAGCCAGCTTCCCCCGAAATCCCACCAATCTATATATAAATTGCGAGTTTATCGTTTCTCCAAGGTAGGTGACTCTTCCCCCTCAAACAGGTATAATACATGCATGTTTTGATGATATATTTATGTGATTCGTTGTTTTTTATTTGTTTAAGATATTAATTTTCCATATGTTTTATATGGAAAAGCATGAGATGATTTTTTTATGGCTACTACGTGTGTGTATGTGTATGGATTTGGTGGTAGGATTGGGTTAGATTAAAAATACCCTCAAATTAATCCAAAAGGTTAGAAATTTTCACAATTGGAGTTGTTTAAAATTACGTTTTGGCCTTAGAATAGGTTCATCTAGTCCGGAATAGGTTGGGATTCGGTTGGAAGTCGAAAAACGGGTCTGACGGACGCGTTTCAGGGGGTGGCGCGTGGGGCCTACGCGCGGCCCCTGACGGCGCATCCAGACACGTGCTGACGTGTCCACTTCCAAAAGATGCGTCTTGCTATAACGAGTCCAATGCAACTTGTTTGAGATCAATCGGAGTTAAAGCGAAGAATTTATGGAGGTTAGAAGGAAATAGAATTTAATTAAAAAATAAAAAAAAGAAAATGCTATAGGACCGGCCAGGCTGCCGGACCGGACCGGATGGCCAACGGATCGGACCAGGTAGCAGGCGACCCAAACCGAAAATTAAAAAAAATCTGAAAATTAATTTTTGAAATGAATAAATAATAAATAATTAATTAAAATTATTTTAAAATTCCAAAAAATATATTTAATTATCATAAAATTCTAAATAAATTCCAGAAAATATAAAAGGTTAAAATTAAATTATTTCCACTTAATTTCTGAATTTTGGTAAATGTAAGTAATTAAAAATAATTAGTAATAAATAGAATTAAATAAGGAAAAAATAGAAAAATTTAGTAGACAATTCTAGAAAATTAATACAAGCTAAGGAAAAATAAGGGTGATGATAATTAACAACTTTCCAATATTCTGAAAATTTACGAAACCAAATATTGAGTGCCGGAGATGGTGAGGATGGGCGTACGGGCCCCAGGTGACTTTGTTGTTGCATTCATGGCACGTGCATTTGCATTTTGAGTGGGTTGAGATGTACGGGTCTCAGACGCTCGAGTGGAGTGGATCATGGTGTATGGGCCATTGGTACTCGGTTATGGTGGATCATGGTGTACTGGCCATGGGCATCGATTATGGTGGATCGTGGTGTACGAGCCACGGGCATCGGTCAGGATGGATCGTGGTGTACGGGCCACGGGCATCCGTCAGGGTGGATTGTAGTGTACGAGCTACAAGCATCCATCAATCCCAGGATCATGCATTGCATAAAGGTCTAGGGGCATATTGCACGACATTATTCTTGTTGCGTGTGACACGTGGATAGAGCATGCATTACATAGTTGTGCATTATTTTGTGGAGTGCTTTAATTACCGCATTTACTTTATCTTATGCATGTTATATCATATCTATGTGCTATGTGACTATATCATTTCGGTATGCACGTTTTGTATTAGTTTGAGGCAGGCATCTACTGGGTGATTTTCTGTCACTCACCCCTACTTCCCAGGTGAGCCGGATGAGGATTACGAGCGCATCTTCGTTGAGGACGGGACGGACATAACAGAGTGGGCTGGTTGATAGTTGCATCTAGGATACGATGGGACTTTGCAGCTGACTGTCCTTAGTTATCTTTTGGGGATTTTCACAGACTTCTTTATTGTTTTATTATCAGAATATTTTTTATTCAGTGATGTAATAAAAATTATTCGAGTTTAATTTAAGTTATGATTTACATTTCTGCGAAAAAAATTCTACGTCATTTCTGACAAGTGGAGATTGATTCGACGCCTTGTATTCTCCTTAGCGAGATACGGCGGGTGTTTTGTGGTAAATACACACAATTTCTGACCCCGGGGATTAGGTATAGGAAAGGAACAGGTAGAGGGCATAATTCCTCTCAAAGGCCAGTATGTTCTCACTGTGTAATGAGTAGTCACATAGTAAAGAGATGCTACAAAAAACTTGGATATCCACCTGGATACAACCCTATACCTCAAGTTAATTTGGTGGATGCATTTCAGAATAGCATGAATTTGTCAACAGACGATAAGAATGAACAAACTCAAGAGCGTCAAGTGATGGCACCACACCATACAGTTCATATGTTCATAGCTGACTAGTATCAGCAGTTGCTGGTTTGTTAAATGAAAGAGAAAGCATGATGAATATAGTACCTTCAAATGCTACACAACATGCTGTCATGTCTGTTCAGTGCCTTATGGACTCTAATAAGAGAACAACAAGTAATGATTCAATTGGTAATTTAGGCATATGGATCTTGGACTTATGAGTCACTAATTGTATCTCTTGTTCTTTATCATTGTTTGATTCTTATTCTCCCGTTAACAATATGATGTGTGTCTCACGCCAAAAGAACGGACTTTTCCTTCATTCTAAACGTGACTTCCACGAGAAACCTTGTTCGGTGACAAGAACGGTTTAACGACCACCCTTGTTGTGTGCCCCTTATTTGGACTGAGCAACATCCACCTCCTTGAAGCTTGTGCGTGTTCCAAGAACAGCAAACCACTCCTGGTACGTGTCTTCAAGATATTAGGATTCGATTCCCCCACAACGTTCGCTTGAGATGTTAATATAGAATCTAGTTTTGATCGATGACCAAAGAAAAGACAAGGGAATAACTTGCTGGGCAGCCTTTGGCCGAATGCTATTTTTCATTCAATTCTTCTTTTTTCCAGGCGGTTGGCCATTGATACATATATCACCATCTCAGCATCTGATCAATCTTCCACACCTTATCTTGGCTATCTAAAGGCCGAATCTATCAATAAAAGTCTTCTAGAAAGTTTTAGACCATGATATCTAATTTCCAAACATCTTGAATCACGTTAAAAAGACGTCGTATGAAAGAGTTATGGCCAAAATACTGAGATAGGGCCATCATGTGAAAATCTTACTTTTTAGGCATTTATTCCAAATTTGGAAAGCCTATTTTCCTATTTTTGAACCAACGTTTTTGATGTCTAAAAACACTCTAAAAACCTGTAATATGAATCCAAAATATTTTACAAAAGAGTACAAGCCATGACGGCTGAAAACTAGGACACGCAAGACCTTTTACACACGCGATTGATATAGGAGCATGCCTCCTCCCTCCATCCCATGCTCTTTCCTCCCGTTATCAAATCTGATTTTGAGGCTCTTAAAGATAGCACCAATCCTCAGCTACATTGTCCTTCCGTTGTTGTACAAGTTCTACAAGTATTGCGATAACATCCAGCTTCAGTTACTTTCGTTTTGCTTCCTGTGATTGGACTTTTTAGCACCTCCTCGGACATGCTTCCTCCCTCTCTGACCCTTTGCATGTCTTCTACTTGTAAGTTGTGCTCCTCATCTTCATCACAATATCTTAGTCAAAATATCGAATAATATATCTGTAAAGGTGACACAAGTTGGCTAAGTGTCTATCAACCCTGGCTTGGTCATATCAGAAGTTCTCTATGGTCCTTCCTATTGTTCAATATCTTCTCTCCCAATAATCTTGCTACCTCTTATAATATATCTGCTTACTTATATACTCACCATTTTGAACTGTAGGACCAAGTCTTCAAGAGGATGGTTGGTTCAGCTAAGCTTTCAAAAGGCCTGTACTATGTCAATGTAGGCATAAAATAGCCAATCTTGAGATCCACTTCTTCTGTTGATCCAACAGCTTCTGTTGTGTAAGCAAACTCCAACTTGTTGCTCCTCTTCTTGTCATTGCTCTTTATCTTTAACGTGGCACCTCAGGCTTGGGCATATTCCCCCCAAGACTTAGAGAAATAAACATAATAGGTCCTTATGTTTCTATTTATAGTCTAGATTCTTCATGCAAAATATGCACTATGGCGAAGCAGAAAAGGTTACCATGGTATGAACACAAATACAACAAGAAGCAAACTTGATCCTTGGGTTAACCCTATTCAAAACTTGGATGAACACCTCTATGCAACTCTTGGTTGCAACACCTCTATCACCTATTGGTGTAGCCTTATAAACTTGGCTAACCAATCTTACAAAATCAACCCAAGAAGGCGTGTATAATGTAGCTCAACAAGAAAAAGAAATGAAACACCTTAGCTACACAAAGAAAGAATCAAGAAGAAGAGAATTTCAAGAATGATCTTCAAGTTTACTTCAAAGTTGTATGTTCTTCTTCTTCACCTTTGCCTCCTATTTCAAAATTCCCACAATTTTTTCTTGTATGTTGTGATGAATTTCACACCATTAACACTTTTAAAATCTCTGCAATATGATAATTAAGACTCTCCAATATTATATATAAGAAGGTCTTCGAGAAAAAATAGAATGTGACATTGAATACCGCCACATATCCCACTACCGTTGATAAAATCATCAAATGAGAGAATATAATAGAAAACCACCAAATAATCTTCAAGAATATAATAAATGAACTCCAGAACGTAGATAATAATATACTCAAGAGATTCATTGAGTAAAAATACCGAAACTGTCCTCGGGAGTAAAATGACCAAAATACCCCTGGTGAAAGAAAACTCCAGAAATGACTCTGATGGTCAGAAATAGATATAATAACACCTTTGTGATGATAAGAGATGAATGTGTCTTTGAAACATTTTCACCATGCCAAGTACATATACAAACTCAAAATACCAATTTTGCCCTTTTTTGTAAGTTGTAGAAACTTCCAAGTCACATTAGTCACAAGACATTTATAATCATCAAAAACACATAATAATAACATGATTAACATATATAAATCATGTAAAAATGAAAAAAACCACTTTATCAAATTTTAGAAAAATATTTCTAAAAACTCTAGACATCGATCGATCGAAGTGTATCTGCTTGAGAGATCGATCTCTCACAGTGAGTTTCAAAGTTTGTCTCTCACCTACATCGATTGATCGAAGTGAGGGTTCGATGTATACATCGATCGATTGATGTGTCTCAGGTTTAGAGATCGATGTCTCACAATAAGGTATTGGTTTTTCTTTGCCTTATATGGATCGATCGATGTGAGGGATCGATGGAAGTGCAATAACTTGAGATATCAATGTCATTTTTCTTTATTTACTTGATATATTTCAAATCTTAATCATTTGTAACATCATGTGTGACATTCTTATGACATGTAACACTTAAAATCATGACTTTGAAAATCATCCAAACGTATATCTCAACAATAACGGTAAATAAGTAACATGTATCACATATATTTCTATCAAGGTAGCATAATATACGATCATCTCTCGAGAAAAAATCTCTATCAAATATATCAATACTTAGGTTCTCAATCCAAGTCTAAGATGTCATCATACTTAGTCTCATCATCTAAATCATCAAGTCCTTATACGAGTCATATAAATACGATAATACTACGATGCGATGTTTGTTAAAACCATGTCATAAAAATCCTTTAACGATGAACGATAAAACACACCAATGTCACAAACTGCCTGTATACAGTAAAATCATACCGATGCCATGAACTATCCGTCCACATTAAAAATCAAAACGATGTCATAAAATGTTCGTACATAGTAATATCACACTGATGCCTTGAACTGTTCGTACACAGTAAAAATGAAACTGATATCATAAAATGTCCATACATAGTAAAGTAACACCAAGGCCATGAACTGTTGAAAACATTTCGTGTAATGCAACATGTATGTAAATGTCTCCATTTCAATTCCATATAACATGTATAAATACTCCAATAATTCTCATATCATCATATCCTTAAAGTTCACTACATATCCATATAGTCTATAACTTAAACCATGAAATTTCCATCTTCTTTTCCTTCCTCAAGAACTCGACCAAACATCCCTATTTTGGTACAAGTTCATCCATCCACCTATTCTTAAAATATCTATCTTATAAATAATATAAAGGGGCCAAAATCCCTAAGTTAGTATACATTCCTATATGCTTCCATATTTTGTATAATATTCATAAAGTAACCATTTTTTGCTATCATACTTTATTTTATACCTCTTTATATCCATAAATATGTATAAAGCTATTTATTCCTTGTCCAACATATATATAATCCGTGTATATGTATTTATATGCCAAGAATGTCCTCTGGCCAAAATATGTATATATATATGTATATGTATATATATATATATATATATGTATGTATATGTATATGTATATATATGTCCATAATTCCCTTTTTTATATATTACATTTCTTATTCAATATTTTTATATTATGGCCCTATCTTTTCATAACATACATATTAATATTTATAATATATCATAAAGTTCATTCTTTCTCTTCTTTGACCCTCTTGGCCGAATATATATATATATATATATATATATATATATATATATATATATATATATATATATATATATATATATATATATATATATATATTCTTGATATATGCAACCCTCACTTGTGGCGGTACGGTCTGGCATTTTATTAACATATGCAACCTTCACTTGTGGCGGAGGAATACCGTGGTTACATTTAAGCCCTCAAATCTACGGGAGACTCTCCCAATGAAAAGGTATAAATAGATGTCAAGAATACCAAAATATAAAAAGAAATAAATGCCAACAAAATGAAGTACAAATAGACTATATGACCTACGATCAAGCATGGAAGTGATGTGTGATCCTAGTTGTGTAACCGTTGCCAGTGTTGTAGTAAACGAAATCATACTCATCCGAAGCGCCGGGTGGAGATAAATCGCAAGAGAAAAGGATGATTAACATAGAAAACACATGACAAGGAAGTTGCAAAGGAGAAAAAGCAGCAAAGTAAAAATGAAGCCATATCAGTGACGCCTGCATTCAAAAGAACACATGCGAATTCGTTGAGAACAGTAGGGGGTAGTATGCTGATGCATGTTCGGACAGTCATGTTCCTCAAATAAACACACATAGAAGCACAATTCCTGAAAGAGTGCATAAAAACTGCATGGAATCAAATACGCAAAGTCAGGGTTAAGTCCAAGTTGTAAAATCCACGTGCTACGGCTGGTAAAGAGGATGCAGCAGAATAATGCTTCGTCGAAGGGTGCATCCTGTTATGTTGCGCAAGATGATAAGCAACCATATTAGCTTCACGAGGAACATGATGCAATGTAGTTCCCTGTAAGATGCATCAAAGATTGTAGGCAAGTTTAGTCCGCCAAGTGAGAGCCCAGAACTTCTAACTGTGGATGAACACCCGAGAAACAATCGGTTTCTGCCTCATGTTATGATAACGAAGACCAAAGTACATGACACTGTATAAAAATGCCTGCAATTCAGCGATAAAAGGTGGAAGACATGGGAGAGCATACAAGTTTGCACCAATCATATTGCTGCAATGATCTTGTAAGATGGCGCCGGCAGAAGCACTTCTTCTTCCTGCGGAAGCATCAACGTTTAACTTAAATTTCCCTGACGGGGGAAGCAACCATCTAACCACCGTGACCTTATGAGGTTTAAGGATTGGAGAAAATGCATGAGCAATTAAATCTTGATTGTTGACTGCGTGTTTCGTGCCAGAAAGCGTAGAGGCCTAAATTAATTAACAAGATTGGCGTGCCAAAGCATAAATGTTTTAGACTGATAAATCGGACTCACCAAACGTCATGTTTGTGTAAACTTTCCAAATAGCCCAACAAATA
The DNA here is from genome assembly GCA_036186865.1 of Eustoma russellianum. Taxonomy (NCBI): domain Eukaryota; kingdom Viridiplantae; phylum Streptophyta; class Magnoliopsida; order Gentianales; family Gentianaceae; genus Eustoma; species Eustoma russellianum. The sequence continues at coordinate 21,458,409 of AP025053.1, forward strand.
AAAGTAGGAGCAACAATATGATAGTAACCCTTAAAAGAATGCAATGTGGAACTCAGCCACCATTGTAATAAATGCGGCTGAATACGGGTAGCATGTGGGAGTGGGCCATCCAAAATCAAGGTGAAGCGTCTCCAAACATCCTGGATGTAAGAACAATGAAGAAAAATATGAGATAGCGTTGATGAAGAAGTCTTACAAAAAAGGGCACACAGATGGGCAAATGACAATCAATTGACGTAGATTATCTTCTATTGGAAGTGCGCTATGGAGAAGGCGCCACATAAAAATAATGGCGGAAATATTATATGTATGTATATATCACAAAATCCTTTCTATGTCCGCTCCTTTACTTATATATTTTTTAATATTTATTCCAACTTTATGTATATTATTTTCCATCATTGTAATGGCCTTCAACAACAACATAAAACACATAACATATATAAAGTGATGGAATCATGAAAATAAGGTACATAGGGTACAAACCCCCTTTATCCTACACACACACATAATCATATTTTCATCTCTTATGAACATGACATTTACATATCCTTGATACAAAAACCTTGAACATATATCATGAATGATCCAACTTTGTATGAACATAAATACATAGATCTTTGAAAATCCATGAAGGATATAGGAAGAGTACTTGCTTTTATCATTTAGCCTTAGTATGAAAGTGAAGATTTCTTCACTTGACTTAAAGAAAACCTTCTCCTCCATGCTTGTTAAAGGCCACAGTTTTGTCCTCAAAAATAGAGAGTTAGTGTATAACTTATGGAAATGCATAAATAGAAAAATTATAGCTTATTTTAGATGATGTTCTTAGCTTATTACACCTTGGTTTTCAACCTCTTAAAATTTTGACATGGTGTTGAAATGAAAGAGGATGTTGTAGTTGTTGTTTTAGAGGTGTATATGAGATGAAGAGAAGAAGTTTTCCTCATTGGGTGAGCTTAGTAATTCACGACCTAAAGAGAAGTAGGGTTGGAAGACTTTGTTTTCTTTCTCGAGAAAGAAAGAGGGATATTCTTGAAGGTGAAGGTGAAGATGAAGCTGTACTAGGCATGAAATGAGAAGAAAAAATGGCTTTTCCTTGGTCACTTCTTATAGGTAAAGATTCGGCCATGGAAGAAAGAGAGGAGTTTGGAGAACTTGTTCCTCTTTTGGATGAAGAAGAGAGAATGTGTAGAAGATGAAAATATGTTAAGTTTTGAAATGTGAAGAAGAAAAGAGTCTTCTCCCCTCTATGATGAAGAGGGCGGTTTTGAGGGTATGAAATAGAGAAGAAGAAGACAATTGTGGAAAGTTGGAAGAAGTTAGAGAGGATTTGATGGAATAAAGTGGGAGTAGTTGATTGTCTTGACAAAAGAGAGAAGGTGGATTGTTGGACGACAATTTCTTCCATTGTGTTGGTGTTGACCGAAATTTGAGAGGGAGGGAAGGAAGAAATGGAGTAAGTGGAGTGGTTTAGGAAAAGATAGAATTGTTGGTGGTTTGAAAAGGTGTAAGAAGGTGTAGTGTGTGGTGAAGGAAGCAATGTAATTTTCCCCCCTTTTTCTTCATTTCGGCCGAGGGTGAGGGGAGGGATAGGGAGAGAGGAGGTTGAGTGAAATGATGAGGGTTTGGTTGCTTTAGGTTGTTGGAAAATGATGAAGTGGAAGGAGTGTGTAAGAAGGAAGGAAAAAGAAGACATCTTGTCTTCTTTGAGCTATGATGGCCGGCCTAAGGGTAGGGTGGAAAGAGGGTTTTCTCTTATTTGCCATGTAGGATAAAATGGAAGAAAATATGATAATTGAAGTAAAAGTGTATAGGTTTTGTTGTGTAGTGGAAGAAAAAATAGAAGAAAACTTTTCTTTCACTTATATGGATAGGGGCGACCAAGTGGGTTTGGAAGTGGTCAGAATAGGACAAAATACTACGATTTGGTTTCTACACAATTTTTTACACTTGGTATTTTGTTGGATATTTTTCTAACTATAATTTATTCTTCCTTATCTTACCATAAATGGCGCCATATATGATGATATAGATATTCATTTTCCTTTTTCTTCTTTTCCATTATGTTATTATGTCCTTACTTTCTTTTTCTTTTATATACATGGTTCTAATTTCTTGTGGTATGTCTTTTATTGAATTTAATTTACGTCTACCAACTTAAGTTTCTACCGGCTAATTTATTTAAACCTGATCGTATGTTCGAAAATATTCGATACCTAGTTTCGTCGTATATCGATATATCTGTTACCTTATCGTTCGGTTATTTCTCCGAGCGCTTCTAACCCCAATATATATATACCGAGGTCCTCTTAATTCCCGATTTAAAATTTTAATTCCACCAAAATTTTATCGATATTGCACTTGCATTCTATTTTCCATTATCTTATTTCATTTTCGACCAACCCAGAAATACGGGTTGTAACACCAAGGGACATATCCAATCGCCCTTGAACGGTCTAGGACGTCTGATATGATGTTCAAGGCCTATAAAAAGGCACATTTAACACATTTCGCAGCACCTTAATCTCAAGTTCAATCTTACAATTCAAATTCTTCTTCCTGATCAATACATTATCATTTGAAAGTTCATTTGAGTTTTCTTCTTATTGATGAGATAAGAAACCATTGGCTTGTTGTATCCTAGAAGAAAATTTGTCTTAAACCCGGCATCAACTACGGGGGACAAATATTCCTTACAGAAAGTGTGTCTACACGTCTCGAGGCAATTTTTCTCTACATATTTTTCTACTTTCCTCACTCAACGCCATTTCGCAACATATATTACCCCGTAAGTGAACCAAAAGAGATATTTCCAGAGATGATACATCTATTCTCTTTTATCACTAGCTATATCAAAATCTCCTACGTACTAAATACTAAAAAATTGACTTTTTCAAACAAGAGGAGAACAATATACTAATATTCCTGAATGATTTAACCTATGAGGGTTAAACACCAATGGACACATTTATTCATGTAAGTACATGTTAAGAGTCTCACATCTCATATACAATGTTGCAATTATCAGAACTGTGCGATCATGTCATGGAGGCATTATCCCGTTTGAGAGCCTGCACTGGGATCGGTTCGCCAAAAGAGAGAAACATGAGGGAGGGTGGGCAACTATATCAAATTTGTAAGGTGACGTGATATACCAATTTATGAGAGCACCCTTATTTTTTTTTATAAACGAAAATTTTATTACGAAAAAACCTCAGTTTTGGCGGAGGAAAACCATATTACAATATCAGAGTATGCGAATAAATGAGATAACGAACTAATAATGACATATCTCCAGTCGTATATGATATGCCGCATTAAAACATTGCCAAGTAAAACCACCCTTGTGGATAAAACCTTGGCGAAGGAAAAAGCGTACATATTTATACGACTGTCATTGATATGAAAGGAATATAATATTGTGTACAAAGCTATGCTTGCTGCAGAAGTTTGTGTGAGCAGTATTGGACAGATTGCGTTGGATGGGTCGCTGCTTGGTCTTGACGTTTCCAGGATGAGCCATACCTCGGAAGATTTCCAGGGAGAAGTTATATCAATGACAGTGATTAACGAAATAATAGAAAGCAGAAAAGTCAAACACATACCGAAGCCGCCTTGGCTAAATTTGTGCCAAGGCGACGAAGCTATGATATGACGCGCCAGTGGGGTCGTAGTGGTAGGGTCGGCAGATGCATGATGGAATTGTTGCGCTTTCGTGAAAAGTCTCGCTACCATGATATGTAAACCAAACTCGTGATAGTGGAAAGAGTGTATCAATTCAACAGAAGTGTGAAAAATAATAATCATAAGCAGAAAGCCGAAATGCATACCCAAGTCGCCTTGACTAAAGAGCCAAGGCGACAGTGGTAAAGTTCCAGCACCACGAAAACTAATATTCTTCGCCATGTGGTCGACGCATGTGTAGTATATGATCCAGCAACATAGTCCTCCAATGACCGATGAGAAAGTAGGGTTGTCACATGATAACCAAGTCGTTCCAATGAAAAGGAAATGAGGTAGTATGTTATGTATGTGAAAGAAGCAGCACAAAATGTAGATAAATGGATAGTCAACCATACCGTGCCTGCCTGCATCCCAAAGGAAACGGGCAGTAAGTCTGAAATAGCGCCAATCTATATGGAAGACCGTAGAGTGTCAAGGCACGCGCAAGTGAGAGGAAGTGAGATCCAATGAGACTGCAGCACGTACTAGTGAAGGCAGAGTATGATAATTATAATGTTGAGTACACGGATGTAACATTGCATGTTGCGCTAAGTAATGTGCTGCCATGTTTGCCTCGCGATAAATATGATGGTAGTCAAGACAATGGAGATGAACCAGTGTGTGTAGCTGGCAAAGATGATAGTTCCCATGTACAAGGTGCTGTCGTGTCAAACGATCTATCAACTGAGCACAATCCGACTCTAGGATAATTGTACGGTGGAACGGAAGGAAATAAAGAATTCCAAATACAGCGGCTTGAATCTCTACATGTAGTGGTGTACATGGAGGAAGTCTAAAAGAAATCGCTCCTATGCATGAACCCATATGATCAAGCAATATCGCACTCCCTGCTGCATAATGTCTACCTATAGCAGCATCTACATTTAATTTCAATCGACCAGAGGGCGGGGTGACCCAGCGAATCAGCAGCGGTCGCGGATGTTGGAACGCTGGCAGCAAGGGAAAAGCCGCCGAGAGCCAGTAGCAATTTTGGAGCCCGCGATTTTTTTTGTGCCACAAAGTAATATCATAGCGTATGGAGTGCCGTAGTGAAGTATCCGTTATATGAGTTTTGTCCCCATAGACCATGGAGGTATAACCACACCAGATGTTATATACGATAATTGCTGGGATTACTATTTTGTAAACTCCAATGAGAGAGGTAAAAGATGAACGATACCACCAAGAAAGAAGATACTGACGAAGCCGTAATGAGGATGGAAGAGGACAATGTAACTCACTAGCAAAATAGTGCCAGAGGGGACGCACATAAGAACAATATAAGAAGACATGATCCACCGTGCTGACTCGCTTTTGCAGAATGGACATTGCGTTGGATGAGCCGTTAAATATTGTCCAATATAATCCTCAAAAGGTAATGCCGAATCAAAAAGACGCCATAAAAAAGTTGTATAGGAGGAGAGTGATGCTTGTACCAAATAAATGTTGCAGAGAGCAGTTTGGGAGAAGGTGTCCGGCAAGTATCATAAGCACTTTTCAGCGAAAATTCTCCCATTGGCGTTGGTAACCATGAAAGGTGGTCTCCCTGTCCGTCAGTCTGTGTTAGGCAGAAGGAATGGATTCGGCCAATAATTTTCTATATGGGCGAGTCCGTTAGCCGTGGTAGATAATCTTGACGGTGTCCATATTTGGCATGCATGTATTTGCTCCATAACGTGGAATTTTGTTGATATGACCACCATATTCGGCAATGATATGCTTGTTGTAACATGTTTATGTCTCGTAGACCTAAACCCCCCTCAGCCCTTGGCTTGCAAATAGTAGTCCAGCAGACCCAATGATGTCTACGTCCCCAATAGAATGCAGCCATTTTGCGATGTATCACTCTAATCACCGATTTCGGTAAGCCGCCTGCCGCGATGACATGAAGTGGTAATGCGGCTATTGCTGAGTTTAACAAGACTAGCCGACCTGCTGCTGATAGCAATTTGGAGTGCCACCCTTGGAGTCTGTCATCAAAATGCTGAAGTAACGAAACACAATATCTGGAACGGGTGATACCCTTGTGTAAATAAGAACCAAGATAACGAAATGGGAGACCTGAAAGACGCATGCCCAGGATATTTACAAAATTCTGGCGTTGATGTGGAGTTACCCTGGCAGACAGAATAATACTGCTTTTTTAGAAATTTACCTTTTGACCTGAAGCAGTTTCATATTGCGTAAGAAAAGTATGAAAATGTTGAAGGTTCCGCTGTGTACCTCGGAGGAATATCAGTAAATCATCCGCATAGGCCAAATGTGTGATTGTAAATGGGATGCGACCCAGGCGGAAAGACTGTAACACTCCATCTGTTGTTGATGCTTTCAAGCCCCTGCTAAAACCTTCATATGCTAAAATAAATAATAAAGGAGATAATGGATCCCCCTGCTTAACTCCTCTATACGGCCGGAAGGTTGAAGATGGCTGGCCATTGGTTAATACTGCTAATGTAGTGGCACTCAAATAATTCAGAATAATGCGAGTGAAGAAATCGGAGAAGCCGAATGTGTGTAGCAATAACTTCAAATATTCCCAGCTAATTTGACATGTGTGTAGCAATAACTTCAAATATTCCCAGCTAACTCTGTCAAATGCTTTCATCATATCTAACTTTAAGCATAATTGTGAACCACCTCTATCCATCATATGGATCATCTCACGAGCCAATAGAACTTGGATAGATTTGTCAGTACCTGGTAGGAAGCCCGTTTGTTCTGGAGATATTAATCGCGGCAATAATGTACTCAAACGGCTAGCAGCGATTCTGGTACAGACTTTGCTCAAAAAAATTAGTGAGACATATAGGACGATAGTCACTGAAACTAGCAGGGGAAGGTTTTTTCGGGATCAAAGTGATTACTGCACTAGCCATGACTGTAGGCTGAGGAACACCAAGGAAAAATTCTTGTACCGGTTTAATGACGTCTGTGTGAATAATTGACCAGCAGGATCGATAAAAGTTGCCGTTAAAACCATCGGGTCCGGCAGCACTATGAGGATCCAAATGTCAAACCGCTGATTTTACCTCCTCCGGCAATGGTATCTGCGTTAGGAAGGCATTGTCTTCGGAGGACACTAAATGCTTTCATTTTTGCTACGATTCATCATAGAAAAAAACCATCAGTTTCTCAGTCTCAATAATGTTGTCTTGATTTGATTTGAGTGTCATTTAAGAAAGTCAAAGTATTATTGTCACTATTTCTGTTCTACTCTTAGTGGTTAATTGCTATTGTAGCGCCCCGACCCGGACAGCGGAATCCGAACCGGTGCACCCGTCGTAGCTTACTGAGAAGACTACAAGACGTCTCATCTCTCGAATACACATCATCGATGACGTAAGAGAAATAAGCGCGGAAACATATCCAATCAACTAAATCATCAAAGTAGTACGTCAAAGACAATGTAACTCAACGAACATGTATGGACGCAGCCATCTAAAACCTCAGTGTATTAAAAAAAAACAGAAATAACAAACTATTCAAATAAATGCTCTCTACGAGTCTAGACATCCCATTCAGCCCACTCGCCGTCGTCCTCTATGAAGATCATATCAAAACTGGGTTCATCTGCAAGATCAAAGGCAGTACCCTTAGCGAAAAACGCTAGCAAGTAACCCACTTATAAGACATACGGGATCAACACATGGCAAGACATGAGTAATAAATAACTTGAGGGAATTGTGGGGCACATGTCTTGAAGTTTTCAAATATATATACAGAACATGTAATAAATCAAGTACAGCAAATGGAAACGCAAGTAAGCAATTCAATGTCGATCAAATATCATAAGCACACATACCACCTCGACTTTCGTGATGCATGTCAAAACAATGCACTATACTACACATTCACATATGCATGAGCCATTTCCTTCAAATCAATGCAATGCATGAAACAATGTCCGGTTCCTAACTCATTCCTTGTAACGCACCCCGGCTTATATTTCCATCCCGGTTAACGTTACAAGCTCGTATGCTCTGTGATGCACCTCGGCTTATATTTCCATCCCGATTAACATCACAGCTCTCGTAAAACTCTACAATGCACCTCGGCTTACATTTCCATCCCGATTAACATTGTAGAGGACTTTATACCCTGTAACGCACACCGGCTTAAATTTCCATCCCGGCTAACGTTACAGTCTTTTGTGCCCTACAGTGCACCCCGGCTTAAATTTCCATCCCGGTTAACACTGTAGGTCACCTTCGCAAATCAGTGCCGAAGCACCTCTCTTTTCAAAAACTTATGCAATGCACGTGCCATGATGCGAGACTCCATACTTCGTTCACATTTCACGTTCACATATGAAATTCACATTTACATGCGCAAGTACAAGTAACACACAAAGAACGCTAGCTTGTTCGTCAATACTTAGCCCTCAACTAGCTCGTCATCACTTACCCTTGATTCTAAAGTTCATAACCTAGGCAAGTATCCCCAACTCTCCTTCAATGAACTTTGAGACCCCTCGTACGTTCATTTCCTAACCCGTCTCAGTCATTCCCGTTGAAACTCGATTCGAAAATCCGTTGAAAGCACCAAGTTGAATTCATCATCCTAGGCACTTTCCCAAGACTTAAACTACCTTGGTCAGGTCTTACGAAGTCACTAAGGTCACCCAAAGGTTTCCCGAACGCCCCTCTTTCTTCCTCTACTTTCCACAAAATTTCAGGACTTCATCCCCTATACATCGATCGATCGATGTCCAACTGGGGACATCGATCTCTCACTTAGATCGATCGATGTCCTTCTGAGGACATCGATCTCTCAGCCTGCACCTACATCGATCGATCGATGTCCAACTGGGGACATCGATCTCTCAGCCACTACTACATCGATCGATCGATGTCCAACTGGGGACATCGATCTCTGACATCGATCGATCGATGTCAGCGTACCCTCAAAATTTTCCTCTGCAATTCTGCAGAACCATCCATCAATGGTTCCTCCAACCCATACCAATCCATCCAAGCCTAACGCCTTGCTGAGATCACAAACCTAAACTACAGATTCAACGCTACGCATCTTACAAACAATGGTTCAATCCTAATACGAGTACTCATTAACCACATCAAGCCAAAATCCCACCTTTCTCCCTCAAACCCACGCAACACACAATCACATCAAGAGGGGATCCAAGGGATAAGGATTTGCATGATTTCACATAATCAACAACATCAACAAAAGCTTTTCCATATACATTGGCCAAATCACGAAAAGAAATCACATAGATCGTATGCAAATAATCAAGAACCAATCTACTGCATGGTGATCCAATTTGATAACAAAATAGGCCATTTTCTTTCGCAAATCGTAGGAACTTATAAACAGATTACTTGCCTTTGATTACTCGAAGACGGATCGAAGAACGGATGCAGGTTGGATTGATTCCTGAAGGCTATCTTCCTTACGCTGGGAGGAACGGCTAGGGCAAAAAGGCAAAGCGTCGATGTTTTCTGAAAAATGAGAAAACTGACGCTTTGTCAGTTTATATATATATGGCCAGGGTAAAGTTTGGTGTTTCTAAATTACATTTTATTTCTTATTTATCTTAAAGGATAAATCCTAATTATTAAATTCTGAAAATTAATTATAATTAAACTCTAATAATAAATCCTCCATTTATTTCTAATTAATCCTCATATTAATGTCTAATTAATTTTCGTTGACCGTCATTAATTTCCGCAAAAATCCCTCTTGGTCTTTTAATTACCCTACGGAGGGTGCGGGGCATAACATCCCTCCCCCCTTATAAGAAGTTTCGTCCTCGAAACTGGCGTACCTTATTGGAAGAGGTGTGGGTACAGTTCCTTCATTTGATCCTCAAGTTCCCACGTGGCTTCACGCTCCGTATGGTTACTCCATTGAACTTTGACATACGGAATGACGCGTCGGCGTAGGACTTGATCCTTTCTGTCCACAATCCTCAGTGGATGTTCTTCGTAGGTGATGTCCTCTTTCACGTCTAAGGGTTGAGCTTCAAGGACATGGCTCGGATCCGATACGTATTTCCTTAATTGGGATACATGAAACACGTTGTGGACTTGAGACAAATTCGGAGGTAAGGCTAACCGGTAAGCTCTTTCTCCAACCTTGCTCAGCACTTCATAAGGGCCAATGTACCTCGGGCTTAACTTGCCCTTCACTCCAAATCTAGCAACTCCCTTAGTTGGTGAAACTCGTAGGTAGACCTTATCGCCCTCCTCAAAGTCCAACGGTCGTCTCTTGGTGTCGGCCCAACTTTTACTACGATCTTGAGCCACCTTGAGTTTCTCCCTTATCACCTTGACTTTTGCCACAGTTTGTTCAACCAATTCGGGTGCGGTGATCGTCCTTTCACCCACTTCGTCCCAAGAAACAGGGGACCTGCACTTACGCCCGTATAATGCTTCGAATGGCGCCATGCCAATTGCACTGTGATAGCTATTATTGTAAGAAAACTCCATCAACTTCAACATGCTATCCCAGTTTCCTTTGAAATCCAAGGCGCATGCTCTCAGCATGTCTTCCAATGTTTGAATGGTCCTCTCGGATTGTCCATCCGTTTGCGGGTGGTAAGCTGTGCTCATTCTCAACTCCGTGCCCATAGCTTTCTGGAACGCTCTCCAGAACTTAGAAGTGAACTTGGGGTCACGGTCCGATACGATGCTGACTGGGACTCCATGTAGACTTACAATGTTATCCACATAGATATTGGATAACCTTTCATACGAAGTACCATGAGGCATGGCTATAAAGTGAGCTGTCTTCGTCAATCTGTCTACAATTACCCAAATCATCTCGTTTCCATTGCGGGTTTTGGGTAGTCCCATTACAAAGTCCATAGTTACATGTTCCCATTTCCACTCCGGAATTTCTAGGGGCATCATCAAACCCCCAGGTCGTTGATGTTCGGCCTTGACTTGTTGGCAAACCAAACACCTTTCCACATGCTCCGCTATAGATCTCTTCATCCCAATCCACCAATAGTTTCTCTTGAGATCCTGGTACATCTTAGTGCTTCCGGGGTGGATGGACATTCTTGAGTTATGCGCTTCTCGGAGCAATTCTGTTCGGAGTTCGTCTTTACTTGGCACGCATAACCGATTCTGGAACCATAGACTCCCATCTTCTCGCAACTGGAAGTCCTTTACCGATCCCGTGGATAATCTGTCGCGGATCTCTTTCAGCGCTGGGTCCTCATACTGTGCTCCTTTGATTCGGTCTACCAAGTCTGGGCTGATAGACAGAGCTGTGAGGACATTTGCCACTGAATCCACCAATTCAAGATCAAACTCCTCTATCTCTCTTTCTAATGGGGATTGTCTCGCGTGGCTAGACTTTCTGCTCAACGCATCTGCCACTCTGTTGGCTTTGCCCGGATGGTAGTTGATGGTCAAGTCGTAGTCCTTGAGTAACTCTAACCATCTTCTTTGTCTCATATTCAACTCCTTCTGCGAGAATAGGTATTTCAAGCTCTTGTGATCCGTGAACACTGCACATTTCTCTCCATATAGGTAGTGTCTCCAGATCTTAAGGGCAAATACCACAGCTGCGAGTTCCAAGTCATGCGTTGGGTAGTTCTGCTCATATGGTTTCAATTGTCTTGACGCGTATGATATGACTCGTTCGTTTTGCATCAAGACACAACCTATAAACAGAGGGTTAGTTTAGGACTTGCATAAGTATATACAATGCATTAATTGTAATGGTGTACATACCTAGTCCTTTCTTGGATGCGTCACTATAGATCACAAAACCGTCGGTGCCGGAAGGTTGTGCCAACACCGGGGCTGTGGTCAATCTCTTCTTGAGCTCAGTAAAGCTCTGCTCGCATTCAGCAGTCCATTCAAATTTAGTCTTCTTCTGAGTAAGTCGACTCAATGGTACTGCTATCGTTGAGAATCCCTCAACAAACTTCCTATAGTAGCCTGCCAAGCCTAGGAAGCTTCTGACTTCGGTCACATTTGTGGGTCTTGGCCATTCGGTGATGGCTTCTATCTTCTTAGGATCCACAGAGATCCCATCTTCAGAAATCACGTGACCAAGGAAGGCTACACTTCTCAACCAAAATTCACACTTGCTGAATTTGGCATAGAGCCTTTGTTGCCTCAGAATTTGCAACACCACTCTTAGATGTTCAGCATGAGCTTGTTCGTCGGGGGAATAGACCAAGATGTCATCGATGAACACTACTACAAATTGGTCTAACTGTTCACGGAATACAGTGTTCATCAAATCCATGAAAGCTGCTGGGGCATTAGTTAGTCCAAAAGGCATCACTAAGAATTCATAATGCCCGTATCGAGTCCGAAAAGCCGTTTTAGGTACGTCTCCGGCTTTCACAAGCAGCTGGTGATACCCTTGACGAAGATCGATCTTTGAGAACCAGCGAGCTCCTTTAGTTGGTCAAATAAATCCTCGATCCTTGGCAGAGGATATTTATTCTTAAGGGTGATCTTGTTCAACTCCCGATAGTCAATGCATAACCTCATGCTGCCATCTTTCTTCTTTACGAATAGAACTGGGGCTCCCCACGGTGATACGCTGGGACGTATCAATTTCTTGTCCAACAACTCTTGCAGTTGCCCCTTCAGTTCCTTGAGTTCAGCCGGAGCCATTCTATAAGGTGCCTTAGATACAGGATCGGCTCCAGGGATTAAGTTGATCTCAAACTCCACTTCCCTCGTTGGTGGTACTCCCGGTAGATCGTCCGGAAATACATCCTTGAACTCGTTGATCACCGGAATTTGATCCATGGAGGGAACCTCCTGCTTCGCGTCTAAAGCATATACCATAAACCCCTCTGCTCCCTTCTGTAAAGCCTTAAAGGCCTTAATCGCCGTCAGGTATATTTTCTTAGGAGCTTTGGTTATCTTGATGTTTCCTTGCACCGTGATGTCATTCATCTCAGGGTCTTTAAGGGTCACTTGCTTGAGCTTACAGTCGATGTTGGCATGATTCTTGGTCAGCCAATCCATGCCCAATATAACGTCAAAATCCTTCATTGGAATGGGAACTAAGGTCACTGAGAAGTGTTTCCCATCTAACTCCAAAACACAGTCTTTGTACTGATGGTGAGAAATCAGTACTTGTTCTCCTGCTGCCTGTACCCTAAATGGGTTCTCAAGCCATTCGGGTGGACAGTCGAGTCCTTTGACGAATCGCTTAGATATGAAAGAGTGGCTAGCGCCACTATCAAATAGCACGTTTGCAGGCACGTTGTTAACTAAGATCACACCTAACATGAAAGTGCATCACATAAAGGTTTCATATAAAGCATATTTAGTCATCAACTTAAAAAGACTAAATTTCAACTTAGACTGCTAATATTAAACTTAAGTCGTACCTGTCACGACGTTTGCGTCCTCCTGGACCTCAGCGTCCGTCATCGCGTGAACTCTCGCATTGGGCCTACCTTTCTGCTGTGGGACGGGCCCTGCCCCGGCTTGTGGTTTAGGGTTCCACTCGGGACAGTCTCTGATTCTATGTCCCGTCTTTCCGCATTTGAAACATGCACCGCTAACTTTCCAACATTCGCCCACATGTCTTTTCTGGCAGTGCGAGCATTCTGCAGGTGCTTGGCGATCAGGTTGATTTGGCTGCGGTGCCCTTTGAACTGGCCCCGCTTGTCCCTTCCTGGGAATCTTGACCCAACGTCCGGGTCTACTTCCGCTTTGCTCAACCCTCGGCCTCTTGCTCGATTCTTCGCGAGCCTCTCTGTTCTGTGATCGTCGCATGTCACTCTCCACTCGGTAACATGCGTCCAACATCTCCTCAAAAGTCTTCAAGCTCGACCCCGCTATTGCAGTCCGAATGCGGGGATTCAATCCTTCCTCAAATTTTAGCATTTTCATTCGGTTGTTCTCCAGTACCAAGGGCGTGAACTTACCCAAGGCATGAAACCTGTCTGCGTAGTCCGAGATAGTCATCCTTCCTTGCTCAAATCTATCAAACTGCCTCATCTTTTCCAATACGGCAGTCTCAGGCACATAATAGTCCTTGTAGGCCTTCACAAATTGACTCCACTGGATGGGAGAAGTCATCTTGGGCAGAATGCCGTTCCACCAGGCATTCGCTCTGCCAGTCAGGAAAGGTGTGGCTACATCCACCTTGTGTTCTTCAGGCACTTGTACCAGCTTGAAGCATTTCTCTATCTCATCAAGCCAAAACCCAGCCACCTCTGGGTCAGTTGTCCCTTCAAAGTTTGGGGCGTGCATCTTGCGCATCTCCCCAATATAATACCTTATGCCATGCTGCGGTGGTGCTGGCGCAGGGGGTTGTTGCTGTTGTTGCTGCTGCTGAGCAACTCCTTGGGCTATCACTGTGATAGCATCAATCAGCGCCTGAGGTACTAACACTGGGGGTGGTGGTGGTGGAGGGTTATCGTTGTTCCCATTCCCACCGTTTCCTTGAGGGTCTCTTCTGGGAGGCATTTTCTGCAAGATCACGTCATTAGTGTCGAGCAGTTCCAAAATAAACGTGAAATCCATAAAGGGGTACAAGGCGTAGTTCATAGGTTAAAACGATTACATCTATTTGATTTCACTAATCGCGCTCGTACACACACCCATCCCAGATCAAGCTTAAATCTGAAATTGTATACTTAAATCTAAAGATCAACTTAAAGTGAAGATCATAGCTTAGAACTCTACATGTCATAACCTAGGTTTCCGAGGTAGATCTGAAGCCTAGTCTCTGATACCACCTGTAGCGCCCCGACCCGGACAGCGGAATCCGAACCGGTGCACCCGTCGTAGCTTACTGAGAAGACTACAAGACGTCTCATCTCTCGAATACACATCATCGATGACGTAAGAGAAATAAGCGCGGAAACATATCCAATCAACTAAATCATCAAAGTAGTACGTCAAAGACAATGTAACTCAACGAACATGTATGGACGCAGCCATCTAAAACCTCAGTGTATTAAAAAAAACAGAAATAACAAACTATTCAAATAAATGCTCTCTACGAGTCTAGACATCCCATTCAGCCCACTCGCCGTCGTCCTCTATGAAGATCATATCAAAACTGGGTTCATCTGCAAGATCAAAGGCAGTACCCTTAGCGAAAAACGCTAGCAAGTAACCCACTTATAAGACATACGGGATCAACACATGGCAAGACATGAGTAATAAATAACTTGAGGGAATTGTGGGGCACATGTCTTGAAGTTTTCAAATATATATACAGAACATGTAATAAATCAAGTACAGCAAATGGAAACGCAAGTAAGCAATTCAATGTCGATCAAATATCATAAGCACACATACCACCTCGACTTTCGTGATGCATGTCAAAACAATGCACTATACTACACATTCACATATGCATGAGCCATTTCCTTCAAATCAATGCAATGCATGAAACAATGTCCGGTTCCTAACTCATTCCTTGTAACGCACCCCGGCTTATATTTCCATCCCGGTTAACGTTACAAGCTCGTATGCTCTGTGATGCACCTCGGCTTATATTTCCATCCCGATTAACATCACAGCTCTCGTAAAACTCTACAATGCACCTCGGCTTACATTTCCATCCCGATTAACATTGTAGAGGACTTTATACCCTGTAACGCACACCGGCTTAAATTTCCATCCCGGCTAACGTTACAGTCTTTTGTGCCCTACAGTGCACCCCGGCTTAAATTTCCATCCCGGTTAACACTGTAGGTCACCTTCGCAAATCAGTGCCGAAGCACCTCTCTTTTCAAAAACTTATGCAATGCACGTGCCATGATGCGAGACTCCATACTTCGTTCACATTTCACGTTCACATATGAAATTCACATTTACATGCGCAAGTACAAGTAACACACAAAGAACGCTAGCTTGTTCGTCAATACTTAGCCCTCAACTAGCTCGTCATCACTTACCCTTGATTCTAAAGTTCATAACCTAGGCAAGTATCCCCAACTCTCCTTCAATGAACTTTGAGACCCCTCGTACGTTCATTTCCTAACCCGTCTCAGTCATTCCCGTTGAAACTCGATTCGAAAATCCGTTGAAAGCACCAAGTTGAATTCATCATCCTAGGCACTTTCCCAAGACTTAAACTACCTTGGTCAGGTCTTACGAAGTCACTAAGGTCACCCAAAGGTTTCCCGAACGCCCCTCTTTCTTCCTCTACTTTCCACAAAATTTCAGGACTTCATCCCCTATACATCGATCGATCGATGTCCAACTGGGGACATCGATCTCTCACTTAGATCGATCGATGTCCTTCTGAGGACATCGATCTCTCAGCCTGCACCTACATCGATCGATCGATGTCCAACTGGGGACATCGATCTCTCAGCCACTACTACATCGATCGATCGATGTCCAACTGGGGACATCGATCTCTGACATCGATCGATCGATGTCAGCGTACCCTCAAAATTTTCCTCTGCAATTCTGCAGAACCATCCATCAATGGTTCCTCCAACCCATACCAATCCATCCAAGCCTAACGCCTTGCTGAGATCACAAACCTAAACTACAGATTCAACGCTACGCATCTTACAAACAATGGTTCAATCCTAATACGAGTACTCATTAACCACATCAAGCCAAAATCCCACCTTTCTCCCTCAAACCCACGCAACACACAATCACATCAAGAGGGGATCCAAGGGATAAGGATTTGCATGATTTCACATAATCAACAACATCAACAAAAGCTTTTCCATATACATTGGCCAAATCACGAAAAGAAATCACATAGATCGTATGCAAATAATCAAGAACCAATCTACTGCATGGTGATCCAATTTGATAACAAAATAGGCCATTTTCTTTCGCAAATCGTAGGAACTTATAAACAGATTACTTGCCTTTGATTACTCGAAGACGGATCGAAGAACGGATGCAGGTTGGATTGATTCCTGAAGGCTATCTTCCTTACGCTGGGAGGAACGGCTAGGGCAAAAAGGCAAAGCGTCGATGTTTTCTGAAAAATGAGAAAACTGACGCTTTGTCAGTTTATATATATATGGCCAGGGTAAAGTTTGGTGTTTCTAAATTACATTTTATTTCTTATTTATCTTAAAGGATAAATCCTAATTATTAAATTCTGAAAATTAATTATAATTAAACTCTAATAATAAATCCTCCATTTATTTCTAATTAATCCTCATATTAATGTCTAATTAATTTTCGTTGACCGTCATTAATTTCCGCAAAAATCCCTCTTGGTCTTTTAATTACCCTACGGAGGGTGCGGGGCATAACAGCTATAAACTAGAAAAATCATATAAAAGATAGATGAAAGGTGGTACGGAAATTTTGATTACTAATATATTACTTTTATTAGAAAGTGGACAATATTTTTGGAACAAACCAAAATAAAAACTATAACATACAAAGGGAGATTACATATTATATGCACTTTGATGCGAAAATGTTAGGTGCACTTTGATGCGAAAATGTTAGGCACCTTATATATGGAAGTATCCTAAGATAAGTGTATAAGCTATATCATCATGAGACAACCATTATATTAAATGCTTTCTCAAAATATGGAAAGTTTTATTAACAACTTCCGAAAAGGTGAATGTACTGAGCCTATCAAATATATGAAAATCGGATTAGGATCACTTATTAAAGTTACGTGTCAAAGTGAGTTGTCTAAATTATAAACTATATAATTTTATTAAATATGATGTATGATGGACCCAACTTACAGGGTGTGTTTTATTTTAATAAAGCTAGGCAGTTTACCAATTAGACACCTCACTTTGACATGCAACTTTAGTATATAATGGATCTCAAACCTTTATTAAATTATATTGAATACATCAGTTCTCTTTTCCACTTTTGTTTTAGAAAGTTTTACTTTCTCCATATTAAAATTTTTGTTATAATTTGACGTAATCGTAAGTTGAGAAAATCAAACTATTTTGTAACTATTCTTATTCTATCTTTATAATTGGTTCTTTCGGGTAAATTGTAGCTAAGTTAATATCACAACTTGGGTTGCATGATATAAGTGAGTAATTGTGCCTACCACATTATACTCATTTGTTTTCCCGAGGAAATTATCGCATCACTTAGGTAAGGTAAATACCGAAACCTGTGAGTCGAGAGGGGAGAGGGTGATTGGACAGTGTTACTGCAACTGCTATTACAAGGTAATGTCGACTTATCAGAAAGCATAATTGCAAGTTATGGTTTCTTCTTTATTTACCTGTTACACCTAACCTGACTAAAAAATGCATAACAATAATCGGGCTTATATTCACTATCTCGTACAATAAAATATGACACATATTAAACATATGAATTACGACGGAGAAAAATATTTGGGTGCGTTAGATTAATCGGAAAAAAACGGCCATCCTAGCTATGCGATTTATGACAAATTTATGCGGCATCTGAATAAAATAACAACCGATAAAAGTTAAAAACATAATCAAATAGAACGAAAACTTAGTGGATACGGATTATATAATTCGTCTAAAGTTAAACGAATTTATAGATAAATGAACCAAGTATAAAAGCGAAAGCAAAAAAATATAAACAGAGACAACATAATCAAAGTCAGTGCCTATGATTAATGTTGTAAATAGTCTGTTACGTAGTCTCGATCTTCAAAGGAAATAGACGCTACCATAGTAAAAAAAGAGTGAAATATTCCTACTCATGTCTGCTCATATTTCATTCTGAGATTACTAAAAGAAAGAGAGATCTTTATTTCGAGACGGAGCCATATGATGCGAAAAAAAAGAGGAGATAGGTTCATTATATTACATAGCAATATGTGAGAATTGTTTCTAGTAATTGCGGGTGAGAGCTAAATTATTAAATGACATTGAAGATTGATGCAGATGGTGGGGAGCTTTAGATTAGGCTTTCGGTTTGATGAAGTCATGAAAGGATAAGAAGATCAGTGTGGTTAGTTTGCTGCCAAAGTTCTGCTGAAAGATGTATCCTTTCCTTTACATCAAGAAACCTGCCCTCCAACCCCCTCCTCCCCGGGCATGTAATTCTCCTATACTTGGTATATTCATGGAATGTATTTGAAAGACAACCTAACTTTTTAAATGATCTTTTATGTTTGACTAAATAATTTCGGATTATTGTGCAGCCCACAATCTTGTCCTTGGAAAAGTTGCATTTGAGAAAGTTATAATTCCATGTTGACAAAAGTAGAGCCGATCACAGCCGCCCCTAAAGAATTTTTCGTAATGTATGTATGTATGCATGTATGCATTATTTCATATTTCTTTTTTTATTATTTCTTTGGAAAAGAAGGGGTCTTCCTATTATGTAGACTTATATACATTACACTTTTGTGTGTGTCTTTTGTTTAGGTGTAAAAGGTCATACTTTGACCTCGAGAGTCTTTGTTATCCAGTCTCATGAATTTTGTAGAATATGTAAATCAGAATCACTTATTGGTCTTTTAAGTGTGAGTAACATGATGTGCAAACCTGCTCCGATATGAAGAGTTGACAACAAATGCCTAAACATCTACCCTATTACTATCAAGATAACTTGCATATTTAGATATAACCTATCACCATATTATCAACTAAGTTACCTTGTACGGATAAGTATTAATGAGAGAACTAGAGAGATGATTTTATCTCCATAAACTATGCTTGTCACAGTTTGGGATACGCAAGAGGCCCACCATTGTTTTATTATTATCTTTGTTTGGTTTTTTTTCTTTCTTTTTTTGTTGGGTGGGGAGGATTGTACACCTTTCTTACTCTAACGGAGAAGGTTATAAATAAAGAGAAATAAAAAGAAAAACGACAAAAAAGAAACGCCGCCCATGGAAAATGCCCACAGATGAGTAGGTAAAACTTTATCGTCGAAGCTTAATTTGCACGCTCGTCGTCAAGCAGAAAAACATATACGCATACATGCATACAACACACATATGTATACACATGGTTGCCGCCTTTGAGTGTTGCTGGACTGTTGGTTGTTACTTTTAGTAGAAGATTTGTTTTTTCCCCTCCGGATGAGTTTTTCTTTTTTTCTTTTTTTGGGTGGTGGGCGGGTTTTGTCGCGTAATAATACAGAGTATGAATAAAAGCAGAAATGTGGAAAGAATACATAACTTCGAAAAGCTATAGGGAATGAGAAGTTCACGTTCAGTTTTCGAGGAGACTCCACCCACAAAACCGGATGCGGGTCTCATATGAAGCAAAATATGAGACATCTAATCACGCGATTCCATGTGTACAAAATAGCTTGCTGTTTAATTTTTTTCTTTTTTAAAAAAGACTCTTTTATACACGTGCCATCGCGTGATTGGAGGCTAATATTTTGACTCATATGAGGTCTCCTCTGATCTCATCCTCAAAGAAACCACATTTTGTATTTTTTTTTGAAAGTACACATTTTGTATTCTGGTTCAATTTCCAAGGTGACTGCACCCAGAAAATTGGCGGATGAGATCTGAGGAGGAAGAATATGAGGTAGAATATGAGACCTCCAATCACGCGACGCCACGTGTACAAAAGGGCCCGCTGTTTACTTTTTTTCCTTTTTAAAAAAAAGTCCTTTTGTACACGTGGCGTCGCGTGATTGGATGCCTCATATTCTACCTCATATTCTTCCTCCTCAGATCTCATCCGGAAAATTGGAGCATCAAAATTTCAATCCATTTCGTTCTTTGGGTAATTAGTAGTTTATATTCTTTCTTTATCAACGGTTGAACCATCAAAAAATTCTAATATATTTCTGGGAAACCCCGTTTAACATTCTGGTTCAATTTCCAAGCAAGAAGGAGCATCGAAATTCTATGCCCCCAGATTCTAAGACGTTTCGTTCTTTCAGCAGTTAGTAGTTTACGTTAGTTCTTCCGTCAATGATTGAAGTCAAAATTCTAATGTTCTTCTTTCTCATTGTTAGGCTAAATTCTACTGGCGAAATCGGATATCCATCTAGATTAGAGACTATCTAAATAAAAAAAAAGCCATTCTATTTTTGTGCAGATGCGGTTTGTTATCAGAACTAACGTTTTCCAAAATCTGCATAAGTTGAACAACATTAGACGTCTTGGAGCTTTTGCTCCGGAAAAAACCTCTGACGATCAAATCAATTATTGATTTTTTCATGTTTGTATATTGGATTATTAGAGAAACATGTCTCATCTTCGTGTTTTTGCTAGAATATATGTCTCTTGAGTTGAATGTTTCACCTTCCCTATGTTAGGCGTGATTTCTTGTTTTTGTATGGTTTGGACAACCAATGCATG
Source organism: Eustoma russellianum (assembly GCA_036186865.1). Classification (NCBI taxonomy): domain Eukaryota; kingdom Viridiplantae; phylum Streptophyta; class Magnoliopsida; order Gentianales; family Gentianaceae; genus Eustoma; species Eustoma russellianum. The sequence goes on from AP025053.1 coordinate 21,479,313, forward strand.
TTGAGGATGTCGGACCGTATACCTGCAGTAAACACCACTACAGGAGGGTGAATAGTGGTTAGCAAAAATTACACTACTACCTTTGAATAAAAATCTCATTTGAAAACAGAATCTGAGACCACCTCGAAGTCAGAACTTGTTTTTGAAAAAAATTAAAACGTCAGTGTACACAACTCCAAAGATTATGAAACTTTTCGGAAATTAACTTCAATGTCTTTACTAGACTATGCCTAAAAATCAGATAAAAATAAGATCGTTTGTCCCTTCAAACAAATAAAAAGATTCAGATGGTCAATCTGGACAGAATTGAACAGAATAGTGCTGAACTTTGGAAACATGTTTCTCTTTGATTACTCAACCAAAAAGGTTGATCTTTATGTCAAAACACTCCTTAGGATGTCTAATTTAAGTTTCTAAAAGGTCCTGACCTGAAAATTTCCTTGATGAAATCAGAATTCATGTTTTTTAAGACTGGTCAGATTGCAGACAGAATGGAGCAGTTATCTTGCAACGACTGAAAGAGCTAACTTTACTTTACTCAAATCAAGTGATTCTTGTTGTAAATGAAATCTAATAGTCTGAAGTATAACTCCATCAAAAATCATGAATTGTGAAAGTGTTTTGCTATTTTTTCAAGACGTGTGAAGTTGGATAAAAAATGCAGTGAAAATGCCAGAAAACAGAAAAGTAAAAAGAAGACAAGAACACCAAAGATTTATCATGGTTCGGTCAATGTGACCTACTCCAGTCCCAAGGAACACATTTCTTTGGATTTCATTATAGAAATGAACATAAATACAACAAGAACCAAGCTTGATCCTTGGGTTAAATACTAACTCTATTCAAGACTTGGATGAACACCTTAATGCAACTTTTGGTTGCAACACCTCTATCACCTATTGGTGTAGCCTTATAAACTTGGCTAACCAATCTTACAAAATCAACCCAAGAAGGCGTGTATAATGTAGCTCAACAACAATAAGAAATGAAATACCTTAGCTACACAAAGAAAGAATCAAAAGAAGAGAATAGTAATAATGATCTTTAAGTTTGCTTCACAGTTGTGTGTTCTTCTTCTTCACCTTTTCCTCCTATTTATAGTGTGAAATAGGCCTTGAATATAAGACCTCCAATGAGTCACCATCTTCATCATCAAGTCTTAGTTGTCTTCACACCATTGGTTGGCCACATAATCACCTTGTACACTTGGCAACATAGAGAAACATGATTGGTGCACCTTTAATCACCATTTGGCCGATTTTTTGTCTTGCAAAATGACATAGAAATTGTGAAGATAATACCCAAGGATAAGATGACATATTCTCTCAACTCCTTACCATAAGAATAGATCAAGAGAAGGGCTGCACTTTTTGAATAAAAACAAGCCCAAAATTCAGCTCCTTGCCACTAGCTTTTTTTGGTGGGTCCACTTGTCATCATGTCATAAAATGAGTACAACATCATTTCCACCTGTGTATGGATGTTTTTTAACAAAAAATTAAGTGCACAATCTCAGAGTTTTGGAAGAGAAATCAACAAATAATAGTTGACAAGATTATGTCAACATATAACACTAAAATTTCCACTTTTCTCCTTTGTATATTGTAAAGAATTTTGCACCAAGAACACCTTATAATATCTGAAAAATGATGATTGAGAGCCTCCAATAACATATATAAGAAGTTCTTCAAGAAAAAATAACATGTGACATCAAACACACCGTCACATATATCATCGAAGTCGATAATATCACAAAATACAGAAATATAATAGAAAACCACCAAATAATCTTCAAGAATATCATAAATGAACTCCAGAATGAAGATAATAAGTTACTCAAGAGATTCCTTAAGTAAAAATATCGAAACTGCCCTTGGAGGGTAAAATAACCAAAATACCCATGGTGAGAGAAAACTCTAGAAATTACCCCGATGGTCATAAATAAATATAAGAACACCTTTGTGATAATAAATAAGATGAGAATAGGTCCTTGAATCATATTCACCATGTCAAGTACATACAAAACTCAAAATACCAAATTTGTCCTTTTTGGTAAGTTGTAGAAACTTCCAAGGCACATTAGTCACAAGACACTTATATTCATCAAAAACACATAATAACAACATGATAAACATATATGAATCATATAAAAATAAAAACAACCATTTTATCATATTTTAGAAAAAATATTTCTAAAAACCCCAGACATCGATCAATCGAAGTATCTCTGCTTAAGAGATCGATGTCTCACAGTGAGGTTCTGAGTTTGTCTCTAACCTACATCGATCGATCAATGTGTCTCAGGTTTAGAGATCGATGTCTCACAGTAAGGTCTTGGTTTTTCTCTACCTTATATGGATTGATCGATGTGAGGGTTCGATGAACATCGATCGATCGAAGTACATTAACCTGAGAGATCGATGTCATTTTTCTTCATTTACTTGATATATTTCAACTCTTAACCATTTGTAACATCATGTGTGACATTTTTTATGACATGTAACACTTAAAATCATGATTTTGAAAATTATCCAAACATATTTCTCAACATTCTCTGCCTTTTGGATGATTTTCAAAATAACCCTACATGATTTTAATGTCACAACTCTTCACCAAATGTTTATCACATATCTACCAATTTTATACCAATTGAATTTTTTTGAAAACCTCACCAAGTTTATACCAATTGTTTTCAAACTTTCAAAACTCTTTTTAGATACATGTTTCTAAATATGTATTCCCCCTCAACTTATACTCTCCTCCTTAACCTAAGCTCCAAGCCAATTGAACACCAATTGAAACTCATACCAATTGAACTTAACTTATTATTCATCCTTATAATTATGACTTAAAATCTAAAATCATGTTCTTATTCTATCTCCCCCTTTATTTTGCAAATCATGCAAAAGATAGAATTATGCGATTGTATCGTAGGTCGTCATACCTAACTTGGCTCTTAAAGTCTCAAAAGTGGCTTGATTAAGGGGTTTGGTGAAAATATCAGCAACCTGATGATCAGTTCTTATATGGTTTATGACTATATCCTCATTTTGAACATGGTCACGGAGAAAATGATATCGTACCTTAATGTGTGTGACCTTATAATGAAGTACCAGTTTCTAAGAAAGATTGATCGCACTTGTGCTATCGCAGAAAATTGGAATCTTATTCATTTTAATGCCAAAATCACTAAGTTGTTGTTTAAGCCAAAGTATTTGGGTAGTGCTCTATATACTACTTCGGTGATAGAAAGAGCTACACTAGCTTGTTTCTTAGAAAGCCAAGAGATCATGTTGGTTCCTATGAATTGACATGTACCGCTAGTGGATTTTCTATCTAACTTGCAACAACCATAATCAGCATCACTATAAGCATACAGTTCCAACTTAGCGTTTTTATCATATCAAAGTCCTAAGTGAGGTGTGTGTTTAAGATATCTAAATATTTTCTTCACCGCATTATAATGTGATACTTTAGAACAAGATTGAAACCTAGCACACATACACACACTAAACATTATGTTAGGTCTTGATGCAGTTGAATATAACAATGATCCAGTTATAGACCTATATAGTGTGTCATCAAAAGGTTTACCAATTTCATCTTTGTCTAGTTTGGTACTAACACTCATTGAGGTAGGTGTTGGTTTCAACTCTTCAATTAAACTTCTTAATCATATCATTGATATACTTAAGTTGACTAATATGGATTTCTTGAGGAGTTTGTTTGATTTGAAGTCCTAAGAAGTAGTTCAATTCTCCTACCATTGACATTTCAAATTCTGACTTCTCCTACCATTGACATTTCAAATTCTGACTTCATAAACTCTCCGAAGTCCTTTACTAGGGTAGAGTTGGTTGAACCAAATATAATATCGTCTGCATATATTTGAACTATTAATAAGTCATTATCTTTTCTTCTTAGCAATAATATGTCGTCTATAGTCCCCCTTTAATAATTGTTTGCACTAAGAAAATTTGCAAATCTATCATTCCAAGCTTTTGAAGCTTTTTTCAAACCATAGAAAGCTTTCCTAAGCTTGTATACATGGTTAGGATTCTTAGGATCTTCGAATCCAGGGGGTTGTTTGACAAATACTTCTTCTTGGATGTATCCATTCAAGAATGCACTCTTGACATCTATTTGGAAGATTTTGATGTTGCTTAAACTTGCATAGCAAGTAATAATCTTATTGCTTCTAGTCGTGCAACGGGTACAAAGGTTTCTTCATAATATATTCCTTCTTGTTGATTATAACTTTGTGCGACTAGCCTAGCCTTATTTTGTGTGATGTTTCCTTGTTCATCCATTTTGTTTCTAAATACCCATTTCGTACCTATTATAGATTTATTTTCAGGTTTAGATACTAAGTCTCACACGTTGTTCCTGGTGAATTGGTTTAACTCCTCATACATGGCATCTATCCATGATATATCACCTAAGGCTTCCTTAATATTCTTAGGTTCTAAGTGTGAGATTAATCTATTTCCTCCAGCTTGACTTATGTTTCTATGTATTCTAACCCCAATACTTGGATCCTCAATAATTAACTCTTTAGGGTGTTTATATTTATCTTTTATAAGCCACCAATTCCTAGGTTGACTAGGTTCACCTTCGCCTTGTTCAAATATTTCATTAATGTGAACATTATCATATACAATTAGATCATCTTGCAAATTAGTTGTATTATCTTCCAATTGTAAAATTTCTTTATTTATTTTACCTAAGGGTTCATGCATGTCTTGTTCTGGGGGAGTTGGTTCTAGATGATCAAGTACAGGCTCAAGTAACAAGTCATCATCATCAAACATATTTTCAACATTATTCTCTTGTTTATGTTGAGTTTTATCACCAACTTCAAAATATGCGTTCTCATTGAATTTCACATGTATGGATTCAATTATCTTTCTACATGCAGGATTATAACACGTATATGCTCTTGAGTTAGTTGAATAACCAACATATATGTATTCAATAGACTTTTGTTCAAACTTGTCTAGATTATCCTTTGTATTAAGTACAAAACATTTACACCCAAAAACTCTAAGATAATCTACCTTAGGTTATCTATTGTTTAATAATTCATATGGTGTTTTGTTTAACTTCCTTCTAATTGAAAGCCTATTTATAATATAACATGCACAACTAACAACTTCAGCCCATAAATATTTTGGTACTTTATTTTCACATAACATTGTTCTGGCAATTTCTTGAATTGTTTTATTTTTACATTCAACAACTCCATTGAGTTGTGATGTTCTAGGTGGTGAGAATGCATGTTTAATTACATGTAACTCACAAAACTTGATTATATCTTTGTTTTTAAATTCTCCACCTTTATCACTTCTAATTCTTTTAACATTTTCTTTGTAAAGATTTTTGAGTTGTTTGATAAGAGTTTCGATTGCCTATGGAGATCGTCTTTGTATGTTAAAAATAATGTCCATGTGTATCGTGAGTATTCATCTACTATGACATATACATATTAGTGTCCACCTACACTTCTTGTCCTACTTGGGCCAAATAAGTCTGAGTGAAGCAATTCCAGTACATGACTAGTACTCACTTCATGTTTTGGTTTTAACGGTTCTTTAATATGTTTTCCTTTAATACACATTTCACAAATTTGAAAATCATCTAAGTCTAACTTAGGCATACCTCTAATAAGACTCTTGTTAGATAACTTTTCAATGGTTGAAATTCCCATATGGCCTAATCGCCTATGCCATAAATTCACATTTAAGTCATGTGATATTAAACATTTAATCTTAGCATCTAACATATTACTTAGGGAAAGAGTGTAAATATTACCCTCCCTATTTCCTTTCAATACTGTTTCTGCCGTAGCATTTATTATATCGCAGGAATTAGGAAGAAAATAAACATTGTATCCACAATCTATAAGTTGCGAAATACTTAATAAATTGTAAGAAAGATTGCTTACTAACAACACATTTCGTATTTGAAATGTGTTAGGATCCCCAATTGTTCCTTTTCCAACAACTTTTCCTTTGTTGTTGTTATCGAATGTCACCTTTCCTCCATTCTCGATATGTCTAACTCGGTGAATAGTTTGGGATTGCCAGTCTTGTGTCTCGAACACCCGCTATCTAAAAACTATTTGGTTTTTAGATTCTTTGGCTTTGTCTCCTGTTTGCCTTCTTTATGATTTACCTACAAGGGAGATAAAGTTTTAGGTATCCTTTACTTGGTCCTTGAATGTTAGGGGTACCACCCTTGTTTATATACCCTTTGGCTATCCAAACTTGGATGTATCTTCTGGGCTCATATTTGACATTATAAGTTGAATAATACAAAGGATTTCCATGTACATGTCCATTCCATTTAAAAGTTCATACATTGTCATACATATTATATCTTGATTTATATGGATTAAGTTTTGATCGACTTTGGTAGTGAGTGTAAGGCATATGATTTTGTTTCTTGTATGGTGCTATGTATGTATGGTCATATGCATTCCTATAAGAAGAATAAGATAATTGCCTATGATTATGTCTATATGCATTATAATAAGTTGGTTGCATTTTATTTTGTCTTGACATATTTGTATACAAATAGACATAATTTCTATGTGGTCTAGATGCAAAGTTTTGTCTAGTTACTTTTGCAGGTATATGCTGCATTTTTAACTTGGAATAAGTAGAAGAAGAAGTAGCAGGCAAAGTTGAATTTATTTTAGTTGCCTTATATGGTTGCTTAGTATTTGATGAAACAAACTTAGTCTTTTTATCTACTATGACATTTTCTTCTTTATATCCTAATCCAGTTTTATCGTTTCCATATTTTTGTGACGATATAAGTGTATCTAGCATGTTGGTTCCAAACTTAAATTGTTCTACCATTTTTTCTAAGTCTTGTTTTGATGCTTTAAGTTGAGATATTTCATTTTCATAACTTTCTAACTTAGATTTTAATAAGCAATTTTTGGTTTTTAATGCATGTTCATTTTTTCGATATGACTCAATTTTAATTTCTAAAGAGTCAAGGGTATTCGTAGACTCTTGTTTAAAAGATTCTAACTAATTGAAAAAATCTAAGTTGGACATCTTCAACTTGTTATTTTCTTCAATCAGTTTTTTTTCTCTTTAGACAACCTTTTACAGTGAGTATGCATCTTTAAAAAATTTTCATACATTTCATTGAAAGACATTTCATTTTCAGAATCTACATCAGATGAAGAACTTACGTCGTTAGATACGAAGCAGATTTGAGCTTCTTCAGTGTTGAATTCTGAGTCGGACGAGTCGCTCCACGTGCTCGCCTTCAATGCTCGTTTGCCTCTGCTCGACTTTCACTCCTTTGACTTAGGCTTTTGCGCCTTCTTGTCTTGTTTATTGTTATTATTATTTTTTTGTTGTTATCTTTCTTTGTCGGACAATCATAAGAAATGTGTCCTTTTTGCCCACATTCGTAATATTTTAACTCTTTATTATACCACTTGTTATTATTAGAGTTATTCAAATTATTTTTTCTAAGTTGAGAAGAAGTAGAAGAAGATTGTTTTTCATTCCTATTATGTCCTTTGAAAAACTTTCTAAGTTTTCTTGCTTTTAATATTAAATCATCGTCTAATTCATTATTACTATTACTATCTTCATTATTTGTATGTGACTCAGTTGATTTAAAAGCAATAGGCTTACAGGATGATTTAGATGACTCGGAATTTCGTTGGTTCAGTTTTCCCTCAGAAACTCTAAGTGAGCCGATCAATTCGTCCATTTTGTGATTGATTTTGTTTCTTCAATTTCTGTGACTTTAGGATCCCATTTAGCAGGAAGGCTGCGCATCACCTTTTGAACCTTCTTGTTGTTGGTAAATGATTTACCTAAATCTTTGATTTGAGATAAGCAGGCTACTCTGAATTGTTGTTTCTTGTCCTTGTCTTCTTCGTATGGTGTTGAATCATGCTTCTTAGAGTGGTGTTGGTCTCGCTCTGATACTAATTGTCAGACTTTATACCTTCAGTAAACACCATTAGAGGGGGTGAATAGTGGTTAGCGGAAATTACAATACTACCCTTGAATAAAAATCCCATTTGAAAACAGAATCTGAGACAACCTCAGATTCATAACATGTTTTTGAAAAAATTCAAAAGTCAGTGTATACAACTCCAAAAATTATGAAACTTTTCAGAAATTAACTTCCATGTCTTTACTAGACTATGTCCAAAACTCAGATAAAAATAACATCATTTGTCTCTTCAAACAAATAAAAAGATTCAGAAGGTCAATCTGGACAGAATTGGACAGAATAGTGCTAAAATTTGCAAATGTGTTTCTCTTTTGATTACTCAACCAAAAAGGATGATGTTTATGTCAAAACACTCCTGAGGATGTTGTTGGGAGCAGCAATTGTCCCGTGGTGCGTAGGCCGTGTGAGCCAAGTCACAGTTGAATGCCGTGGGTGCTTGGGTGTGTTGAATGCACTATAAGGCTAGGGTATGCGCATCTCCTATCACCAATTGGTTTTGGGAGAGTTGGTAGCGCCTGAGGTCCTACAAGTGGTATCAGAGCCAAGGTCACAGGTTCGATTCCCAGCGGGAGCAATTGCTGAGGGGGAGATTGTTGGGAGCAGCAATTGTCCCGTGGCGCGTAGGCCGTGTGAGCCAAGTCACAGTCGAATGACGTGGGCGCTTGTGTGTGTTGAATACACTATAAGGCTAGGGTATTGCGCATCTCCTATCACCAATTGGTTTTGGGAAAGTTGGTAGCGCCTGAGGTCCTACAGATGTCTAGTTTAAGTTTCCAAAAGGCCATGACCTGAAAATTTCCTTGATAAAATCATAATTCAAGTTTCTTAATACTGGTCAGATTGCTATCAGAATGGAGCAGTTATCTTGCAACGACTGAAAGACTAACTTTCCTTTGCTCAAATCAAGTGATTTTTGTTAAAAATGAAAGCTAGTAGTCTGAAGTATAACCCCACCAAAAATCACGAATTGTGAAAGTGTTTTGCTATCTTTTCAAGACGTGTGAAGTTGGATGAAAAATACAGTGAAAACACCAGAAAACAGAAAAGAAGAAAGAAGACAAGAACACCAAAGATTTATCCTGGTTCGGTCAAAGTGACCTACTGCAGTCCCAAGGAACACCTTTCCTTGGATTTCACTATAGAATGAACACAAATACAACAAGAACCAAGCTTGATCCTTGGGTTAAACACCAACCTTATTCAAGATTTAGATGAACACCTCTATACAACTCTTATTTGCAACACCTCTATCACCTATTGGTGTAGCCTTATAAACTTGGCTAACCAATCTTACAAAATCAACCCAAGAAGACGTGTATAATGTAGCTCAAGAACAATAAGAAACGAAACATTTTAACTACACAAAGAAAGAATAAAGAAGAAGAGAATAGTAAGAATGATCTTCAAGTTTGCTTCAAAGTTGTGTGTTCTTCTTCTTCACCTTTGCCTCATATTTATAGTGTGAAATAGGCCTTGAAGATAAGACCTACAATTTGTCACCATCTTCATCATCAAGTCTTAGTAGTCTTCACACTATTGGTTGGCAACATAATCACCTTGTACACTTGGCAACATAGAGAAACATAATTGGTCCACCTTCAATCACCATTTGGCCGATTTTTTGTCTTGCAAAATCACATGGAAATTGTGAAGATAATACCCAAGGATAAGATGACATATTCTCTCAACTCCTTGACATAAGAATAGATCAAGAGAAGGCTGCACTTTTTGGATAACAACATCCCCAAAATTCAGCCACATAGCCGTTGTATTCAAAGTCAAAAATCCAAGTTGGTAACTTTTGCCAACTAGCTTTTTTTTGGTTGGTCCACTTGTCATCATATTATAAAATAAGTACAACATCATTTCCACCTGTATATGGACATTTTTAACCAAAACTTAAATGCACAACCTCAGATTTTTGGAAGAGAAATCAACAAAAAATAGTTGACAACATTATGTCAACATATAACACCAAAATGCCCACTTTTTCTCCTTTATATATTGTGATGAATTTTGCACCAAAAACACCTTATAATATCTGAAAACGATGATCGAGAGCCTCCAATAACATATAAAAGAAGGTCTTCAAGAAAAAATTACATATGACATCGAAGTCGATAATATCACCAAATACATAAATATAATAGAAAACCACCAAATAATCTTCAAGAATATCATAAATGAACTCCAGAATGAAGATAATAAGTTACTCAAGAGATTTATTGAGTAAAAATGCCGAAACTGCCCTTGGAGGGTAAAATGACCAAAATATCCCTAGTGAGAGAAAACCTCAGAAATGACCTCAATGGTCAAAAATAAATATAAGAACACCTTTGTGATAATAAATAAGATGAGAAAAGGTCCTTGAATCATATTCACCATGTCAAGTACCTACAAAACTCAAAATACCAATTTTGTCCTTTTTGGTAAGTTGTAGAAACTTCCAAGACACATTACTCACAAGATATAATTATAATCATCAAAAACACATAATGAAAACATAACAAACACATATGAATCATGTAAAAATAAAAACAACCATTTTATCACATTTTAGAAAAATATTTCTAAAAACCCTAGAATCGATTGATCGAAGTGCCTCTACTTGAGAGATCGATGTCTCAAAGTGAGGTTTTGAGTTTGTCTCTGAACTACATTGATCGATCAAAGTGAGAAATCTATGTGTAAATCGATCGATTGATGTGTCTCAGGTTTAGAGATCGATGTCTCACAGTAAGGTCTTAGTTTTTCTCTGCCTTATGTGGATCGATTGATGTGAGGATTCGATGTACATCGATCGATCGGAGTGCATTAACTTAAGAGATCGATGTCATTTTTCTTCATTTAATTGATATATTTCAATTCTTAATCATTTGTTACATCATATGTGACATTTTTTGACATGTAACACTTAAAATCATGACTTTCAAAATTACCCAAACATATTTCTCATCGAATGAGTCATGAAGGTGTGCCCAAATGTCATGTTCTACTTATGCATAATTGAGCTGTGTTGCCTTGTGTCAAATTACATGGCTAAGATGCTTGCGTGGCAGATGTCTGCTTGTAGGTATCTCTGTGGATGAGCTGACTAGCCAAGGTTGGGGCACCATAGGCGCAACCGAGCTGCGGGATATGGTTGAGGTGCGTCCTAGTACTGAGATGACAACTGAGGCTGAATTGACGGCAGGGACTGAGGTGCTTGTTGTGTTGGGATGACACTTGAGGCTGAGCTGAATAACACATGCGGCTGAGGTGATGAGTGGAGCTGAAGTGGCAACGCGGCTGTGTCCGGCCTTCAACACCTTTGGGCGAGTTTCATTAATGCTGACCTAACATCCTTATTGGCATTGAAGGGGCACCCTGTGTCTCCTTTGCAATTGAGACTTGTTTGTGTGTTTGGACTCGTGCAACCAAGGTGCACCAAAGACGACCTATGCCTTTGTTAGGTCAAATAACGTTACTTATGATGGGCCAAACTGGCAACACTTGTTGTTACTTTAGGTGACAAATTTGTCCTCATCAGATGCCCCCAGATTAACATTGTTGACCACAGAAGACGAATGATCTTTAATTAGGGTCAAAGACCATGATTGTTCCATTGACATGAACCGTCAACGCGTGAGTCTTTGATTAGCTATGTAGGAGGCAGTAATAATGAGATTCCCTTCCCATGATTTTCAAAACCTTTAACCACCGAAGTGTCTTTTCGATTCCCTAAAGGTGAGAATCCCGATGGCAACGAATTTAATTTCCTCCAACCGCAAATTAAAATTATTTACAAACCTTCCTTTCTCTTTCACTCTCTATTTCTTGCAATTTCTAGAAAATTTTCTCTCTTTCACCGTACCTATTCTTTGTAGGACCAGTATAGAACCATTAGAAGGGGGAATTGAATAGTGAGTGTGGAAAATCTTGTTTTTTAAAAACGTTTGGCCCAAAAACCCCACTTTTTAAAACAGTTTCTGTTTTCAGATCCTGATTTGAAATAATTAAAAGACCTAGTTAGAGACATCCAAAAATTATGAAATTTAGTGAGAATCTACTCTTAGATATTCCGAGTATCTCCTAAAAATTTCATATTAAAATACCACTCCTAACCCCTTGAAAATACGTTTTTGGTCAGATTGCATGAATCTGCCAGAAACCATACTCTGACTTGAAAAATTTATTTCCATTAATTTGTAACTCTAAATGATCTGAAAATTTAATGGCAAGACCCCCAATATATGTATTTCAATGGGTTGAAACCATTTTTAAAAATATCTTTAGGAAGTATGTCAATCACGTTGATGTTCTCAACCTTTGCAACTCTTAAAGTTAGATTACGCTAGTCTCAGAACTATTCAAGTTTGACTAACTTATAGTTATCCAAATGAGTTGAAACTTGTGTCAAATGAAAACTAAGAAGTGTGGTTATGTTTCTAAAAACTTTTATGCTTTTTGAAATTTGTTTGCTATTTTTACCTTTGCAATGAAATTGGTGCAAAATGCTAGAAACTGAAAGCGAAGTGCAGTAAATTATAGACACCAAGGATTTTATACTGGTTCGGTTAAATCAACCTACTCCAGTCTTTGAGGACACCTTCCTTGGTTATCACTAATCACAATAAACGCCTTAACACAAAGGTTACTGGATTTACACACCAACTTCATCCTTTTAAAAACAATACAATCGAACAAACATATCATGGACACCACCACTGAATGAATGAAGGTTTGATCACACCTTGATCAACCTTTTAAAACAATTGAAAGGTTTATGGTGGTATATTCAGAGCCTATATAATATCAAGATTATATGAACAATAGGCTTGAGAGAAGAAGAAGAAGAAGAAAGAAATGTAGAAGAAGAGAGTAGTAGGTCTTTTTGCACTTGAGAGAAATGTGTAGTTGCTTGGCCTCACTTTACACTAACTTCTTCTTTTTATCTTCATATGGCCGCCCCCTATAGGGCATCTTCCACTCTTGAGAAATCTCTTTAATGACCTTGGAAGATTGACTTGTGTAGATATGACACCGTCTTGCTTACTTGGAACACTATGATTGGAAGGATGACTTGACCTTGCTTACTTGGCACTTGATGATTGGTCCAACTTGTCATCATTTTAATGAGCTGTAATATCTGAACATAACTTACAAAACATTTGCCAAAAAGAATTCAAATGGTTGTCAAACAATCACCATTCAATACCTTCAATTTTGGAAAGCAAATTAAGCACCATTAACTCACAAAAATCGGCCACCATATTACATGTGTTGAAAATTTTTAGCATGTGTAGTAGTTTGAAATCTTTTGAATTGTTACCTTGTGTAGATCCTTATTTTATGTCACTAACCTTGTGTGGCATATTCTCCACCAATTGAGATGCCAACTAAGCTCCCCTAGGCTCCAATGTGGATGCAAATGGCGTGTAGAATGGCTAGCATGTGCTGAAATTTTACTTTAGTAAGCTTTGTCAAATAATCACAATAATTACACATATATGGTAAATTCCAATCAGCCCTAATTTGAATTTTCTAGAACACTTTAGCATGTTTTGAATGTGTAAAAAGTGTCTAGATACATGTTACAACTCATGCCAAAAAAAACGTTCCATGTGTTGTGTTCGTAGAAAACCGAATTTTCGACTTTCGTCGATTACGTGATTTTTCTCTGATTAAATTTGAAATTTTTGCACATGTCGTATATATTATGTCACACATAACGTACACAAAATAAAGTAGATACTCATCTCTAATGGCTAATTGAGAGGCACTCCCATGTGCTAAAAAATTGAATTTGAAATCTCCCCAATTTGGCCTAAATTGTGGGTGATTTGTGTGTGCCAACGTGGAATGATTTAGTGGCTAATTTGACCATGTAAGCCACAAAAGTTTTGGATATTTTTGAAGTATATGGGTTGGCCATCTTTATATGGCAAGTACGTGACATGTCAGCGAAGTTTTGGTAGTCACCTGATACGACAATTTTCGGTTTATAACCTTGTAACGTGTCGTTATAATTTTGTCATCACCATGACTTATATCATATGGTATAAGATCTGAATGTGATGTTGACGTACGTTTGTAATATATGTAACGTGTCGGTAGTACGTCAGAATATATATGTATTATGTCTTTTAAAAAAATCTGAATATATATATAATATATACATGTAGGCGTGTGAGATTAGTAGGAATGAGACTTTCCATTTCTAAATTTATTGCCATAAATCTTTGTCCAAATATATCTCCATTTAATGAACTAGTTAGTTTTTTAACTTAAGCACTTCACTTAATGAACTAGTTTAGTTCATTAATTGTGGCACCTGAAAAAAGTTCAAAGACAACAAAAGTTTGCCATATGATGTAAGCTTTAACGCTTCATGGCTTGTTAGTACGACAACAATATATATAAACATATGAAGCATGTATATCATATAAACGTGCCAAATAATAATTTTATCATGCATTTCATAAACTCGTACCATTTAAATCATGCATTTGTAAATCTTCAAACATTTTTTCTCAACAATCTCCCCCATTTGATGATTTACAAAATAACATTGATTCATGGTTTAAATATAATTGCTCCCCCTCCAATTTTGCACAAATTTGAATTTTGAATTTTGAATTTCATATCGTTGTGCTCCCCCTTAAATCATGCAATCATGCTCTCTCTCCCTCAATCATGCTCTCTCTCCCCCTTAAATCATGCGCTCTCCCCTCCCCTTTATTTTGTAAATGATATCAAAAGTTCATGTAAAGATGGAAAGAAACATCAATCTATAGCAAATCAACCGAAATCATGCCTAATTTTGAGCGTAAATTTTCGTGCGTGGCTTGATTAAGTGCTTTGGTGAATATGTCGGCTACTTGTGCTTCAGTACATACATGTTCTATAACGATATCACCACTGTAGCCATGATCATGAAAAAAGTGATATCGTACCTCTATGTGCTTTGCCTTAGAGTGTAAGACGGGGTCCTTAGACAAATTTATAGCACTCATACTATCACAATAAATAGGGATGCGATTTACCGTGATTCCAAAATCATATAGTTGTTGTTTTAACCATAGAATTTTTGTGCAACAAAGACTAAGTGTCATGTATTCAGCTTCATTAGTAGATAATGCTACACTTGTTTTCTTTTTTGAAAACCAAAATATCAATGAATTTCCAATATATTGACATGTGCCACTCATGCTTTTTCTATCTATTTTGCATCCGCATCATTATAAGCATGCAAGTCAAATTCACAATTTTTATCATACCAAATTCCTAAAGTGGGAGTATGCTTAATATACCAAAATATCCTTTTTACAGCATTATAGTGTGACACTTTAGGTTTGCTTTGAAAACGTGCGCACATACAAAAACTAAACATGATATCGGGTCTACTTGCGGTAAGATAAAGCAAAGAGCCAATCATAGACCTATACAAAACCATTATCAAAGTCCTTTCCATTCTCATTTTTATCAAGTTTAGTGGTGACACTCATAGGGGTGGGGGATGGTTTCAAGTTATCAAAATTAAACTTTTTAATCATGACATTCACATATTTGACTTGACTTATATGGATGTCTTTACTAGTTTGTTTAATTTGCAAGCCAAGAAAATAATTTAACTCCCCAATTATAGACATTTCAAATTCGGATTTCATGCATACTTCAAATTATTCAATAAGTTTATAAGATGTAGATCCAAAAACAATGTCATCAACATAAATTTGAATAATAAGTAAATCCGATTTTTCTTGTTTCAAGAATAAAGTACTATCTATGGTGCCTCTTTTAAATCTATTTTCTAAAAGAAAAGTATCAAAACGATCATACCAAGCCCTAGGTGCTTGTTTTAAATCATATGTTGCCTTCTTTAATTTGTACACATGAGTAGGATATTTTAAATCCTCAAAACCGGATGGTTGTTTCTCATATACTTCTTCTTGTATAAAGCCATTTAAAAATGCACTTTTTACGTCCATTTGATAAAGTTTAAAATCTTTCATGCAAGCAATAGAAAGTAATAATCGTATAGCTTTTAAGCGTGCTACGGATGCAAATGTTTCCTCGTAGTCTATTCCCTCTTCTTGATTATATCCTTGTGCTACAAGCATTGCTTTGTTTCTAGCGACTTTGCCCTCTTCTTCATTTTATTTCTAAACACCCACTTGTGTCTATTATTGTTTTATCTTGTGGATGTGACACTAGATCCCATACATCATTCCTTGTGAATTAATTCAATTCATCATGCATAGCGTCAATCCAAGAAGAATCATTCAAAGCATCAAATACATTCTTGGGTTCAATTTCAGATATCATAGCATGGAATTGATTTATTTCGTCAGTATTTATTCTTCTACGTGGTCGGACTCCTTGTGTTATGTCGCCTATGATAAGATCGTGTGGGTGATCTCTATGCCATCTTGGTTGAGTATTTTCTAAGTTATCATACATTTCTAAGTGATCACGCATTTCTAGTGTGTCGTTTTCATCATGTACGACATTTTCTTCTATATCATCTAACACGGGCTTTAGTTCAAAGTCATCGTCATTTTCTTTATTCATTCACATTCGCCAAGCTCATTAAATTTCACATGAATAGATTCTAAGATTTGTCTAGTGATAGGATCAAAACATCTATATGCTTTAAAATTCACAGAATATCCAACAAAGATGCATTCAATTGATTTAGACTCAAATTTATCTAGGTTATCTTTTGTATTCAAAACAAAGCATTTACAACCAAACACACGAAAGTAATCAATTTTAGGCATGCGATCATTCAAAATTTCATAAGAAGTTTTGTTTATTTTCTTTCTAATCGATAAGCGATTAATTATATAGCATGCACAATTTATGGCTTCTGCCCACAAAAATCTAGGCAATTTATTTTCACATAGCATGGCTCTTGCAATTTCTTGTAGTGTCCTATTCTTTCTTTCTACTACTCTATTTAATTGTGGTGTTCTAGGTGGCCAAAACTCGTGTTTAATAGCTTTTTTAAATTCGCGGCCTCTATCGCTCCTAATCTTTTTCACATTCAAACCATATTCATTTTCAAGTTGTTTTATTAATTTAGCAATCTTAACGGCACTATCATCTTTATTATCAAGAAATGAAGTCCATGTATAGCGAGAAAAATCGTCAACGATAACACATGCATAAGGTCGCCCACAAAGACTCCTAGTACGACTAGGACCAAACAAGTCAATGTGTAATAATTCTAATACTCTAGATGTGCTAATTTCATTTTTAGATTTAAGTGACTCGTGTGTTAGTTTGCTTTTAATACAAGATTCACATAACTGAAAGTTGTCAAAATCAAGTTTAAGCAATCCTCGTACTAGATTCTTTTGTTAAAGTTTTTCAAGATTTGAGATGCCAATGTGTCCTAACCGCCTATGCCACAAATTCACGTTAGGTTCATCTGACATAAAATATTTAACTTTAGCGTCTAACATGTCATCCATAGAAAGTGTAAAAATATTTTCTTCTCTTTTTCCTTTTAATACCGTTTTTCCGTTTTTATTTACTATGTTGCAATATGGGTGAGTGAGATACACATCAAAACCGTTGTCAAGAAACTGCGAGATGCTAAGCAAATTGTAGGATATATTACTTACCAAGAAGACGGAGATTTGAAGAGAACTCGGGCTTCTAATTGTATCTTTTCCGATGATTCTTCCTTCGTTATTGTCTCCAAAGGTCACCGATCCACCTTTTGTAACCTTCTTCAACTTAGAAAACAAGCTCGGGTCACCCGTCACGTGCCTCGAGCAACCACTGTCAATGAACCACTTTATTGATGTACCTTTAGATGTATGTGTTCCCTGCAATGTGTAACAACGATTTAGGTACCCTTTTATTTTGGGTCCTTACGAGCTAGTTCTTCACCCCTTTGTAAGAGTACCTTTTGGTACCCAAACTTGGGTGAACTTTCTCAGTCTTACAAATGGTGAAAATAGTGATGAAGAAGCAATATAATAGACATTAGAGGGAAATGCATTTGGCCTTTGGCCGAGAATCCCATCATGCACATGGTGTGATCTTCGTCTTTGATATACATTAGGGTTAGTATGCATGATGCATGATCTAGATGCATTTATGTTGAATGAATGTCGTGTATGCATCAATGGTTTCTTTTCATATCTATACGGCACATGATTATGTCTTGTATGACATGAAGAAGAAGCACGATGAGATGAAGTAGGAGGGGATCTAAGCGTCCTTTTAGGCGCCATATTTGACTTGAATGCATCTGTTTTCTTAGATGAAGATGAAATGAAATTGTTTGATTTATTTTGTGTCTCATTTTTCTCAATGTATCCTAATTCGGTTTTGTCACTATCATGCTTTTCTGAAGAAATGATGCGGTTTAGCATGTTTGTACCCGTGTCAAAATGTTTCACCATTTTTTCTAAATCCGTATTCCTTGATTTCAAATTTAAAATCTCAGATTTCATTTCATTATTTTGTGTCGTTAATGATGAGACCTCTGATTTTAATGCATTAATTGTGCAAGACGACTCTTCTTTTGATTCGTTTAATTGAGAAACAAGGTTCGTGTTAGATGATTCTAACAACTTCTTGTCTTCAATTAACCATTTCTTTTCTTTTGCAAGAGTTTTTGTGAATTTATGCAATTCTAAATATTGACTAAACAAATCATCATAGGAAGGTTCAGAATCAGAAGATGCCTCGTTTGATGCTTTGGATGCAAAGCGTACTTGTGCCGTCTCTTCTTCGGTATCATCAGTCTCAGAGTCAGATGAATCATTCCAAGTGTAGGCTTCGAGAGCTCTTCTTGAATTCCTTTGTCTAGGTTCTGAGACGGATCTATTTTTGTTCCAGTCCTTGTCACGGTTTTTGTTTGTTTATTTGTCCTTGTTCGTTCAGTCATATGACAAGTGTCCAAGTTTTCCACATTCATAGCACTTTATGTCTTTTTTGTTATTTTTATTTTTATTTCTTTTAGTCTGAACAGCCTTATGTTTGTTCTTTAATGACTTTCTCCTAAATTTTCTCAAATCTTTAGCCAATAATATTAGGTCATCATTGTCCGATTCAGTATCACTATCATCTACGTGACCGGAAGAAGTAGAGACGCATTCATTTGATTTAAAAACAATAGTGTTTCCTTGTTTCGACGTTGATTCCGATTCCCTTAATGTAAGTTTGTTTTTGTATACCTTTAAAGATCCGATTAGCTCCTCCATTTTTATTGATCTTGTTTCTTTACTTACCTCAGTCGCCGTGACTTTGGGCTCCTATTTGGATGGGAGACTTCTTAGCACCTTTTGTACCTTTTCCTGTGTAGAAAAAGCTTTTCCAAGAGACTCAAGAGAATTATATATATTAGTCAAGCGTAAGTCCATATCAACAATAGATTCATTTGGCAATAATCTAAAAGACTCAAGAGTTGACATAAGCATGTTTATTTTAGACTCTTTGACTTGACTAGTCCATTCGTGTTTCATTTCTAGAATTCTCCACATCTCTTGAGCACTAGAGCAATTAGACACATAACTTGATTCACTTTTACTCAGCCTATTTAAAATAAGTTGCATGGCTCTAGCATTCATACTCAATTTCTTTTTGTCATCACTAGTATATTCTTTTTTCGGTTTTACAACCTCTAGTGTGACACCATCAACGGTAGACAACTTAGAATGGATGAAAGGACCATCTTCTATAATAGACCATAAGTCTATATCAATGGCCATAAGAAAAAGTTTCATTCTAAGTTTTCATTGTATGAAAGACTCAACGTCAAAAAGAGGAGGCCTTTGACTCGACATACCATCTTGTTCGGTCTTGTGACTAGTGGTTGCCATCTCACAAAGATCATTGGATCCTCTTGTCGTGAGTGTTCCTGCACTCTGATACCACTTGTAGGACCTATATAACACCACTGGAAGGGGGGTTGAATAGTGAGTGCAAAAAATCTTGTTTTTTAAAACGTTTGACCCAAAGATCCCACTTTTGAAAATAGTTTCTAGTTTCAGATCCTGAATTGAAATAATAAAAAGATCTAGTTAGATACCTCCAAAAATTATGAAATTCAGTGAGATTCTACTCTCAAATGTTCTGAGTATCTCCTAAAAATTTCAGATTAAAATACCACTCCTAACCCCTTGAAAATATGTTTTTGGTCAGATTGTGCGAATCTGCCAGAAACCATACTCCGACTTGAAATTTTTATTTTGATTAATTTCTATCTCTAAATGATCTGAAAATTTAATGACAAAACCCTCAATATATGTATTTCAACTAGTTGAAACAGTTTTTGAAAATTCCTTTGGAAAGTATGACAATCATGTTGATGTTCTCAACCTTTGCAACTCTGAAAATCAGATTACACTAGTCTCAGAACTATTCAAGTTTGACTGACTTATACTTATCCAAATAAGTTGAAACTTGCACCAAATGAAAACTAGAAAGTGTGGTTATGTTTCTGCAAAATTTTACTATTTTTAAAATTGTTTTGCTATTTTTACCTTTGCAATAAAATTGACGTAAAATGATGGAAACTTAAAGTAAAGTGCAGTAAGGTAAAGACACCAAGGATTTTATACTGGTTTGGTTAAATCAACCTATTCCAGTCTTCGAGAATACCTTAATCGGTTATCACTAATCACAATAAACACATTACCATAAGGGTTACTGGAGTTATACACCAACTCCACACTTTTACAAACAATACAATCGCACAAACGGATCACATACACCACCACCGAACGAATGAAGGTTTGATCGCACTTTGATCGGCCTTTTACAACAATTGAAACATGTATGGTGGCATATTTAGAGCCTATATATTATCAAGATTATATGAACAATAGGCTTGAGAGAAGAAGAAGAAGAAAGAAAGGTAGAAGAAGAGAGCAATAGGTCTTTTCGCACTTGAAAGAAATGTGTAGTTGCTTGGCCTCACTT
Organism: Eustoma russellianum; assembly: GCA_036186865.1. Taxonomy (NCBI): domain Eukaryota; kingdom Viridiplantae; phylum Streptophyta; class Magnoliopsida; order Gentianales; family Gentianaceae; genus Eustoma; species Eustoma russellianum. The sequence goes on from AP025053.1 coordinate 21,500,229, forward strand.
TGCACTAACTTCTTCTTTTTATCTTCATATGGCCGCCCCCTATAGGGCATCTTTCACTCTTGATAAATCTCGTTAATTCCTTTGGAAGATTGCCTTGTGTAGATATGACACCATCTTGCTTACTTGGCACACTATGATTGGAAGGATGAATTGATCTTGCTTACTCGACACTTGATGATTGGTCCAACTTGTCATCATTTTAATGAGCTATAAAATCTGAACATAACGTACACAACATGTGCCAAAAAGAATTCAAAATGTTGCCAAACAATCACCATTACTTTCTTCAATTTTGGGAAGCAAATTAAGCACCATTAACTCACAAAAATTGGCCACCATATTACATGTGTTGAAAATTTTTAGCATGTGTAGCAGTTTGAAATCTTTTGAATTGTTACCTTGTGTAGCTCCCTCTTTTATGTCACTAACCTTGTGTGGCATATTCTCCACCAATTGAGATTCCAACTAAGCTCCACCTAGTCTCCAATGTGGCTGCAAATGGCATGTAGAATGGCTAGCATGTGCTGAAATTTTACTTTAGTAAGCTTTGTCAAATAATGCACAATAATTACACATATTTGGTAAATCCCAATCAGCCCTGATTTGAATTTCTAGAACACTTTAACATGTCTTGAATGTGTAAAAATTATCTAGATACATGTTACAACTCATGCCAAAAAAACGTTCCATGTGTTGTGTTCGTAGAAAACCGAATTTTCGACTTTCGTCGATTACGCGATTTTTCTCTGTTTAAATTCTAACTTTTTGCACATGCCATATATATTATGTCACACATAATGTACACAAAATAAAGTAGATATTCAGATCTAATGGCTGATTAAGAGGCACCCCTATGTGCTAAAGCAATTGAATTTGAAATCTCCACAATTTGACCTAAATTGTTGGTGATTTGTGTGTGCCAATATTGAATGATTTAGTGGCTGATTTGAACATGTAAGCCACAACATTTTTGGCTATTTTTGAAGTATATGGGCTGGCCATCATTATATGGCAAGTACGTGACACGTCGGCAAAGTTTCGGTAGTCACACGTTACGATAATCTTTGGTTTATAACCATGTCACGTGTCGTTATAATTTTGTCATCACCATGATTTATATCATATGATATAAGACCTGAATATACTCATAAACATGAGGTATATATAGTGGTGTGACGTTGACGTACGTGTGTAATATATATAACGTGTCAGTAGTATGTCGAAATATATGTGTATTGTGTCTTTTAAAAAAATCTGAATATATATAATATATATGTAGGCATGTGAGATTAGTAGGAAGGAAACTTTCCATTTCCAAATTTGTTGTCATAAAGCTTTGTCCAAATATATCTCCATTTAATGAACTAGTTAGTTCATTAACTTAAGTACTTCACTTAATGAACTAGTTTAGTTCATTAATTGTGGGACCTAAAAATAGTTTAAAGACAACAAAAATTTGCAATATGATGTAAGCTTTAACGCTTCATGGCTTGTTAGTACGATAACAATATATATAAACATATGACGCATTTATATCACATAAACATGCCAAATAATAATTTTATCATGCATTTCGTAAACTCATACCATTTAGATCATACATTTATAAATCATTCATACACTTTTTCTCAACATTATTTGCAACTGTCTACCTTTTCTCAGCTTCATTTTAGGCTTGCTTCTTCATTAGAATCACATCTTCTCCAATATTTTAATCTCTTCCATTCTACTCCAAGTAAGTGATTCATCCACTTCCTCCTTTTTTTTGCTTCTCTCTTTTTTTGTGTTATTATTTTTCAATCTCTTTTGGCTCTGATTCTCAAAATGTTTTTGAGAGGGCTTCCTTCGTCGAAAATGACGAAGGGGTGAGATTTGGGTCCCTCTCTTCCTTTGAGGAGACTATTTGTGCCAATGAGTTCTGCCTTGTGAGGAGGCAAGAAAGGGCCATCGTTGACTTCACTGAGGCAGATGGCACCGCCATGCCTGAAGGTGCTTCTCCGGTGGTGGCAACATAGATTGGATGAAGGTTAGCATGCCTATTTTAGAGACAATTGATCTAGATCACTTGGTGATTGGTCCAAGATTTGAGGTTCTCAGCGATGTGAACCTAGAAATTGTTAAGGGTGGGTGTCTACTGAGCATGATTAATAAAGTTCCATTTATTCTGCTTGCCTTGTGAGTAATGTATTCTGTGTCGTCCTTACAGGAGCGATGTCTTCCCCAGCAACTGAGATTTCCGCCCGAGTTGCTGATGCCGCGGCAAGAAAACTTGCTAAAAGAAATGGCAAGCAACCCACCATCTTCGAGGCCTCGAAGGCCAAGATGCCTGCCTCTGCCGCAAAGAGGCCAAGGTGACTTGTAATCAGAGAACCAGGACAGACTGTGCCAATGGAAACATGGAGAGAAGGTGAACTCCAAGATTTGTACAATGAGTAGGCATGTTTGAACCAAGGTCAGGTCAGCATATTTTTCCTCCTCGTCCTCTTCTTCTTTTTTATTCTCATTTTTTTGTAGACCTGTTTAACTTATGTCCGAGGAAGCAGGGAGGGAACGATTAAGACGTGGAACACAACCCATAAGTAGAAGACACACAGAGGGTCAGGTAGAGAGGTAGCATGTCCGAGGAAGCTTCAAAGGTCCAATCACTAGAAGTAAAGCGAAAGAAATGAAGATGGATGCTATCTCAATACTTGTGGAACTTATGCGATACATAGAGGACAATGTAGTTGAACATTGGTGCTATCTTTTAGAGCCTCTAAATCTAATTTAATGAAGAAAGAAAGAGCATGGGATGGAGGGTGGCTGAACGCAACGTCTAGGCATGTTCCTGTATCGATTGTGTGTAAAAGATCTTGCATGGCCTAGTTTTCGGCCGTCATGGCTTGTACTCTTTTGTAATATATTTTGGAGTCATATTACATGTTTTTAGAGTGTTTTTAGACATAAAAACGTTAGTTAAAAGATAAAAAAATAGGCTTTCCAAATTTGGAAAAAATGCCTAAAAAGTAGGTTTTTGGCACGATGACTCTATCTCGGTGTTGTGGACATAACTCTCTCATATGATGTCGTTTTGAGGCAATTCAAGATTGATGAGGTCAAAGGAGCATAATCGCAAGAAGAGGATGTGCAGCAGGATGGAGTGGGAGGAAGCATGTTCGTATTGTTTTGTATGACCTAATTTTTGACTACCATGGCTTGTAATCTTTTCTAGTATATTTTAGATCTATTTTTCCAAATTTGGGAAAACGCATAAAAAGTAGGGTTTTTCACAAGATAACCCTTTCTCGGTATTTTGGCCATACCTCACTCACACGATTTCATTTGGAGGTGATTCAAGATGATATGGAAACTAGACATCCCGGACTACAACTTGCTAGAAGATTCATTGATGGATTCAGCTCTTAGATAAACGAGATATCGCATGCAATGTTGATCAGATGCTGAGGTGATGAAAATCCAATAGAAGACCTACCATATCTCTTGTAAACTAGGTTTATCAATTGTATGGTTATATGTAAACATGATCAGCCACCTGTAAACTCATAATATTGATTGAAAAATTATGATTTTCAGCCAAATTCTGTTGGCAAGGTTCTTCCTTGTGTTTTCTTTGATCATTGATCAAAACTAGGTTGTATCAACATCTTGAGCAAATGTTATGGGAGAATCGAATTCTTCTATCTTGAAGACATGTACCAGGGGTGAATCGCCGTTCTTGGACCACAAACAAACTTCAAGAAGGTGGATATTGCTCAGTCCAAACGAGTGAATCGTTCTTGTCACCGCATAAGATTTCTTGTGAAAGACGAGCTAGAACCAAGGAAAGCATCAATTTGGTATCAAAGCCAAGGTTCCTTGTTCTAAACTTTTATTTTCCATTTTTCATATTCTTCATACCAACCATACCCATCATTCATCAAAAAAAAATTATGTCGCATGCATAAAACACCACCTGGACTTCATTCTTGATTTTCATCTTCTTGTATTTCTTGGATTGTTTCTAAAATTTGAATGTAATCTGTATGCAATTGTGCTGAAATTATTTATTCTTGATTGAATCCCATTCGGTCTGATTGTAACCTCCAAAAGAGTTCGCAACATACATGAATTCGGCGTAACAACCGTATACACACAATCCACCCTTAAAAAACCTAAAATCAACCATTTCCTTTCAACCATCTTGCATTGTTTTTGTCTTGAATTCATCTGTATATCATCATACAATTCATACATCCTATCTTTTTGCCAAATAAAAAAACGTGCAAAAACAAAAGGAAGCAGCAGCATGCATAAACTCAGCCAACAAGCCCTATTTGGTCGAACCTATTATTGATTGTAACTTCTTGATTGTCTTGAATTATGACCTTGTTTCTTGGACGTCTACAATGTATATATTTGTGTTAAATTTTCTTTCTTGAACTTAGGAATTTGCATCTAGTGAATATACAATCAGCTGCACAAAAAAAAGCTTACAAGTTTCTGAAAGAGCTACATAGTCTTATCTTGAATTCTTGTTGTGTGAAGCTCTTAGTTGAATTTGGTTGTGCTTGTGATTAAAATTTGTGATTTTTAGTGGGATAATTTGCATTGATACATTCCTATAAACCCCCAACCAACATCACACAAAAGAACCAATCTTTCTCCATACAAGAAAACCTGACCTATTTGACCTTGCACAAATAAAACCCTAACCCGAATTTTTTTGTTAAAAAACCATATACCCCAACTCCAAAGTATCCATCAACATATCACCTTTAAAAAAGACTAATACTCAGTTCCTAAACATCCATACACGTCCCCAAATAGTTGCCTAAACCAGAGCAAAACATATATGCATTCGACTACACGAAAACGACCATGACGAGTAAAATTTGTGCAACATGTGCAAGAAAAAGTTTTGAAAGTTTGCAAGGAAAATTTCTTCAAGAAACACTAAGAAATGTCATTTACACTCATTTCTTGAAGCAAGGAAGTCAAGGAAAAAAGTTTGAACATAGTTCTTGAAAAAAAACGAAGGCAAAATCAAGAGAAGAAAGAAAATTCAAGAACTTTGCGCACACATATCGGAATTGAGTCATTCAAAAGGAATTTTGATCCTTGACTTGTCTACTATTCAATTATATAGAGAAATTGAAAAAATGATTTGGGAAATGTACTATTTTCCCTCAAAACCAAAACTGCACCCACAAAGCACCAAAACGGCCCAACCTTAAATTTGCCTAAACTGCCCTATACATACTTGGAATGTTTTTGTGCACATTAGAGCATTAGGATTGCATTGTTTGATTGTATAATTGACTAAGTTTGACTAAGAATTGCCCAAAGCAACCCTTTAGTGATTCTTTGACTCAGTCATTACGTATTCCTTCAGTTTCTTACATTTCTTTGCTTTTTAGTGTGACCTATTTCAAGACTGCCTACTCTCTTGGCTGCCATATAGAGTGACATACATCCCATTGAAGAGGATATTTACACTTTTCCATTTATCATTTTATTTCCATTTCAATTCCGTTTTACCTCATACGTATAAGTATACCTATGTATAAGTCCGCGCATACACGTATATATACGTGCTTATACTTACACTTTACGTCATCGGTCCACTTTACATAAACAGGATACATGTGGAGTGGATGATGATCAACATGCTCTGCAACCAACATTCACAAAACCTCCACCAAAAATAAATCAACCTCAACGCTGGACGCCTAAAAAGGGTTTAGCTACAGAGCCTTTCTTACAATCTCAATCTCATGAGATTGTACAACTGCCTTCTGAGACTGCGGGAAAAAATTTACGATCACCAGATTTATTTCCCGAATTCACAGTTACAGAAGAACAGGATATCACTCGCTTGAGAGGTATTGATGATGTTATAGTAAATGATTATACCAATACTCCAAATAGGCCGTTGACAATTGCAAATGATGAACAACAAAGTTCCACATTGGGTCGATCATCAGAGGAGGTATACAAAGACCAAATTACCAACATAGTACAGTCCATAATAATAGATGCTGACCATAAGGAGGCACTTTTATTGTCAAATTCTCAACCATCATCGCCAGTGGCGGTACAGCCAGACTTGGCCTTTCAAGTCCCGCCGCGGCTGCTCCGGCGCCAGAACAGAATCATGGGTCCATCATCCCCTCCGATTACTAGATCGCGTGCAGCTCTCTCTAACTCTTTCGAAGCTCTATCTGATCAATGAAGATACTAGTTTGGAATGGTCGAGGTATTAGGACCTCCATCTCTCGACTGATTACTTTAAATAGAAAATATAATTTTCATGTGTTAGTAGTTATTGAGCCGAAGACCAGGTCTACTGCATTAACATTATATAGACTTCAGCTGGGATTTACTGAGGCATTGTCAGTTAATGATGACAAAATCTGGATATTCTGGCGTCATTCGCACTTACAATTAGAAACCCAGAGATCAGGGGTACAAAATCATTCGCTTAACTTTCGTTGGCTTGCAACTGGTGATGTATTCTGGTGTACCGTCGTTTATGCATTGCACACAGTGGCGGCTAGGAAGCCATTGTGGGATGACTTACTTTCATTTAAGGCAACAATGAATCACCCATGGCTTATTGGAGGAGACTTTAATACATTCTTAACTTTGGACGAACATCATGGCCGTTCAGTGCCAACCTTACGTAGCTTACAAGATTTCAACGACTTTGTTGCTGCAAGCTCTTTACAGCCAATTAATTTTCAAGGAGCTCAATACACATGGAGTGATGGCAGAGGTTTAGGTAGGGTCAGCCGTCGATTGGACAGATATATGTGCACCTCACAATTTTTCGACCTTTTTGGAACTGTGCAATATCAACATCTCAATCGGACTACATCGGATCACTCGCCTATTTTCTTAGAGTGTAATTCCACCTCTTCGTCGTCTACATCGGCATTTAGATATTTAGATGTGTGGTCTACACATCATGATTTTCATCATTATGTTACTCATCAATGGAGTTCTTTCCCAACAACAGGTGGTATGAGAGGCTTTTATAACAAATTGCATAAACTCAAGCACCAGCTTATCATATGGAATAAAACTGTGTTCAGAAATATCTTTGATGCCGTTGAAAGAGCGGAGAAAGATGTAACGAGATGTGAGCAGGAATATGACTTAGCACCAACTGATGCAAATCGCACTGAATACCACTTAGCTATGGCAACACTGAGGAATGCACAAGCCAAAGCAGTATTATTTTGGAAGCAAAAAGCCAATGTAAAATGGATGAGTGAAGGCGATGCGAATACACACTTCTTCCATCAAACAGTTAAAGAACGAAGACGTAGGCAACAGATTAGGCGGATTGTACGAAGTGATGGCATCGAACTAGTTGATCAGCCGGACATTGAGCAAGAAGCAGTAGATTACTATAAAAAATTGTTCACAGAGGAAACTACTTCGAATGAGGAGTCTATACTGCAGTATATCCCATGCATGGTAACATCACAGGAAAATGAGCAATTGCTCTCTTTGCCAACGATAGAGGAGGTTAAGGATGCCGTATGGGATTTAAGTCCAACAAGTGCAACAGGACCAGATGGATTTCCTGGCTCTTTTTACAGACTATTCTGGCCAATAATCTCTGCAGATGTTCATAAAGCAGCGCAAGAATTTTTTTTGGGCGTCAGACCGCCAGCAGCAATGTCAGCTGCTTTAATCACATTGATACCCAAGGTGAATAATCCCACATCCTTCTCTCAATTCCGACCTATTTGTTTGACTAACTTTATGGCAAAGATTGTTACGCGCGTTGTGGCTACAAGACTTGCCACGATCTTGCCCAAGCTGATATCTCCAGAACAAGCCGGTTTTATGAAGGGGAGGGACATTACCGAACAGATCTTATTAGCTCAGGAAATGGTGCATTTATTGGATAAACCAACGCGAGGCGTCCATGTCATCATCAAATTAGACATGGCAAAGGCATTTGATCGGGTCAGCTGGTCTTATCTTGAACACTTGCTCACAAGAATGGGTTTTCAACCGAGACTTGTTCGAATACTCATAAATAACTTATCGGCAACAAAGTGTTCGGTGTTGATTAATGGTAAGCCGGCTGGCTTCTTTCCAATTACACGTGGTGTTAAACAAGGTGATCCACTCTCTCCGCTTTTATTCATTTTATCATCTGAAGGATTTTCTAGAGGGCTTAACGCTCTCATGCAAGATGGTACAATAAAAGGGTTTCAAGCAGGTCGAGTGCCAAGAATGACTCACTTGGGATTTGCTGATGATCTAGTTATCTTCTTGAACGGAGCAGTCCGAAATTTACAGCGCTTTCGTTATTTCTTGAATGACTATCAGCAAGCCTCGGGCCAGTTAATTAATCTTCATAAAAGTCAAGTAATTCCTGGAGCAACAGTTGATGGGACTCGTGTATCAACAACCCTAGGTATGAATCTCACAACGTTACCAATGAAATATTTGGGTTCATATTTGTATAAAGGCATTAATCGCGCATCGTATTGTACTTCGCTGATTGATCACTTTGATGCAAAGTTAAATTCATGGTCATCTAAATTGCTCTCCATGGCGGGTCGCATTATTTTATTAAGACATGTACTGAGTTCCATGCCTACTCATATCATCGCCAGTTCACGTTTGCCCAAAAGTGTACTCCACACTCTAAGCAGAAAAATGGCAAACTTTTTCTGGAATGGGGGACATCATTGGAAAGCTTGGGATAAAATTTGTACTCCCAAAGAAATGGGAGGTTTGGATATTCGAAATTTGTCACTATTGCAGAAAGCTTATGATGGTAAACTATGGTGGGCATATCATCACTCAACATCATTATGGGCACAATTTCTTCGTACCAAATATGGCAGTCGACCACAAATGCAAGTTCAGATTTATGATTCATCAGTATGGAAGCGCATTTCTAGAGTTAATGTATTCATGCAGCAACATGTCCAGATTACACCAGAGGGGTTACATTGGACCCCGGATAAGCTGGGTCAATTCTCTCTAAAATCAGTTTATGGGATTCTTAACACAGAGGCCATGTGTCCGTACGCAAAATTCATTTTCTGGCACACGCTACCTTTGGGAGGGAGGATTCTCTTATGGAAACTCTGGCATCAAGCATTGCCTACTGCTGATAATTTGAATAGGTGGCAATATATATACCCTACGCAATGTGCATTTTGTAAGCATGATTCTGAGCAACTACATCATATCTTCCTCAATTGTCCCGTTATCAATCCTCTGTGGCAAGGTATATCTATTCTCTTTGCTGGGCCATTACCAAGATGTACAACAATTCGGACTTACTTATTGAGTTGGTGGCGATTGGCGTCCTCATCGACAATGCAAGGACAATTGCATGCGGTAATTCCAGCGATGGTGGTTTGGGTTATTTGGAAGGAATATGTGCGAGTTCGATATGGGGATGAAAATTTCTCATACAGGAGATTATTTGAGCGAGTTCGAGATCATGTTTTCACATGGTTTTCAGCAACGCAAGGCCGCAAGTTTTCACAAAGTTTACCACATTTGGTTTCACTATCTTTAGCACCACGTATGAGGTGCCGTGTACCACGGGTTATACGTTGGATAACACCCCCAGTTGGAAAATTAAAGTTGAATGTAGATGCCACAGTCAAGCGGAATTCAGCTGCAGCGGGTGCTATTTTGCGTACTCACAACGGGGAAATTGTATCTGCCATCTGTTTTTGTTTACCTCCGGTGATACCTCTACGTGCGGAGCTCATAGCTGTGTTATACTCGCTAATGTATTATTCTCAGACATATGATCATCTCATTGTTGAAACAGATTGTAGTGTTTTACTACACAACATATCAATCGTGGAAACATTCACGGGATGCTATGCCTCAGAGTTGCAGCGGCTTACTATTTTCTTACGGTTGAATGCTTCAACAATACAATATTGTCTTCGTGAGGCAAATACGGTGGCACACTTATTAGCATCGCATGGCTTATGATCGGTGGGGGTCACGGTTTATTCAAAGTCAAGTTTGCCATGTGAAGTCCGCGGTGCACTCACTTTGGATATGTCTATGCCTCATTTACGATTCTAAATCAAGTCTCTCAATGGGTTGGCACATGACAAGAATGGTTGCCTGTGTCTGCGGACATAGGCAACGTTGGTATGATTTCATGAAATTTATTCCTTTCTTTTTAATCTTATTTTGCTATGACTACAATACTACTTACACGGGGCGTTTTTGTTGGTTTGCTGAGGAAAATGGACTGCTTACATGGCCCGGGCTAGCGCATCCGCCATTTCATTCAGTTTGGCAGGCTTATAGATTTCGCTACAGTACAAGGCAGTGTTTTCGGCATTCGCAGATCATTGCAATATCTCAGGATCCTTGCATGCTACAACCATGGGTGCAGAGCAACTACAAATTGTACTTAAATTCCTTGATGTATTCATTGAGTCATCTCTCCAATCATATAAATATGTACGCTTTTTCCTTCGCCAAGGTTTTATCCACAATGGTGGTTTTACTTGGCAAGGTTTTAATGCGGCATATCATATATGACTGGAGGTTGACAATCATCACAGCTTTATATTTTCTTTTTACATTTACTATAAACTGATGTAATATGGTTTATTCCCAGCCATAATTGGGGTACATAATAAAAGGCAATCTGCTTTCATCAAAAAAAAAGAAACACAAAATTTTTGGCCAGTGACATCAACGTACAAAAAAAACAGCACTTTAATTTGACATATGCATACATATATATATTATCACGGCACATACATAATCATATACATATATATGATCGATACATAATTACATCGAATACGTATACATATTCAATGATCTATACGATCACAAATAAACATACATGATCCAGTTTTATATGAAAATAGCATAATAACATTGGAAAATCATAGCAAATATAGCAAGGGTACTTGCCTCTAGCTTCGATAACATGTAACACGTGAAGAACGGATTAAAATCCACTTGGTTTGGCCTCATAAAGGCTGGCGGTGGCTTTGGAATTTTTTTGGGAGAATTTGTGATGCCGTTTCTTTGCAATATAAGAATGAAGAAATTGCACTTTGGAGGAATAAGGGTGGTTGCTTCCTTCTTATTTTCTGGCGGCAGGGTTAAAGAATTTTTGGAGAAAAATAGGGCTGCTGGAGGCTGGAGCTTGGACGAAGGTTTTGATAAAGGTGGATGATTTGATTTGTGTGGTTTAGATGTATAGATATAGTTAGTTGCTAGGTAAAATCCTAACTTAATTATGTTATCATGTCTACTTAAATTTGAATTTGTATTTTTAATTTAAGCTTTATCTCTTTAACTCATAATCCCATTAGGATTTTGAGTTTATATTGATCTATTTTATTTTCTTTTCCTTCACTTGCCCCATGTGTATATACAAATATTGCAAGAAAATTTCAGGTCATAACAAATCATGAGTTTAATCTTATGCAAAGGAGATGCAACGACAAGTTAGCCATTAGTTGGAACCGTTAGTACACTAAATAGAAAGGAAATACATATAATTAAGGGAATCCTAATCTGTAAAGGACTCCATCAAGTTATATTCCATTAGTCAAAATTACCCCAAACCTATGCTATTACGTAAAAGTAGAAACGACAGCGGTTAGGGAGAGTTTGACTCACAATAATTATATGGAAAAGGATAAATAAACTGACAATAAAAAATCATATAGGGTGACGTTATTGCCATCAATTCATTTTTAACAAATCTACCAGGTTTGGTTTTCTCAATTGGACAAATGAGAAACACAGAAACCAACTGCTGAATAAGACAAGTAATTCCACCGCGGCTATTAACAGTTAACGTTACTGGGCCCCGCTACTGACGCAGGCCACTTCACCTCAGCCAGCTCAGCTTTTCTCATGCTCAGTCCTACTCTTGCTGAGTTCTATTCCTGCCTAGCCCAGAAGACAAACTATCCGAGCAGGTCCCAATCACTTTAGCTCGGCCAAAGTGATAATCACCAGGGCAGCAGGCCAGAGCGGCTCACCTCGGATCAGCTTGGCAGGTAACCAAGAGCAGCGCCTTTCAGCTCAGCTCAGCAGAGCATCGTAGACCAGTCTAAGCTATGCCACCCTCACCTCGGCTCTTCGGTTGTGCTGCTCAGAGAGCACCTCAGCTCAGCCACAGATGCTTAGACAGACATCTGTCAGATAACTGCCATTGCCACGCACCACGACATATGGCACCACGTGGCCGCCATGTAGAAGTGAGTTGCTAGCAGGGCAGCCAGGTGTCATCACCATACTAGTACCTGGCATGCACCACCTCCGTCAACTTATATAAAGAAGCTATCCCCTGCCAGGGTCCGGACCAAGACAAGAAAAGTCAGGATAAGATACTCTAAGCTCATCCCAGCCAAAACAGCCATCTTCTCCTTAAGGAGTAATCCCTTCAGGTTGCTTCGACCTCTACTTCAAACGTACATTCATATAATCATGCCCAACAATGACCTGAGCGTTGGAGGGTTTTTTTGGGGCAATAGTCATGTGCCTCTAACATTGTCTTCCCATCACAGGTTTCAGGAGAGAAGCACCTCGACGGTCTAACGAGGCGTTAATGGCGTTATCTCTCAGATCATCTCTGATCCATTGGTGAAGATCCGTCTTTGTCAAGTGGAGCATGAAGGAGGGCTATGAACCTCCGACTCTTCCTAAACCTCCGTATGTACCTTTCCAAGCAAACAGTTCACACCCTATCACCTTAAAATGGAAAAAGATTCTCATCGTGGGGGCAGGAAACCTTCCACTCCTCAAAGACACGAACGAACTCCCCAACACCTACCAGAGTGGGGCTTCGAGGGCCAGGAAGAACCCTCAAGTCTACACACAGGGTTCACCTATGAGGAGCATATTAGGGCCATTCAGTACGTGGCCCAAAATCCAAACGTATTTCAGGCTGTGGTGGATGAGATGAAAGGGAAGGCACCAGCGACCACACCCAGTAAAGTTTCCTCCAGTGACTCTCGCCGGAGGCATAGACATATGGAATATTCTCCAACCTGTCCATGATATCTTCCTGAAGCTTGAGAGAGTTTATGGCCGAGGCTAGGCGTCCAAGTAGGCGACCAAGTCGTCAGCCATCACCCACCATAGAGCCGTTGAAGCTTTGGCTCATCATCTTAAACACACAGAAAGCGCTATAGCCACTCCGACATGGCAGAGAAGTTGGCGCTAGAGGTGAATCACGCAAAAGGCGTGCTGCTATGAAGCAGATGGGAGGCTGAGACAAAGAAGGGTTGCCTCTGTTGTCCTCCAAAGCTCATGTTCTGGCCGTCATGTAGGAGGAAGGACTGGCGAAGGATCCTCCGACCATGAAAGGCCTAATGTCCAAAAGGAATCAATGGGTATATTGTGCCTTCCACCATGATGTTAGCCATGATACAGAGGACTGCAGACAGCTCTCTAGTGAAATCGAGCGCCTGATCGACCTGGGTTATTTGCAAAAATTTTATAACCTACGGTCAAGGCTACACAAGAGGCTGGGTTCAGCCAACCTCACCCAGATGAAAGGTCTCGGCCTGACACTCGTTAAGGGATATCTGATGAAGATACAGACCAGACATAACTGGGCAACTGCAGCGTAGCGCTGTGCGTAGAGGACTAACCCAGGCTGATAGGCCCTAAAGATGCCGTAGGCCAACCAACAAAATCACCTTGGCCAACCACTGAAACGTCTCTAAATACACCGAGGTAAGCAACCTTACGCACAGGCAGACCTCTAGGGTCATCAGGCTCATTCGACAGATGTGCCGACCTAAAAACTTGAAGACCGAGTACTCGGCTTGTATCCTAGTTTATCTTTTGCACATATTATATGTAAACTATATAAAAGAAAAAGCAACCACATCTTGTTTATTATCTATTTCTATCTTCGAAATGTATATTCAGATACAAAACAGGTTTATCCTAGCTGTCTCGTTTAGCACAAATGGGGCCTGGAGCCCCCAATATCTATCATCGCGCCCCAAATCAATATTCTATCCTTCGCAATAATTATTCTATGAAGACTTTATATACACTGCCTTGCCATTTACAAGGCTCAACAAGAAATTAAACATGCTCACCATCATGCTGCACTGATGAGCTTTCATGTAGTAATAGTTGTGCATGGTTGGGCTTTTATTATTCTTTATCTTGCTGTGATACTGAGGTTATTTACTCAGTTGTAGCAGTGTCAGCGGAGTTCATCTGGTATCACTACCACTGCTCTGATTATCTTATTGTGTTTTCATATCTTGCTATTGAGCCCAGCACAGCTTGGTGTATCTAGTTGCTTTGATTTCTGTTATTTCTTCACTAAGCCCAGCTCAACTCGGCGAGTCTACTTATTACTGCTTTCTGGATATCTAACTTGGTGTAGCTCAACTAATGCGCCTCTCACCTACGGTCCAATTATCCATGCCATTATTTTAGCTCGGCAGCCAGCTGTTACAGGCTTTTGCTATGCTACCTCAGCTTAGGGCCACCATATCTTGCGGCCTTCCTTTTTTACTTCCCTCCAGTGAAGGAGCCGACCTCAAATAGGATGCGCCATTTATAGGACATTCTCCTCTTTGGCGTCATCCATCAAGTATTGATCCTCTACATTATGGTTTATAAGGGAATTCACCTCAGCTGACATAGAAAAGGAGACGCCATTCGCAGGAAATTCTCCTCTTTGGCATCATCTATCAAGTAATGATCATCTTCCTTATGGTTCAGAAAGGGATTCACCTTGGCCGGCCTCAAATAGGATGCGCCAGTTGCATGACATTCTCCTTTTTGGCGTCATCTATTGAGTATTGATCCTCTACCTTATGGTTCATAAGGGGATTCACATCGGCCGACATCGGAAAGGAGGCACCACTTATAGGACATTCTCCTCTTTGGCGTCATTTATCAAGTATTGATCTTATGCCTTATAGTTCATAAGAGGATTCACCTTGGCCGACCTCGAAAAGGAGGCACCATTCGTAGGACATTCTCCTCTTTGGCGTCATCCAGCAAGTAATGATTTTGTCTTATAGTTCATAAGGGGATTCATCTCGGCCGACCTCAAGTAGGATGCGCCATTTGTAGGACATTCTCCTTTTTGGCATCATCCATCAAGTATCGATCATCTATCTTATGGTTTATAAGGGGATTCACTTCGGCCGACCTCAGAAAAGAGGCGCCATTCGTAGGACATTCTTTTTTGTAGGACATTCTCCTTTTTGGCGTCATCCATCAAGTATTGATCCTCTACCTTATGGTTTATAAGGGGATTCACCTCGTCTGACCTCAGAAAAGAGGCATCATTCGTAGGACATTCTCCTCTTTTGCGTCATCCATCAAGTAATGATCCTCTGCTTTATGTTTCATAAGGGGATTTATCTTAGCGAGCTCAAGCAGGATCCGTCATTCGTATGACATTCTCCTCTTTGGCATCATCCTTAAAGTATTGATCCTCAATACTTCTCAAGGGGATTTACTTCAGCCAATATTATAAGGAAGATGTAGACTAACAGCCATGGTCATATATCCAAGACACGCCTTTGTCAGCTCAGAGTTTTTACACCTAGTTTCATAAGGCATGCTAACACTTCTCCAGGCCCACTTGGAAGACAAAACCCCTCGTGTTTTGCAGAGTGATATTATTAATGCCTTAGTTGACTAAGTTATCTAAGAAGGACAAACACGGGACTTTGCCTTTATTACTAATAATGTTTGAAATTTTAACTCTTTGAGCCTAAATGACAATTTTGTGCTTTTTTTAACCTTGCTTTGAGCATTGATTTGCTTTAGTCTTTTATGTGGTATTTGTAGGACCTTCTACGCATTTTCCATTAGTTTGGAATGATAGGATAGAGTCTAAGACTTATTGATTATGATCTGAGTCTTAGACATGACGAAATTTCATTTGCCAATTTGAAGTCTAAATTGGCTGTTCCACAAACTTCTATTGAATGAACATATTAGGTTAAAGTCCAAGAAGCATAGACAAAAGCATGGAAAGGCGGATGTTCTAGACAAAGTTGACTACCGTGCTTCTTGCAATAGAATCAGTAATTTGAGCTTAAACAAAAATTTTGGGCTTTGCTTAGCGTTGCTTTGAGCATTGGTTTGATTTGCACTTTTTGGTGGTATTTTTAGCACCTTTTACATTTTTTTAATTAGCTAGGAAGGATTGGATAGAGTCCAAAATTTGTTGATTAAGTTCTACGAGTCCTAGAAGTGACGAAATCACATTTGCCGATTTGAAGTACAAACAAATTGTTCCATGAACTCTTTTGAAGGACCACAATGGGTTAACTTTTTTTGCAAAGCAAGAAGCATATATAAAAGCATGGGAAGACAGGTGGACTTTACAAAGTCATCAACCGTGTTTTTTGCATCAATCACCGGTTTGAGCTTAAATGAAGTTTTTGGGATTTGCTTAGCCTTGCTTTGAGCATTGATTTGATTTAATATTTATTGTGGTATTTCTAAAACTGTTTACACGTTTTCCATCCATTGGTAATAATAGGATGGAGTCTTAGACTTGTTGGTCAAGTTCTAAAAGCACTAGACATAAAGAAATTGCATTTGTCAATCTAGAGTCCAAATGGATTGCTCCACAAACTTTGGTTAACCTTGCTTTGGGCGTTGATTTGGTTTAAACTTTTTTGTGGTGTTTCTAGGATCTTCTACACGTTTTCCATCAGTTGCGAATGATATGATAGAGTTTAAAACTTGTTAGTTATGTTCTAAGAATATTAGACATGACGAAATCGCATTTACCAATTTGAAGTCCAAATAGGTTGTTCAACAAACTTTTCTTGAAGTCTCACTTTGGGTTAACTTTTTGAAGTCCAATAAATATAGATAAATGCATAGGAAGGCGGGTGGGCTAGACAAAATCTTTCAATGTGCTTCTTGCTTCAGAATTATCGGTTTCAATTTAAATGAAGATTTTGGACTTTGCTTAACCCTACTTTGGTCATTGATTTGTCTTAATCTTTTGTGGTGTTTCCAAGACCTACTTGTTTTCATCAATTGGAAAGGATAAGATCGATCATAAGACACGTTCCTTCAGTTATAGAAGTCTTAAACGTGATGAAATTACATTTACCAATTTAAATTTTAAATGGATTGTCCAACAAACTTATCTTCGAAGTCCTCACTGGGTTAACTGTTGAAGTTCAACAATTATTTATAAATGCTTAGGATGACAGGTGCACTTGACAAAGTCCTCCAACGTTCTTCAAATTCAAAGTTGCTGGTTTAAGTTTAAATGAAAAATTCGTAATTTGCTTAACCTTTCTTTGAGCAATTATTTGCATTGAATTTTTTTGTGGTGATTCTAGGACAATTATTTGCATTGAATTTTTTTTGGTGTTTCTAGGACCTTTACATGTTTTTTTTGGAAACGATATGATAGAGTCTAAGACATGTTGGTTAACTTTAGAAGTGCAAGTATAACGAAATTGCAGTTCAAATGTGTTTTCCTGCTTAAGTTTAAAAGCGCTAAGCATAACAAAATTGCCGACACTTTCCTTAAAGACCCGTATTGGGTTAACTTTTCGGAAGTTAAAGAACCATAGATGAAAGTGAGGGAAAGCGTGAGGGACTCAAAACAGATAGCTATGGACAATGTCCATTTAAGGACATTTCCCTAAATGAATATTGCCCTATATATATATATATATATATATATATATATATATATATATATATATATATATATATATATATATATATATATATATATAAAGCTATGGACAGTTCCATTTGTTTTAATGGAAGACAAAGAAACCACATTATTTTTACATAGAATTAGTACATTTTAAATGTCCCTCAGACATTGGGGGGCGGGCGGGGGTTCAAAGTTTGGTGTTCATTTAAAAATGAAAATCAGAATGATAATGAATAGAAAAAAGGCCAGTTACAGAAGAAAATAGATACCTTATTCCTCCGCCACTCTCTCAATTTGAGTTTCACATATTGTTTCTCAGTAAAAAAAAATTACTTTATATTTCTCTATGAATGCTTAACAAAATTGTATAAGCTACTGCATGTCCCCTTCATGTCGGTAATCAGTCATGCCATGTCATGTGTGGCGCATTGCATGTTCGGTTCTTAGAGCTCTGTGTTAAGAATTGTTTAATAGGAAATATATTTACCACCACAATATTTGATTCGGTTCATCTCATAGACATCAGTAGGTGAGACTTAATGCTCACCACCCAGCCCGTTATTCTTGTCATATGATATTGCAAAGTCGAATATACATCATCCTCTCCATTATCTCTCATGAAAGGTTAAATAGCCATATTCATCAGAGCAGTTGAAATCGTGTTACCCATCCGAATTACCTATCAGACAAAACAGAATCACTCCAAGACAGCATAACATCCCGAACAACTGACGGTAAATCTGTAAGAAATACAAAAGTCATGAGTTAAGAATTGCCACCAGTATATGTACGCATGCGTGTATATATACTGCATGTTTATACATGTGTGACACAATGTGATATGCATATATACATATATACTTATATATATATATATATGTGCGCGCGCGCATATATATACATAGAGTTAAGTCTAATCTATGCTTCAATCAGAAGCCAACGACGTCCAGGATAAATAGGCGTTACCTTGTACTAGTTCCACAGCTACCGATGGTACATCAATTTGATCTTCCAGCAATTTGTATACGTCAACCAACTAAACAAAGAGCATTTTGTTTCAGTCCACCATGAATTACAGTCCATCCATCATATCAACAACAACAAGCATCAGGAAATTGCATACCTCTTGAATGTGAAGTTTCGAATCTTCAGTAAAAGCTAGCAGCAGCTGCCTACGAATACTTTCATCAAGTAAAAAAAGTCGAGCTCCATCTTTTATCGTGTCCGTGAGGTCCAATTTTCTTACAAGTTGCCTGTCTGTTAAGCTTTCCCTGATGAAAACAAATCAAAATGGAAATGTTATAGATAATGGCTACAATCCCTCTCAGATTCCAGAAGAACCAAGCGCTTCTTCCCCTCTTTATGTTTTGGGAAGGGTGAGGGTTTGAAGAAGTACAAGAAATAGAGAGACGGGTAGCATACTTGTTCCCTCCTTGCAATGCTGGGTTGCTGCTCATCTTTGCTACATTCTCTTTAGCAAGAATAATCAAATTCTCTAACCGTTTCCATTGGAAAACACCATCTTTAAACAAAACCTAGAAAATAAAACATGGAGATACATAAAAAATTGCAGAGACCAATTAAAAAAGTGGAGCAAATTGACTATGAACAACTACTCAAATAGCAACAAGACAACCAAAATTGACCATTCGTGCTTCTCTTTTGATAGTATTATCTCTTCTAGAGTCGAATCAATTTTCTTTTTCATTTTTTTATAACTACTTTATCCCTGAAAATATTTTATCCCTGAAAATATTTGAAACGATCAAGAGGATACATGAAAAATAGAGAGGCAGCAGACTGTAGGCTGAAGAAAGTGCATTTCTTGTACATTTCAGAAGAAGTATGACCGTATATATGTACATAAAGAATCAGTCAGATTCCGAGATTGAAGGAATTAAGTATTTACCTAGTATCCTATCAAATATTCAGGACATAAATATATATGATCACAAGGATAGGATATACTCGTCATAAATACTTAGATATTACCAGATATTCTATCTAATATTCTAACGCTCCCCCTCAAGCTGGAATGTAGACATGTTCCATTCCCAACTTGGTTACAAGAGCTTCAAAGCTTGGTCTAGGGAGACCCTTGGTGAGGACATCTGCAACTTGCTGTTTGGTAGGGATGTAAGTCATCCAAAAGCTTCTATCATCGTTTTTTTCTCGAATAAAATGGTGATCTACCTCCACATGCTTAGTTTAATCATGATGGACTGAATTATAAACGATGCTAACGGCAGCTTTACCGTCACAATAGAGCTTCGTAGGAATGGTACTACAGGCTCTTAGTTCTTCTAGCAATCTTCTTAACCAAACGCCTTCACACACTGTGAGGCAGAAAACGAAATTCTTCCTCTGCACGGCTTCGTGCCACAAGGGTTGCTTCTTACTTCACAAAGTAACCAAGTTTCTCGATGTATAATGTACAATATTCTAAACCCGACCTTCCGTGTGTAGGAGATCCTACCCAGTCCTCATCAATATATATCTCAAGGTCTTTCTGGTCCCTTTTCTAGAAAAGTAGTCTCCTACAAGTTTTTCTTTTTAGGTATCTTGAGATACGATACACTGCTTCAAGATGTCTCTTTTAGAAGAGTGCATAAATTGGCTCACAGTGCTAACTGCAGAAGCTATATATGGACGTGTATGTGCCAGGTAAATGAGTTTGCCAACTAGTCATTGATACTGCCCTTGGTCTCCCTCGCGTCCCCTATCATGGGCTAGTTTGTTGTTTGGCTCCATAGGTGTGTCAACTGGTCGACAACCCAGCATGCCAATCTCTATTAAAAGATCAAGCACGTACTTTCTCTAAGAGGAAGATACCCGAAACATTTCTTGCCACCTCTATTCCAGGAAAGTACCTGAGTGACCCTAAGTCTTTCATTTCGATTTTTTCTAGCAAGGTAATTATTCAGTAGGTCAATTTCAACGTGGTCATCTCCAGTGTAATCATATCATCAACATACAAATAGCTTGCTTCCCATTAGGAGCATGCTTGTAGAACATCGTATGGTCAGATTGTGCTTGATGGAATCATAGCCACTTCGGGGTGACTGTTTCAACCTATAGAGTGATTTGTTTAGTTTACATACTAGGTCTCTGTCTTGCTGAAATCCTGGAGGAGTATCTGTGTATACTTCTTCATGCAGGTCCCCGTTTAAAAAGGCATTTCTCACATCTAGTTGTTATATTGGCTAATCAAGACAAGTTGTCAATGATAGAAGTACCTTTACTGAGTTCAGTTTTGCCACATGAATGAAGGTTTTTTTTCAGTCAACTCTATATAGCTGAGTGAAGCCCTAAGCGACCAGCCTTACTTTATATATGCTAATACTCCCATTTGTGTTGAACTTAATGGAAAACACTCATTTAAACCTGACTGATTTCTTCCCAGTTGGTAGTCTTATCACGTCTCATGTGTTATTTCTCTCCAGTTTCATTTCTTCTTGGATTGCTTGTCTCCAGTTTGAGTCTGTTAGTGCATTTGTAATATTTTTTGCTACTTTAGTATATGTTAAAGCTATGGTGAAACCTTCAAATTCTGGAGGTAACTTCTTAGTAGACACAAACCATGAGATGGGGTATTGAGTACATGTTCTTTTACCTTTTCTCAAGCAATGGGTAGATCCAATTCTGTAGAATTTTGACCGTCTATAAGATCATCTGTAGTTTCTGTAGTTTCTATAGAAGTCTAGCCTTCTATAAGGTCATCTATAGTTTCTACAGTTTTTGTACCAAAGGTAGGCACTCTTTCTAGGAGAGAGACAGATCCAAGGAAGTGGGTTCCCTATTATTCGAGATTGCTTCCTGCAAGAATAAACAAGCAATCGGGCCTTTTATAGTGCTATTTCTCCCCCTGAAGCACTGTTTGGGAGAGGGGATAAAAGCAATGCTTCACTTGTAGTGGTATTGTATGAGAAAACAGGGAATGTAGAGGGAGAGACTTTCATATTATATCAAAGGATGATCCTCTAGGAGAGACTATTTTCCGGACTCTTAGCATCATTGGTTGATGTTTTGTTGTTCATCAAACATCAAGGAAGGAACTACAGCTATTAAGCCTTGGTTTAATGTTTATCAAAGCATGAATTGATGTTTTCCATCTCGAGATAGATTAAATCCTCCTCTTAGAGATTGTTAAAAGTGGAAGTAACACCCTACTCCTAAGATATAACCACGAGTGGAAATAATTTCAATTTCATTGAAAATAGTAGACTGAAGACGACTCAGTTGTCATGGATATAACAAGGACTGGAAAATAATCCCTGCTCCTGCTCCTTAGATATAACCAGGAGTGAAAGTCATCTCATATCCCAATAGCTTGGACTAAAGTGGAAAGAGAATACCCTACTTCAATAGCTTGAACTAGGATGGAAACAGACCCTGCGACACTGATGGATGAAGTCGCCTCAGTTGTCATAGAAGATATTTATGGCTCTATGGCACTAAAAAATAGAATAGGCAGTGTAGTCATGACTGAAGATTAGTAGAGGTCAATAATCCCCTGCTGCTGAAGCTTGGTTCGGAGTGGAGATGACTTTTGTATACTCAGGAACTAAAGAAAAAAAAATGAAGGATTGTCATTTTAAATAGAGCATGCTCTATTGTTGAGAATAAGTCATAAATTTTGAAAATCAGAATTGGAGGTTCTATTTACCACTGGTGCTTTAGATCACATTCTTCACGTGGGAGAAAAAGTAGTATTAGATTTAATGGCTATATTCTATTGATGAACAAAGGTTTCATCTACCTAATGACTATTAAAGAATAAAGAATAAACATACCATACTTACAGTCAGTATAATACTATTATATACAT
This sequence comes from Eustoma russellianum, assembly GCA_036186865.1. NCBI lineage: Eukaryota > Viridiplantae > Streptophyta > Magnoliopsida > Gentianales > Gentianaceae > Eustoma > Eustoma russellianum. The sequence continues at coordinate 21,522,704 of AP025053.1, forward strand.
GTGTACATATTTTATTGTTCACTTATACATATATTTTCCTGTACATTTCTACACCTTCCAAGAATCTGCAGAGTACTTGATGCTATTAATTACTGAGTGTCTTTTCTAATATGTCGTTAGAGACGCTTGTTCCTCTCTTTCCAGATGCTATAGACTGAGATTGAAAACCCAAAGAACAATATCTTTCCGGAATTTAGAGCTCTATGTGTTGCAAAGGGAGAGCCAATTGATTATGTTTTGCCAGTTGTAAATCCTGTCCTTGCATTTCATTTGCTTTAGAACTCTACTCTGCACCTTTGCAGTGTAAGGGCATTGAAAGAAAATGTGTTCATGGTCTTCCATGTACATGTCACACAAGACATGTGAGTTAGTTTGAATCAATCCCCAATTCAAGAGTTTGTCTTATGTATTCATCATCTTCCAACATCCAAGCCAAAGTATGATTCCATAACGTGGAATATGATGATTACACCAAACAATTTTTTCCCATTAAGCAATATGTAGAAGAGGTTGAAGGGCCTTTATAGCATTTTCTACAGAAAAAGAAGTGTTAGGCTTCCAGATCCAGAAATCCTCCTAGTGTCTTATACAAATTATCCTGTAAGCTTGGCTAAATAGAATTACTTGATCATCCCATCCTTTACCATATGGAAGCCTCCACTCATTCCCACAATCACCATTGAAACTCTGCCATCCTCTAGAATATTTAGTTTCCCCTTCAATTCTAGATGATTACTTTTTTTTGGTCAAAAGACGTACAACTTTTATCGCAATCGAAATATAACAAAAAAAAAAATTCTAGATGATTACACTTATAGTGTCTCATGAGTGCCATGGGGTTGTTTCAAAAGGATGTAGAAGATCCATTTCTTACCACCCTTCTAACATAGTGAGCATATTTATCCCTTAGCCAAAGGGATCTTTTCCAAAGCCAAGAATCAGAAGGCTTGTCTACGATATCGATTTGCCTCTTAAAACGACTGTACGAACCCACTTGACCCAAAGACTCTCTTTGTGCTCATATATATTTCATATATTTTTTAATGATGTATGCATTATTTACAAGTATCATCAGAGTTACCAAATCCTCCACTATCCTTACGCTGGCACGCAGTGAACCTCTCTACTTTTGCTCTTTTAGTACCCCCGCTCCCCAAAGAAAAGACATCAAGATTTTCTCTATTTCTCTGATGATTCTCCTAAATAAGAAGTAGGAAGTAGTCCAGTATCTACATATGGCTAAAAGGACTAAGTTGATAAGCTACAATCTTCCTCTATATGAAAGTTTTAAGGTTGTCCAACTTCGTACGCTACTTTAGATCTTGTCCAAAGTGCTCCATAGTCTGAGTATGACAGTTTGCTGGCAATAAGCAGAACCTCTAGGCATCCGATGGGGAGGTTTCTTCATTCCCAATATATCAGCTACTACTTCCTTTCCATAACAGGTTATACCATATGTAAATACTTAACATTTTTGTAGATTTAGCTGAAGTTCTGAGAGGGATTGGAATTCATCAAGTGTCTCTTTTATGACCGTTACAAAGTGGGTATCTACATTTGATAGAATAAATAAATCATCTGCAAAAGTCAAAGAAGAATTTGGATGAGATTTGTAATGAGAGTTTATGATCTTCCCTTTTAAGAATTGAGTGAAACCTTTCATGATAAGGATGAAAAAGGCATGGAGATAAACGGTCCCTTTGTCTAAGCTATCTTGTTGCTTTGAAGTTTCCAATCGATGCTCCATTCAGATTAATAGAAAAAGAGGTTGTAGAGATACAAAGCCAAATCCATTTAATGTAATCACCTTCAAGATTATCAGCTAACGGTGTCAAGAGCCTTTATAATGTCTACTTTAATTGCACAATACTTTGGACCACCTATTCTCTTGTATTTTTTGACAATTTCATGCATCAGAAGGATATTCTTTTGAATGATTCTTCCTTTGACAAATGATTGATTTTCATCCACAAGGAAGGGACGAAGAGGTTTTAGCCTATTAACCAGCACCTTGGAGATGACTTTGTAAGTAACATTGCAACATAAAATGGACCTAAATTCCTTCATTTTGATTGGGTTTCCAACTTTAGGAATCAGGGATACTGCAGTGGCATTTATAAAGTAGTAGATGAAATTCTCTTTAAAAAAAACTCAAAGGCATCAATGCAATCTTCATCCAGTAGAGAACAATTATCCTTAAAGAATTCTAATATGCAACCATTAAGTCATGGCGTACTATATGGCTTCATAGGGAAAACGACATCTTTGATTTTTTTCTTGGAGAGGGAAGAATACAGATTCTAATTTTGGACTCAGACAAAGTTCTCCTGGTCCAATTTTAATCCGCATGAGAGGGAGCTGTAATTTGTTTTTCAAAGAAGTCAAAGGTCATCACATTATCATGCTCATAGTCCTCAATCATAATACCCTCCTCATTCTATAGTTTAAGTATTTTATTCCTAGCATAGTGTGCTTTAACTATTCTTTGGAAAAACCTAATGCTTTTGTCTCCCTATTTCAACCACTTAATCTAACACTTTTTCCTGAAAGGTCTTCAAATGACAGTAGTTTAGTATAAGCCTCCATTCCTCATCCTCATCCTCATCCGGACCCAGTATATCCCAATGAAAGCAAAAGCTATCGTTAGGGTCTGGGGAGGGTAAGTGGTAGGCAGACAATACCTCTATCCCAAGGGATAGAGAGTCTGCTTCCAGTGAGACCCCCGGCTCTATATGTACCTGTATAGATGATATAATAATAATAATAATAGAGATATGTTGTGCTAGTGTGTTAGTGAGGAAATTCAAGAAATACAAAGAAAATACAAAGTATAAGCCTCCATTGAACTCTTCAAATCAATATGTAGTTGAGAATTGAAACGGTCTTTCACCATATCTCCTTGAACTTCTTTAGCATTAACCTATCATTTTCAGCTCTGTGATTTTCCTAAATTTCTCTTTGTTCAACTTATTTAGAGGATCTTTTAGTCTCGTTAGCTTCTTTCTTAAGAAAATCAAGCACTTCCCTTTTTTCAGCTTTCCAACTGTCTTTTAAAATGTTCTTGAAACTTGAGTTTTTCATCCAACCCTTCATGAACTTCCTAAATTTCTCTTTGTTCAACTTATTTAGAGGATCTTTTAGTGTCTTTAGCTTTTTTGTTAAGAAAATCAGGCAATTTCCTTTTTCTCAGCTTTCCAACCGTCTTTTAGAATATTCTTGAAACTTGGGTGTTTCATCCAACCCTTCATGAACTTGAAGGGCCTGGGACCAAATGTAGTCTTCATCTGAACAGACAGAACCCTAGAAGAGAGATCAGAGAAATTAGGAGCTTCATAATCCAATTGGAAGTGATGAATTTGACTTTTACATTATTCATTACATAACATATGATCAATTTTTGTATACACTCTCTTGCTTGTATCTGTGTTGTTTGACCAAGTGTATTCAAACCCTCTAGAGAGGATGCTAATCATGTCAATATCTTTAATCTAATCAATGGATTCTTTAATTGCATTCTTGTCAATCCTCTTCGTACTGGTTTTCCCCTGTCCATCGAGAATGATATTGGAATCTCCCGTTATTAGCCAAGTCTGATCCCCATATAGTTGGCGTTGGTAGTGTAGTTCCCTCCATAGGTCTCTTTTCTATTGCTCCTCTCATTGTATCCATGTACAACAGTTAGGATGGACTCCTCATCCTTTGAAGAGATTAAATCTTATTTTGCAGGTAATGGATTGTTCATTATAGTACAGTTGTTTATCCTCAAAGAGGTTTGGGTTTCAAGTTATCCAAAATTCTTGAGACAGTACTAGGCATCATATTATGTAGTACCTCCTAATGTCTGAATACTTCCCTAATTATGCTGTTGATTTTCCTTTGTCTTATCTTAGCTTCCAATAGTCCTATGAGTCCAATATTTTTTCTCTCTGATATTTTCCTTAACTTCTTATTGTCTTAAACATGAATTGAATCCTCTAATATTCCAGCAAGCTAGCTTTATAACCGTTAGGATTTGGTACCTCTTGGTCTTTTCCTGTTATTACCCTAATATAATGGCTGATTGGAGGGATACCTTTGTCCATCTTGTTCCCTTCCACACTATCTAGCTGACTAGAGAAATCCTCACTATCGTATGCTTTTGATTTTGAGGAGCTTCCCTTTACAGGAGCAGCTCCTTTTTTCTGTGCTTGTATACCAATTTTTTTAATCGTAATCTCACTTTTTTCTCTGATCTGAGTAAGCATATCCATCATCAAAAATGGCAGTTTACCCTGTATGTTTCATCCTTTTTTCATTGAACTTGACCTTTGATTTTGTTGAAGCCTGAAACATGTCCATGTAGGACAGAATTATCTAGTAAGTCATCCGTAGAGAGATGTTTATTTTGGTCCGCATTTATATCATTATCAGAGTAATCCTCAGCTTCTTCAAAGGAAGTATGAGAGGAATACACCTACTCCCATCACTAATTTGTTTTTTTGTGGTCTTTGTCCTCATCATGATCATCTTCCTTGCTGCTTTGGCCTTGATGACACTTGTTTGGATCAGCATCCAATTCAGCAAAAAAAAATAAACTTGTTGATATTACTTTTAGAGGGAACCTCATTTATTAGCCTAACGTTTGGCGTATTACTCAGTTAGCAGCCTAACGTTGATGAAACTCACTTAACACACAGTCTTTGTCGATAATGGCTCACTTGTAGCCAGTCACCGAAAGATGACTTACTACAACAGGTTTTCTGTTTTTTTTTTTAAATTTCATTTTTAAAAAAATGTTATTATTATTTTGAGTTAATTGCACCTGGTATCCATTCTTTTCCACCAAGTTTTAAGTAGCATCCAATGTTTCATGAAACACACTTGCCATCCAGACTTATAGGGTTAATAGACACCTGTCATCCTGCAACCGGGAAAGCACCTCCTATAGGCGGTTTTTAGCATTTTTTCTTTTAATTTTAACCTTTAAGTCATTGGCGGCAAAGAGTTTTCAATCATGGTTAAAGCCTCATTCCCTCCTTTATACCAACCGAATCCTCCCTCCAAAATTGACCTCCTCCTCCACCACTTCCTCTTTTAATAACCTAGACGTCAACCTCTCCTTACTCAAAGCACCCTTCTTTCTTTGCTTTTTCTTCTCAGCAGCAGCTGCAGCAGCCTCCGCCACTGCTGCCGCCTGCAGCCTAGCAGCAGCCCTTTGAGTGCACGCCCTTGAAGGCCTCTCCCTCCTAACTATTTTCTTATCACCATCCTTACTAACATGGTCACTCTTACTGCCAAAGTTACCATTTTTTTTAGTACAATTCGTAAGCTTTCATTATAGTGAAATCCTATCATTACATTTCCTAGACCAACAAAACAAAACGAGAACAAAGCATAATTCCCAATAAACAACCCAGATCCAAATCTCAGCCGCCGAAACCATACAGAGTCCTGCCCTGCCTCTTCAATGCATAAACAATATCCATGGCGGTAACAGTCTTTCTCCTAGCATGTTCCGTGTAAGTAACAGCATCACGGATGACATTTTCCAAGAAGATCTTCAAAACTCCTCTGGTCTCCTCATATATCAGTCCACTGATACGTTTCACTCCGCCTCTTCTTGCCAGCCTTCTGATTTTTATCATTAGCTTCGACATGATTTGCATCAATCCTTGGTGGGCTCTCTTTATCCTGGGAGCTATTGCTTTGGGAATTTCCGGATGAAGAAGAGGGACGACGGTCAGACATAACGCCGGAGAAAAAAAGATCGAGGAGGAAATCCTCTAGCGCGCGGGTACATGAAAGATCATGGACTTGAATACAAAAATGAGCACGGATTTGCACAAAGAATGAAATAAAAAAAAACTCGGAAGAAGAACAAGAAGAAGAATCAGTAGGAGCAGAAAAGCACCGCCGGAGTGAAATTCAGCAGAAGAATAGGGATTGAATTCATAATACTGGCATTCTTGGTCACAATATTTAGCAAATGAGGTAACTGATGATCAACTGGGTTCAAAGAATGCGATAATTCGGAAAAGAGTTCAGATTATGGGGAAGAAAGACTGCGGGGAGGGGAGAAACTGAATGTGGTAAAAGTTGAGATTTTGTTAATAGTGAATCTTGGTGTTTTGCACGGTCACGATGAATGGTAGATTTGTGAGGAAATTGAAGGCCGGGGTAATGATATGTGGAAGTAGCAATGGAAGTGGAGATTTTTCTTCAATGGCGGGAATTGGGTGAGGCTGCAAGTGTGGCTCAAATGACGGGCATTATTTTAACAGAGGAAGATTTCTTCAAATAGTTTGACAGAAGGACAAATATGACTTTCTGTTAGAATTTGCTCTGTCAAGAATTTTGATTTTGTTTTTCCTTTAATTTTGAAGGTAAAATAGTGAACTTTGGTTAAAGTCGGGTTAAAAGTATGGTTAAGTCCGGTCAAAGGTCGATTTTAGCGGTCAACGGTCGACCAGCAGGTCATCCGGATGTCAGGTGTCTATTAACCCTATAAGTCTGGATGGCAAGTGTGTTTCATGAAATATTGGATGCTACTTAAAACTTGGTGGAAAAGAATGGATACCAGGTGCAATTAACTCTTATTATTTTCTTTTCCTCCAATGTCACTCTTACTCCTCACACCCATTTTCCGTTAAAATTGTTTTTCCCGCTTAATCGACGGAGGTTTTTCAACATTACAAGTATGTCTTTCCCTTCTTACTCCCCTAGTATGCATAAATTCTGTCACTTTCCAATTTCTCTGTCTCTTTCCGATTGGCTTAAGCCTCGCCTTCCCTCTGATTCATTTGCGGCTTGGGGAGTTAGGCCAGGAACTAAGAATATTCACAATCTCTGTCTTGAGGTCTCTGAAGGCGAGACTTTGCTTACTGATTCGTTGCCTCCTATAATAGTGTTGAAGTCGTCAATGTTATAGTCATCAGGAAGCCGAGAAGGTGCTTGTGGAATCACATCAAGATTTGTCCAATGGTCATGTTCGCAACCGTTGCCAGCCTTTATCGGATAAAATGAAGCATGGGGAATTTGTTGAGGACACGGTTTATAGAGCTGTGAAAGAAGAGCTCGGCTCTATAATAAAGTCAAAGGTGGAATCGTTTGAAAACTTCAATGTTGACGGCGGTGATGTGTTAGGAAATCAAACGAGATCACTGCAAAACGCGCAGCGGAAAAACAAAACTTGATCTCCGATTTCCTACCAAGGATCCATGTTGTTCGTTTAGTCGATGAAAGAAACTCAAAAATTACCTCCGAAGATTCGAAATCCGCAGATGGAAGAGGTGCGAAATCACGAACACCCTCTGTCGGCATCCACACGAATGCTTCTGCCCGGAGTGCTAGCTCTTGAACGGCGCGGCTGAGAGAACTCGCTTTTCTCCAAAAACGGCTCTAGGGTTTCTATTGTTTTCGTGTGTATTTCGTATGTCTCTATGTACGAGATACATAGATATATATATATACACATATATGGATATTAAAAACCGAGTCCTAATCGGTTTCGTTGATGCCAATCAAAATCCATATCAGATATGGATTCTGTCAGGATATTCAAAATCCATATCAGATATGGATTCTCTCATTATTATCCGACAGCATATATATATGTATACATATAACCACAAAAACGAAAATAATAATAATAATAATAATAATAATAATAATTAATATCCAATATTAATATTATTAATATTATTAATCTCAGCCTTACGCATTCTTGTGTGTGACCCGATAGGCCCATATTAATTGGCCGTTGATTAAATCTCTATTAGACCAACAAGTCGTAATTGGCCTCTAGCAAGGCATTACAACTACCCAATTAATACGAGTAAAGTCCAACTAGCCTAATAATAGTACATGCATTAATCCCTTTGTCACACGATATCTAGTTTGAACATAAGTCATGGTCAGCGTCATACTTATATAGTTCAAACATATGATTACTCGATCTCTAAGTAAACTGATAAAACAAATGATATTGATCACACTATCAATTCATTTGAGCACGGCCATGCATTTCACAGTCTCACTAATCGAGGGGCCCAAAGATATCACTCTCAAAAGAGAGGGACAAATTCTATCTTGATTGTTCAATATCCTCTACATAATTTCTATCACATTCAATCATGACCTTTATTATTATCCAGTTACGAATAACGTTTGATCATGTCAAAATATAATAGTCCTTATGTTGGAAACTATGACAATCTCAAGTCAAAGGATTAAAACATGACTATCATGAGATTTACTTATGACGTTAATCCATGTAGTAATCTCATGATGGGTCTATCCAATACACTGTTCTCTAACAAGTATCTATGAGATTGATTTGTATCACCACACACATAATCATCTCATGATTATCAAATCAATACTCATACTGATTATAAATTATTTTATCTCTATAACAATAATGAATCAGGGACATATATCAAAATTGTGTAACATACTAACCAACAATAATGATAATAAAACCTCTTTTATTAATAATAAATGTATAACATAAATATCCAAATCATGGCCTAGGGCACATACACTAACATGATGTTGTTAGATGATTCCTGGTTTGTATATCAAAAAGGTAGAAGAGCATTTTTCCTGAGTCTTACCCGGGAATTGTTGTTCTTTCAAAAATATAAATGAAGAAAAAGGAGAGAACGCGAAGCAGCGGCAGCAGAAGAATAGGAAGAAAAGTAGTTGACGATATTCTCTACCTCTTAGAGGTGCTTTCTAGGGCTGTCCCTTGGTGGTTCTTTAATATCAAAGCAAAGAAGGCAATGAAAGTGGCGAAAATTTCCATTCAAAAACTTTAATCTTTTATTTCCACAGAAACTATGTAAAGACTGGGTTGAGTAATTTGATGTGGCGAGATCTTAGTGGTGAATGGTGGAGGTGGCGGCATTGGAGGAGGAGAATAGGGATGAAGAAGATGAAGTGGAGGGTAATATTGTCTTTTTATTAATTTAAAATAATAATAACATTTTTTAGAAATAAATTTTTTTTTTAAAAAAAAAAAAGAAAACCTGCTGTAGTAAGTCATCTTCCGGTGACCGGCTACAAATGAGCCATTATCGACAAAAACTGTGTGTTAAGTAAGTTTCATCAACGTTAGGCTGCTAACTGAGTAATGCGCTAAACGTTAGGCTAATAAGTGAGATTCCCTCATTACTTTTATTACTTAAAGAAGAAATTATTTTGTTAGTTCCTTCGCTATTTCATTGATCTTTTTTACTTTTAGCTTTCAGTGGGCTTTTATTTGATGAAGAGAGGAACCTTATCCAAGTCCTCCACTCGCTTCCCACTTTGAGTTTGCTGTTGAAAGGTACCCTCTATTTGGTTCAGTCCCAGCATCATAGTTGTGACCAAAGGTTTTATATGTAGCATACTGTATAGGCATCCACTCATATGTTGTTTGTGGTGAAACTTACTTGCCATATTCGTCTATGAGTTTCCCCTTGTTAGGAAGTTCATCTCCAGTTTTAATTTCTACACAGGTACTAGCACAAGTAATGCATGATAAGTCGAGGTTGTAATTGTAATAAATAAAATGTTTTGCGGCGGTTAACTGGTTTGACTAGATATAGGATTGTTGCAACATACTGGAAGATATGCAGGTATAATTTCATAGATAATCCCAACCGATCAGCTTAAAGGGATAATATTGCAATTAAACATAACTTAACAACAAAAAAGAAAAACATATACACGTGCTACTCCAGGAATAACTTTTCGAGAGAATGGCTAGCTCAGGAACTAACCTCTCTTAATCTAATGATTCATTTTCCTGTTATACGTTGTTTATCTAGCTTCACTTAGATCCCAAGCTTTGCTGTGTACCAAGTTTTTTAATAATTGGTTGAATTCTGTTTTAGATGCAAGCTCAGGAACTCCAAGACCCACCTTATTTTTTGTGGTTCATTTTCCAGTTATATATTGTTTGTGTAGCTTATCGTAGATGACATTCTGTGCCAAACTTTTACCAAGTACCAAGTTTGTCGCCTTATTCGTTTCATCTATTTTAGATAAGAACCCCTATTTCCTCCAAACCGGTTAAGACATGCTTGGAAACCAATATTTTCAACAGGAAATGATATCACTTCTCAAATTCGAAAAAGGAAATAGAAAAATCTGGTTTGGGAAAATAACTTTTACGCTTATCTTCTTTACATACAAAGCATTAAATCCAATACAATATGCACAATACCCGACACAAACTAAAGGATATTCATTTTAACTTTCTTGTGTCCAACAAAATTTAATTCTAAAAATATCACATCCAAACACACCTGATGTTTCAATTGCAGATTCAGAAAACAAAACCACTAGTTGTGAAGCTATGAAATGATTAAGCTGAAACTTACACTGATCATTTTTCAACTTCACCAGTCAAACAAGTAACAAACGTTGGCCATGCCCGTTATTTACTGTTCAAGAAACTAAAGGATTCATGTGCTATAAGTTAATAGCAGCATTTCTATACAATATCTTGCCACAGCGGATATTTAGCAAAATATCAGCAACAGTTTCCACCAAAAGCATTTGTAACATATGCTGTGCCAATTAATTATGTCATGAACAGATACAGGAAATTGTAAGTTTAGGGACACAACCACTCCCAAAATCAAAATTTGATATCCTATGCACACTGAAAGTATCAACTAATATAAAATCAAATCAAATATTAAAAACAACGGAGACCTGTATAAGACGTTCACGCAAAGCCGGGTTAGGATCAGTCAAGAGACGCTTTGCCACATAAGGATATGCAACCTGCCTCACAATAATGATGAATCATGTTGTAAGAAAGAGAAAACAATAGATTGATACCTGAAAATTTTTCGCACTGTCATATAACATTTTGAAGTCTAACTATCATTGCGCAACACCAAACAATGGAATGACTCTTTCTTTATTAGACAAAAACTACATGTACTATTTGTAGGATGTGGACATAAAGGCAGTAAAAAAAAATATCCCTCATATGATACCCATATCAAGAGGCCAGTATAATGATTGACAATACAAGTTTTCTAAATCTTATAAGAACTCGTCTTCACTTCAGCTGCCTTGTCAAAAGCAGTACACCTTCTTAGACCCAAGGATGATCAAGATAATATTTGAAGAACGCAAAAGGAGAAATATCACAAGGCTCACCAAAAAAAAAAAAAAGAGTACGTCCACATCTCCATACCAACAAGCTCGTATCTCTCTAAATATGTGTCGTTCAAATGGAGTCCGAGATTAAAATTAATGAAACAATGATCATAAGACGTCATGCTAGCTACCAATTTTCCATATACTATCCGGTGAATTATTGAGAAAAGTAACTGCAGCGTATAACTAAGAACACATGTAAAAAGAATTATAGACCTCCTACCAAGGGTAATGCTCAAGGAAAAATTAAAAGGAGTTGTCTTCGCAAGCTTCATGCATAAATCAATCGAAAGATGGTGAAAAATTCCGCAGCTCTTTTACAAAAGCACCTTTGAACGCAATGGAACACAATGCATGCAGATGTAACATAGCATAACCATATTCCTCACCTCCAGAAATTTGAAGTCAGGCTGCAGTGTTAAACAAATGCCTTCTTGGGTCAATAATGAACGGATAACCAAGGAAAATCTCTCAGGAATGCGAATTGGGTAGTTATATACTAGTTGATTGAATTTCCCTGCACAAATAGAATGACGAAAAAATTAACAAAACTATGAAATTGTAAAATTGATATTTCATGTGATTAGAAACCCCACTTGCAATAAATTTAACCCACAGTATGTTTTTCTTGTGAATTCAAACTTCATTGATTATCGTAAGGATTTACCATATGAGATCGGGCAATCATCACTGGCCCCAGAAACAAAGCAAAAAAGGAAAAAAAGAAAAAAGAAAAATCACCTGGTGAGGAATCCTTTTCTTCCCTGTATGTGTGTGTGTGTGTGCGTGTGAGCATGTTTATCACTATTTATTACTACACCTCCAAAGAAATATGGATTCCAACCTAACCAGGTTCTAGAAACAGAGTTAGGCAAGGATTTATTAACTACTATCCTACCCTTAAAAACATTAGACTCGCCTCTTGAAACCTACTATTTCTAACCTTAACTTCTACTAGTCGTAATATATCAATTCTTTTACTCCTAATATAATTATATGCCCCAAACCCTAATGTTCCAAAAAAAACTAACTCGTTTCTTGGAATTGATTGCCTTTCTCCTACTCATTCCCCCTACTATACTTATTGATACCTGTGTCTTCCCCTTCCTCTCCTATATCATTTGTCATCTTCTCCACAACTTTTCCTTGTCAGACAATGCTATCTCCCCTTCACTTATTTTAAATGGCCTTACGGGGCTAATACTGAGATCCTTAGGCATGTGGGAATCTGCCTTCAAGCCACCTCATTCCTGCCCATGATGTAATTCCCCTTCATCTTGGGGAATCAACTATTCTGGATCCATTATTTCTTGCACTTCAATTTCGTTAAGTTCAGAATCCACTTATGCCAAGGCTTGAAACTTGTTTGGAGAGTAAAAGTCCTGCTTCTCTCCATGTTTATCATCTGAGTCTGAGTTTTCAAGAAGCATAGTTTCATTACTTTTCCTTCATCTTCCTTTTTACCATAACTTCCTGTTTATTCTCCTTTACAGATCCTTCATGACTAGGCTTGGTAGGTTATTCATCTTATCAAGCTTTTTCTTAACACTGTTACTAGCAAGCTCCTTGGCTTGGCTCTTATCTGCAAAATCCATTTGTTTTCTTCCCAGATTTTTCATGTTCTGGGGAGGTCTCCCTAAAAGTAGCTTTAGTGCTACTAGATAAGATATTTACCTTATCTAGGGCTCTTTGGGTAACTTAAGAACTTTTCACTGTGCAACTATCTAGTTTGGATAATGAATTCTTGACAAGTGTAGCTGTCGATTTTGATTGAGGTAAGTTTATTGCTAGCAAGAGCCCATGTTGTCAAGAACTCTTGCAATGAAGTACCAAGGACTGGAACCCCAAGATTTGTGTACAATTAGAATTAAGCTTTTAGTGCCTATGACATTATGGATTGATATAGCTCCAGAACAAAAACACTTCTTTTGGCTTGACAAATACTGAAAAAGAGGAAAATCTTTCTCCAGCCAAGTGCCTGACTGGCCCCTACTTGCTGCTCTGGTTATGAGAACACAATAAAGCATGTCTGCTACTTTGACTTGCGTTTTGGTCCACAGCCTCAGGTAACATGTCGTGTCAAACTAATCCATGTTACAAGACTGCAGCGGAATATTAGCATTAGACAATCTAATCATGTCATTCAACATCAAGTATACGAGACCAAGTGGGAGTGATGACAGAACTGTACTGGGCATTCTGCTCAGACTCCCAGATCTAACTCTAAGGGGAGAATCCCACTTGTAGTCTTTCATGTTTTCCAACCCTTTTGTTCTACCTCCAATGTTCAAAGTTCTCACTTTCGTCTATGTTAGCACAGTTGTGACACTTTTAAGATCATACATGTCTATGATAAAATAAAATAAAAACACTGCCAACAGAAGCAATCAAAAATGTATTTGATGACGTACTTGAATCAAATTGAATCAGAAAGATAGCTTTAACAAGCCCTAAGCATTTTGAAGTTAAACAGACCACGTGCTTCTAGATTAATTATGCATTTTCAAGTTCAACGGACCACATGCTTCTATATTAAACCTTTAGTTATTGACACCGTGATCCACATGTTGCTATGTTTAAAAGTGCTCCAAAATGTGTGAAATACATTATTTGCCCCTTAATCTCAAGAAGCCATGTCAACATGTGCAAATGTGATAATCAAGCTTCCTAAAATTGTGACAAACTGCAAATATAACAGGACCAAAGGAGAATTTAGAACATAGGAGACAGAAATGAGTTGGATGAAAACCATAAGGGACCACTACTGCTACTCTACAACAACAACAATCATACCTATTATATCCCAACGACAGCAAAAGCTATCACGGGTCTGGGAGGATAAGAGGCAGGCAAACAATACCTCCATCCCAAGAGATAGAGAGTTTGCTTCCAGTGAGACCCCCGGTCTATATGTACCTGCATAGATAGTACAATAATAGGAATATTCACTACTGCTACTCTCTTAACTCCAAATAGCATACAAGTTCAAAAGGAAGGTGGTTGCACTATCATATCCTTCTACCATGGCCTGTAAATGACTCAATCAATTGGGTTATTCTCAAGCAAATAAGTAAAAAACTTTCAGCTGCATTAGGCATGTGAAACTTGAACTCTCAAATCAACCCTTTCATAATTCAAAAGGCAGAGAATAATTAACACCATATTTGCCTTCAGATTCAAGGAAGAGCGGATTATCAAAGTACCAGTGACACTTCTAAAATTGAAATCAGCAAGTCCCTTTCCGAGAGAATTTTGCCATATAGCTTCCAAAGCTGGAACAATAGGAGAAACATCAGTTCCACTGGCTAGAAATCCGAGCCTGGTGAAATCATTCGCCATCTC
>AP025053.1:21542184-21604684 GCA_036186865.1 Eustoma russellianum
TTAAGTATATCTACAACCTCTAACAATTTACTACTTAGAGTTCCTACATTCCAATAGGTTATACATAAACTATCTTCCTTTTTCTTCCCCTTACCTATGCCCCTCTTCCTTAGACATGGTCTCACATAAGTCATAACTCCTTGTATCAATGATTGCAACTAAACCAAAACTAAAATCTTGTACCAAAAGACTTTTACTGGGAACAACTTTAGAGAGATTTTCTGGAAGGGAAAGTTCTCAAGAGAGATGTGCACTTTCAAATAATAAAATGACCCATATAATAGAATAATCAGTAAACCAATAGGACACTGAAAGGAAAAAACTTGGCTAGTATAAACAAGCCCCAATCAATGACAAAATCGTTAAAGTAAAACACACCCAAGGAGAAATGCAATGGTTAAAAAAAGATCGGAGATTTATAAATTCTCTGATTATGTGAAGCTATGACAAAGAGAAAAAACAAAAATCTCGGTTCTTGAGGAACAAAACGAAAAGATTGGCTCCCAATATCAAGCTTCAAATACCCATCTTCATCCTCCGTTCCTCCTATATACTAAAAACAGGCCCACCTAAACTGATTCACGAGAAGTTGCGGAAAATATTTCGAGTTATGTACCAAGAAACTAATTAATTCTCACCCACCCGAGAAAAGCAGACGCAAGAAAATCAAGAACCGATGCTTCCCTTCCAAAAAATTGTATAATCTAACGAGCAGAAGAAATAGGACAGTTCAAATTCGACTCAAGAAAGAATAGAACGCAACAGAAACAGCAAGGCCTGTAATAAAGAAAAAACAACACACAAGATTTCACGCGACAAAACCGATGACTGTAAGCTGAAGTACCTGTTGGAATGATGAAATTGCAAGAGAGAGGAAGAATAATGAGAAATTCAGACGCGGTTACGAAGAATTAGGGTTTGTTGTCCCCAAATGGAAAGATGAATACTTAAAAAAATCTCAAGAATTTCAGGTTTAAAGAAGCTTGCGGAGAAGGCTGCAAAGGCAACTCGGAAAGCTCAATTAGATCTAACCGTTGGCAAAGCCGATGTTGCTTTTCTGGACAATAGGGCCAGCGTTCAACATGGCGAAATCTCTTTAGTATATGGTTGCTCTGAGGAAGAAGGAAATGATCCTGAGAATCGCCTAATCTCAACGACCAGAGCAAAGCGGGTTCAATCCTCCCGGAATCTTTTGGAACATATATCTATATATATACATACACACACACACACACACACATATGTGTCTGTACATATATGTGTGTATATGTATATATGTATACTATACACATATATATACACATACATACCACACATATATATGCATACATATATATGCATAATACATATATTTACACACACACATATATACATATACACACACATATATACATGTATGTATGTGCATGACTGTATATTGTATGTACATGTGCATGAATGTAAATTGTATGTGCATACAATATACGTATACGTACATGCATACATACATGAATATATATGTTTGTGTTTGTACATGTATACACACATACATACAATATACATACACACAATACATATACATACATAAACATGTGTGTGTGTATGCGAAAAACCTTTAGGTGTAGCGGTTGAATAGCATTTCTCCCATCCTTGGATCTTAAGTTTGATTCCCCTCTCTAATTTTGTTTAAGAAAAAATTAATATATATATATACATGTATGTGTGTATGTATATATGTATGCGTACATATGTATAGACATATATATATATATGCCGATACACACATATACATATACATATATTTAGTCATACACACACACACACACATAGATATATATATATATATATATATATATATATATATATATACATACATACGTACACACTCATTTATGTATATGTGGATATATAAGTATACACTCATATGTATATACCTATGCATACATGTACACATATATATACGAATATTTAGTCATATACATACACATATACAAACAGACACATATATACACAGAACCCATATACAGATATATATATATATATATATATATATATATATATATATATATATATATATATATATATATATCATCATCCAGACCCAGTATATCCCAACGACAGGAAAAGCTATCGTTAGGGTCTGGGGAGGGTAAGTGGTAGGCAGACAATACCTCTATCCCAAGAGATAGAGAATATGCTTCCAGTGAGACCTCCGGCTCTATATGTACATGCATAAATGATATGATAATAGAGATATGTTGTGCTAGTGTGTTAGTGAGGAAATACAGATATATATATACACACACTTTTTTGTATGTTAAAATTTCACATAAAAGCCAAATTAGGCAACTTTACATAGTGGTTGTCAGGGGATGGCAACAGCAAGCACAACTTACTCAAAATACAAAGACACAAAGTGTTTACTAGCATAATCTTACCATAGTCTAGTGCAAAGCAAAAACCCCTCACATTTTTAAAAAATAAAGATAACAGAGATCCTCAATGTGTAAACAAAAGCAGCAGAGAGAAACTCCACTGAAGGGGAGCTACCAAAATTTACATAAGTTACAAAGGAAAGTATGGCCAGCATCCATTTCTATGCAGATAAAGTAGGCTCGTGTACAATTGCATCAGCCATATAAACTAGGTCCACAACACAGATCATTTTCTCCAAAAATATCATCATTCCTGACACATCCCCCCGGGAATGATCCCGAGTATCATCAGATGCTAGATCCATATATAAGTCCCAACCAAGACAAAAACTATAAAAAAGTGTGCAAAAACTAATAATTCCAACACCAAGAGACAACACCATTCCTCCCCTCAAACATTCTAAAGTCCCCCCCCCCCCCCTAAAACAAGAAATAAGTAGAGGGGAACATTCAAACAAGCATTCAAGAGGGTGTTTAAGTGTGTCAGGTCAGAAGATTTTGGTAGAGTGTGTCTCAAGCAGCAACACATGCCATTGGATTAAAAAAAAGAAAAAGGAGGGGACATAAGAAGAAATGGAATTAGCAAAGTAGAAGATTGGAACCTTTGACACCAAAGCAATACAAACTTCACAGAGCCTTCCATACTTGGGAGTCAAAAGAACCCAAACCCAACCAAAATGAGAACCTAATGTATTTGAGATTCCATCATCCTGTGAAGGATGCAAAAAATAGAGAAGCATTTCACACCAAAAATGAAGAATCTGAATATGAGAACAATTGCATTGGAATACCCAGGTTGATGGCAATTTCTCAGTTGAACTTGCTGGACTTGTAACCCCTCCAAGAGAAAGTTGAATATGTAATACTTTGACATATGTCATTGAGCACTACTTGAGGGTCTTTCTCATATTGCTGATAAAGACGCTTATTTCTTTCACGCTAAATGTTCTAGACAGTGGCAGAAAACCCAAAATGCATCAAGTCTTTCTAAAATTTTAAAACCCAAAAGTTGAAATTAATGAGCCAGCATCTTGCCAAGTGATGATCTTGTCCTTGCATTTGGCCTGCTTCAAAACAGCATTTCACACCTTGCAGAGTAAGGGCACTGGAAGAACAAATAGTCATGATCTTCCAAGAACCTGCTATACAAAAGACAAGAGTCAGAGTGAATCAAACCCCAATTCAACAATTTGTCATGTGTATTCATCAACTTCCGACATGCAAGCCAAAGAATGACTGCATATTGTGAAAGTTGATGAACACACCAAACAATTATGTACCAACAGACTTTGGGAAGTAAAGTTTGTATACTTTAATTGCATTTTTCAAAGAAAAGAATTTGGTTTCCAGATTCTGTAATCTTCTCCATCTTCTATATACATTTATGCAATCTTGGTTGAGTTAGATATCTTGATTATGTCAACCTCTATGTGTTTCTAATAGATGGATTATCGGTAAACAACATCTGTGTGTTTTTAACACATGGGTATGGTTGTGTACATCCTACCCTTTACCATACCCCGCCATAGACGGGAGCCTCTAAGGCAATGTTGTTGCTTATTCCAACCTCTACCATGTGGTATTCTCCACTCAATCCTTTGAATCATCATTGATACTCTGGCATCATCGGAATATTTAGTTTTGGAATATTTAGTTTTATCTTGAGTTCTGGATGGTTAAGGCTTAAAACACCACAAGGTGTCGTGAGTGATTTTAAAAAGAAGAAGTAGCTTCACTCCCAATTACTCTACCTATATAGAGGGCATAGTTGTTCCTAACACAGAGAAATGTTTGCAAAAGCCAGGAGTCAAAAGGATTTGCATTGATCTCCTAAATAGATTTTCCTTCTAAAATGATTGAGTGAACCCATTTAACCTATAGACTCTTCTTATGTCCATAGATGTTCCTAATGCTTTTCATAATATAACCATTGTTCACAAGCTCCAATTCTGACATGCCCAAACCATCACTCTCCTTTGGTTGAGAAACAGTGGACCATTTCACATTAGCTTTCCTAGTCCCATCTGAAAGGAAGGACTTAAGTAGGTTTTCAATCTTCCTAATAACCATCATAGACAAGAATTGGAAAGTTGTCCAACATCTGACTGTTGCAATGAGGACTCAGTTCATCAATTGAAGTCTTCCTCCATAAGAGCGAGTAGAGGCATTCCAACTATTTACTCTATTGGAGATTCTGCCCAACAGAGGTCCACAATCATCATAGGACAGCTTCCTAATAATAAGTGGAACCCCTATTCCTTAATACGGAGCCTTCATAGTTACATTCTCAATATATCCATTACCACATCCTTTTCTTGAAATTTGATTCTTGAAGTGAAAATTTTACACTTTTGTAGGTTTGTTGTAGGCCAAAGAAAACTTTAAACTCCTCAAGAGCATCTTTTATGAATATGACAGAAATGAGATTAACATTTGATAAGATGAAAAGATCATCAGCATAAACCAACGAGGAAAGGTTAATGAGTTCACATTTAGGATGAAATCTGAAATGAGAGTTAAGAACATTCTCTTCAAAGAGTTGAGTAAATCATTTCATGATGAGAATGAAGAGATAGCGGGATAAAGGGTCCCCTTGTCTGAGCCCTCGTGAGGTTTTGAAGTTGCCAACCAGAGCTCTAATTAGGTTAATGGAGAATGAGGAGATAGAGATACACAGCCAAATCCAATTAATATACGAATCTGAGAAGTCCATAAGCTTAAATAATCTCATTAGATACTGCCAGCTCACAGTATCAAATGCCTTCATGATATCAACCTTTATTGCACAACATGTTAGCCCCATATTCCTTTTGTAATTTTTTTATCAATTCATGCATAAGCAGGATGTTGTTTTGAATGTGTTTGCCTTTGACAAAGGCAAATTGATTTCCGTTCCACTAAGCTAGGTAGCAGAGGTTTGATTCTGTTGACTAAGACTTTGGAGATAACTTTGTAGGTAACAATACAACAAGAAATGGGCCTGAATTCTTTCATTTTGATAGGGTTATCAACCTTGGGGATCAATGATATGGCTGTGATATTAACATGTTAGTAAATGAAAACATTCTTAAAGAAGAATCCAATTGCATCAGTAAGTTCTTCACCAAGTAAAGCCCAGTTGGCTTTTTAAAACTCAACTGTGTAACCACCTAACCAACGGGCACTCTTACATTTCATAGAAAACAGAACATCCTTTATTTCCTTCCTAGTGATGGAATACAAAGGATTGTTTCGAACCCCAAACAAGGTTCTACCAATCCAGTGTTGTGTAGGAGGGTCACCAGAATAAGGTTCAGTGAATAAATTCTTGAAAAAGTCAATAGTCATTTCCTTTACTTGCTCATAGTTCTCTATCACCTCACTTTCATCATTCTGAAGCCTAAGAACTTTATTCATTGCACTATGAGTTTTGACTAACCTATGGAAGAAACTAGTGTTTTTGTCCCCTTCCTTCATCCATTTGATTGTATATTTTTTCTTAAAAAAAGATTCTCCCAAGTATAATAAGACTAGAATAGGCTTACAAGTATTCATCTCATACTACGACTGAGATTTAAAAGGGTCTTTCACCAACTCTTCTTGAGCCTTTCCAACTTTAGTCTAGTCTTTTTAACTATTGTAGTGATTTGACTAAATTTAGCCTTATTCAACTTTTTAAGGGGATCTTTTAGCCTCTTCAGTTTACTTGTAAAAGAAACCAGATGGTTATCCAATTCTAATTCTTCCCAACTTTCCTTAAGGATATTTTTGAAGCTAGGATGTTTTATCCAACCTTTTCTGAACTTGAAGGGCTTGGGCCCAAACTTATTACTCAGTTGGATGGAAAGAAAACCTATTGAATGGTCAGATGAGATGAGAGCATCATAGTGCAGTGAGATGAGAGCATCGTAGTGCAGCAAGAAGTGAGGAATAAGGGTTCTTTAATGTTCGTTGCACAACATATGGTCTATTTTTGTGTACACTCTGTGGTCGGCATCTTTATTATTAGACCAAGTGAAATCAAAACCTCTAGAGAAGATATTAATCATGTCAATATCTTTCATCCAATCAGTGAACTCTTTTATTCCATTTCTACCAATCTTTTGTATACAGTTTTCCCATTACATCCAATATGATAATAAAATCATCCATAACAAGCCAAGGTTGATCCCCAGATAGTTGGTGTTGGTACCTCAGCTCTCTTCATCGATCCCTTCTATTGCTTCTCTCATTATATCCATATTCAACAATGAGGATGAACTTTCATCCTTCGAAGAGATGAGCTTAAGTTCGCAAGTGATGGATTGTTCATTACTATGTTATAACTTACCGTAAAAAAGGTTTGGATTCCAAGCTACCCAAATCCTGAAAACAGAATTTGGTAGGGTTTTATGAAAAACCTTCGATCCTCTAAACATATTCCTCGTTATTCTATCAAATTTCTTTTCTCATACCTTAACTTCTACAATTCCTATTGGTTCTATATTATTTTCTCTGATAAAGTCTTTTACTTCACGTTGCCTTAGAGAGGAGTTTAAACTCCTAACATTCCAAGAAGATAACTTAATCATCTAAAGGTTTTTGAACTTCTTGGTCTTCTTGTGCTACCATCTTGTACTGCCTAAGGGGAGATTCTTTGTTTATCTTTTTGAAATCCATACTAATCAGTGGACCCAAGTGATCCTCACCTGGTTATCTATTGAGTTGGGCCATGTAGTCTCAATAAAGACAAAGCCTATTGAGTTGGGCCATGTATTCTCAATAGAGGCAGCGCCTTTTTTCCTCACTGAAATTCCTACTTTTTTAATTGCAGTATCAAAAATACCTTAGTCTATGGATATATCCTCCCTAGCATTCTTTGGAGAAGGTTTCACAATCTAGGACTGTTTTTTGCCCTTAAACTATTTCCTTGAGGGACAGGAGTATCCAAGGAATCATCTTCGGAAGTTTGTCCGTTTTGGTCATCTTTTTTCTCTATGTCGAAGTAGTCTTCACCAACTTCAGAAGAGTGGTGGAAAGAATACCCAAGTTCTCCAGCACTTACAAGTTCAAAGAGGTTTTGGTCATCCTGGTCCTCCTCTTGGTCATCATCTTGATCATCTTCTTTGTTGTCTAGGACTTATAGAGAGTCAGTAGCGTCTGCTTCTAATACAATAAAGGAATTAAGCTTATTTGTATTACTTGTTTTTGGCTCGAAGGACACATGTTATTTGGACTTTTATCCTCCTTGTTTCCACTATTCATGGAGGTTTTCTTTGCTGGTGGTGGGTAGATCCATATTACTATATCTATGAGAAAGAATTTTGTCTGTCTGACTAGCATTTGTTTCCACCTTTTTAGGTAAGGAGTCATCACTTACATTATTGCTAACTTTGCTTTGCTTCCTGGGCTGTGTGGTCTTTTATTCCCAAGGCTTTTCCTAAGACTTCCAGTTTGTGCTCGCGTTGTAGAAGGGTTGGTAATTCTATTTGCCTCTATTTCGGCCTCACATTTATTGACCAAAGTTTTACATTTGGCACACTGGAGCATATCCAATCATAGATAAACTCTTGCCAGAGATCTTTACCATATATGTCTATCAACTTGAGCTTGTTAGGGAGGACCTTATCTGCTTTGACTTGTACACGAATTCTGATATATGCTACTCTAGTTTGAGCTGTAGTAGGTTTTCCATAAACATAGACCTACAAATTAGAGTCACAATTCTACCAAGAGAAATGGAGTTGAAATACTGTAATCTTAAGAAAAAGAAACGACCCAGACTAGGATGGCATTCAATTTCAGTTTCTCAATCTTTTTTCAGAGTTCCAATGCAGAGAAACAAGACTCTGTTTCCAAAAGGAAAGGGCAAAAAGGCCAAGCATTTCTTGCTTGCATGCTTCAGACTTGAATGTGAAAAGCAAAAGATCCTCATCGAGCTTCTGCATTTCCAAAAGATCTTTATTACTTTTTTTCCTTAGTGAAATTTTTCAGATTGTAGAAAGAACCGCTGTTTCCAAGGATTTGACCAACAATGATTGTGTTCCACTTGAGAATGTGTTTGCTACTTCATGGGGAGGCATGGCTATAAATTTCTTACCATTATCGACATCAAAACTAGAGGATTGAAGGGTAGATTTGAAATCCCGATTTGGCATGTACAAGTGATTGCATGTTAAGATCTGGACAGGATTAAGAAAGCTCAGTCATTTTGAGTGATAAAGCGCGAAGTGTTTCCTCTCCAACCACGAGTAGCAGCGGCCAAAGTGGCTTAAGAGGGTGGAGAAGATGACTAAGAAGGTGTATCAGTCAATTTTGGATGGAATTGGGCTGCTCGATGGTTGAAAAATGGTGGCGATATAGACATTAGAGGAGAAGACAGAAGAGGAAAGAAGACTGTTGGCCGTGGTCATAAGGTGGAAAGGAGAGAGAAGAAATAAATGTGAGTCTGCTATCCTATCCAATGCGTAAAAAAAGTAAAGCGAGAAAATTTAATTTCTAGAGAGAGAGCCTCCAGTTAATTCGTGTTACACACATATATACACACACTCGTATATATATACACACACATCCCTAGAAAAGTAAACAATAATGACCAAATCACAATCTTGCTCCCATGGTTTTGCTTCCTTCTCCTTCCTGCCCCTTATGATCGGAAATCACATTTTTGGTCCCTTCTATCGGCAGTTTTTGGTACAATTTAAGGATATTTAACACAACCGAAACTTAGATTAAAAACAAAGAAACAAGCAAAAGAAAAAAGTGTTCTCAGGCAGACCCAAAAAGAGAAAGGGCATGAAAAAGAAAAAGGATATGGAAAATGAAAGAAAACATAGCCAAATCGAAAATTAGTATCAATTGCTAATTTGCTATGAGAAACAGCTGGAAGTGACACGCCAGTAATTTTAAGCCAAAGAGCAGAAAAAGTTCTAACGACCTGGCTAAGTACGGCAACATTACCAAAATCCACATATGCTATACGCCCATCCCGCATGGCAAACACATTTCCTGGGTGAGGATCACCATGGAATAAACCAAACTCGAGTAACTGTCGCAAGGCAGCGCTAACTCCAACTGTTAAGAATCCCTCTACATTAATTCCTGCTGTCTTGATTCCCTGAGGAAAATTAGAATATAAAAGTAATGAGACTAACGAGATATCTTTTTTTTTTTTTGTAAGTAGACTAGCGAGATATCACAGCATAATGGAATATAATCCACATGAAAACCTGAGGATCAGTGCAACGAATTCCATCTATCCATTCCATCACAAGAACGCGTGAACCAGAAAGCTGTTTATAGACCCGAGGGATTTTAACTGTGATATCGTCTTTGAAGTTCTCCAGAAAATCCTCAATATTGCGAGCTTCCTAAAAAGAAGAAAATGTTTATGAGAGTGGGAGAGAGAGATAAATGTCGAAATCAATACCAACTTGAAAGGATCATATTAAACAAAAGTAAAACACTTGAGCAAGAGAACCATCACTCGTTTCCCAATCCTCTCCTTTTACAGAAATAGCAACTCTACAGAGCAATTAACATGTGGCATTCATTAAGAAAAAACTTTAAGGGCCTCGGGAAATTGTCCTCCACTTTAGGTCAATGCATGACCTTGACCATTCTTACTTTTATTGGTGCAGTAACAGTGTATTTAGAGTCAATACCAAAGTATAATCAAGCTCCTCCAGAAGCTTCTCACCAAACTCATCCACTATAAGCTCCGCATTGCACCCCAATTTTCGCAGACTGATGCCATTCAAAAATGATGCAAGTTTCCGGAAGAGGAAAAGGTCCCGATATATTATAGGCTCTATCTGCGGTCTTTGCACCTGCAAGCTCAAAATGCATGTGCCAACGTATTAGACGTCTTTCTTTCCAACAATTATGTCAAAAGAAAAAAGAAAACAGAAGATTCGGAATTGTCTGTTTCCACATTATTTTCATCAAATGGCATTAACATGATACACAATCAATTCATAATCTTCTATAGGAAAATCAGGAAATGCTATTCAAGAATACTAGATATTTTACATGTCACATTATAGAGTGACACAGCATGTTACCTTAGGCTGTGGACCAAAAGACAAGTCAAAGTAGCAGACATGCTTTATTGTTTCCTCATAAACAGAGCAGCAAGTATGGGCCAGTCAAGCACTTGGCTGGAGCAAGATTTTCCTCTTTTTGAATATTTGTCAAGCCAAAGAAGTATTTTTGATCTGGAGCCTATGTCAATCCATAATGTCATAGGCGCTAAAAGCTTAATTCTAACTGTACATAAAACTTGGGGTTCCAATCCTTGGTACTTCATTGCAAGAGTTATTGATAACATCGGCTCTTTGCTAGCAATAAACTTACCTCAATCAAAATCGACAACTACACTTGTCAATAATTCATTATCCAAATTAGATAGTTGCACAGTGAAAAGTTCTTAAGTTACCCAAAGAGCCGTAGATAAGGTAAATATCTTTTCTAGGAGCGCTAAAGCTACTTTTAGGGAGACCTGCCCAGAACATGAAAAATATGGGAAGAAAACAAATGGATTTTGCAGATAAGAGCCAAGCCAAAGACCTTACTAGTAACAGTGTTGAGCAAAACCTTGATAAGATGAATAACCTACCAAGCAACTAGCCGCGAAGGATCTGTAAAGGAGGATAAACAAAAAGTTAAGGTGAAAAGGAAGATGAAGAAAAATGTAATGAAACTATGCTTCTTGAAAACTCAGACTCAGATGATAAACATGGACTGAAGCAGGACTTTTACTCTCCAAACAAGTTTCAAGCCTTGACAGAAGTGGATTCTGAACTTAACGAAATTGAAGTGCAAGAAATAATGGATCCACATCATGGGCAGGAATGAGGTGGCTTGAAGGCAGATTCCCACATGCCGAAGGATCTCAGTATTAGCCCTGTAAGTTAAAATAAGTGAAGAGGAGATAGCATTGTCTGACAAGGAAAAGTTGTGGAGAAGATGGCAAATGATAGAGGAGAGGGAGGGGAAGACACATGTATCAATAAGTATAGTAGGGGAATGAGTATGAGAAAGGCCATCAATTCCAAGAAACGAGTTAGTTTTTTGGACCATTACGGTTTGAGGCTAATAATAGGAATAAAAGAATTGGTCTATTAAGACTAGTAGAAGTTAAGGTTAGAGATAGTAGGTTTCAAGAGGCGAGTCTAATATTTTAAAGGAAGGATAGTAGTTAATAGCACCCTGCCTAACTCTGTTTCTAGAACCTGGTTACGTTGGAATCCAGATTTCTTTGGAGGTGTAGTACTGGTCCACAGCCTAAGGTAACATGCCTATGTAAAATACTACATATTTTACGTCACGTTATAGCACATGCATCTGTTTTATACAAGAAAGAAGCTGGTTCAGTGTTCTGCGTATAGCCATATTCACGACACTATAAAAGGTAAACTGTATCCCGCAGCTATAATGCATATTCACAAGATATTACCTCCAATAAGAAGGGTACAAGTGCTTTTCTCCCATTAGAAGACAGTTTTTAAAACACCATCGATAAAGTTCGTTTGTCCTTTCTTTAGTTATTTTTATCCTACTTCATCTCCTTGAAGGAGTATAGCAAAAATTGTAAAAGAACGAGATATGGCCTCCGAATCCACTCTGACTCATCCTATCCCTCAACACTCTGTCCCTGTATGAGAATATTCATGAAAGGCCAACATTTTAAAGCACTGCTCCAATTTAGTTATACAATTTTTCTTTGTAACTCAAATACATATATAATCAAATTTTATGCATGCAAGACAACTATTATAATAGGCAAAAACAAACAGAATAAGAAGAAAGTGATTTTCCTAGCACTATTTATACAAGGTCAGGGTCGATCTATGTCCTACAATTAAGCTGTCAAAATTCCTGAAATCAAGCAGGTGCAATTACCCTATCTAATCACTACAATTACGGTCTACAATTAAGCTAATCTGATGCACCCCCTTAGGGCCGGTGGCAAAAATTGCCTTGTCTATCTTTTGTATTTTTTTTTACTTATTTAATTATTTTAGGTTATTTACTTAGATATGATATTTATAAAGAAAATCAGGTACGATATCTATAAGAAAATAGATTTCATTTTTCTTGTTAGCTAAGTTGTATGCGTTTTGAAGCCTATAAATACGCCCTTTTGTACATTATTTTGATTAATAAAATTTGAGAAATTTGAGCCTTTGCTCTTGTAAGTTTTCAGAGTTTTTCAACTCAAGCTTCGTCTTTTGAATTCAATCAATTATGCAAGCAAGAGTCGTGATTTGAATTCGTCCCGAGGTTGGTGATCAAGCAAGAGTTGTTCAGAATCGATAAACAGTGCGTCTAACAAAGTTCTTGTGAAGTTGCGTTATTCAAATGGTTCTAACAAGGTTCCTTCCTTTGTTTTTAATTTTCTTCATGTTCTTCATATTCTTCGTGTTCTTTGTTTTTATTCGTGTTCCTCATTGTTCTTCGAGTGTTCTTCGTGCCCTTTAGTAAGTGTCCCATTTCTTGTTATCAATAGGTATTTTGGGAAGCATGTGATTCCGGTAAACATGCATCACAGTGGTATCAAAGTCATCTTGAAACAAGAAAAGTTTGAGCTTTTTGTTTGTTTCCCTTAGCCGCCAATCAGTCAAAAACATGTGGCGTCTTGATTTTAATTGTCTTGAGTATTTAATCTTGCATCTTTCTTTTTGTTATAATTGCATGAAATTAGGGTTTGTTCTCCGTCTGTAAAATATACAGCCTTGTTTTTCTTCATAAAATTGGGTTGTTTGGTTATTGTGTTTGTTAACTAATGCTAATTTTGATTGAGAATTTGAATGTAAATCTTTTATTATTACTACCCATCTTGACCAAATTTTCAGTCACATTCAAATATAGCTTTCAACCTTGGAAAAAACTCTAATCCTATTTCTTTTGATTTTTGATCCCAAAAGTACAGGAAAAAAAGAAAAAATCCAATTTCCTTTCAAAAAAAGTTACCAAAAACGATAAAAAATTTGTCCAACAGCCTATATTTAACCCTTTTTGTGACCCAAAAAAAGAAAAAAATTACTCAGTCAGAAAATTCAAGAAACATATCATTTGCTCCTAACCTAATAAGCTACACATACTCACCATATACATCCTTGCCCTCAATTCTTGGGCATATTTTGGTGATATTTAGCTTAGCACTTGTCCATTCAAACTAAGAGTTGTTAAGGCAACCCTTGGTGTTGAATTCAGCCGTAATACGTACTATTGGTTTTTTGTTTCCTTGATTTCATTCTTGCATATATACTTGTGACTCCCGTGTTTGACCTTGTTGCAGCTTGAGACCCTCAAGAAAAGAGGAGAAGACATTTGAACAGCCTTGGGAAGTCAGATTCACATCTTGCTTGGTGTTGATTAGTTCAAACGATTTGAACACTTGAGAACAAATTGAGAGGTAAAAGGCATTGAGTGGTGAGATTACTTGAGAGGAGGTAAAATCCAACTTTTGAGTGAATCTATACATAATAGTGGAAAGGCAGAAAATAATGTTTCTTGGTTTTCATTAATGTAACCCTTTCTTTCGTCTTTCTATTAGTTTTCTCTTTCTTTTCCTTGGTGTTTCATTTCAGGATGGCCGACTTAAAGAGGAACACCACAACCGAGGGCGTTACATTAGAGCAAGTTCCGGAAATGGTGGCAATGATTGTATGCCGCCTTGACATGTTTCAAGTCCGATTAGAAGACTTTGGGCAAGAGTTAGTTGAAATAATGTCACAGTGTAAGAGCTTGTCTTGTGTATTCATTCTCTTCTTAACTTTACTATATTGCTTAACAGCCTCTACAACAGTACCTTTCGTTAAATCGACCCCCTGAATAAGGTTGTTGAATTTGTTTTTTGATCTCAGGCCCCCTAATGGGAGACATGAACATCTTGTTCTTGGTCAATTTCCACCATATCAACATCATTTTCATTTCCAAGTTCATGATGAGGTTTTTCACTTTACCTTTGGCCCTTCTTCTTTGTCTTGGCTCAGCAGCTTCTAGACAGTTTTATGTCCATCTGATCTCCTCCATCCTCAACTTCTGCGCAGTCGCTTATTTTTTCTTTGTGGTTCCTCTTTGCAAGCTTTCCTCTAAAGGAATTTTTATGGTTCTTCTTCTTTGACTTGGCTTCGACAGCTTCAGACTCTTGTTTTTCTTTCAGTTCAGATCCACCTTCCTGTCCCCAGAGCCTTCATTCAATCCTTATGATTCTTCTTTGTTGAGTTATCATCAAAGGTCTCAGATGCATTTGATAACAATTCCAACTGCAAACTATGTTTCTTCTTTTTCACTTTTTTAGTTGCACTTGATCTCACTTTACGGTCAGCTTCCATCTCAGAATTTGTGTCTGAGCATAGCCAGAGGAGCTATTTCCTTTAGCAGTGTCTTTCTCATTCTGACCTTCACACAAGACAATTGCTTCATCAACCTCATTCTTTCAGTAGCTTTCCCAGAATCAGCTTTCATGTTTGCTAGAGGATTGAATTTGTTTTGGTTTACAATTTTCTCCATTGATTCCAATACAGCATGTTGTGCAGCACACCCTTTTCCTCTTCATGATCCTTGTTCTGCCTTCACTTGTGCCTGATGGTTCCCCTTTGAGCACTCACTTTGTCACTTTGGTCTTTTGTCTGTGATATATTCACCATAGGCTCACAAGAGTGGCCAAAGACATTACATTTAGCACACTTAAAGGGTAACCCTTCATAGACCACCTCCTAATAGACCTTCTTGCTCAATTCATCAGTGAACTTAACTTGGTTTGAAAATTTACCACCTGCAGAAACTTCAATGCATATCCTAGCAAACTCAAATTCTTGTCTGGATTGTAGTTTCTTTGTCCATAAACAGGAGTTTGCCTATGAGACTACCTATCCTCCCCAATGTGTCACTGTTGAAATAGTAGAGTCTAAGATTTGGGAGATGAATCCAAACAGGAGGACATCTAGTTTTAGTTTGTCTATAGGTTTGTTTGAAACCCAAAGCCAAATGATTAGTATACGGTTGCCAAAACCTATAGAGGCCTTTTCAAGGATTTATTGCTTAGAAGCATTGGATTGGAATCTAAACACAAAAAGGTCCTCCGAATATTTTCAGATTTTAAAAGATCTTTCCTACTCCATTTAGCTTTAACGAAGTTCTTAACACTTGTTAATGAGGCACTATAGCCCATTACCTGACCAACAATACAAAATCCCTATTTCTGCAAGCTCAGGTTCATAGTTGTCGGAGAGATAGCAAAGGACTTTTTCTCTTTATCCTCATCAAAGCAGAAGAAAAAGAGAGTAGATGAGATTTCTGGAATGAAATTCGGCTTGAGCAAAGTAGCCCAAGCCGGTTTTACCCTAATTAGTTCTTGCATGTCATAGATCTACTCAGATCGCGATAGAGAGGAGAATATCAACATTTTCTTATTGATTTTGGTGAAGATGGGTGTTTTCTGGTCGCCGGGGCCAGAGTCCACGAGAGAACTTTAGAATAGGGACTTGGATGGGTGGAAGAAGAGAATTAATTTGGAAGCTGGAGAAAGACGGGGAGAGAATGAGGGGGATTTGGGGGAAAATTAGAGAGAATGAGGAGAAAAATTAAAGAGAGAGAGTAGCGCACAAAGCAGATGCTCAGGGATACTCCAGTTTAGAAACAATATTACCTATTTATATGAGGTTCCAAGTACTTTCGTGAGCATGATAATGTATCTGAATGTCATAGAAGAGTAGTCTTTCATTGAAAGATACGTCTAATTTAATTAAAGTTTTCCTGGTAATTGGACAGTAGCACTTATACCCATTTTGTATGCCTAAGTACCCAATGAAAATACATTTTGCTGACATAGAGTCAAGTTTACTTCTATACATTGGTTGTATATGCACATATATTGTGCATCCAAAGTATCTTAAGTGGGAGTTTAGAAAGCAGTTTAGTGTGTGAGTAGCTAAGAAGTAATTTATGTTTAGGTGTGCGGTAGTTTATGACCCTTAAAGGAATTCCGTTTAAGAGGTAAGTTGTTGTGGGTACAGCTTCCCCCAGCATTGCTTAGGTACCTGCATAGAGAACATTAAAGCTCTTGTGACTTCTAATAAATGTTTGTTTTTCCTTTCAGCAATCCTATTTTGTTGGAGTGCATTTACACATGAGGTCTGATGATAAATGTCTTCATCATTCATAAATCGTTTCAAAAACTTGTCTAGATAATCATATGCATTATCTGATTTTACAGCTTTAATTTTTACTCCAAACTGGCTTTGCACAAATTTACAGAAAACTTTAAAAATTTGACGTCTCAAATTTGTTTTTTAGTAAATATACCAACGTTAACCTGGTACGGACATCTTTAAATGTGATGAACCATCTAGTTCCACTGATATTGGTTACTCTTGAAGGTCCTCAAATATCAGTGTGAACAAGGTTGGATGACTGACTCTCCTTGTATAATTTTGCACGATATGCATGTCTCATGTGTTTAGCTAGTTGGCAAATGTCATATGTTAATAGTTTGGTATCGATTATAGTAGATAAATCTGGCAAACTTTAATTTAAATATTGAAAATTAGGGTGTCCTAATCTCTTATGCCATAGTAGTATCTGGTTAAAGGCTGGCCCTTAGTACAATCAGTTGTTTCTAATTGATTTTTATTACTCTAGCTATCTAGTACACAAGATTGTAGCCTCTTATCTTTATAGCACAACCAATCTTTACCTTCATGCTTATCTCCTATAATAGACATTCAGTGGGTGAGAAAGTACAATAATTTTTCTACAGATAATAAGTTAAATTTTAATAATGCTACATGACATTTTAGGATGAGACTAGGTTTTATTTTTACTGTTCATATGCATATTACTCAAGTTGTTTTTCCATCTGCTATTGTAACATATTTAGGCATAATGCATTTTCTATAGCTAAATAGGAGTTTATCATCCCATGTCAAGTGATCAGAGGCCCTTAAGTCAACTAACTATGGTTGGACTTGATCATGGCAAAGGTTACCTTCATTTGCCATAGATGCCTTAATAGGCACTTGAACTTCTGGATGTTGTTGATTCGGCAGTACGAGCAAGGCTTCGATCTGATCCTTGGTTGGCAGGTTGGTACTAGTTGGTGGATCAGAGGCCGCTATTCTCAGGAGGTTTTGGAGACCTCCGGCTGGTGTTTTTCTTGGTGTCTTGTCCTGCTGCAGACTTTCTATGCAATTTCCAGCATTCATTGATGGTATTTCAAGACTTCTTGTGGTAGTTACAGAAAAGTTTATTTTGTTGAGCTGATGGATGAAATGGTTGTTTGGCACCAATTGCTGAGTCATCAGAGGTGTGCAATGGTTGTTTAGCAACAAGAATTATCCATCAGAGGATAGTACAGGTAGAGTTCTTGTCATCAACTTCTTGCTTTCCTCATGTCAAACTTCACAGAAACTATCTTAAGGCTAGATGGTGTCCAAGATTCTGCCTCTCATCCATCGAGGTCAGTGTTTAGGCCAATCAGAAACCTAAAGACTCTTGGTTTTTGTAAGTTCTTTATAACACTATGCATCAGCAGTACAAGTCCAGTTAATGGATTCAATGGCATCAATTTGATGTCATGCCCATGTGAGTTGTGTGAAATACTTAACGATAGTCATGTCATGTTACCTTGCTTGATATCCTAAAGGTGAGCTTCAACCTCATACAACTCAGAGGTATTATCCTACTTGGAGTACATTTCTTGAGCTATAATCCAAATTTCTTGTGCTGTGGGATAAAGAAGGAAATCTTCATTAATGCCAAGGTCCATAGATCCTATGAGCCAAGACATGATCATGTTATTTTATGCTTTTCAGCCCCTGAATTTAGGATTTATGGTAGTTGGGGTAGTAATAAGGGGTAGTAATAGTACCAGTGATGTAGTCTTCTTCATCCTTTCCAGTGATGACCATCTCCATGGATTTAGACCAGAAGAGATAATTGTTGCCTGCCAGCTTGTAACAAGTAACTACCATAGGAATCCCATTATATTGGAAGTTGGAAGACCCTGCTCCAGTTGTATTTTCTGGAGTGGAAGAGTGCTCAATGGCGCTGAATGTAGAAGATGACTAAGTGACCATGATAAAGAAGGGGAGCAGAAGAAAATATTTTGACGTTTTAAAGCTCTGATACAATTTAGAAAATAGAAGAATAAAATGTATTTCACATTGCATTTGTGTACATATATGGAGGGCTATTTATAGCCTTTTGAGTACATGCTCCACAGCTACAAAATCTTCTAATTATGAAAGAAATTTGAATTGGAGATCAACAGGATCTCACTAATGAAGGAAGGAAAGAATCAAAAAATTATTCCTAATTGATTCTAATTTCTGTAAAGGATATTTTGATTCTAATTTCAGTAAAAGATATTTTGTATTCATGATGCATGATTCCTTTGTTTCTATGCTTTGTATTCCATTTAGACAAATACTTTCCACACTAACTCAAATGATAGTAGTCTGGTGTAGTTGCAGTTCATGTTGCATCTGTTGCCGCGTTCACCGCCTGCCATCATCTAACTTTGCACAGACAGCTGATTCTACTTCTTTTCTCATGGATGGTTCAAAGTCCATCAATGGTCATACTATTATGCCACTGTCACTTAGCAAAGGATAAAAAAATAAAATGTTATTTCTGTTTTTTGATAGTTATTAGAAAATGAGATTGTGCAGAGATCAGATTTCTATACTTTATGACCAAAAGATGCTTTTTGGACGGATCCTTGATCCTGGTGCTTTTCTATGATTACTCTCGATCCTAAATCTTCTCAAATTTCTAAAATTATGCCATTTATTTATTACATACTACTGAAAAAATGTGTTACAACATACCCCGCCATAGGCGGGAGCCTCTAAAGCAATGGAGTAATGTTGTTGTTGTTGTTGTAGTTCCTAGACAGTTTTGGAGATTTTGGCTTATTTCCTCAAGTAAAATGGCTCAAAAATTGCCTGTCATGCGCATTTTTTTACTGACCCTATCTTTGCTTGCTACTGCCTGCTTGTCCATCTACTGCCTGTCTACACTTAACTAACCTATAGTTGCTTGCTACTGCCTGCTTGTCAATCTACTGCCTGTCTACACTTAACTAATATTGTTGCCTGCTACTGCATGAATCGATCTACTGTTGCCTTCAATATAGGTTACTAATGCCAATACCGCTACTACCAGTTATTACTGTCACTACCCCCTATTGTCGATTACTACTGCCACTGCCATTGTCTATTGTTTGTTGCCTGCTATCTTGTTTCACGTGTGATAGATCCACACGTGAGGGGGAGTGACACTATTGTTGCCTGCTGTTGTTAGTCCACGTTTTGTGTTTTAGCCTACACATTGTTTGGAGTACAGTAATTACCAAATATTATATATTTTCACAATGTACACACACACACATATATATACGTATGTATGTATAGGTATGTAGGTATGTATGTATGTTGTATGTATGTATATGTATCTATATGTATACATATATATACATGTGTGTGTGTGTGTGTGTGTGTGTGTATATATATATATATATATATATATATAGACACACACACATATACATATATATATATATGTATGTATGTATTTATGTATATGTATGTATGTATGTGTATCTATGTGTACATACATACGTATATATATGTGTGCATGTGTCTGGGCGCATGTGCATTTAGAGAGAGAGAGAGAGAGAGATGTATGTGAATGTGTGTTTTTTTGTAAATCAAATTTCATAAATATTAAAATATACATACAAGGCAGTCATTATAATAAACAGTACCACAAGCAATTTCTTTTTAACAATTTAGCAAATCTAAAAGGCAACGTTTATTGTAAAGAGCAATTTAAAACCCTAGCTAGTGGAAAGTACACAACAAGCAATATCACTCTTGCTTCAAAAGGTGACTAGCTAATTCAAGAAATACAACTTGCTGGTTAATATATAGCAAGGGTTAGATGTTAGCTAGACAAAATAGGCCAAAAGCCAGAAAATGATTAATTGAAGGCTCTCGTGGACAGCCCAAACTGATTGCTAACTCCCAGTTGGCCTTGTTTCTTCTTATGTCTTTCCATGATGATGCAAAAAATCCTATATATATACACATGTATATATACATGACAAATCTTGCATATTAACACCTAACTCTCACTCCCAAATGCAAATTATGACTTAGATCATGATATAAACATCCCGAGCAAATGTTCAAGCAGAAAGTTTCTCTTATTTCAAAGCAGATAATTACTATTTACCATAACATATAACACCGATGAACCATTACAGTACTAGAAAAGGTAAAATGAACAACTTGCCTTAATAGCAACGTCCTCTCCTGAGGTGCGCAAAGTAGCCCGATAAACCTGACCTAAACTTGCTGCTGCTATTGTTTCTGATGTGATTCTGCTGAAAAGAGCTTCAAGAGGCTGACCCAATTCCTCTTCTATGATGTCAAAGGCGACCTAAATCGTTGTCAACCACTTGCAGCTTTATGAAAACGCAGCATTCAAGAATGGAAATTAAACATGAATACTAGCTTCTACCTGGTTTGGAAAAGAAGGGACATCATCCTGAAGGATGCAAAGCTCATTCATGTAATCTTCACGTATAATATCAGGTCTATTTGCAAGAACCTAATACATTTCCAAGGACAGCAAGAATCATCAAGGCAAAGATAAACACTCTGGGCCATGTACTAGGCCAAAGGACACAAGTAACATGATGTATGAATGCAAAAGATGAGAAGATTATGACCAGATCCAAATACACAACGAAGTACCACACTGACAAAATTACCAGGAGAATACAATATGCAGTGTCTGTAGAAAATAATTAGTTTAATAATTTAATGAGTAGTTTTACTGTTTGAATTGTACCGTTGGTATAGCCGTTGGAATTGTTTTCACTGTTGACATTTCTGCACCTATTATATAAGGGTGCAGCTTCCTTCTTCTTTGAGATGTAACGAACTAATATTAGTTCCTACTGTATTTTGCTATATTGAATAAAAGAGCACTTTGTTCCAATTGTCTTTATGGTATCAGAGCTATAAGCTCAATCCTGAGTTTTTATCTATTCTGGGATTTTAATGTGGTTTGTGTTCAACTGGAACACCATTGTTTAATCTCTGAGTGTCCTTTTATGCACTGGGGACGGAGAAGAACTCACTTGCAGAAATTAGACTGCAGATTTCTGAAATTAAACTTGCAGCAACAAGACTGCAGAAATTTGAACAGCAACAAGGCTGGAAAAGAGGGAATATCAGAAAAAAGAGGCTGGAAACGGTGGCTGAAAAAAGGCCAGAGAAGAGACGAAACGAGAAGAAGAAAGTAGGTAAGAGAATGTCAGTATATTTTATTGTTTAAAATTACTACACGTGTAACGGGAAAAATTTTTCTGAGGAAAGTTTTTTAAACAAAATTAATGGGCACAGAAAGTGTGTCCAAGTTTTTTTTGAACTTTTGTAAAAAAAGAGGGGGAGCTTTGTACACGTGTATTACACCAAAAGAAAGAAAGCAGCGTACGTGACATTAATCGGGTATAACATTTTGTGCATGATAATCCTAGCGTTACACGTGTATTCCACTACACTTTGAAAGCTTTAAGCTTCTACGAGAAGCTTCTACTTTTTAACTTTAACCATTTTTCTTCTTCTGCACATTCCTACCACCATCAAAAATCCTCTGCATATTCGTACAACTCTATTACAAGCTATCTTCATCTTCTCAGTTTTTCATCTCAAAATTGCTCTAAAAGGTCAGTTTTGAGTACACTCTGCACGTCTCTGCTTCCATTTGTTCTAAGTCATTCGCAATGTCTTATATTTCTACTCCTACCTCTGCTGCACGAAGGACTGGGGAGTCTTCAGAGACAGCAGGAAATCCTACGGTAACTCCTACTGCTACTCCTATAATAGATAGCAATCCAATAATGGTGACTAATCACAAGCTAAATAGTACAATTACCTATCATGGAGTAAAGCTGTGGAAATGTTTGTTATGGGACGTGGTAAAGATGATTATCTTTACGGTCACATGCAAGTTCCATCAACCACAGATCCACAGTTTAGACAGTGGAAAACTGAAAATGCCTTGATTATGTCATGGCTAATAAGTTCGATGTCTCCTGAAATTGGAGATAATTTCATACTGTACTCTACTGCGAGTGATATCTGGAAAGCTGCTAGGGAATTATATTCTCAGAAAGATAATGTTGCGGAAATCTATGAGCTTGAAACTCAGATTTCTGAACTGAAGCAGGGAGACCAGCTGGTGAGTTCCTATTACTCACAACTGACCAGATTATGGCAACAAATAGATACTTATGAAACACATAACTGGTCTTCCTCATCTGATGATTCAGCTTTTAAGAAATTTATTGAGAAGAAAAGAGTGTTTAGGTTTCTCCAAGGTTCACATAAGGAATTTGATGGAGTAAGGTCCAGATTGTTAGGGATGAAACCTTTTTCATCCTTAAATATTGTTTTCTCTGAAGTTCGAATGGAAGAATCACAGATCAAAGTTATGATGGGAACCTCATCTCTTTCATCTTCTCTCCCTGATGGTTCAGCCTTAGTGGTACCTACGACCAATTCAGATCCCACTGCTGTCTTTACTGCCTATAGAGGACAATCACATAACAATAGGCCCTACTGTAAATTTTGCAAACGTCATGGTCATTCATATGATAGCTGTTATAGTAGGCATGCTGAACCTACTGATAAGTTACGGTATCAAACTGGGATGACTGGATGCAAACCATCAAGTACTCCAGTCAATACTAAACTTAAATCTCAAACTAGGCATGCTGAACCTACTGATAAGTTACGGTATCAAAGATTAGTTGGTAAGTTGATTTATCTTTCACACACTAGACCTGATATTTGTTATGTTGTTAGCTATGTTAGTCAATTCATGCATAATCCTACTTCCTATCATCTTACTGCTGCTATGAGGATTCTTAGGTATTTAAAGAATGCACCTGGTCAAGGACTTCATTTCAAAAGAACTAACGACAGAGGATTAGTTGCTTTCACAGACGCTGACTGGGGAGGATCTCCTTCAGATATGAGATCTACAACGGGATATGGTACATTTCTTTGGGGAAACCTTGTTACTTGGCGTAGCAAAAAAACAACAAGTTGTCTCACGAAGTAGTGCTGAGGCTGAACTGAGGGCATTAGCATTAGGTTTATGTGAAGGGCTTTGGATAAATCGTGTTCTTACTGATCTGGGACTTACTATCATTTTTCCTATAAAGCTATACTGTGACAACATTTCTGCCATTCATATGATTGAAAATCCAGTACAACATGATAAGTCCAAGCACATTGATATTGATCGTCACTTTATTCGCGAAAAGATTGAAGCCAAGATTATTCAAATACTACATGTGCCTTCTTCGAAACAAACTGCAGATATCTTCACCAAGGCAGTATCTATTCGGACATTTTATGACTTACTTGGCAAGCTTGGCTGTATAAATCTATACACCAAGCTTGAGAGGGCGTGTAGAAAATAATTAGTTTAATAATTTAATGAGTAGTTTTACTGTTTGAATTGTACCGTTGGTATAGCCGTTGGAATTGTTTTCACTGTTGACATTTCTGCACCTATTATATAAGGGTGCAGCTTCCTTCTTCTTTGAGATGTAACGAACTAATATTAGTTCCTACTGTATTTTGCTATATTGAATAAAAGAGCACTTTGTTCCAATTGTCTTTAGCGTCCTCAGGAATAAGACTAACAAAAGACCCAAGACCATTTACGCAGTCAATCATCCCATCGTTAGATGAATTCTACACAGAATTACCTATTCTCCTCCATCTCACCCAACTTGCCTCATGATCAATTAAACCCCTTTTCTTTTATGCTCAATTAAACCTTACTATTTTTGCCCTTGATGCATTTAACTTGAATTAGCTCTCTCATTGTCCTCTCTATAGCGCCAGCAATTTCGTGTCTATCCTTACTCTTCCTTTCGTCTCCAGCTTTTCATAAGATCCACAAAATCCTCGTTTCACTTCACCAGTGGGCTTTTTAGCTTCTTTCTTGGGAAGTATATATTTTCCAGTTTTCTTCGTTCCTTCATAAAATGCCTAAAGACTTGCTCTTGTAGAGCTACCTCTTTACAAGAAAGCATTTTCTACAGAGATGAGGTATTGTTTGCTGTAGTTGTTATTCAATATAAAGTCTTAACAGAAAACAACATTAACTCTTAAATATTATGATATCACGATAGCCTAATTTGAACTACAGTTAATTCTTAACCAAAAAAAGGAACTACAGTTAATATACCCTTAATACTTGAGATTACGATTGTTTAGTGCATGGCTCGACCATAAGCATATCATAAAAAAAAATGGAAAATAAGACATTCAGAATTTGCAGTACCAAAGGTGCACGCTTCTCCCATTTGCCAAAAGATAGAATGTCTACTTTTCCTCTCCTACCATCTACACATGTATGAGGATAAGAAACGACAAAGTGGAAACCCATATTAAAGCACCTAGCGATGCAACATTCGCTGAGCTCCTTGTCAACACTGATTCACCTACTTGGTACCTTCTCATCAAAAGTAACCCACAGCGGACTCAGAATTCTTACACAGGATATGCACTATGCCAACTTAGAATAGAGAAAACCAAATGGAAAAACAACTTTATAAAATTTCTTTCACAAAAAAAAATCTATTATAGCTGCAAATCGGCATATACATAGTGCGTTCAAACTTTAAGATATACACAATATTCAAATAACGGTGAAGAATGTTTGGGTATTTGTTTTCTTCTAAAAACATAGTTCCAAGGTAATCCTCCTTTTCTTTTTTATTTTATTGGCAAGTTGATATTAAATATACATGGAAAAGGGAATTGGTGTAACAGGCCTAGTAGAAGTTAAGATCAGGCAACAAAATTTTGAGAAATTTAGTAATAAAGCCTTCAGAGGTTGGGAGGCTACTCATAACATACTCTCCAACACGTTAGCAAAGGTTTGGGTTGGCTGGAATTCTAATCTTTTTGAGGGTCAAGTCTTGCATTCTGAAGAACAATGCATCACATGTAGAATATCAACTATGTTCCCCATCCAAGATCACTTCATTCTATTAGTGGCGTATGGATACAATGAAAGGAGCAGAAGTAGAGATTTGTGGCAGATCTTAAGATACCAAAACAATGTCTATGGCAATCAGCCATTGCTCATTGTAGGGGAATTCAACCATATACTAGATAGTAGAGGAAAAATTGGAAACAAAGGAGTTGATAGGAATACTATCAAGGAATTCACTGAGTGGACTAAATATATGGACATCTACAACATACCTTCAAGAGGTTCCGAATTTACTTGGTCAAAAAAAAGAGATGGGGAAAACAGAGTTTGCACAATTATTGATCATATGTTCTGCAATGATGAATGTACCAATTAGACTATGAGATCATTCCCCTGGAGCCCTCTCTATCAAGATGGGGAAAAACTTCGGACCTGAACCTTTCAAATTCATAAAAGGCTAGATAAAACATCCTGACTTCAAGGAAATAATTAAGAATATCTGGTCTGAACCAGAAATAGGAAACCCACAGGTTCGAGTTGCAAAAAAACTTAAGAGACTGAAGGAACCACTGAATAAGCTAAACAAAAAAAAAAAAAACCTATGGTAATATTACTAAGAAAGTCTTACATGCCAAACAAGTCCTTGAGGAGACCCAGCAGCAAGCTATGCATGACTGCCATAATTCCCAGAAGAAGCAACTGAAGAAAAATACCTTAGAGGTGTATATTAGACTGCTTGAGTTTGAGAAAACTTTCTTCAAAGAAAAAACAATGGTCAAAGATGGAAAAAAAAGGATAGAAATACACGTTTTTTCCATAGATCAGTTAAGTTTCATACTGTCATAAGCAATATAGTGAGGCTGATGGATGACAATGGTGCTATGCTTCATGCTTATGTTTCAGTGAAGAAAATGGCAACTGACTTCTTTGAGTCTTTTTTTTTCCTGAGTCTCACCCCAACTCATTTCCTACCCAAGCCTCTTAACTGCGACACAGTCTACCCCCTTAGAAGAAAATGTAACACAAAAATAAATCAAAGATGCCTATTTTCTATGAAAAGTGACACTGCACCTGGTCTCGATGGGTTCATTGTCGAATTCTTCTTTTATTGTAAACGAAAATTCAAAAATAAGTCAAATTAACAAATATTACATAAGTGGTTGTCTGGGGATAGCAACAGCAAGCATATCATGCTTAAAATACAATGGCGCAAAGTGTGTCCTAGCATTTCCAACCATAGTCTAGCACCCTTCGAAGTTTCAACTTAAAAAGTACAAGCCACCTCAGTTAAGCAAATCAGAGACTGGAAATACAGCAAATGAATAAAGAGGACCTCTGTTGGAGAGTAGGTTGGGGTTCAGGAGGTTTAGGATCACAGTTATGCGAAAAGGTTTTGCACTTCAGGCAGTGGGAAGTCATCTATTTATAGATGAGGTCTTTGTGAGCATTCCTACCCAAATTCATCATAGAAGAGAATGGATTTAAGAGGATGTTCTTCTGCTTTGATTTTAAGGCAGATACGAGCAAATAAAATTTTGGACTGAGACGTGGTAGGCTTATCATGATTAGAGGTTTACCCACTAAGCTACTTACTCCACTTAGGGGATATGAATTGTAGTAATGTAGGCGAAGATTTAGGAAGAATCCATACAAGGACAAGGATAGTGTCTAACTTAAGTCTTTTTATGGGTTTATTTAGCACCCGAGGCAAGAGGAAGAGAACCTTGTTCTGAAAGTCATGGGAAAGACTAGGCTACTCTACTTAGTATCCTCTGATTGAAACCGAAAGATAAAGAGCTCTTCGTCGATTCTTTTCACTTCCAAGAGATCTTTGGAGGCCCAGCGATATTTTGCAAACTTATGCATGTTGAAGAAATATGCAGCATTTCCCATAACTTGACCAACTTTGTAGATCCCTTTCTTCTTCGACTCAGTGACGCGCTCTAGGTTGATGGCGCAGGAAGTCTTCCCTTTGTCATTATCAACTCGGACAGCTGATAGAGTAGACGAACTTTCAGGTCTGAAATCAGACTTGAGCAATGATGCACAAGCTGATTTTGCACAAACAATCGCTTGCATGTGTAGAAATATTAGGTAGCATAGTGTATAGAAATACTGTAGATAAATAATGTACAGATACAGTTTTTTAATTTTTTGTATATAGCAGAGAAGGTGACCGTTGGTCACTGATGGAGACAGGCTTGAGATAGTCGTTGCATAATCTGTATATATAGGAAACAACAGTGAATGTATTCTGTGATCTGAAATCCTTTGGTTTCAGCCTTTATTCTCCATTTATCTTGAAGGTCAGCTTCTCCTCAGTTGAATTATTGTTGTCTTCCATCCTTGTTTATATTTCTATATAGTATCAAAGTAAAATTAAGGAAGGAAGAATTACGCTTCGTGTTTGAAAAATTTCAGCTGCAGAATATACATATATAAAAGGATAGCTGAAGCAGTTTACTATCAAGAAAGAAAAATCGAAGTTTCTGTTTCGTGCTCAAGGAAGAACATTTACTCAAGGAAGAAGTATTTTATCACACGTGGCAGCAATCCATACAGGCGCGTGTCATCACACGCGTATTAAGGAAAAGAGCCAACGTGTCTTATTAT
This sequence comes from Eustoma russellianum, assembly GCA_036186865.1. Classification (NCBI taxonomy): domain Eukaryota; kingdom Viridiplantae; phylum Streptophyta; class Magnoliopsida; order Gentianales; family Gentianaceae; genus Eustoma; species Eustoma russellianum. The sequence goes on from AP025053.1 coordinate 21,570,210, forward strand.
TTCATACGTGTGTTAAGAAAAAAGGGGTACGTGTAATCTGCAACCCACTTGGATTGTGCATGCACGAACTTGGGACTTCTCGAGAATTCGATTTTATTTTTTATTGAAGAAGAAATATGGATCTTTCCTTTTGTGAGGACCGAAATCGAGGCAATAAAAGTTTGTCTTTCCCATAAAGCAAAAAAGACAATTTTGTCTCTCCTTTCTCCCGCATTAATTTCCCATCGTGTCATCCCTTTCACTTTAACTTTTCCTTCTTGTTTCTAACGAGGCCTTCACTTTACATCTTCTCCAACATCTTCTTTCTTCTCACTTCATCCTATTCCTCTCTTCATTCTACGTGTTTCAAATCTGTTCTTCACTTTCTTCTCCTCTCTCATCAGCTTTGTTTTACTCAACATAGTACGGCAGAAATTCCAGAAACCTCTGAAATTTCTTCTGCTCCTCAAGTGGTTGGAACTCTAATGGAAGGCATGCAATCACAACTACCCAATTCTATGGATATTAATCCTATCATGATCACCAACCATAAGCTTATTGGCCATAACTACCTTTCATGTTAGTGTATATGCCCTAGGCCATGATTTGGATATTTATGTTATGCATTTATTATTAATAAAGAGGTTTTATTATCATTATTGTTGGTTAGTATGTTACACAATTATGATATATCCCTGGTTCATTATTGTTATACAGATAAAATAATTTATAACCAGTATGAGTATTGATTTGATAATCATGAGATGATTATGTGTATGGTGATACAAATCAATCTCATAGATACTTGTTAGAGAACAGTGTATTGGATAGACCCATCATGAGATTACTACATGGATTAGCATCATAAGTAAATATCATGATAGTCATGTTTTAATCCTTAGACTTGAGATTGTCATAGTTTCCAACATAAGGACTATTATATTTTGACATGATCAAACGTTATCCGTAACTAGATAATAATAAAGGTCATAATTGAATATGATAGAAATTATGTAGAGGATATTGAACAATCAAGATAGAATTTGTCCCTCTCTTTTGAGAGAGATATCTTTGCACCCCTCGATTAGTGAGACTGTGAAATGCATGGCCGTGCTCAAATGAATTGATAGTGTGATCAATGTCATTTGTTTTATCAGTCTACTTAGAGATCGAGTAATCATCTGTTTGAACAATATAAGTATGACGCTGACAATGACTTATGTTCAAACTAGATATCGTGTGACAAAGGGATTAATGCATGTACTATTATTAGGCTAATTGGACTTTACTCATATTAATTGGGTAGTCGTAATGTCTTGCTAGAGACCAATTACGACTTGTTGGTTTAATGGAGATTTAATCGACTGCCAATTAATATGGGCCTATCGGGTTACACACAAGAATGCGTATGGGCTGATATTAATAATATTAATATTATTAATATTAGATATTAATTTTATTATTAATTTCGTTTTTATGGTTATATGTGTATATATATGTTATCGGATAATAATGAAAGAATTTATATCTGATATGAATTTTTAATACCCTGATAGAATTTATATCTGATATGGATTTTGATTGCATTAACTAATCCGATTAGGACTCGGATTTTGATGTCTATATATGTGTATATATATATTGTGTATCTCGTATAGAGAACACACGAAAAACACAGAATCATCAGAAAAATCATAGAGCCGTTTTTGGAGAAAAACGAGTTTTCTCAGCCGCGCCTTTCAAGAGCTAGCACTCCGGGTGGAAGCATTCGTGTGGATACCGACATAGGGTGATCGTGTCATCGCACCTCCTACATTCGCACATTCTACATCTGCAGATTTCAAATCTATAGAGGTATGGTTTTTTATTTCTTTCAGCGAATTAAACGAACAACATGGATCCTTGGTAGGAAATCAGAGATCAAGTTTAGTTTTTCCGCTGCGCGTTTTGCAGTGATCTTGTCGGATTTCCTAACATTTCATGGAATAAGGCTGTTGAAATGTTTATCATCGGACGAGGCAAGGATGATTACCTATATGGTAATTTATCCACTCCAGATCCTACTGAGGCTGGATATAGGAAATGGAGATCAAAAAATTCAATGATTATGTCGTGGTTAATAAGATCTATGTTGTCTGATATTGGCAATAATTTTATCTTGTACCCCACCGCAGCTGCAATTTGGAAGGCTGCAAAAGAACTATACTCCAAAAGAGACAATGTATCTGAAATTTATGAACTAGAGTCACAACTACAGGAAGTACGACAAGGAGAGCACTCTGTCAGCACTTATTACTCTCACCTTACAAAACTTTGGCAGCAGATTGACATGTTTGAAGAGCACACTTGGACATCTCCGGAGGATGACAAGGAGTTTAGACAATTTTTAGAAGTTAAACGAGTATTTAGGTTCTTGCATGGATTAAACAAGGAACTAGACTCAGTCCGCAGTAGGGTCCTTGGGATGAAACCACTTCCCAACCTAAACACTGCTTTCTCTGAAGTGCGTCAAGAAGAGAGCAGGATTAAAGTCATGATGGGTACTGGAAATCACTCAACAAACGAAGGATCTGTCTTAGTTACTCACTCCTCTGCTCTCAACTCCTTGGCTCATTCCCACTCTAGACCTCCTCCTCCTACCTCAGACAACCTACAGCACGGGAATCTGAGTACACCCTCAGACTCCTCCGGGTTGATGATTAGAAGAAATCAGGGAACAAATGTCCAACGTTTTCCCTATAGACCACCACCAGGGGCGTTCACAAGGGGGGGCACGGGGGGCAGCCGCCCCCCCCCCCCCTCCAACTCGGAGAAAAAATTTAGTTGGTAGGTAGATGCAGTTGTATTTTTGATTATCTAAATTTAATGTATCTGTTTTTTAATCCTAAAACTATCTCATGATATGTGATATATGTGTGTTACTAGGACGTAATTGACATCATTGCTACGGAAATGGATACACACTTCACCGAAGCCAGCACATTTAATTAGATGTGTGATGTGCCTTGATCCTTCCAATTCTTTTGCAAATTTTGATCATAGTCAATTGCTACACCTTGTTGAGTTATATCCAGACGATTTCACTACCAATGATCGAATTGAGCTCAACCATGAACTTAAAAGTTACATTGGTGATATGAAATCAAATAAAGTATTCTCTCATAATACTAATCTTGGAGTTCTTGCAAAAAAGATGGTGGAGTTGAATTATCACAATTACTTTCCTTTAATATATCGGCTCATCGAGTTAGAACTGATCTTACCTGTCGGAACAGCGAGTGTGGAAAGAAGTTTTTCTGCGATGAATATAATAAAGACTGATCTGCGCAACCGATTGAGAGACGACTTACTATCGGACTGTTTACTGTGTTACTTCGAGAAGGAAGTTTTTGGAACCATTTCAAATGAAAACATTACGCAACAATTTCAGAATTTGCCGCCACCGATAATCCCTCATGCTGCTCGTCTTTCATTTCGTAAATAAAAGGTATGTCGAGCGTTAAATTAATAACTTTTGTTGGATATTGCTGCCTGTTAATGTTGCTTATGAATAACTTTTGTTGGATATTGTTGATTGTTGATTATTATTGTTGCATTTTGATTAGTGGATGTGTTGGTTTAGATTTTATGTTATAATATTTGCATATATCTATATTGTAAGGGAGTTTTTGTCGGATTTTCGATGGAATGTATATTGAGTCCGAAAAAGTGGACGGTGATTTCATAGTGTGAATTTTGCCCCCCCAAAAATTAGCCCTGCGTCCGCCACTGACCACCACAGACTTGTAAATATTGTAATCTGTAGATAACTGCTTCAAACCCCAATGCCTCAAGCAAGTACAGCAGCAAAATGGTCCTACGTCCCCTAGGTTTTCACCATCTTGGGGAACAAGAAGGCCTCCGGTTGCAAATTCTGCAAGTTACAGAGATCCTAAATCTAGACTTACACATCAGCAACATGTTAATGGTTGCTCTCAACACCAACAGCATGAGTCACAGCCACAACCCAGCAGGGCAACAATGGCCTCAATGAAAGGTACACGGTCAGCTGGTTCTGGGTGTTCCTAGATCATTGATTCTGGAGCATCAGACCATATGATCAATAATCTCACTCTTTTAGATGCATATACCTCTTTCACACGTCCTAAAGTTGTAGAAATAGTTAACGGTGTTAGCCTAAATGTGTTGGAAAAGGGAAGAGTTAAACTCACTGCTAGGTTGACATTACAAAATGTGCTATGTGTGCCCTGTCCAAGCTTTAATCTAGTCTCAATTAGTAAATTAACACAGGATAACAATTGTTTGGCAGTGTTCTCATCTTCTGAATGTCTCTTTCAGGAGAAACATATGTGGAAGATGATTGGCAATGCTAGACATTTAAATGGGCTATACATTCTTGACTCTGAAGGCAAACAGGATGTAGGTGCACGGTCTGTAAGTGAATATCTTTTGGGACAAGCTGTAGGGGCAAATATTTTGGACACAAGAACCTCAGTTTACAACAGATCTAAGACACCCTCATGTGCTAACACAAAGTCTTCTGATCTTGATCATATTTTGTTATGGCATACTAGATTAGGGCATCCTAATATTTTGTACTTGAAAAAGATTATGCCACATCTCTTTTTATATGTTCAGTTATGTGACTTGAAATGTGAAACATGTATCCTTGCAAAACAAACTAAGGGAAGATACCTGCCCAAACCTTATGAACCCAGTAGTCCATTCAGTTTAATCCATTCGGATGTATGGGAACCCTCTAGGGTAGCAAGCTTGAACGGGGCTAGGTGGTTTGTGATATTTGTAAATGACCATACATGGTTGACTTGGGTATATCTAATGAAAAATAAAAATGAGGTAGGACATATCATACGGACTTACATTGCTCTTGTTAAAAATCGGTTCAATCTACAATAAAGATCCTCCGAAGTGATAATGGAACTGAGTATGTTAATAAAGAAATAAAGGACTATTTAGACAGTTTGGGTATTCACCATCAAATTTCTTGTGTATATACTCCACAACAAAATGGTATAGCGGAAGAAAAAATAGGCACTTGTTAGATGTAGCTAGATCAATTATGTTCTCTACAAATACACCAAAATTTTATTGGGGTGAAGCAATACTTACAACCACATATCTTATTAATAGAATGCCTTCACGGGTTTTGTCATTTAAAACTCCAAAGGACATGCTGGTGAGTAGCTATCCAAATACTAAGCTAATATCTACTTTACCTTTCAGAGTCTTCGGGTGTGTGGTATATGTCTATGTTCAGCCTAATTCACGCACAAAATTAGATCAAAGAACACATAAATGTATATTTTTGGGGTACTCAGGCTCACAAAAGGGATTTAAATGTTAGTGTCATGTGACTAGAAAGATGATGGTTTCACTTGATGTAGTGTTTGATGAGCAAAGTGCATACTACTCTAGTAATATGTTGTTAGACAAAACTGTTAGTAGTGTAGATCAATTCTGGAGCATAATTGATGTTGCGTCTAATGAATCAAGTGAGCAGGAAGTAGGTGAAGAACCAGTGAATATTGATGAAACTTCTGAACAGAGAGAGCTTGCTGAAGGGTCTGAAAATGTATTGCCTAACTCTCGAGCACAACTACCCATTACCAGGGTCTATACAAGACACAATAATATAACTCAAGAGCTGGAACCAGCTACATCGAATCCAGTAAGTCATGTACCTATAGATGACTTACATATAGCACTTAGAAAAAGAGTAAGAGAGTGCACTAAACACCCATTATATAACTTCCTTGCCTATGATCACTTAAATGCAAACTGTAAAGCTTTTACATGTGCCTTAGATAATGAGGGAATACCCACTAGTATTGAAGAAGCTCTTCAGAATCCATTCTGGAAACAGGTTGTCAATGAGGAAATGGCAGCATTAATTAAAAACAAAACCTGGGTATTAGTTGTCCGAAAACCTGGAATTAAGACAGTGGGCTGTAGATGGATTTTCTCGGTTAAATATAATGCTAATGGGACAATAAATAGGTATAAAGCAAGGTTAGTAGCCAAAGGTTTTACACAAACCTATAGCATAGATTATTTGGAGACTTTTGCCCCTGTAGCCAAGTTAAACACGGTTAGAATTATATTTTCTTTAGCAGTTAACCTTCATTGGGCATTATTTTAGCTAGATATAAAAAATGCATTCTTAAATGGTGACTTACAAGAATTGGTGTACATGGATATACCTCCTAGTTTCGAGCACAGTCAGAACAGGGGAATGATATGTAAATTAAACAAATCACTATATGGACTCAAACAATCTCCACATGCATGGTTTAAACTATTCACTTCAGTAGTTCTTAAGTATGGGTTTAAAGAAACTCATAACGACCATACATTGTTTATAAGATTCTCTAGCAATCATACTATTGTGATTCTTATAATTTATGTTGATGACATCATACTAACCGGTAATGATAGTAAAGGTATTGATCTGATTAAACATCAATTGTCTACTGAATTTGAGGTCAAAGATTTAGGAGGTTAGAGATATTTCCTTGGTATGGAAGTAGCTAGAACAAATAATGCAATAAGTATTTCTCAAAGAAAATATGTTTTAGATTTGTTAAATGAGACAGACATGCTTGGGTGCAAACCCGTATCCACACCTATGGAGTCTGGAAGGAAACCCAAGAAGCTGTGTGATACATGTTAGTGTATGTGCCCTAGGTCATGATTTGGATATTTATGTTATGCATTTATTATTAATAAAAGAGATTTTATTATCATTATTGTTGGTTAGTATGTTACACAATTTTGATATATGTCCCTGATTCATTATTGTTATAGAGATAAAATAATTTATAATCAGTATGAGTATTGATTTGATAATCATGAGATGATTATGTGTATGGTGATACGAATCAATCTCATAGATACTTGTTAGAGAACAGTGTATTGGATAGACCCATCATGAGATTACTACTTGGGTTAGCGTCATAAGTAAATCTCATGATAGTCATGTTTTAATCCTTTGACTTGAGATTGTCATAGTTTCCAACATAAGGACTATTATATTTTGACATGATCAAACGTTATTCGTAACTGGATAATAATAAAGGTCATGATTGAATGTGATAGAAATTATGTAGAGGATATTGAACAATCAAGATAGAATTTGTCCCTCTCTTTTGAGAGTGATATCTTTGGGCCCCTCGATTAGTGAGACTGTGAAATGCATGGCCGTGCTCAAATGAATTGATAGTGTGATCAATATCATTTGTTTTATCAGTCTACTTAGAGATCGAGTAATCATATGTTTGAACTATATAAGTATGACGCTGACCATGACTTATGTTCAAACTAGATATCGTGTGACAAAGGGATTAATGCATGTACTATTATTAGGCTAGTTGGACATTACTCGTATTAATTGGGTAGTTGTAATGCCTTGCTAGAGGCCAATTACGACTTGTTGGTCTAATAGAGATTTAATCAACGGCCAATTAATATGGGCCTATCGGGTCACACACAAGAATGCGTAAGGCTGAGATTAATAATATTAATATTGGATATTAATTATTATTATTATTATTATCGTTTTTAATATTAATAATATTAATATTGGATATTAATTATTATTATTATTATTTTCGTTTTTTTGGTGATTATATATACATGTGTGTTATCGGATAATAACGAGAGAATCCATATCTGATATGGATTTTGAATATCCTGATAGAATCCGTATCTGATATGGATTTTGATTGGCATCAACTAATCCGATTAGGACTCGGATTTTGATGTCTACGTATGTGTATATATACTTGTGTATCTCGTATACACTAGACACACGAAAAATACACAGAGTCATCAAAGAAACCCTAGAGCCGTTTTTGTGAAAAATCGAGTTCTTCAGCCGCGCCGTTTGAAGAGCTAGCACTCCGGACGGAAGCGTTCGTGTGGATACCGACAGAGGGTGATCGTATTTTCGCACCTACTTCATCTGCGTAATTCGGATCTACAAAGGTAGTTTTCGAGTTTCTTTCATCGAATTAAACGAACAACATGGATCCTTGGTAGGAAATCGGAGATCAAGTTTTTGTTTTCCGCTGCGCGTTTTGCAGTGATCTCGGTTGATTTCCTAACAGTGGTATCAGAGCCACTTGTTGATTTCGTTTAAATCGATTATATCATGCTTATGTGATTATATGTTTACTGTTTTTCGTATGACATGATATGTACAAAAACCCCAACTCGGATTTCATATGATGAGAGAAGAGTGGTGTTTTTCAAATCGTTTTCACGAGATGATTTATATACGGCGGTTTTCGTTTGTCATGTGATGATCAAAACCGATTTTGTTTATATTAGATATAAACATACGCTATGTGTAAAACCCTATTCGAATCTCATCTGGTGAGAGCGGATTGATGTTTTCAATTCGTTTTCATGAGACCTTATGATTCGAGATTGTTATATGTGATATAAAGTTTTCGTTTTTCATGTGATGATCAAAAACGATTATGTTTATATCGATATGAACAATCGATAATGATTCTGTAAGAGTTATGCATATTCAAAACAGACATTATCAATTCGATTGATGATTCGGTTTTCGGATTTCGAATGGCAGATTGATTCTGTTTCGGATTTCGAACAGCAGATTATCAATTCGATTGATGATTCTGTTTTGGGTTTTGAATGATAACTCTCGGTTCGATCGGTGCTTCTATAAGGTCTTACACGTAGTCAAAACAGTAAGATCGTTAATATGATTGACGCGTCTGTGTTAGGGATCCGAAAAGAAAATTTTTAATCTGATTGATGTTTTCTGTTTGGCTTCGAGGGGCGCTGCCCCTCGACCCCGCCTGGGGCTCTGCCCCTCGGATCCCGCCCAGGGGAGCTGCCCCTCGGAACCTCGCCCGCTAACCGGCTAGCGGGACCGCCGTATGCGTACGCCCTATAGTTCGTTACCGTGACATTAAGAATGTCAATATATATTTATTTATTATAATATGTTTATGTAAGATATATTATAATTGTTGATGTCTTTGCATGGTGCATAGCATGGCCTCAGGACCTATGTGATTGACTTAGTCATATTTTTGTTTTGGGTTATTATGGCCTGCGTGCCGCTGTAGTTTTGTTGTATTTTATTATACAAGTAGTTAGGTTTTTCTTTATTATTGTAATAAATGAAGAATCAAGCTAACAAAAGTGGTGATGGCGACACATACCAAGGACGAGTGGATTCCATGGAGATGGAGGCACGAGCTCAAGACAAGAAGATATGTATCATTGCAAATGTTGTAATAGGAAGTCTTTCACATAGGGTTTCCTTTATGATCTTCATTTGGTCTCATGAAGATCATATTTAGTTTGGCCATGCTATGTCACGTTTACATATTTATCATTTTGTATGAGATGCGTGGATGATAGATTATATATGCATATAGGATGCTACGATATAATGATACGCAATGCAAGACATAAACTAAGTTGAACCCTCATTAATAATTTAAGTCTTTATGTCATCCATGTCTTAAACACCTATTAAAACTGGGATTGTATTAAAGTAGGTATTGCCAAAGCAATGTGCTTTAAACATTTCTAGCTACGTAGGATGAGTAATAGTGCTACTCATATGTTTAAAATTGGTTAGACTTAATTGGGCTATCAAAACGGTTTTGGGCCCAAGGCATTAGATGGAATCTAACATACAATGATATATGATGTCATTATTCCATAAATTCTAAGAGTTACATGAGATGTAATTGGTAAAGAAGTTACCTACCTAAATAACTTAATTTTAAGCGTCATGCCAAAGCTGAGTTTAGTTTTAAGTCAAATATGGATCTTAGCTCACTAAAATATTTCTATTGAGGGTTATGTTTTAGTGAGAGTTTTATAAATTTTAACCTCATTATTAATAAAGTGTTACTTTGCATGTTTTGTAGATCATAAATGGCTGCTAATAACAATTCCACCTTATCGCTGCGATCAATCCTTGAGAAGGAAAAATTAAAAGAATGTGGGACTAATTTTGTTGATTGGTTTCGAAACTTGAGAATCGTTCTCAAGCAAGAAAAGAAGTCCTACGTGCTCGATGACCCTGTCCCTGAACCCCCTCCTGCTGATGCTTCTGTTGCTGTTAAGAACAGATATAAGAAGCATGTGGAAGATTCCAATGACATAGGATGTCTAATGTTGGCAACTATGTGTTCAGGACTTCAGAAAGACCTGGAACACTTAGAAGCTTATGAGATGAGTGTGCATCTCAAACAAGCTTTCCAACAACAGGCTAGGCAGGATAGGTTCGACACCGCTGTTGCACTTTTTGACTGTAAGATGTCTGAAGGTGAATCTGTTAGCGCTCATGTTTTAAAGATGAAAGGCTATATAGATCACCTTGCAAGACTTGGATATCCCCTGAGTTTGGAACTCGCCACGGATTTGATCCTACACTCTTTGCCTAGCAGTTTTTCTCACTACAATATGAATAATATGGAAAAGTCCATTCCTGAGCTACATGGTATGCTCAAAACTGCTGAGGGGAATATCAAGAAGCCTACCCATGTATTGAGTGTCAATACCAAGCTAATGAAAAGGAAAGCTAAAGGCAAGGGTAAGGCTAAAAGTGCAAAGGGTGCAAAAGGGGCAAAGGGCCAAGCTAAACCGAAACCTGGTCCCAAGGCAAAGGTTCCTAAGGAAGGAACTTGTTTCCATTGCAACAAGCCTGGGCATTGGAAAAGAAATTGTGATATTTATTTGGAGGAGTTGAAGAAGCTGAAGGGTAGTGCGACTACATCTTCAGGTATTTATGTTATAGAAATTAATTTATCTACTTCATCTTCCTGGGTATTAGATACTGGATGTGGATCCCATATTTGTACAAATATGCAGGGGCTCAAAAGGAGTAGGATGCTGAAGAAGGGCGAGGTGGACCTACGTGTTGGCAATAGAGCAAGAGTTGCTGCTATAGCTGTAGGGACCTATGAGCTTGTCTTGCCCAATGGGCTTTTGTTAGTTTTAAACAACTGCTTTTATGTTCCTACTATGAGTAGGAATCTTATTTCAGTGTCTGTTTTGGATGATGAAGGTTATTCATTTTTAATTAAAAATAAGAAGTGTTCTATTTTTGATAAAAATGACTTGCTTTATTGTATTGCAAGTAGTTATAATGGCATTTATGTCCTTAACCTTGATGATTCCAATGACGGTAATATTTATAACATATCTTCAAAGAGAACTAAGCCAAATGAACTAAACCCTGCATATTTATGGCATTGTCGCCTTAGCCATATAAATGAGAAGCACGTATCTAAACTCCATCAAGATGGATTATTAGATTCATTTGATTTTGAATCATTTGAAAATTGCGAGTCTTGTTTGCTTGGAAAGATGACAAAGACTCCTTTTACTGGACATAGTGAAAGGGCTAATGACTTATTGGGCTTGGTACATACAGATGTATGCGGCCCAATCAGCATTAGTGCCAGAGGAGGATTTCAGTATTTCATTACTTTTACTGATGATTTCAGTAGGTATGGCTATGTCTACCTAATGAAACATAAGCATGAGTCTTTTGAAATGTTTAGAACTTTTCAAAATGAAGTACAAAATCAACTTGGTAAGACAATTAAAACGCTTTGATCAGATCGAGGTGGTGAATATTTGAGCCAAGAATTTGATCAACATCTAAGAAATTGTGGAATCGTTTCACAGTTGACTCCTCCAGGAACTCCACAATGGAATGGTGTTTCTGAAAGGAGAAATCGAACTTTATTAGATATGGTTCGATCTATGATGGGTCAAGTAGATCTTCCTTTATTTTTTTGGGGTTATGCCTTAGAGACAGCTGCATTCATTTTGAACCGTGTACCATCTAAAGTGGTTGAAAAGACACCGTATGAGATGTGGACTGGTAAGAGACCCAGTTTGTCTTTTCTTAAGATTTGGGGTTGTGAAGCTTATGTGAAAAGATTAATGACAGATAAGCTAGCTCCAAAATCTATCAAATGTATTTTTGTGGGGTATCCTAAAGAAACTAAAGGGTACTATTTCTATATTCTCTCAGAGAACAAAGTGTTTGTTGCTCGAAATGGAGTCTTTTTGGAAAAGGAGTTTCTCTCCAAGAGAACTAGTGGGAGTATAGTACAACTTGAGGAAACTCAAGTTCCACAAGATATCGTTGAACCGTCTTTAGAGACGATTTCAGAACCACAAACAGTTGTGGAGCCTGAAAATGTAACACAAGTCCAACGCAGATCTGATAGGATACATCGTCAGCCAGAGAGATATGGATTTCTTGTGACTGATGATAGTGAAGTTATGCTCATAGATCAAGATGAGCCTACTACCTATCAGGAAGCTGTGTCTGGTCCAGATTCAGATAAATGGCTTGGAGCCATGAATTCTGAGATGCAATCCATGTTTGATAACCAAGTTTGGTCTTTAATTGATCCTCCAGAGGGTATTAAGACTATTGGTTGCAAATGGGTTTTCAAGAAGAAAACTGACATGGATGGAAATGTGCAAACCTACAAAGCAAGGCTTGTGGCTAAAGGTTTCAAACAAACTCATGGTATAGACTATGATGAAACCTTTTCACCAGTAGCTATGCTTAAGTCTATTCGAATTCTCCTTGCCATAGCAGCATACTATGATTATGAGATATGGCAAATGGATGTCAAAACTGCTTTCCTTAATGGAAATTTACTCGAGGATGTGTACATGACACAACCTGAGGGTTTTGTAAATCCTGAGAATTCAAAGAAGGTTTGCAAGCTTCAAAGGTCCATCTATGGATTGAAGCAAGCATCTCGAAGATGGAATCTTCGTTTTGATGAAACAGTTAAGAAATTTGGTTTCATCAAGAATGAAGATGAACCTTGTGTTTACAAGATGGTTAGTGGGAGTGCAGTAGTGTTTCTGGTCTTATATGTGGATGACATATTGCTTATTGGGAATGATATCCCTACCTTGCAAAAGGTTAAGGCTTGGTTAGGGAATTCATTTTCAATGAAGGACTTGGGCGAGGCTACCTATATCCTTGGTATCAAGATCTATAGAGATAGATCTAAAAGGATAATAGGCTTGAGTCAGAGTACATACATAGATAAAATGTTGAAGAGGTTCAACATGCAAGAGTCCAAGAAAGGATTTCTGCCTATGTCTCATGGCATTCATCTTAGCAAGAATCAATGTCCTCAGACATCTGATGAGCGAGATAGAATGGATAAAATTCCTTATGCTTCTGCTATAGGATCGATCATGTATGCCATGTTATGTACTAGACCAGATGTCTCATATCCATTGAGCACAACAAGTAGATATCAAGCTGACCCCGGTGAAGGTCACTGGACAGCGGTCAAGAATATTCTTAAGTACCTCAGAAGGACTAAAGATGTATTCTTGGTTTATGGAGGTTTGGATGACGAGTTAGTTGTAAATGGTTACACAGATGCTAGTTTCCAAACCGACATAGATGATTTCAGATCGCAGTCTGGTTTTGTATTCACATTGAATGGTAGAGCTGTTAGTTGGAAGAGTTCAAAACAAAGCACTGTGGCTGATTCTACAACAGAGGCTGAGTATATAGCAGCATCAGATGCAGCTAAAGAAGCAGTTTGGTTGAAGAAGTTCATCACTGAGCTAGGAGTAGTACCTAGCATTGCAAATCATGTGGACATTTATTGTGACAACAATGGTGCCATAGCACAAGCAAAAGAGCCTAGGTCTCATCAGAGATCTAAACATATACTCAGACGCTACCATCTCATTCGAGACATCATCGATAGAGGAGATGTCAAGATATGCAAAGTTGACACAAATGATAACATAGCGGATCCATTGACTAAGCCTCTCTCACGGGTCAAGCATGATCAACATACTAGATCTATGGGTCTCAGATATTTGTAGGCCTAGTGCAAGTGGGAGATTGTTAGTGTATGTGCCCTAGGCCATGATTTGGATATTTATGTTATGCATTTATTATTAATAAAAGAGGTTTTATTATCATTATTGTTGGTTAGTATGTTACACAATTTTGATATATGTCTCTGATTCATTATTGTTATAGAGATAAAATAATTTATAATCAGTATGAGTATTGATTTGATAATCATGAGATGATTATGTGTATGGTGATACGAATCAATCTCATAGATACTTGTTAGAGAACAGTGTATTGGATAGACCCATCATGAGATTACTACATGGGTTAGCGTCATAAGTAAATCTCATGATAGTCATGTTTTAATCCTTTGACTTAAGATTGTCATAGTTTCCAACATAAGGACTATTATATTTTGACATGATCAAACGTTATTCGTAACTGGATAATAATAAAGGTCATGATTGAATGTGATAGAAATTATGTAGAGGATATTGAACAATCAAGATAGAATTTGTCCCTCTCTTTTGAGAGTGATATCTTTGGGCCCCTCGATTAGTGAGACTGTGAAATGCATGGCCGTGCTCAAATGAATTGATAGTGTGATCAATATCATTTGTTTTATCAGTCTACTTAGAGATCGAGTAATCATATGTTTGAACTATATAAGTATGACGCTGACCATGACTTATGTTCAAACTAGATATCGTGTGACAAAGGGATTAATGCATGTACTATTATTAGGCTAGTTGGACTTTACTCGTATTAATTGGGTAGTTGTAATGCCTTGCTAGAGGCCAATTACGACTTGTTGGTCTAATAGAGATTTAATCAACGGCCAATTAATATGGGCCTATCGGGTCACACACAAGAATGCGTAAGGCTGAGATTAATAATATTAATATTGGATATTAATTATTATTATTATTATCGTTTTTAATATTAATAATATTAATATTGGATATTAATTATTATTATTATTATTTTCGTTTTTTTGGTGATTATATATACATGTGTGTTATCGGATAATAACGAGAGAATCCATATCTGATATGGATTTTGAATATCCTGATAGAATCCGTATCTGATATGGATTTTGATTGGCATCAACTAATCCGATTAGGACTCGGATTTTGATGTCTACGTATGTGTATATATACTTGTGTATCTCGTATACACTAGACACACGAAAAATACACAGAGTCATCAAAGAAACCCTAGAGCCGTTTTTGTGAAAAATCGAGTTCTTCAGCCGCGCCGTTTGAAGAGCTAGCACTCCGGACGGAAGCGTTCGTGTGGATACCGACAGAGGGTGATCGTATTTTCGCACCTACTTCATCTGCGTAATTCGGATCTACAAAGGTAGTTTTCGAGTTTCTTTCATCGAATTAAACGAACAACATGGATCCTTGGTAGGAAATCGGAGATCAAGTTTTTGTTTTCCGCTGCGCGTTTTGCAGTGATCTCGGTTGATTTCCTAACAGTGGTATCAGAGCCACTTGTTGATTTCGTTTAAATCGATTATATCATGCTTATGTGATTATATGTTTACTGTTTTTCGTATGACATGATATGTACAAAAACCCCAACTCGGATTTCATATGATGAGAGAAGAGTGGTGTTTTTCAAATCGTTTTCACGAGATGATTTATATACGGCGGTTTTCGTTTGTCATGTGATGATCAAAACCGATTTTGTTTATATTAGATATAAACATACGCTATGTGTAAAACCCTATTCGAATCTCATCTGGTGAGAGCGGATTGATGTTTTCAATTCGTTTTCATGAGACCTTATGATTCGAGATTGTTATATGTGATATAAAGTTTTCGTTTTTCATGTGATGATCAAAAACGATTATGTTTATATCGATATGAACAATCGATAATGATTCTGTAAGAGTTATGCATATTCAAAACAGACATTATCAATTCGATTGATGATTCGGTTTTCGGATTTCGAATGGCAGATTGATTCTGTTTCGGATTTCGAACAGCAGATTATCAATTCGATTGATGATTCTGTTTTGGGTTTTGAATGATAACTCTCGGTTCGATCGGTGCTTCTATAAGGTCTTACACGTAGTCAAAACAGTAAGATCGTTAATATGATTGACGCGTCTGTGTTAGGGATCCGAAAAGAAAATTTTTAATCTGATTGATGTTTTCTGTTTGGCTTCGAGGGGCGCTGCCCCTCGACCCCGCCTGGGGCTCTGCCCCTCGGATCCCGCCCAGGGGAGCTGCCCCTCGGAACCTCGCCCGCTAACCGGCTAGCGGGACCGCCGTATGCGTACGCCCTATAGTTCGTTACCGTGACATTAAGAATGTCAATATATATTTATTTATTATAATATGTTTATGTAAGATATATTATAATTGTTGATGTCTTTGCATGGTGCATAGCATGGCCTCAGGACCTATGTGATTGACTTAGTCATATTTTTGTTTTGGGTTATTATGGCCTGCGTGCCGCTGTAGTTTTGTTGTATTTTATTATACAAGTAGTTAGGTTTTTCTTTATTATTGTAATAAATGAAGAATCAAGCTAACAAAAGTGGTGATGGCGACACATACCAAGGACGAGTGGATTCCATGGAGATGGAGGCACGAGCTCAAGACAAGAAGATATGTATCATTGCAAATGTTGTAATAGGAAGTCTTTCACATAGGGTTTCCTTTATGATCTTCATTTGGTCTCATGAAGATCATATTTAGTTTGGCCATGCTATGTCACGTTTACATATTTATCATTTTGTATGAGATGCGTGGATGATAGATTATATATGCATATAGGATGCTACGATATAATGATACGCAATGCAAGACATAAACTAAGTTGAACCCTCATTAATAATTTAAGTCTTTATGTCATCCATGTCTTAAACACCTATTAAAACTGGGATTGTATTAAAGTAGGTATTGCCAAAGCAATGTGCTTTAAACATTTCTAGCTACGTAGGATGAGTAATAGTGCTACTCATATGTTTAAAATTGGTTAGACTTAATTGGGCTATCAAAACGGTTTTGGGCCCAAGGCATTAGATGGAATCTAACATACAATGATATATGATGTCATTATTCCATAAATTCTAAGAGTTACATGAGATGTAATTGGTAAAGAAGTTACCTACCTAAATAACTTAATTTTAAGCGTCATGCCAAAGCTGAGTTTAGTTTTAAGTCAAATATGGATCTTAGCTCACTAAAATATTTCTATTGAGGGTTATGTTTTAGTGAGAGTTTTATAAATTTTAACCTCATTATTAATAAAGTGTTACTTTGCATGTTTTGTAGATCATAAATGGCTGCTAATAACAATTCCACCTTATCGCTGCGATCAATCCTTGAGAAGGAAAAATTAAAAGAATGTGGGACTAATTTTGTTGATTGGTTTCGAAACTTGAGAATCGTTCTCAAGCAAGAAAAGAAGTCCTACGTGCTCGATGACCCTGTCCCTGAACCCCCTCCTGCTGATGCTTCTGTTGCTGTTAAGAACAGATATAAGAAGCATGTGGAAGATTCCAATGACATAGGATGTCTAATGTTGGCAACTATGTGTTCAGGACTTCAGAAAGACCTGGAACACTTAGAAGCTTATGAGATGAGTGTGCATCTCAAACAAGCTTTCCAACAACAGGCTAGGCAGGATAGGTTCGACACCGCTGTTGCACTTTTTGACTGTAAGATGTCTGAAGGTGAATCTGTTAGCGCTCATGTTTTAAAGATGAAAGGCTATATAGATCACCTTGCAAGACTTGGATATCCCCTGAGTTTGGAACTCGCCACGGATTTGATCCTACACTCTTTGCCTAGCAGTTTTTCTCACTACAATATGAATAATATGGAAAAGTCCATTCCTGAGCTACATGGTATGCTCAAAACTGCTGAGGGGAATATCAAGAAGCCTACCCATGTATTGAGTGTCAATACCAAGCTAATGAAAAGGAAAGCTAAAGGCAAGGGTAAGGCTAAAAGTGCAAAGGGTGCAAAAGGGGCAAAGGGCCAAGCTAAACCGAAACCTGGTCCCAAGGCAAAGGTTCCTAAGGAAGGAACTTGTTTCCATTGCAACAAGCCTGGGCATTGGAAAAGAAATTGTGATATTTATTTGGAGGAGTTGAAGAAGCTGAAGGGTAGTGCGACTACATCTTCAGGTATTTATGTTATAGAAATTAATTTATCTACTTCATCTTCCTGGGTATTAGATACTGGATGTGGATCCCATATTTGTACAAATATGCAGGGGCTCAAAAGGAGTAGGATGCTGAAGAAGGGCGAGGTGGACCTACGTGTTGGCAATAGAGCAAGAGTTGCTGCTATAGCTGTAGGGACCTATGAGCTTGTCTTGCCCAATGGGCTTTTGTTAGTTTTAAACAACTGCTTTTATGTTCCTACTATGAGTAGGAATCTTATTTCAGTGTCTGTTTTGGATGATGAAGGTTATTCATTTTTAATTAAAAATAAGAAGTGTTCTATTTTTGATAAAAATGACTTGCTTTATTGTATTGCAAGTAGTTATAATGGCATTTATGTCCTTAACCTTGATGATTCCAATGACGGTAATATTTATAACATATCTTCAAAGAGAACTAAGCCAAATGAACTAAACCCTGCATATTTATGGCATTGTCGCCTTAGCCATATAAATGAGAAGCACGTATCTAAACTCCATCAAGATGGATTATTAGATTCATTTGATTTTGAATCATTTGAAAATTGCGAGTCTTGTTTGCTTGGAAAGATGACAAAGACTCCTTTTACTGGACATAGTGAAAGGGCTAATGACTTATTGGGCTTGGTACATACAGATGTATGCGGCCCAATCAGCATTAGTGCCAGAGGAGGATTTCAGTATTTCATTACTTTTACTGATGATTTCAGTAGGTATGGCTATGTCTACCTAATGAAACATAAGCATGAGTCTTTTGAAATGTTTAGAACTTTTCAAAATGAAGTACAAAATCAACTTGGTAAGACAATTAAAACGCTTTGATCAGATCGAGGTGGTGAATATTTGAGCCAAGAATTTGATCAACATCTAAGAAATTGTGGAATCGTTTCACAGTTGACTCCTCCAGGAACTCCACAATGGAATGGTGTTTCTGAAAGGAGAAATCGAACTTTATTAGATATGGTTCGATCTATGATGGGTCAAGTAGATCTTCCTTTATTTTTTTGGGGTTATGCCTTAGAGACAGCTGCATTCATTTTGAACCGTGTACCATCTAAAGTGGTTGAAAAGACACCGTATGAGATGTGGACTGGTAAGAGACCCAGTTTGTCTTTTCTTAAGATTTGGGGTTGTGAAGCTTATGTGAAAAGATTAATGACAGATAAGCTAGCTCCAAAATCTATCAAATGTATTTTTGTGGGGTATCCTAAAGAAACTAAAGGGTACTATTTCTATATTCTCTCAGAGAACAAAGTGTTTGTTGCTCGAAATGGAGTCTTTTTGGAAAAGGAGTTTCTCTCCAAGAGAACTAGTGGGAGTATAGTACAACTTGAGGAAACTCAAGTTCCACAAGATATCGTTGAACCGTCTTTAGAGACGATTTCAGAACCACAAACAGTTGTGGAGCCTGAAAATGTAACACAAGTCCAACGCAGATCTGATAGGATACATCGTCAGCCAGAGAGATATGGATTTCTTGTGACTGATGATAGTGAAGTTATGCTCATAGATCAAGATGAGCCTACTACCTATCAGGAAGCTGTGTCTGGTCCAGATTCAGATAAATGGCTTGGAGCCATGAATTCTGAGATGCAATCCATGTTTGATAACCAAGTTTGGTCTTTAATTGATCCTCCAGAGGGTATTAAGACTATTGGTTGCAAATGGGTTTTCAAGAAGAAAACTGACATGGATGGAAATGTGCAAACCTACAAAGCAAGGCTTGTGGCTAAAGGTTTCAAACAAACTCATGGTATAGACTATGATGAAACCTTTTCACCAGTAGCTATGCTTAAGTCTATTCGAATTCTCCTTGCCATAGCAGCATACTATGATTATGAGATATGGCAAATGGATGTCAAAACTGCTTTCCTTAATGGAAATTTACTCGAGGATGTGTACATGACACAACCTGAGGGTTTTGTAAATCCTGAGAATTCAAAGAAGGTTTGCAAGCTTCAAAGGTCCATCTATGGATTGAAGCAAGCATCTCGAAGATGGAATCTTCGTTTTGATGAAACAGTTAAGAAATTTGGTTTCATCAAGAATGAAGATGAACCTTGTGTTTACAAGATGGTTAGTGGGAGTGCAGTAGTGTTTCTGGTCTTATATGTGGATGACATATTGCTTATTGGGAATGATATCCCTACCTTGCAAAAGGTTAAGGCTTGGTTAGGGAATTCATTTTCAATGAAGGACTTGGGCGAGGCTACCTATATCCTTGGTATCAAGATCTATAGAGATAGATCTAAAAGGATAATAGGCTTGAGTCAGAGTACATACATAGATAAAATGTTGAAGAGGTTCAACATGCAAGAGTCCAAGAAAGGATTTCTGCCTATGTCTCATGGCATTCATCTTAGCAAGAATCAATGTCCTCAGACATCTGATGAGCGAGATAGAATGAATAAAATTCCTTATGCTTCTGCTATAGGATCGATCATGTATGCCATGTTATGTACTAGACCAGATGTCTCATATCCATTGAGCACAACAAGTAGATATCAAGCTGACCCCGGTGAAGGTCACTGGACAGCGGTCAAGAATATTCTTAAGTACCTCAGAAGGACTAAAGATGTATTCTTGGTTTATGGAGGTTTGGATGACGAGTTAGTTGTAAATGGTTACACAGATGCTAGTTTCCAAACCGACATAGATGATTTCAGATCGCAGTCTGGTTTTGTATTCACATTGAATGGTAGAGCTGTTAGTTGGAAGAGTTCAAAACAAAGCACTGTGGCTGATTCTACAACAGAGGCTGAGTATATAGCAGCATCAGATGCAGCTAAAGAAGCAGTTTGGTTGAAGAAGTTCATCACTGAGCTAGGAGTAGTACCTAGCATTGCAAATCCTGTGGACATTTATTGTGACAACAATGGTGCCATAGCACAAGCAAAAGAGCCTAGGTCTCATCAGAGATCTAAACATATACTCAGACGCTACCATCTCATTCGAGACATCATCGATAGAGGAGATGTCAAGATATGCAAAGTTGACACAAATGATAACATAGCGGATCCATTGACTAAGCCTCTCTCACGGGTCAAGCATGATCAACATACTAGATCTATGGGTCTCAGATATTTGTAGGCCTAGTGCAAGTGGGAGATTGTTAGTGTATGTGCCCTAGGCCATGATTTGGATATTTATGTTATGCATTTATTATTAATAAAAGAGGTTTTATTATCATTATTGTTGGTTAGTATGTTACACAATTTTGATATATGTCTCTGATTCATTATTGTTATAGAGATAAAATAATTTATAATCAGTATGAGTATTGATTTGATAATCATGAGATGATTATGTGTATGGTGATACGAATCAATCTCATAGATACTTGTTAGAGAACAGTGTATTGGATAGACCCATCATGAGATTACTACATGGGTTAGCGTCATAAGTAAATCTCATGATAGTCATGTTTTAATCCTTTGACTTAAGATTGTCATAGTTTCCAACATAAGGACTATTATATTTTGACATGATCAAACGTTATTCGTAACTGGATAATAATAAAGGTCATGATTGAATGTGATAGAAATTATGTAGAGGATATTGAACAATCAAGATAGAATTTGTCCCTCTCTTTTGAGAGTGATATCTTTGGGCCCCTCAATTAGTGAGACTGTGAAATGCATGGCCGTGCTCAAATGAATTGATAGTGTGATCAATATCATTTGTTTTATCAGTCTACTTAGAGATCGAGTAATCATATGTTTGAACTATATAAGTATGACGCTGACCATGACTTATGTTCAAACTAGATATCGTGTGACAAAGGGATTAATGCATGTACTATTATTAGGCTAGTTGGACTTTACTCGTATTAATTGGGTAGTTGTAATGCCTTGCTAGAGGCCAATTACGACTTGTTGGTCTAATAGAGATTTAATCAACGGCCAATTAATATGGGCCTATCGGGTCACACACAAGAATGCGTAAGGCTGAGATTAATAATATTAATAATATTAATATTGGATATTAATTATTATTATTATTATCGTTTTTAATATTAATAATATTAATATTGGATATTAATTATTATTATTATTTTCGTTTTTTTTGGTGATTATATATACATGTGTGTTTTTTTTTTTTGTAATTTAAATTTTTATAACTAGCCAGACGGCAAATTTACAAAGGAATTAAAGGCTGGACGAAGAAAGCGAATCACAGCCAAAAAGAAAAGGTGGCTTACAATGTGTATACTAGTCTAGTGCCAACCTTTAGCAAAAAGTGGTTAAGGATAACCACAGTCAAAAGCAAGACCAAGTAAGTACATTCTGCTAACCAATAATCAAACAAAATGTGGCAAACATCAAAATAACAGAAGACATATCGAATTCTAGCCCGAGACGAATCCCCGAAGGTAGCAACAAAATGATACTGCATCAATCCACTCGAATTGCGTATGGAAATCCCTGAACTGTCATTCTTCTGTGCTCCCTGCCTGAAGTGCCGCCAAACAATCCAGCAGAGGGTCTTCATAATCATGAAAACGTGATTGTGGAAAGTGTGTGATTGTCAGGGTGGTAAATTTAATTGTTTGGTTGGATAATATAGTGTGGCGCTCTGTTTTTAGTGAAGATTTTCGCTGGGAGCTTTAACGCAGTTGAATCTAGTGCATTTTTGGCCTCTCCAATTTGTTGCCGCGAAGGAAAGACAGTCAAGAATTTCCTTGGTGATGATGGACAAGTCTTTTCTTTCATGACTGAAGATCCTTTTATTACGTTCTCTCCAGATGTGATACAATGAAGTAGCAAATCCAAGACAGGCCAGATTCTGTTGTAGTTTTGACTGCCAACTGCGAGAAACCTTGCAAATGTCCAAAATATCCTGCCAGTTCCTACCTCTGAAGGTAGACTGAATCTGGAGGAGGACAGATCCCCAGATTCGAGCAGAAAAGGGACACTGAAAAAATAGATGATCTCGAGTTTCAATTGCCTCATTGCAAAGGACACAAATGTTTGAATCTGCAAGGCCCCAAACATGAAGTTTGTCTAAGGTATTCATTCTATTCCAACATGCAATCCAAAGGATTACAGCGTACCGTGGAATAGAGTGAATACCCCAGACAACAGACCTCCAGGGAACTAAGGGCTGCTGGTTTTGGATTGCTCTTGCTGCATCTTTGAGAGAGAACTTATTGCTTGGAAGCCAACACCATTCATCCAAACCATGTTTTCTTCGCACCTGGTTACATTCCATACTGAATCTTCTCACCTCCTCGTCCCAACCCCTTCCAAATGGAATTCTCCAATCATTGTTGGCTAGGACAAAAGACACTCTAGCATTGTCAGGAATGTGTAATTTTCGCTTCAAACTAGCGTGCTTCGTACCAAGGATGCCCCAAGGATGCCAAGGGTCATTCCAAAAGGAGGTAGTTGTTCCATTGCCTATTATTTTCCTAACACTTCCCTCATAGCTGTTCCTAATACCAAGCATTTTCTTCCAAATCCATGAGTCAGATGGTTTTGGTTTTACTTCCCAGATAGATCTGCCTTTTAATATCTCTGTGTGAATCCACTTGACCCAAAGGCATTCTTTACTTAGGCATATGTCCCAAATATTTTTCATTAAGTAGGCATTATTTGTGATGTGTAGATCATTTATTCCTAATCCTCCCCTATCTTTCGGTTGACAAACTGAAGACCACTTTATCTTAGCTTTCCTAGAGCTTCCCCATAGAAAGTTTTTGAAGACTCTCTCAATTTCTTTGATAGTTTTCCTAGGCAAGAATAAAGAGGCCGTCCAGTAGCGGCAAATGGCACTAAGCACAGAATTAATGAGCAAGACCTTGCCACCATAGGACAAGGTTTTGTTTGCCCAACTGGTTACACGTGCTGTTAGTCTATCAAGCAGAGGTGAGCAATCAGAAAAGGAAAGCTTACCCACTGTCAATGGGACTCCCAAATACCTAATGGGGAGAGTGCCAATTTGCATTCCTAGGATATTAGCAATTTCCGCTTGCATTTGGGAATTGATGCCTGAAGTGAAAATCCTGCTTTTATCCAAGTTGGGCTTGAGACCAGAAAGCTGTTGAAAATTTTCAAGTGTGTGTTTAATTACAGCGATTGAGCGGGTGTCAGCCTTAGAGAAAATAAACAAATCATCTGCGAAGGCAAGAGAGATTATATTTAGTTTTTCACATTTGGGATGGAAGGAAAATTGGTTGTTTAAACTTTGTTTCTTCAACAATTGAGTGAGTCCTTCCATTACTAGGATGAAAAGGCAAGGGGAAAGAGGATCCCCTTGTCTGAGTCCCCTAGTAGCAGAGAAGTGTCCTGTGAGAGAACCATTGAGGTTAACCGAGAAGGTGGCTGTTGAAATGCATAGCTCCACCCATTTAACGAAAACAGGTGGGAAATGCATTTGCCTGAGAATGAGCAGTAGATACTGCCATTTAACTGTATCGAAAGCTTTCATAATGTCAACTTTAATTGCACAGCTTTTTGGTCCACTTGAGCCATTGTAATTTTTAACAAGCTCATGGACAAGGAGTATATTGCTTTGTATTGTCCTACCTTTTACGAAGGCCGATTGGTTATCACTTATAAGGAAAGGAAGTAGGGGTTTAAGCCTACTTGACAGGATTTTGGTGATTACTTTATAAGTGACATTACAACAAGAAATTGGTCGAAAGTCTTTCATTTTGGTTGGATTCTCAACTTTGGGGATGAGAGATATGGATGTGGCATTTATGGGGTAGTACATATAATTTTTAGTGAAAAAATATTCAATTGCATTCATGAAATCCTCTCCAATAGTACACCAGTTATCCTTAAAGAAAGCTGCAGAATACCCATCAGGGCCTGGGGCACTATCCGAATTAATTGAGAATAAAGCCTCCTTGATTTCCTGTCTAGACACAAGCCGAATGAGGTCCTGTGATTGCATTTCAGTCAAAGTCTGCCCAGACCAAATTTGGTCAGATAGGGTAGGTGTGAGTGGCTCAGTGAAAAGCTTCTCGAAGTAGCTAGTGGCTTCATCTTCAATCATTGAGTACTCTTCAATGATGCTCCCCTCTTCATTTTCAAGTCTAAGTATCTTGTTTCTAGTATTGTGAACCTTAACAGTTCTATGAAAGAATTTGGTGTTTTTGTCTCCTTCTTTCATCCATTTTATCCTTGACTTTTCCTTGAAGAAAGTTTCTTCAAAGGCTGTTAATCTGGTATATTCCTCAAGGCAATTCCTTTCTTCAACTTGCAGCTGAGGATTATGGGGTTCTTGGATGGATTTCATTTGTGCTTCTTCAAGCAGGTTTTTTGCTAACACTACTCTCTGTGATATATTTCCAAATTTTCCTTTATTCAGAGATTTGAGTGGAGTCTTGAGTTTTTTGAGTTTAATTGTAAGGATTTGCAGCGGGTTTCCAATCGTTTCCTCATGCCAGACAGACCTAAGAATGTCTTTAAAGGTGGGATGCAACATCCAACCTCTCAGAAACTTGAAAGGCTTGGGTCCAAATCTCTGGGAGTGATGGATCGTAAGCACTCCCGGAGAATGATCCGAAGATAAAGAGGGTTCGTAAACTAGTTGAAAATGGTGAATAAGATTTTTCCAATGATCATTGCAAAACATATGATCAATTTTTGAGTAAGCCCTGTTTACCCCTTCCCTTTTATTTGACCAAGTGTATTTGAATCCGGTGGAGGGAATATCCGCCAGGTCTAAATGTTGCATACATTCATTAAAGTCTCTAATTGCGTTTCTATCAACCCTATGGTTCCCAGTTTTCCCTCTAGTGTCTATGATAATGTTAAAATCACCCATTACTAGCCAGGCATTATCGCCCACAATTTGGTTTTGATATCTTAGATCCCTCCACAATTCTCGCCTGTTGCTACGTTCATTAAAGCCATAGACAACAGTGAGGTAGAACTCATCACTATGAGGAGAATGTGGAGAATGTAGCTTCATTCTACAAGTAATGGTTTGCTCTGTTGTTGTAATTAACTGTCCTTGGAACTTATTTGGATTCCAAGCCATCCATATCCTTGAAACTGTATTAGGGAGACTATTGTGTACAACAGTCCAATTCCTAAACAAGTTCTGCGCAATGGTATTGTAGTTGCTCTCTCTAACCTTAACCTCTACAAGCCCAATGACGTCCAATTTCTTTTCCGTTATGTAATTTTTCACCTCTTTCTGTCTCAAGGGGGAGTTAAGTCCCCTGATGTTCCAGCAAGCAATCTTAGTCATCTATGATTTTTATTCCCTCGCCCCCTAGGACGACCCCTTGATGTTCCTCGATTATATTGTCTAGTTTGGATAGAACCTAATCCAAGATCCTCAATGTTATCAACTATGGTATTTGTTTTAAGGTCTGGCTCCTTAGGGTCATCCGTCTGACCTAGAGTTTTAGAATCTATCACAATAGTTTTCGGTGAAATTGGACTATGTGATGAGAAGGTAGAACTAGTGTGCGATCGATTAGGACTATTGTGTGTCTTCTTTGATTTTGTATTACTTCGTATAATGAGGTT
The DNA here is from genome assembly GCA_036186865.1 of Eustoma russellianum. Lineage (NCBI taxonomy): Eukaryota > Viridiplantae > Streptophyta > Magnoliopsida > Gentianales > Gentianaceae > Eustoma > Eustoma russellianum. Next base: position 21,596,718 of record AP025053.1, read on the forward strand.
AAGAGGCATAGAGGTATCAATAGAATCATCTTCAGAAAGGTCCACTCCAGCATCTTTTCTAGAGGAAAGGGAGGCAGTCTCATTATCCCCATCGTTATCCTCCATATCATGTTCATTTGAAGGAGGTTTATGCAACTCCTCAGGCAACAAGTTGCCTTCATTCAATTCATCCTCCATATCAGTCAATATTTTAAATTTGTTACCTGAATTATTGTGAGTTTTCGGAGAAGGGACAGTGAGAAGATCACCTGGTGTGTTGCTGATCCTTGGGCTCTCCAGTAAATTAGTTTCAGCTTCAACAGAAAGTTTCCCTATAAGCTCCTGCTGCGATTTAGTGAGCTGTACTTCATCATCTTTTGAAGATTCCTCCATTTCAATCTTTTGCTTACCTTTGTCCTTTCTTGGCCCTTGTTTTGTTCTCCTCTGTACATCCTGTTGAAACTGGTTTACTTCATTCCTTGTATTTGGCCTGTTATGCTCACGCTGACTAGGCAGCTTACCAAGGGAGTCCTTCTTTTCACAAGAGTGACCGAAAGCCTTGCAGGTTAGGCATTGGCTTGGTAACCACTCATAAATTACCTCTTGAGTACATTCATCCCCATTTTCATCAGTGTAGTGGACAGTTGTTGGGGGCCGAACATCTGCTTTAATCTCTACACAAATTCGGGCAAAAGCAACCCTAGACTGCTTAGTAGTAAGCCTGTCCATGAATAGGGGTTTGCCAATAATAGTTCCCAAACCACTAAGCACATAAGGATTGAAGTAATGGGGACGTAATTTTGGAAACTGAACCCATACCGGAATAGTATTCAGTTTGAGTTTCTGGATGGGTTTGTCCGGTACCCATGGCCATAAGAAGAGCACACGGTTTCCAAACTGGATGGGGGATTGCTCCAGAATGTCTTGTTTGGATTCTTCAGACTGGAATCTGAACACAAAAAGATTGTCTTCCATCTTTTGGACTTCCAACAAACCTTTAGCAGTCCATCTTTGCTCAGCAAACTGTTTCATGTTGTAAAATGAAGAGCTATTGCCCATGACCTGCCCTATTATAGAGGCAGTCCATTTTCTCTTATCATCTGCAATTTTTTCGGGATCAATGGCAAATGATTTCTTCCCATTATTGTTGTCGATTTGAGCTGTCAGAAGAGTAGAAGAGCTCTCAGGACAAAAATCTGGCTTGAGCAGGGATGCCCAAGCCGATTTAGCACGAACCGTAGTCTGCATGTCAATGAAATAGACAGATTCTAGTGAAGCTGTCCATTATTTTTGTTTTGTGGTTGTGATGTGATCTTCGACCTCAAAAAATGAGGCCGAAGGCCTTAGCGGCCCAGATGGTGATTTAGTTCCTGTTTCAGTAGGTAATCGAAGATTGTAGAGCAAGTAGAAGAAGAAGAATTGCAGGTGAATTAGGTTATAGAAGAGTAGAAGGTGGAGGAGAGAGAAGTCGGAGAAGAGTTGTTTAGGGCGGCGATATAGACGTTGCGGCGGCGATATAGACGTTAGGGGAGATGTTAGGTAAAAAGCAACAAGTACGGAGGGATGGGAAAAGTAGAGAGAGGAGAGAGCGTTTTCCTGAAGAGAGAGGTTTTTGACTTATATACATGTGTGTTATCGGATAATAACGAGAGAATCCATATCTGATATGGATTTTGAATATCCTGATAGAATCCGTATCTGATATGGATTTTGATTGGCATCAACTAATCCGATTAGGACTCGGATTTTGATGTCTACGTATGTGTATATATACTTGTGTATCTCGTATACACTAGACACACGAAAAATACACAGAGTCATCAAAGAAACCCTAGAGCCGTTTTTGTGAAAAACCGAGTTCTTCAGCCGCGCCATTTGAAGAGCTAGCACTCCGGACGGAAGCGTTCGTTTGGATACCGACAGAGGGTGATCGTATTTTCGCACCTACTTCATCTGCGTAATTCGGATCTACAAAGGTAGTTTTCGAGTTTCTTTCATCGAATTAAACGAACAACATGGATCCTTGGTAGGAAATCGGAGATCAAGTTTTTGTTTTTCGCTGCGCGTTTTGCAGTGATCTCGGTTGATTTCCTAACAATACAACCCCCACAAATAAATTGCAATATCAAAAGTTGGTAGGTAAACTTATTTATTTATTTATGCATGACCCTACTAACGAACATCTTAAGGCTGCATTAAGGATTCTCAGGTATTTGAAAGCTACCTCAGGACAAGGTCTGCTGTTTAGAAAACAGTCGGATAGACGAATTGTAGTGTACATTGATGCTGACTGGGATGGGTCTCAAATTGATTGGCGATGTACCTTGGGGTATGGGACATTTGTATGGGGTATTCTTTTAACCTGGCAAAGTAAAAAACAAACAGTTGTGTCACGCAGTAATGCTGAAGCAGAGTTACGAGCACTGGCATTAGGATTATGTGAGGGATTGTGGTTGAAGAAGGTACTTGAAGAATTGAGAATGGATATTACATTACCTATGCTTATATACTGTGATAATATTTCAGGAATTAATATGGCTGAAAATCCTACTCAACATGAAAGTCCAAGCATGTTGAGATTGATAGACATTTCATCCGGGAGAAGATCGAAGACAAGATTATTACATTGAACACATCTCATATAACCATCAAGTTACAGATATTTTTACGAAACCTGTATCTGTTCATACATTTCTTACACTTGTTGTCAAGCTTGGTGGTATAAACATATACAACAAGCTTGAAGGGGAGTGTAGAAATATTAGGTAGCATAGTATATAGAAATACTGTAGATAAATAATGTACAGATACAGTTTTTTAATTTTTTGTATATAGCAGAGAAGGTGACCGTTGGTCACTGATGGAGACAAACTTGAGATAGTCGTTGCATAATCTGTATATATATATATAGGGAACAACAGTGAATGTATTATATAATCTGAAATCATTTGATTTCAACCTTTATTCTTCATTTATCTTGTAGTTCATATTCTCCTCAGTTGAATTATTGTTGTCTTCCATCCTTGTTTTAAGATCGGAGCTTGATTAAGAAAGCCAGCTATATCAAGTAGAATAGAAGGTGGTTTACTGTCTCCAACCGCTTTTTTGTAGCAGCCAAAGTGGCCAAAATGGCATGAGGAGAGGTGCGGGGTTGTGTTTCAGTGGCATACGAGTTGAACAGGAAGCAAGTCCAACTAGATTAGGGCTACGAATAGATGGAGAGAGAGTAGGGAGATGATCGTTGTCAATGACAAATAGGTGCAGAGTAGGCGGAGATTAGAGAGAGAGAATAAAGGTGTTTTTGTGTTTAAACTGTTGAGAAAGGATGGGGTAGAGAAAAGGTAGAGTAAATTTTTAACTTCTCTCTGTAACGAGTATTTCCTAATGTCAAAAAGCTTAAGGAAAGAACTGACTGTGCTGATATCAAAAAAAATACAAATGTGATATTCATATTAATCAGTCAATAGTATTAACAAGTTTTTCAAATGAAGGTGTGATTTCCTTCACTTCTTTTATTCATGAAACAGTGAAAGAGAACTAGAGAGAAGTCACTTTAAGAGTTATAGAGAAATTGTTACTATTGGCATTTCCTTCAATTCTTTTATTCTTGAAACGGTGAGAGAGAAATAGACAGAAGTCGCTTTAAGAGTTACAACAGAGGAATTGTTACTATATAAAATATTTTGGACAAGATGAAGAAAATTTCTGGTGAATTTGGACAAGAAAAAGTCTTGGAGGGGTTATTGTAGAGCGGGTTGACAACTGTAGACAGACTTTTCGGAAATCAACCCTGGTAAAGGTTGTATCAGGTTTCAAAACCTTTGCATCTCGCATTCAAAAAAATTTCAGATAGTATATCCAAAAGCCTCAATGATTTCATGGATCTTCAGAAAGAAGAAAATTAGTTTCAGGAATAGACCGATATAACTCTAATTGATGTGACACACCAAAAGGTTGTAGCCGTGAATCACATATTGGTGTTTAATAAACACGGAACCTAAAGAATGCCCCTGAGTAGAATAGATTAGAATGGGAAGGCAATAAATAATCAGCACATACTGAACTAAGTGCTGGCGTTATCAAAGATCTTCCCTAGAATTTACGTTAACCAGACTACATTAGAATGAAGAAGGCAATAGACAGACTTGAACGCTTTCAATAAATAAGAGCACACCGAGGTTGCAAGTTTCAAAGATGATCAGGATTAGAAAACAGTGAAAATACCTGTCCAGCTTTTATGAAAGAAGGCCCGAGATCACAAAGAAGAGTTCGAAGCTGGCTAGCGCGGAAAGGAACTACTTCCTCATCCCGACCGATGAAATAATCATATACTAATGTAGACCAGTACAGACCCAACTTCCATACTATCTCTACCCCACGGCCAATCAAAGACAATATTGCCCCTCTTGACTCCAACACCTTTTCACTGACCTAAGAAATATGTAGAAATGCAGACCCTTAATGGCCACAAATAAATACATTGTTTTCTATTCGAGAATCAGTATAAGGAAAAATTCAATAATCAGAAACACTGATGAAATACCCTCGTAGAAATCATCAATATTGTAACAGATATTGGTGTGTGAATATTTCAAACGACAGATTTCAAGTACAATCAGATGATTGATCAAATGAACCAAACCAGGAAACATAAAGCAATTAAACAGTTGTATGCAAATTGCTACCGTACCTCAAATTTGAATTTTAATCCAGATATGAAAAAGAATGCAGTTCCCCGAGCACCAAAAAGATACCATAGTTATCACGTGAAACCGGATGTAAAGAACATCATATTAAATATAAAAGTCTAAAAACTCAAGCATATTTTGGGAGAAGGTCGCCAACAAAGTTATGCGAAAATCTAGAAATATACAATGCATATAAGTCAAGAAAATAATAACACCAGCCAACGAAGAGTATGGCATGTTCATAACACAAATCGTGAAATAATTACTCTTAGAAACCAAAAACTACAGAATACTCTCGCCAAAACAGAATTCGTCCAAGTGGCAAATAAAATTACGGAAGACAATCAAACTCATAAAGTAGGATTATAACAAAAGGAATAATACATAACCAAAAATACGTTTAACCCAAAACAACACATGGTTTTAGAACTGTTCCAATCAGAAAACAAAACAAAACAGAAATCCAAAAGTCATGCCACGAAAATAGCTAGGAAAATGAGGAAGGAAGGGGACACGTTTCTTACTGTTTCGGGAGTATACTTTCTGAATGGAATACAAACGCCGCGTTCGATGTCCAGCTGATCCAAGGCACTAAAAGCACTCCGGTCGTCGATGCCAATGAAATTGCCATTTCCGGACGAAATTGCAGCTTTCCCTGTTAATGTTCTTGATGCAGTCGAGTTATCTGTGTAAGTACTCACGGCAGCACAAGTTGGTAGGCCGAGCTTTCGGAGCTTCGATTTAACAAAGATTTTGTGATTATCATTCGATCCATAGATCACCTTGACACAGAAATTGGGGGCGTTCAGGCAGTAGCTTGGTTTGCTAATTAGTTCCATATACGCGGCAAATTTGGAGATTAGTGCGAGCAGAGGCAGTGTATTTAGACGATGAAGACTACGTGTATATATATTATTCGGTTCGCCATAAATAATAAATAAATATAAAGCAAGGTAAAGGATAAAGGACGTGTGGTTTTTAGGGAGTTCCAAAGCCACTGAAGGGGTTTGTTGATATTTTTGACGTTTTGGATAATTACGTCGTTTAATAGTTAATACTAGCTTTTAATCTCTTGTAGCTAGTGAAAATGAAATCTTTTTTTCATTTTTGATTAACAATATTTTAAGTTGAGATATACAAGAAAGAAAGAAAAAAACCATAGATGGACAAACTCGTCATTATGTCACTAATTGTGAAGTAAATACAAACGGATAATATTTTAATTGCATAGAAAATTAAAAAATTTATATACATTTTTATGCTAATAGTGATCGATGACTTTAAGATCTTTTTTAATTCACTAACTACAATTTGGTTTGGACTATTACAGAGAACATAATAAACTAATATTTAAAAGATACTATTTTAACTTTCTCCAATGAACAAAACTAAGGATTTTTTTACGCATATACTGTGCCTTGTGTTAAAACCTTTCTTCTAAATCCAACTAATTAAAATAAATTCTAAAATAGGAACGTTTGCAATATTAACTTGTGTATACATATAGGTCACAAAAAAAAAAGTGTAAAGAAGACATCTTCATGTCCGATGATGATTAGATCATGATTATTATAAAACATTAAACTAGTAAGTAGGAACAAAATTTAACGGATAAATAGGAAAAGAGTAATACATTATTGATGTCTACACACATATATATGTGTGTATATATATACAATAATAAAAACAGCATTCTCTCATTGCCTTAGAGACCCACGCTTATGTCGAGTGTAAGGGGTCGGATATACACAACCATACTCATCTGTTAGAAACACACTGAATTTGTTTCTCGATGATCCATAGTGAAAATTACGTCAAGATGTGTCGATTAATTGCTAATTCACAATATAAGAAGCGCAATCAATTTAGTGATTCATTTTGTTTTAATCCATCATATTTCAAATTCAAAGAATAATGTGTCTTTAACTCTATTGGAAATGGAAGCATGTGTGTACATATATACATACATACATACTTATATATATATATATATATATATATATATATATATGTATGTGTGTGTGTGTAAATATATTATATATATATATATATATTTCGGGAGACGATAATTAAAAAGTCAAACTTAGTTTATGAATAATCCCAATACGAAAATAAATAAAATGTTTAGGGACGACGAAACACAACACGTCAAACGAAATTCTAAAAGTCTGATAAAAAAATGAGATAAACATAAAATCCATCAAATCCCTGAAATGTCTCCCAAAGCTCACTCGCCCCAGCTCGCGCAGTCTAACTCGTCCTCTACGAAGATATAATCGAACTCAGGCTCATCTGTGGAGGGAGTAGTAGTAAGGGTGAGTGATTAGAAAATCACCCGTAAGTTACCGGTCTATTCCCAGAAATGAACCATACTTATAATAAATAAACAAATACATAAATCAATTAACACATACCTGATTCGATCGCAAAGTAAGCATAACATTAAGCAAATAACATATATCCGATCCGACTTGCGAAGTAAGTATACAGTAAACAAATATAACATCGTCACATATCCCAATGTAATGCGCAACTTCATGATGCATGCTCCTTCATCCTACCGTGTCACACACCCAATTGCAGCAAATCACACGTCATGCTCTTTCTATCCATGTATGCAATGCATGTCTCGGGGTCCTATCACACGCTCCGTATCGTGGAGTCACTCGCCCCGAAGGGATGGACGTGTCATGAATGCTGCACATTTTCACACCTCAGTTTCTACTATGTTGCATGCTCCATTCTATATTGTGTATTACCTATATTGCGTAGTTACCCTATATTGCATGGGGTTCATTAATATATTTTATCTTCTACCGTTATTTTATCTTTCTAGATTTTATTTTAGGTTCTATACTTTATTCTATTTTCCTGGATTTTCAAACAATTCATTTTTCTAGCTATTTATTTTTATATTCTCCTACTATATTTTTTTTCTCTTGCTTTAATTTTCTTTTCTTCTCTCTCCTTTTCTCCGTTTTTAGTTTTATTTTATTTTATTTTATTTTATTTAATGGGTTACTCAATCTCTTCTTTATTAAATAATATTATTATTAAATTGATTTTCCCCCGCTCATTGTTTCTTTTTTTCTTTACTTTAATTATTGTGAATATCATGAAAATATTGTTAGCCATCACTTATATGTTCTTTAGCTTCTATTAATTTTTCGATGACTTTATACTATTTTTTCTTGTTTTTCACTATTTATTTCATATTTATTTTCTAATTATTTTAATTACTTAAATTAATACAACTTCAAAAATTAGGTGAAAATATTTTAATTTAAACATTTTATATTT
>AP025053.1:21607184-21639898 GCA_036186865.1 Eustoma russellianum
GTGATCACGGCGAGTACAGAATTGCAAAAAGCCGAAAAGAATGCAGCAACAACAGAGAAGAAGGTGGAGGAGAGGATGAAAATCAGCGGCGGCGGCTACGCCAGCTGCCATCGATCGCTGAGAGCATGCGCTGGAGAAATCGCCATTTTATTATGTAATATATATATATATACATATATATATATATATATATTTGATTGAACTTGGGACCTTATGTAATATATATATATACACATATATATATACATATATATACACACACACATATATATATATACATATATATATATACACATGTATATATATACCCTTAACACGCCTTTATTCAATCGGCTAAAACGGGCTTCCGCAATTTCGAGAGATTATAATAAACTCATAGCCAGATTTAATTTGTGTAAAAGTTTACCTAAGACCCTAAATGAATTTCCCAGTATGATGAAGATTTATATGAAGATTTGTCTTTGTTTTTGTTTTATCTTTGTCTTTGTTTTTGTGTGTCTTTGATTATATGTTTATATGTTTGTTTCTAATAAATAATTGGTATCAGAGCCATGGATAATAGTTAGATATATGGTATAGTTCAACACATATTCTCTTGATGAATATAATCAAGAATGAAGATACTGTTAAGAACAGTATTGAAGAAGAATATAATATTCCTCATAATATAGATTTACTTAATAAATGGACAATCCCTAAGGTAGACTATAAAATAGTTTATCAATTGGGAACTTTTGAGAAGTTAGGGTTGAAACAGGTAGTTAAAACTACTGAATCAACTATATCTATTAATAAAGATGATATGATAATAAAATTACTTAATGATAAAGAATTATGTAGATATAAATCTAATTATAGATTTATTCATATTGGCTTAGTTCAAGTAGCTTTTAAACCTTTAACATTAGAAGGTTTGCCAGAAAGCTTTTTAGCAGCTTTAAGAGATGCTAGAAATAATAATTGGAAAAAATTATTGATTGGTACAATACAATCGTCACTGGCTCATGATCCAGTATATTTTAATATATATCCAAATTTAAGATTATCTTTATCAGATGTTAATGTTTGTGATGCATTAACTCTAAATATAAAAACTCATGGTTATGATTACAAACCAGGGTCGGAAGTGATATGTGTCTGTTATAGAATATATTATAAACCATTGGTTACATTAAATCCTAAATGTAGGATTATGGATAAACCAATAAATGAAACAATAATAATAGAAACAAATTTTGGTAAATCTAATATAAGTACTAGGAGAAAGATTAAATGGGAAGAAATTGATTTCCCAGAAAATTGGGTAATGGAAGCATCGATTCCTTCAAAATCATATGTGGATAATAATCCAATTAATATTATACAGTCTGATGAAGGAACAGTACAAATAAAATTTGATAACAAAAATCTAATAGATTATAGAACAAGATCTAATAGTTCAGGAAGTAGATCTTCACATCATTATATATCTCCACTGGATTACAAGGTAATAAGTCCTTCAAGAGCTTCAACTTCTCAAATAAGAGAAGAATATCCTGCATCAATAGATGAAATAAGAATTAATGAAACTAATATAGTTAAAGGAATTCATAAAAATTAAGAACCGGAAATAACCGAATCTGAAATGAATTTTTCAATATGAATATAAACAACCAGAAAATAGATTTTAGTCCAGGATCTCTGGCAAGAAAACAAATAAATGAAGAATTTAATTTACCTAAATGGAAACCATTTAGAAATTGGTTTTTTAGTAATTTTAATACAGAAGATAAATTATATTTTCAAGAACAATACTATAAAGACCTCTCTGAGAAAAATCAAGTAGTACCTTTTGTACCTTGGTTTTTAAACAATTATATACATAGTTTTATCTCTGTCATAGAAAGAGATTACACTATAAATGGGAAAATATTACATACAGTTTTCCCTCCACAACAGTCTTTTCAAATAGGAAAAGATAATGAAGTCAGACATTTTACTGCTTTCAAAAAACTTTTGGAGAATAACACTCTTCAAAATACAGTTGCTCATATAAATATGATTTTAACACAACAAAATTATAGCAATTTATATTTAATAATATTAGGAGAACAATTAAAATCAATAGATAAGAAAATGGATATGATCTTATCATATATCAAAGAAATATAAACAAGGGTACAAGTCACTGAAACGGCTAGTACTAGTAGGGATATTATAGCAATTCCTACAATTCAACCTCCACCTGAGGTAAAAGATTTTAAATTAAAATCCACTACTGATTTAGAAAAGATGTTAGATATTAAGTTTAAAAATCTTAAATTAAGTACTCTTGATGAAGAGTTTGAAGAATTGATGAGTGATAAAGAAAACCATCATAAGGTACTAGATGATGAAATAAATAAACTAAAATATAAATTTGCAGATAAGCCAACACAAAGGATGTACTATTATCCTAGACCTACTCCTCAAGATGTATTAATAGAGGAACAAGAGTATATATTTAATAATTCATATCATGGAAAATCTATCTATGAATGGAATATAGATGGATATACAGAACGACAAATATATAATGTTGTTCACAGAATGTTAATGTATAGCACTATTTGTAAGAATAATGGTAATACTGACACAGGTGTAGCAAATATGCTTATATCTGGATTCACAGGTCAATTGAAAGGTTGGTGAGATAATTATCTTACAGCCCAAAATAGGGCAGAAATATTAAGTAATCTAAAAATAGAAGATGGAGTACAAACTGAGAATATAGTTTATACTTTAATAATCAACATAATAGAACATTTTACAGGAAGATGGTCTGATAATTCGGAAAATATCAGAACATTATTACAGAATCTCAGATGTAGAACACTTACCTCATTTAGGTGGTATAAAGATACGTTTTTAAGTAGAGTAATGGAGCTCCCAGAGTCTAATAGTACTCATTGGAAATCAAAATTTATTGATGGTTTACCTTCCTTATTTGCGGAAAGAGTTCGTAAGAATCTTCGTAAAGGGGAAGTAAGTATAAATTATGAAAATTATACTTATGGCAAGTTAATAGGAACTTGTATACAAGAAGGTTTAGCTTTATGTAATGAAATAAAGTTAAATCAACAAATTAAAAGACATTCTCTAAATGAAAAAAGACAATTAGGTCAATTCTGTGCTCAATTTGGCATGGAAGATAATTTAGAGAAAAATGATAAAAAAACATAAGAAAATTAGATCTTCTCATAAGTTTCAAAAAAGAAAAATGAAAAGAGAAGATAGGAAAAGGAAAAGATTTACTCAAAAGGTTGATAATGCCAAGAAAACTTATGGAAAAGATACTAAGTCTTTTAAACCTTACATAATATGAAGGAAATGTGGACGCCCAGGTCATAAGGCAAAAACATGCTGGGTAAAGAAAAAGATTAATAACCTAGAAGATAATAAATTAAAAGATATTCTATCAAATATTTTATTAAATCCAGACTCTGAAATAGAGTCAGATCAATCTTCTGAATATCCAGAAGAAGTCATGGGAATTGAAAATGATAGTATATATTCTTCAGAAGAAGAATGTGATCCTTGTAAAAGAGGAGAAATATGTTGTGGAAAATCTTCTGATATAGAAGAAGATCAATTATACCAAATTATTTCACAATTTCAGGATTTAGAATTAAATGTATTAACAAATGATATTTTAGATTTGTTAAAATTAATTGATGATTCTGAAATTAAACAAAGAATTATATCTTATATCAGTAATAAGGGAGAAGCTGAGTCTTCTACAAGAATAACTCAAAATACAGAACCTTATACGTTAGCAGAGGTTAAAAGACAAATGTCTCAATTTAAAAATGAAAAATCTGTGAGTATTTCAGAATTACTCATTGAGATTAATAATCTTAAACAAGAAATTAAGGAAATAAAACAGAATAATATAACATTAGAGGAGAGGGTCCATAAATTAGAAAAAGGGAAAGAGATTCTCTCAGTACCTTCTGAAAATATTTTAGAAGCATTAAATGATCAGAAGTATTTATCTATATTAGAAATTGTTACTTCACAAAAATGGTATGTGAAGATTAATTTGTTAATTGATGATGAATTTTGCAAAGAATTAGTAGCACTAGTTGATAGTGGTGCAGATCTCAATTGTATTCAAGAAGGATTAATACCTACTAGGTATTTTCAAAAAACTACTCATTCATTAAGCTCTGCGAATGGGCAGAAATTGCAAATAAATTATAAGCTTCCACAGGCTTACATTTGTAAAGATTATGTATGTATTCCTGTTAGTTTTTTATTAGTAAAAAATATTACTAACCAAGTGATACTTGGTACACCATTCTTACAAAAATTAGTTCCTATCAAAAATATTGATAAAAAAGGGTTTATGGGAAATTTCAAATGAAAAGAAATTACTTTTCAATTCATAACAGAACCTTTAACTAGGTTTATAAATAATTTTACAGAATCTGTAAAAGCAAAAGAAAATCAAATTAATTTCTTAAAACAAGAAATTACAATATTAACTATAGAAGAAAAATTACAAAATCCTGAATTACAAGATAAGATTAAAATAATACAGAATGAGTTTTCATTACAAATATGTAATGACCATCCTAATGCTTTCTGGGATAGAAAAAAACATATAGTATCTCTTCCATATGAAGAGGATTTTGATGAAAAAAGAATTCCGACAAAGGCTAGACCTTGTCAAATGAATTCTGAATACCTAGAATTATGTAAAAAAGAAATATCTTCTTTAATAGAAAAGAAATTGATTAAGCCATCTAAATCTCCATGGTCATGTACTACATTTTATGTTAATAAACATTCTGAACAGGAACGTGGAGTTCCTAGACTAGTGATAAATTATAAGCCTTTAAATAAGGTATTAAAATGGATTAGGTATCCTATACCTAATAAAAAAGATTTATTAGATAGGTTAAATGAGACATTAATATTCTCTAAATTCGATTTAAAATCAGGATATTGGCAGATTCAAATAAATGAATCTGATAGATACAAAACTGCATTTACAGTACCAATAGGTCATTATGAATGGAATGTAATGCCTTTTGGATTAAAAAATGCACCTTCTGAATTCAAGAATATTATGAATGATATTTTCATTCCATATAGTGATTTTATTATTGTTTATATAGATGATATTCTTGTATTTTCAAAAAATATTGAAACACACTTTAAACACTTGAATATTTTCAAGAAAATAATTATTCAAAATGGTTTAGTTATTTCTAGATCAAAAATGTTACTGTTCCAAACAAGAATCAGATTTTTAGGTCATAATATAGAAAAAGGAAAAATTATTCCAATTAATAGAAGTATTGAATTTGCTTCTAAATTTCCAGATACTATTCTGGATAAAACCCAATTACATAGATTTTTAGGAAGTTTAAATTATATTTCTCCTTATTATAAAAATTTGGCAGAAGATACTGCAATATTATATGACAGATTGAAGAAAAATGTTAAACCATGGACTGAAGATCATACTAAAGCAGTCCAGGTAATTAAGCAAAAGGTAACTCATTTGCCTTGTCTGATGTTAGCAAACCCAAATTGGGAAAAAAATATAGAAACAGATGCCTCAGATATAGGATATGGAGGTATACTAAAACAAGTTTCACCAATAGATAATCAAGAATATTTGATTAGGTTTCATTCAGGAAAATGGACTAATAGTCAAAAGAATTATGCTACTATAGCAAAAGAAATTCTTGCTATTGTCAAATGTGTTCTTAAATTTCAAGATGATTTATATAATCAGAAGTTTATTATAAGAACTGACTGTCAAGCTGCAAAATATATGTTTAATAAAGATTTCAAGCATGATGTATATAAGCAGATGTTTGCAAGATGGCAAGCTCATATGGCGCCATTTGATTTTGAAATTCAATACAAAAAAGGAGCAGATAATAGTCTTCCTGATTTCCTTACTAGAGAATATATTAATGAATGATATTTTTGCAGGAATGTCCCAATGGGGCAGAGGAAGTCCCTCTAATAGGAGAGGACGAGGAACCTACTCTAATTGAGGAGGAAGAGGTGGTGAACTACTTGGCCAAATTGGTCAACAAAGATTGGTTTCTGCAAATATTGCATCTTCATCATCGAGTAATACTCAAAAAGATGATGAAAAGTTATACAAGGAATTTTTAGCTTATAAAGCTTCTCAGAAAAAGGAGGATAATAGGCCTTCCTATGTTACAATGGTAACTGAAGAAATCGATGAATTTTATGATCAGAGCTCATATACTGAAAGTATATTACTTTTGGAACAAAAAGATCTTAAATGGAAAGATCAACCATGGATTATATTACAGAGGTATTTGGATACAGTGTCATACACTGCAACTTCTTATAAAAACAGAAATTATTATGAGTCTATACTCAAAGTCACAGAATCCTGTGAAATTACCCATTTTACAACAGGGAATGCTACTGTGTACAATTTCAGTAAAGTAATAGTCAAGCAAGTTATAACTGCTGAATCTTGGGGAATATCCACTCTAAAAGAAAAGGAGTTTATATACCCTGAAACAAAAATTCCAGTCAAATATAATTACTGGGATTATGTTGATGCATTTTATAGGGCTTTCTTATATGAAAACCCAAAGAAAATACATTCTTGGTTTTTCAGGATATGTCCTGAGGTTTATAAACAAGAAATTCCAAATTGGTTATATCAATGGTGGGCATCATATGGTCCATCAATTAATATTTTACCAGAACCATATAAGAGTTTATATGCTCAATGGATTGAAGTTTCGCCAGCTCTTATAGAAGCTCAGAACAATAAAAGTTTGATAACAGGCATGAATACTTTGCATTTCTTTATGGAATTTGGAATTCCATGGATTTGGAAATGGGAAGTCAGAGTGGGTTATACTCCACAGAATATCCCATCATTAAAAAGAATTTTTTGTACCAAATTCTGGAAGAAAATGACTCAGAAGAATGAAGGAGTTGTGGAAGGACAACAAACACTTGATTATATCCAAGAAGTTTTGATTAAATATAATGTTCAAATGGAGGAGCACCGAGATCATACGAGCCCTTTTCAGCAAATAATGCAAAAAATGAAGACGGTTAAAGGAGTTTTATCAAAAGAAGAAATGATATCTTCATATTTTGAAGAAATTAAAAAAGATCTTATAAGAAATCTTCAAAAAGATGAAATGAATGATTCCAGTTCAGATATATCTATGACTGTAAAGGACATATTAGCTAGAGAATCTCAAGATCTAGATGATTTGGATGAAGAACAAGTTCAGAGAATGATCGATAATATTCATCAACAAATCAACAGAGAAATCGGATAGATCTCAATTGAAGAGACAACATGGCAGACATATTGGTCCACCATGAAGACTTATGTAAAAGGAAGATTCCTTGGGTTTTTGGCATTATACTGGCCATTATTGTAAATTTAAATTTTATGTGAATTTATGTAAATTTCATTAGAATTTCATTTGTAATTTAGTTTAGACTAGAGTTTCAAATCCGAGAGGCTGCCTATAAAAGGAGGCCATTCCTCATTGGAGAAAACATGCTTTAGCAAAATCTCTCTCTATTGTAAACAACTTCGGAATAAAAATCTCCAACTTTGCTCGGATATAGCTTGTTGATTACAGTCTTTCAGTTTTCCATTCTGAGGTACTCTTTCTTTTTACTTTTATTTATCTTATTCTCAATTTTCCTTAGCCTAATGCAAGGCCAAGCACCTCTGTGTTGAACTATGCTGTATATCTAATTTATTTGATATGGTAAGGTATAACGATCATGGACATCATAAGTGTGCCAGGGGGTTTATACCCTTAATCCCTTCTGGGATGCCTGGATTTGTCAGCTTTGTGATGGATGATTGATAAAAAAAAGTCTTTAGCATACTGAGGAAATTTGTTCTATTTGGGTAAGGTTACTATTAAGTCAGGCTGAGTTTATTATAATCTCTCGAAATTGCGGGAGCCCGTTTTAGCCGAATGAATAAAGGAGTGTTAAGGGCGAGACTGCGTACTGAGAATTATAATAAGATTCATAGCCAGATTTAATTTGTGTAAAAGTTTACCTAAGACCCTAAATGAATTTCCCAGTATAATGAAGATTTATATGAAGATTTGTCTTTGTTTTTGTTTTATCTTTGTCTTTGTTTTTGTTTGTCTTTGATTATATGTTTATATGTTTGTTTCTAATAAATAATTAAGATTTGTCTTTGTTTTTGTTTTATCTTTGTCTTTGTTTTTGTTTGTCTTTGATTATATGTTTATATGTTTATTAGAAACAAACATATAAACAATTATTCACAAATTATTTATTAGAAATTATATGTTTATATGTTTATATGTTTATATGTTTGTTTATATGTTTATATGTTTATATGATCAGAAATATTTATCTATATTAGAAATTGTTACTTCACAAAAATGGTATGTGAAGATTAATTTGTTAATTGATGATAAATTTTGCAAAGAATTAGTATCACTAGTTGATAGTGGTGCAGATCTCAATTGTATTCAAGAAGGATTAATACCTACTAGGTATTTTCAAAAAGTTACTCATTCATTAAGCTCTGCGAATGGGCAGAAATTGCAAATAAATTATAAGCTTCCACATGCTTACATTTGTAAAGATTATGTATGTATTCATGTTAGTTTTTTATTAGTAAAAAATATTACTAACCAAGTGATACTTGGTACACCATTCTTACAAAAATTATTTCCTATCAAAAATATTGATAAAAAAGGGTTTATAGGAAATTTCAAAGGAAAAGAAATTACTTTTCAGTTCATAACAGAACCTTTAACTAGGTTTATAAATAATTTTACAGAATCTGTAAAAGCAAAAGAAAATCAAATTAATTTCTTAAAACAAGAAATTACAATATTAACTATAGAAGAAAAATTACAAAATCCTAAATTACAAGATAAGATTAAAATAATACAGAATGAGTTTTCATTACAAATATGTAATGACCATCCTAATGATTTCTGGGATAGAAAGAAACATATAGTATCTTTTCCATATGAAGAGGATTTTGATGAAAAAAGAATTCCGACAAAGGCTAGACCTTGTCAAATGAATTCTGAATACCTAGAATTATGTAAAAAAGAAATATCTTCTTTAATAGAAAAGAAATTGATTAAGCCATCTAAATCTCCATGGTCATGTACTACATTTTATGTTAATAAACATTCTGAACAGGAACGTGGAGTTCCTAGACTAGTGATAAATTATAAGCCTTTAAATAAGGTATTAAAATGGATTAGGTATCCTATACCTAATAAAAAAGATTTATTAGATAGGTTAAATGAGACATTAATATTCTCTAAATTCGATTTAAAATCAGGATATTGGCAGATTCAAATAAATGAATCTGATAGATACAAAACTGCATTTACAGTACCAATAGGTCATTATGAATGGAATGTAATGCCTTTTGGATTAAAAAATGCACCTTCTGAATTCAAGAATATTATGAATGATATTTTCATTCCATATAGTGATTTTATTATTGTATATATAGATGATATTCTTGTATTTTCAAAAAATATTGAAACACACTTTAAACACTTGAATATTTTCAAGAAAATAATTATTCAAAATGGTTTAGTTATTTCTAGACCAAAAATGTTACTGTTCCAAACAAGAATCAGATTTTTAGGTCATAATATAGAAAAAGGGAAAATTATTCCAATTAATAGAAGTATTGAATTTGCTTCTAAATTTCCAGATACTATTCTGGATAAAACCCAATTACAGAGTTTTTAGGAAGTTTAAATTATATTTCTCCTTATTATAAAAATTTGGCAGAAGATACTGCAATATTATATGACAGGTTGAAGAAAAATGTTAAACCATGGACTGAAGATCATACTAAAGCAGTCCAGGTAATTAAGCAAAAGGTAACTCATTTGCCTTGTCTGATGTTAGCAAACCCAAATTGAGAAAAAAATATAGAAACAGATGCCTCAGATATAGGATATGGAGGTATACTAAAACATGTTTCACCAATAGATAATCAAGAATATTTGATTAGGTTTCATTCAGGAAAATGGACTAATAGTCAAAAGAATTATGCTACTATAGCACAAGAAATTCTTGCTATTGTCAAATGTGTTCTTAAATTTCAAGATGATTTATATAATCAGAAGTTTATTATAAGAACTGGCTGTCAAGCTGCAAAATATATGTTTAATAAAGATTTCAAGCATGATGTATATAAGCAGATGTTTGCAAGATGGCAAGCTCATATGGCGCCATTTGATTTTGAAATTCAATACAAAAAAGGAGCAGATAATATAGTCTTCCTGATTTCCTTACTAAAGAGTATATTAATGAATGATATTTTTGCAGGAATGTCCCAATGGGGCAGAGGAAGTCCCTCTAATAGGAGAGGACGAGGAACCTACTCTAATAGAGGAGGAAGATGTGGTGAACTACTTGGCCAAATTGGTCAACAAAGATTGGTTTCTGCAAATATTGCATCTTCATCATCGAGTAATACTCAAAAAGATGATGAAAAGTTATACAAAGAATTTTTAGCTTATAAAGCTTCTCAGAAAAAGGAGGATAATAGGCCTTCCTATGTTACAATGGTAACTGAAGAAATCGATGAAGTTTATGATCAGAGCTCATATACTGAAAGTATATTACTTTTGGAACAAAAAGATCTTAAATAGAAAGATCAGCCATGGATTATATTACAGAGGTATTTGGATACAGTGTCATACACTGCAACTTCTTATAAAAACAGAAATTATTATGAGTCTATACTCAAAGTCACAGAATCCTCTGAAATTACCCATTTTACAACAGGGAATGCTACTGTGTACAATTTCAGTAAAGTAATAGTCAAGCAAGTTATAACTGCTGAATCTTGGGGAATATCCACTCTAAAAGAAAAGGAGTTTATATACCCTGAAACAAAAATTCCAGTCAAATATAATTACTGGGATTATGTTGATGCATTTTATAGGGCTTTCTTATATGAAAACCCAAAGAAAATACATTCTTGGTTTTTCAGGATATGTCCTGAGGTTTATAAACAAGAAATTCCAAATTGGTTATATCAATGGTGGGCATCATATGGTCCATCAATTAATATTTTACCAGAACCATATAAGAGTTTATATGCTCAATGGATTGAAGTTTCGCCAGCTCTTATAGAAGCTCAGAACAATAAAAGTTTGATAACAGGCATGAATACTTTGCATTTCTTTATGGAATTTGGAATTCCATGGATTTGGAAATGGGAAGTCAGAGTGGGTTATACTCCACAGAATATCCCATCATTAAAAAGAATTTTTTGTACCAAATTCTGGAAGAAAATGACTCAGAAGAATGAAGGAGTTGTGGAAGGACAACAAACACTTGATTATATCCAAGAAGTTTTGATTAAATATAATGTTCAAATGGAGGAGCACCGAGATCATACGAGCCCTTTTCAGCAAATAATGCAAAAAATGAAGACGGTTAAAGGAGTTTTATCAAAAGAAGAAATGATATCTTCATATTTTGAAGAAATTAAAAAAGATCTTATAAGAAATCTTCAAAAAGATGAAATGAATGATTCCAGTTCAGATATATCTATGACTGTAAAGGACATATTAGCTAGAGAATCTCAAGATCTAGATGATTTGGATGAAGAATAAGTTCAGAGAATGATCGATAATATTCATCAACAAATCAACAGAGAAATCGGATAGATCTCAATTAAAGAGACAACATGGCAGACATATTGGTCCACCATGAAGACTTATGCAAAAGGAAGATTCCTTGGGTTTTTGGCATTATACTGGCCATTATTGTAAATTTAAATTTTATGTGAATTTATGTAAATTTCATTAGAATTTCATTTGTAATTTAGTTTAGACTAGAGTTTCAAATCCGAGAGGCTGCCTATAAAAGGAGGCCATTCCTCATTGGAGAAAACATGCTTTAGCAAAATCTCTCTCTATTGTAAACAACTTCGGAATAAAAATCTCCAACTTTGCTCAGATATAGCTTGTTGATTACAGTCTTTCAGTTTTCCATTCTGAGGTACTCTTTCTTTTTACTTTTATTTATCTTATTCTCAATTTTCCTTAGCCTAATGCAAGGCCAAGCACCTCTGTGTTGAACTATGCTGTATATCTAATTTATTTGATATGGTAAGGTATAACGATCATGGACATCATAAGTGTGCCAGGGGGTTTATACCCTTAATCCCTTCTGGGATGCCTGGATTTGTCAGCTTTGTGATGGATGATTGATAAAAAAAAGTCTTTAGCATACTGAGGAAATTTGTTCTATTTGGGTAAGGTTACTATTAAGTCAGGCTGAGTTTATTATAATCTCTCGAAATTGCGGGAGCCCGTTTTAGCCGAATGAATAAAGGAGTGTTAAGGGCGAGACTGCGTACTGAGAATTATAATAAGATTCATAGCCAGATTTAATTTGTGTAAAAGTTTACCTAAGACCCTAAATGAATTTCCCAGTATGATGAAGATTTATATGAAGATTTGTCTTTGTTTTTGTTTTATCTTTGACTTTGTTTTTTTGTCTTTGATTATATGTTTATATGTTTGTTTCTAATAAATAATTGGTATCAGAAACAAACATATAAACATATATATATATACATGTATATATACATAGACACACACACACACACACACATATATATATATACATGTATATATATACATGTATGTATATATATACATACATAGATGTATATATATACATACATGTATGTATATATATACATACATGTATATATATATATACATGTATATATGTATATATAGATACATGTATGTATATATATATATACATGTATATATGTATATATATACATACATGTATATATATATATATATACATGTATAAATAATTTGATTATATGTTTATATATATATATACACGTATATATATAGACACACACACGCACACATATATATATGTATATATATATATACATATATATATATATATATACGTATACACACACACACAGACACAGATATATATATATATATATATATATATATTTGTGTGATGGCCGCCGCACTACTCTGGTGATCGTCGCCGAATCTGCGGCACTAGCCGCTGTAGCGGATCATTCACTCTCCAATTCTCATTTCTCATCCCAATTCTGATCCTATCTTCTTTTCCCACTCTATTTGTAATTAAAGCCGCCATTTTCCCGTCCTGTAACAATGTCTTCTGCGCCGCCGCCTTCCTTCGCAGCGGTGGTTACTGGCGAGGCTTCATCATAGCAGATTAATATCTCGCCAAAGACGGTATCACGATATAAGGGCATCCCAATGATCTCCTTCCTTGATTCTTAAATTGATTCCCTTGCCGCGCCATTCAAATATTCATTGGTAGGCACTTTCTGGAACGGTCGTCCTCCATTGAAGGTTATTCGGGAGGTATTTGAAAAAATCGGATTTCATCATGATTTGCGCATCACACTCATAGATCAAACGCACATTCTGTTGAATTTTCGCAATGAAGCAGATTACTTGAGATGTTTTTATCGCCGTTCATGGCACATATCCGGTTGTCAGATGCGTATCACGAAGTGGACTGTTGATTTTGATCCCGCTGCTGATGTTCCCATCGTCCCGGTTTGGATTGCATTTCCAGGCCTACCGATTCCTCTTCATCGCCGGGAGGCATTGTTTGAAATTGTACGTCCAATAGGCTCTCCGATAAAACTTGATGTTGCGACGGTGGATGGGTTACGGCCTTCTGTCACACGGGTATGCGTGGAAGTGGACGTTTCTCAGGAGTTGCCTCAGAAGATATATTTACAGGCAAAAAAAATAGAATGATCTTGCAATCCGTGGTCTATGAAGATTTGCCTCAATTTTGCACGTCATGTAGAAGATTGGATCATGAAGTGTCTGTTTGCCCTCCGAAAAAGAAGTCCACTGTGCCGCCTCCACCACCGCCCCCACCACCCCAGCCACAGACATAGCGATGGACGCCGGTTAAACGGAAAACAGACAACCAAATCCCAGCCTACCCTCCTTTGGACGATGATTCCATGGACAATCAGGAACAGCCGGCTGACATGTCACCGCCCGATGCTCCCTTTGCCATCCCTCCCTCGGTTGAAGTTGATGATTTAACCGCAGCTTGTGATACAACCGAACCCCTGCAAGATGTCTCCGATCATTGTGACCTCGGACACTGCTCTGACAATGAGCTGCCCGTAAATGTTCAGCAATCGGATGTAACAATTGTCCCGGAAGAAGTGGTCCAGCGGATGCAGTTAATCCCCACATCGCCGGATGAAGATAGTTTGTTATCTCGACTTCAGGATTCCACCGAAAATGCAGAGTTTATTCCAGTAGTTCCTCGTCGTAAACGTCGTGCAAGAAAGGATCTTCCACCATTACCACCCTCCATGATCCTCGCTCGTAGTGCGTCTCATGCAATCCAGGAAAGTGATACTACTCTTTCTCAATGAATATCTTAATATGGAATATACGAGGCATGCGTGCCTCTTTGCCTAGATTGCATAACTTGATACACGACCATCATTTAAATTTATTAGCTCTGATAGAACCTAAGCATTCACCATCACATATTGCTCGTTTTGCTATGGACCTTGGCTTTTCGCATCACTTCTCTTCTCAATCGGAACGTATTTGGCTATTCTGGCGTGACTCAGATTATCATTTGGTTGGTGCGCAGGATCAAAATCAGGTGGTTCATTTTACTCTATTATTTCGTCAACTCCAACTGACTTTTGTGTTATTGGTAGTCTACGGCAATCATACGTCATCTCAACGTCGCTCCTTATGGCATTCTTTGAATACTTTCTCGGAATCAAACGATTTACCTTGGGTGGTAGGAGGTTACTTTTCCTTCTCTGGATGATCATGAAGGCCGATCCCAACCATCGCTTTCATCATTGCAAGATTTTAATGATTGTGTTGAATCATGTTCTCTGATGGCTTCGCAGTTTCATAGGCCGCGATTTACTTAGACGGATGGTAGGGGACTTGGGAGAGTCCGTCGGAGGTTGGATTGGATATTTCTCAACTCTTCTTTTCAAGATGTTTTTGATGACACACACCTTTCGCATCTCTCCCGCATTTCTTCGGATCACACCCCATTATTATTTATGTGCCGATTGGGTAACTCAGAGTGACGCCGAACTTTCCATTTTTTGGACTCTTGGTTGCTTCATCCGGATTTTCATACTTATATGAGACATGCTTGGACATCTTATCCAACGACACGAGGTATGTATGGATTTTATTCAAAGTTGTTCCAACTGAAGCGGGATATACAAAGGTGGAATAAGGAGATTTTTGGTAATATATTCTCCAATGTTAAGCACGCTGAATCTGTTATTGCCCTCGCTGAGCATGCTTGGGACTCCGACCATACATATGCGAACCGTGAAGAATATCATAGAGCTAAAGCGGAATATCTCCAAGCTTCCTCATATGAGTTCCATTTTTGGAAACAGAAGGCGCACGTTAGATGGTTAAAAGACGGTGATGCAAACACACGTTATTTTCATTCGATTGTAAAAGGAAGACGTTTGCAACTTCGCATATAGCAAATCCACACAGCTGCAGGTACACTATGCAACACTCCTTCATCTATTAAGGACGAAGCCGTGGCCTTTTGTACGTCTTTGTTTGCTCAAGAGCCCACACATAATTATGACGCCTTGCTCTGTCATATCCCACATTTGATCACAGCAGATGACAGCTTGATGCTTACTCAATTGCCTATGGAGGAAGAAGTTAAGGCAGCAGTCTGGCATTTAAACCCTCAAAGTGCGGCAGGACCTGATGGTTTCAGCGATAACTTTTATCGTTCTTGCTGGTCAATTATTCATACTGAATGGTTAAGGCAGTGCAGTAATTTTTTCTTGGAATCCCTCAGCCTACTGTAATGGCTAGTGCGCTTATTACGTTGATCCCCAAAAAGCCATTTCCTGACACGTCTAGTGACTTTCGGCCCATCTGCCTCACTATTTTTTTGAGCAAAGTCTGTACAAGAATTATTGCTACTAGACTGAATACTTTGCTTCCCAAAATAATTTCGCCGGAGCAAACATGCTTTCTTCCAGGCTCGGATATTTCAACGCAAGTTCTCTTGGCGCGAGAGATGATACATATGTTGGATAAAGGTGGTTCTCAGCTATGTTTGAAACTAGACATGATGAAGGCTTTTGACAGAGTCAGCTGGAAATATCTCGAGAGGTTATTGCGCACATTCGGTTTCTCAGAATTTTTCATTTGCATTATCTTGAATCATTTACGTGCCACCACGTTGTCTGTTTTGGTTAACAGGCAACCATATGCTTCCTTTCGGCCATATAGAGGGGTTAAACAAGGGGATCCTTTGTCCCTTTTGCTTTTCATTATTTCGTCTGAAGGTTTTAGCAGGGGATTAAAATCATTAGTAGCATCTGGTGCACTGCAGCCTTTCCGACTTGGCTGGGTCCCTTTTACTGTCACACATTTAGCCTATGCAAATGATCTCCTAGTGTTCTTACGCGGCACTCAACGAAATCTTCGACGCTTTCATTCCTTCTTAGCACAATATGAAGTTGCCACTGGTCAAAAGATAAATTTTCAGAAAAGCAACTTTATTTCATCGGCTGCGGTTACTTCACAACAGCGACGGACCTTCGAGAATATCACGGGAATGAGGTGTTCGAGCCTACCTTTTCGATACCTTGGGTCTTATTTACATAAGGGCATCAACCGATCGAGATATTGTGTATCGTTATTACAGTATATAGACGACCGACTCCAAGGTTGGCATTCTAGATTATTGTCTTCTGCTGGTCGTCTTGTTTTGCTTCGTTCAGTGGTATCGTCTCTACCTCTACATATTCTCGCAGCTGGAGGCTTGCCCAAGTCGGTGATCAACATTATAAATCGGAAAATGGCAACTTTTTATTGGGGGCGTAAGCATCATTGGGTTTCATGGGCTACTATTACCACGCCTCGAGAGGAGGGCGGACTGGGCCTCCGCAACCTCTGCATGCTACAGCAAGCTTATCATTGTCGTATTTGGTGGTCGTATCAGCAACAAACTACACTTTGGAGCAAATATATGTATGGCAAATATGGTCACCGTGGGGATTATCTGCCTCGATTTCCTGATTCCCTTGTATGGAAGATTATTTGCAGAATTCATCCTACCTGTCTTGCTCAGACGGATGGTCAAGGGGCTCATGTAACTTGGACTCCTACAGCGACTGGGGAGTTCTCCTTGCGCAGTGCTTATGATATATGCCGTTCGTCCAGTCCTATGCTCCTTTCGGCGAAGTTTATTTGGTTCAAGCATCATTCACCCATTATTCATATATTTCTATGGCGTATATTTCATTCAGCGTTGCCATTTGAAGACTATACTGGTAAGTATTACACGGCATGCCCAACACAATGCCCATTTTGTAAGCAGGCATCAGCCACAGTAGACCATATATTCTTATATTGTTCGAGCATCCGTTCGATATGGAGCTATTTTGACGGCGAATTACATTGTCCTCTCCCGACATCACTGCGCCTTCGACAGTATTTACTTTCCTGGTGGTATCGTTCTACTTTTTCATCTTTCCTTGGGGTCTTATGCATCATTATCCCAGCTATCATTTTGTATAATGTGTGGCGTGTCTATGACTCTTTAGTTTACGGAGAGCAGCACACTTTTACAATGACATCTGTAAGGGCCACCATACAATATGATATTACTATGTGGTGTAAATCAATAGCTGGATCAAAATTAATGATTAGTCCTCGGCAACCCCTTCCCTGGCTTCCTCCGCTTCGGACCCCACGTCCTCTTTTAGTGCGCTAGCGGCTACCACCATCCCGAAGATTCAAATTAAATACAGATACGGCAGTTGGTAGACACTATGGAGCAGGAGGTGCTATATTGAGAGACCATGCCGGTTCGTGTGTGGGAGCAGTTTCCTTTTCGCCTACCTCCAAGTTCGCCTCTTAATGCAGAGATACATGCAGCGGTTTTTGGGCTGTTATATTTTCTCCCGCTGTATCGCTCGATTATTTTAGAATCAGATTGTGCACTGCTGATATCTTGTTTGTCTCGACCTCAGCTGATTTAAGGGAACTATTATCTTCGGTTATTGCATACGCTAATACATCTTCATCGTTTGGACTTTCATCACATTTACAGAGAGACAAATATGGCGGCTCATTATCTTGCACAGAATGCCATGTTAAACCCACGCACGCAAGTCTACGGTTCTCACTCTCTTCCGCCATTAGTTCACAGTTCTATATCATTGGACCTCTCTTCAGTCCATTTGCGTGTTCCCTGATATATCCACGTCTTCCATATGGATTGGCGCGTATTTACTTTTCATGCCTGTATCCTACGGGGTTCAGGCAAGCTCGGTATGTTTTGTTGCCTATTGGTCTTACTGCTTGTGCTATGCTTGATTATCGGCTATAACATTGTCGTTTTATGTCTTTGTGCCTGGCTTGGGCATTTCGTTGCGATGACATCTAACGGTGGCTGAGACACTACCTGCACATCATATTCACACGGCCTCAGCGATTGCAGATTCTTCGGCGACAACAGCACGGCGTCTACTATTTTTTCATTTTATGTGCTCTCTTCATATGTACAATGCTACAAATCCCAACTCCAGTCGTATAAATATGTACGCTTTTTCCTTCGCCAGGGTTTTATCCACAAGGGTGGTTTTACCTGGCAAGGTTTTAATGCGGCATATCATATACGACTGGAGGCTACAAATCATCGACTACTTGTATTCCTATTACTCTTATACCGACTTCATGTTTTGTACTATGGTTTTCCTCCGCCATAAGTGAGTTTTATCTATGAATAAAATTTTGTTAAAAAATATATATATATTTGTGTGTGTAAACAAATATGCATATATACATATACGTGTGTATTTATAAGCACATATCAATATATACATATATACTACATATATACATGCATGAACACACATATGTATTATTTATGTACTTTTTTATTTTTCTATGCACACAAATACATAAACATACATATGCACACACACACACACACATATATATATACACACAAACACACTGTGCATATATACTACATATATATATACAGTCACCAACACATATATACGCTTTTTTTATACTACTACACAAACATTGTTCTTGTTCGAACAAAGTTTGGTGGAAGAAATTGTATTCTTTCATTCAATTTTTCACATACACTGATCATCTATAGTATATGAATGAACCAAATATGGTTCGTGAAAATCTATTCCCGACTCTACTCCTGATTTCTACTCCTTATTTATCTCCACAAATTATGGTGCATTATCTTCAGAATCTTCCAACACTCACCTCAAGTTGAGTAGCGTGGTTTTCGATACATAACTTGCTTAGTGCTTCATTGAAAATTCATCCTGCGACAACCTTAGTGATAATATCCGTTGGTTGATCCTTAGACCTTATAAATATGTCAATTGTGACATCGTCGATCTTTTCTTTATGAAGTGTCTATTTGACTTTCAGATGCTTAGTCCTATTGTGATGTACATAATTTTCTGAGACACTTATTGTTATTTTATTATCACACCTTAGCTGACTCAGAAGGCTTAGAGAAACCAATCTCGGTCATTAACTTCTTAATCTATAAGATTTCTGTTATACCATTGGCAATTCTTTGGAATTATGTCTCATCACTCGAATATGCTACCACTTTTTGTTTTTGTTTTTGCTCCCTCGGGTCAATAAGTTTCCTCCGACTAAAGTATCTTGATGTAGACCTTCACTCATCGGGGTTACTAGCCCTATCTGTATAAGTATATGGTTCAATATCCAGATGCCTATTTTTCATGAATACAACTCCATTCCCTAATATGTCTTTCAAATATCATACTATCCTCGTGACTGCTTCCATATGATATACTTGTGGTTGGCCCATAAATTGACTTACAAATTCAACTTCATATGCTATGTTCAGCCTAGTATGTGTCACATAACTCATTTTTTCGACCAAGCGCTAATGTCTCTCTTTTTCTACTTGATTAGCCCCTCCCAACATTTGTAGCCTATGGTTAACCGAGATTGGTGTATCTGCTGGTTTGCAATCAATCATTCTTGTTTATGTAAGTGAGTCCAAAATATACTTCCAATGTGATATAAAGATCCCTCTGTTAGCCCATAGAACCCCAATTCCGAGAAAGTACTTTAGCCCTCATATGTCCTTCATTTCAAATTCTGCAAATAGATTCTTCTTTGGCCTTGCAACTTCTTCTGTATCACTTCCTGTTATGATCATATCGTCTATATAGATTATTAAGCAAGTGACTAGGTTACTTCTCTTCTTTGAAAACAGAGTATGATTCGGATACTTTATTTATATCCATATCGCTTCATCATCATAATAAATCTTCCAAACCATGCTCATGGTAATTGTTTAAGTCTATACAGTGTCTTTCAAAGTTGACATACTTCATTTTCTTGGAAATCATCAGAGAAGCCTAACAGAGCCCATATACACCTCTGCTTAAGTTACCATGAAAGAAAACATTTTTAACATCAAACTGGTGAAGTGGAGAGTCTTTGTTTACTGCTACTGATAACTAAACTCGAATTATATCTAACTTTGCTGTTGTAGAGAAAGTCCTAGAATAGTCAAATCTACAAGTATGTTTGTACCCTTCTGCTACATGTCAAGCTTTGTATCGTTCTACAGTTCCATTGGCATTAATTTTGATGGTAAAACCCATTTGCACCCAACCGGTCTTTTTCCTACTGGAAGTCTGCACCTATCTAAAGTACCATTTTTTCTTAAGGGCGTCCAGTTCTACATTCATATCCAACACCATTCTTATGGTTGCCTTGTCTTTTGTGTAGTCCTTGGAATTTCCTAGTTATAGAGACTCGTGGTGAATGCTTTTGCTGTCTCCGTCATACTCTCCCTTACCAGCCGCTGGCTATCTGCTAGCTTGAGAAACATGTTCCGATGAGAACCATGCTAGTGGTACTCCTCGATTACTCCTATGATGTAAAACATATACACTTTCTTTGGACACTTCTAGATTATTATCAACAGCACAATCAACAATTACAAAAGAAACAACATCTGAACTAAGTGATGTTTCAGTTACCTTGTCAAACATTATCTAAAGGTGGATCAGTGGTAGGTGTGAGGTTGTTGGTCCCTATGCTGATGGGTGGCCGGGTGGAAATGGTGTCTCCTTAATCAAGCTAGAAATCGTGTCTAGAAGGATTGGGCTAGAAAAAGTGTTTAGAAGGATTGGATTATTCAACCTAGCAAGTGAGTTATTTGAGGTCTACACCTGAGCATGAAATTAGTTGAGATAGTAGAGTTCAATTTTGAGGAAATCATAATCTATGGTGAAATAGATGCGACAGTTAACAGGGTTATAACATCAGTACCCCTTCCAATAAAGTGCATAGCCTATAAACACACACTTAATAGCAAAAGGATCAAGTTTGGATCATTCATACAAGCATCAAGTTTGGATAGTTTTCTGAACAAGAATAAATACGAAGCAACAAAAAATGCACAGTAGGAGTGTAAAAATGGGTGGTAGTGTTGTTTGAGTTTCCAGAACTTGAAGAGGAGTTTTATTGTCTTCATGGTAAGCAATTAAGAAGGTAAGAGGATGTAGCAATGGCTTCCAATTATAAGTATTTTGAAACATTGGATTCAATTATTATGGTTCTGGTTATTTCGAGGAGAATGCAGTTTTTTCTTTATTCAACACCGTTTTGTTGAGTGTATTTGGACAGGATGTTGGTGAATAAGACCACTTTCATGGAAAAAGATCTTTATTTCTAATTGAATAAGTTCTGATTCATGCGAAAAAAGTCAACAAAATTTGCATATTCTTTAGATTTATGCTTCATAAAGTACACCCAAGTCATGTAAGAAAAACATTAATAAAGAGCACAAAGTATTGAAAGCCATTACTGTTAGGGTACAAGTTAGGTCCCCGGACATCTGAGTGTTGTTAGACCGTGCACCTGCAATAAACACCACTAGAAGGGGTGGGGCGAATAGTGGTTAGCGGAAATTACACTACTACCCTTTAACAAAATCCCCTTTGGAAACATAATATGAGACCACCTCAGATTCAAAACCCGTTTTTGAAAAATTCAAAAATAAGTGTACACAAATCCAAAAATTATGAAAATTTTAAGAAGTTAACTTCAATGTCTCAAAAAGACTTTGTCCAAAAATTAGAGAGAAATAATATCGTTTGGCCTTTCAAACAAATAAAAAGATTTAGATGGTCAATTTGGACAGAATTGAACATAATGTTGCTGAAATTGGAAAATGTGTTTCTCTTTTAATACTCAACCAAAAAGGTTGATCTTTATGTCGAAGCACTCCTTAAGATGTCTAGTTTATCTTTTCAACATGCCCTTAAACAATTCTTGATTAAAACAAAATTCAAGTTTTCTCAAAACTGGTCAAATTGCAGCCAGATTGGAGCAGTTATCTTGCAACGACTGAAAGACTAACTTTCCCTTGCTCAAATCAAGTGATTCTTGTTGAAAATGAAATCTTACAGTCTGCAGTATTACACCACCAAAAATCACAAATTTTAAAAGTGTTTAGCTTATTTTTCAAAACATGAGAAGTTGCGTAAAATCTGTAGTGAAAACGGGTAGAAAACAGAAAAATGTAAAGAAGACAAGAACACCAAGGATTTATCCTAGTTCGGTCAATGTGACCTACTCCATCCCAAGGAACACCTTTGCTTGGATTACACTATGGTATGAACAAAATTACAACAAGAACCAAGCTTGATCCTTGGGTTAAACACCAACCCTATTCAAGACTTGTATGTACACTTCTATGCAACTCTTGGTTGCAACATCTCTATCACCTATTGATGTAGCCTTATAGACTTGGCTAATCAATCTACAAATGAGGCACAAGAGGCTTGTAGCTCTACAACAAATATCACAAGAACACCCTGGCTACAAAATGAAAAAGAATGAAGAGAAGATAGCAAAACAATTCAACTTTTGCTTTCAAGTGTGTTCTTCTTCTTCACCTTTGCCTCCTATTTATAGTGCGAAATGGCTCTTGAAGATAAGAACTCTTATGTGTCACCATCTTCATCATCAACGCTTAAGTGTCGTCACATTATTGGTTGGCCACATAAACACCTTGTACACTTGGCAAAATGAAACAACTTAATTGCTCCACCTTTGTACACATATTGGCCGAAATTTTGACTAGAAAAGTGACTTGGAATTTGCTTGAAAAGTAGAGATAATACCAAAGGATAATACCACCAACAAAACCTCAACTCCTTGGAAAGATAATCGTCATGTGATGGCTGAAAACTTTGAACAATTCAGCCCTTATCTTCCATGTGTCCATGGGCTACTATTTCAAAAGTTTCGCCAACTAGCTTCTTTTTGGTTGGTCCACTTGTCACCAAGTCATGAAATGAGTACACCATCATTTCCATCTGTATATACACGTTTCTGAGGCTGTATATATGTATATCAACTCAGTTTTTTGAAAAGAAATCAAGAAATAATAGTTGACAAGATTATATCAACATATAACACCAAAATTCCTAACTTTTCTTCTTGTATGTTGTGACCAATTTCACACCTTTAACACCTTTAAATTCTCTGAAAAATGATTATTAATATCTTCCAATAACATATAGAAGAAGGTCTTCAAAAAAAAAATTAGAATGTGACATCACAACTTGTCACATATCCCGCTACTGTCGATAATATCATCAAAAAGAGAAATAAGATAGAGAACCACCAAATAATCTTCAAGATAATCAAAAATCAACTCTAGAATGAAGATATTAATATACTCAAGAGAGTCCTTGAGTGAAAATACCAAAACTGCCCTCAGGAGTAAAATGACCAAAATGCCCCTTGTGAGAGAAAACTCCAGAAATGACCCGGATGGTCAGAAATAGATATACTGAAACCTTTGTGATGATAAATATAATATGATTGTGTCCTTGAAACATTTTCACCATGCTACGTTCCTACAAAACTCGAAATACCAATTTTGCCCTTTTTGGTAAGTTATAAGAAACTTCCAAGGCACATTAGTCACAAGACATTTATAATCATCAAAAACACATAATATCAACATAGTGAACATGTACACATGAAACCAACCATTTTATCACATTTTAGAAAAATATTTCTAAAAACCCTAGACATCAATCGATCGAAGTGCCTTAGCTTCAGCGATCGATGTCTCACAGTGAGTTTCACAGTTTGTCTCTGACTTAAATCGATCGCTCGAAGTGAGAGTTTGATGTACATCAGTCGATCGATGTGTCTCAGGTTTAGAGATCGATGTCTCACAGTAAGGTCTTGGTTTTTCTCTACCT
The DNA here is from genome assembly GCA_036186865.1 of Eustoma russellianum. Taxonomy (NCBI): domain Eukaryota; kingdom Viridiplantae; phylum Streptophyta; class Magnoliopsida; order Gentianales; family Gentianaceae; genus Eustoma; species Eustoma russellianum. The sequence continues at coordinate 21,631,549 of AP025053.1, forward strand.
AACATGGATCGATCGATGTCTCACAGTAAGGTCTTAGTTTTTCTCTGCCTGACATGGATCGATCGATGTCTCACAGTAAGGTCTTGGTTTTTCTCTTTCTTATATGGATCGATTGATGTGAGGGATCGAAGTACATCGATCGATCGAAGTGCAACAACCTGAAAGATCGATGTCATTTTTCTCAACTTTTCAACTTTTAATCATTTATAACACCATGTGTGACATTTCTATGCATTCACCACTTAAAATCATGACCATAAAAATTATCCAAACATATTTCTCGACATTCTCCCCCTTTTGGATGATTTTTAAAATAACTTAACATGATTTAAATGTCACAATTATTTATCACATATTTACCAATTTTATTTGAAAACCTCACCAATTACCAATTGTTTCACCAATTATGTACCAATTGTTTTCAAACAAACTCCCAAATCTTATGTTTTTAACATATGTGTTCATCTGCTCCCTCTCAACTTATACACTCCTCCTTAACTTTTGCTCAAAACTTATACCAATTGAAACTTAGCATATTATTCAACTCAACATCAATTGAAACTTAGCATATTATTCAACTCAAATCCAAATCATGACTTACCAACTAAAATCATAAAATCATGTTCTTATTCTATCTCCCCCTTTATTTTGCAAATCATGCAAAAGATAGAATTACACAATTGTATCGTAAGTCATCATATAACTTGGCTCGTAAGGTTTCAAAAGTGGCTTGATTAAGGGGTTTGGTGAAGATGTCAGCTATCTGATGATCAGTTCTTACATGATCTATGGTTATGCCATATTTTGAACATGATCTCGAAGGAAATGATATCTTACCTCAATGTGTTTGGCCTTAGAATGAAGTACCGGATTCCGAGAAAGATTGATCGCACTTGTGCTATCGCATAAAATTGGAATCTTATTCATTTTAATTCCAAAATCACTAAGTTGTTTAAGCGAGAGTATTTGGGTTGTACATGAACTCAAGGCTATATACTCGGCTTCGGTGGTAGAAAGTGTTACACTAGCTTGCTTTTTAGAAAACCAAGAGATCAAGTTGGTTCCTATGAATTGACAAGTTCTGCTAGTGGACTTTCTATCGAGTTTTCAATCACCATAACAACATCGCTATATGCGTATAATTCCAACTTAGCATTTCTATCGTACCAAAGTCCTAAGTGAGATGTGTGTTTAAGATATCTAAATATTTTATTCGCCGCATTGTAATGAGATACCTTAGGACAGGATTGAAACCTAGCACACATACACACTAAACATGATGTCAGGTATTGGTGCAGTTAAATATAACAATGAGCCAATCATAGACCTATAAAGTGTGTCATCAAAAGATTTACCATTTTCATCTTTGTCTAGTTTGGTGCTAACACTCATAGGGGTAGGTGTTGGTTTCAACTCTTCAAAGCCAAACTTCTCAATCATATCATTGACATACTTAAGTTGGCTAATGTGGGTTCCTTGAGGGGTTTGTTTGATTTGTAAACCTAAGAAATTCAACTCTCCTACCATTGACATTTTGAATTCTGACACCATACACTCTTCAAAGTCTTTACTAAGATAGGGTTGGTTGATCCAAAGATTATGTCATCTATATATATTTGAACTATTAACAAGTAGTTATCTTTTTTATTAGAAATAATGTGTTGTCTGTGGTCCCCCTTTGATAATTATTTGCAATAAGAAAGTTTGCAAATCTATCATACCAAGCTCTTAGAGCTTGTTTCAAACTATATAAAGCTTTCTTAAGCCTGTACACATGGTTAGGATTCTTTGGATCTTCGAATATAGGGGGTTGTTTGACAAACACCTCTTCTTGGATGTATCCATTCAAGAACGCACTCTTGACATCCATTTGAAAGAGTTTTATGTTGCTTAGACTTGCAATAGCAAGTAACAATTTAATTGCTTCTAGTCGTACAACGGGTGCAAAGGTTTCCTCATAATCTATTCCTTCTTGTTGATTATAACCTTGTGCGACTAGCATAGCCTTATTTTGTATGATGTTTCGTTGTTCAACCATTTTATTCCTAAAGACCCATTTAGTCCCTATTATAGACTTATTTTCGGGTTTAGGTACTAAGTCCCACACATTGTTTCTGGTGAATTGGTTTAACTCCTCATGCATGACATCTATCCAAGATATATCACCTAAGGCTTATTTAACATTCTTAGGTTCTAAGTGTGAGATCAAACTCATCATCATCATCATCATCCGGACCCAGTATATCCCAATGACAACAAAAGCTATCGTTAGGGTCCTGGGAGGGTAAGTGTGAGATTAAACTATGTCCTTCAAATTGACTCATGTTTCTCCTTGTTCTAACCCTAACACTTGGATCCCCAATGATTAGTTCGTTAGGGTGTTTATGTTTATCTTTTATAAGCCACCAATTCCTACGTTGACTAGGTTCACCCTCATCTTGTTCAAATGTTTCATTAGTGTGAACATTATCGTATACAATTGGATCATCTTACAAGTTAGTTGTATTATCTTCCAATAGTAAAATTTCTTCATTTATTTCATCTAAGGGTTCATGCATGTCTTGTTCAGGGGGAGTTGGTTCTAGATGATCAAGTACATGCTCAAGTAATACATCATCATCATCAAACATATTTTCAACATTATTTTCTTGTTTATGTTGAGTTTTATTACTATCTTCAAAATATGCATTCTCATTTAATTTCACATGCATGGATTCAATTATCTTTCTAGAAGCAGGATTATAACACCTATATGCTCTTGAATTAGTTGAATAACCAACAAGTATGCATTAAATAATAGACTTTTGTTCAAACTTATCTAAATTATCCTTAATGTTGAACACAAAACACTTATAATCGAAAACTCTAAGATAATCTACCTTAGGTTGTCTACTGTTTAGCAATTCGTAAGGTGTTCTATTTAATTTCTTTCTATTAGAAAGCCTGTTTATTATATAACATCCACAACTAACAGCTTCAGCCCATAAATATTTTGGTACTTTGTTTTCACACAACATTGCCCTAGCAATTTCTTGAATTGTTCAATTTTTACGTTCAACAACTCCATTGAGTTGTGGCGTTCTCGGTGGTGAGAATTCATGTTTCATTCCATGTAGTTCACAAAACTTGATTACATCTTTGTTTTTAAATTCTCCACCTCAATCACTTCTAATTCGTTTAACATTTTCTTCGTAAAGATTTTCTAGTTGCTTGATAAGAATTTCGATTGCCAATGGAGCATCGTCTTTGTGTGTTAAGCACAATGTCCATGTGTAGCGTGAGTAATCATCTATTATGACACACACATAGTAGTGTCCACCTAGACTTTTTGTCCTAGTTGGACCAAATAAGTCTAAGTGAAGCAATTCTAGTACATGGCTAGTACTCACTTCATGTTTTGATTTTAATGTTTTTTTAATATGTTTTCCTTTAATACACATTTCACAACATTGAAAATTATCTAAGTCTAACTTAGGCATGCCTCTAATTAAATTCTTCTTAGATAACTTTTCAGTAGTTGAAATTATTATATGGCCTAGTCGTTTATGCCATAAGTTTACATCTAAGTCATGTGATATTAAACATTTAACCTTAACATCTAACAAGTTATCTAAGGAAAGGGTATAAATGTTACCATCCCTATTTCCTTTTAATACAATTTCTCCTTTTTCATTTGTTATATCACAAGAATTAGGAAGAAAAGAAACATAATAATCGGAATCTATAAGTTGCGAAATGCTTAATAAATTATAAGAAAGATTTCTTATTAACAACACATTTCGTATTTGAAATGTGTTAGGGTCCCTGATTGTTCCTTTTCCAACAACTTTTCCTTCGTTGTTGTCACCAAATGTCACCTTTCCTCCATTCTCGATATGTTCCAACTCGGTGAATAGTTTAGGGTTGCTCGTCATATGCCTTGAACATCCGCTATCTAAAAACCACTTGGTTTTTGGATTCTTTGACTTTGCCTCCTTCTTGCATTCCTTACGATTTTCCTACAATGGAGACAAAGTTTTAGGTACTCTTTACTTGGGTCCTTGAATGTTAGGGGCACAATCCTTGTTTATATACCCTTTGGGTATTCAAACTTGGATGTACCTTCTGGGCACATATTTGACATTATTATAAGTTGAATATAAAGGATTAACATGTGCTTGACCATTCCATTTAAAAGAATATATATTGTTATACATGTTGTACCTAGGTTTATAAGTACTATATTGTGGCCGATTTTGATAATTAAAGTAAGACATATGATTTTGTGTCTTATATGGTGCTATGTATGTGTGTTCATATGCATTTCTATAAGTCTTATATGAATATTGTCTATATTTAGGTTAGTAATAAGTTGGATGCGGTTTATTTTGTCGGGATACATTTGTATACGTATAGGCATAATTTCTAGGTGGTCTAGATGCAAAGTTTTGCCTAGTTGTACGTTTATATGTGTGTCCATTATGGGTGCATGTCGCATTTTTGCCTTGGAATATGCAGAAGAAGGAGTAGAAGAAAGTGTAGCAGGCAAAGTTGATTTTTTTGTATTGTATGGCAACTTAAACTTAGATGATACAAAGTTAGTCTTTTTGCCTAACTTGTCATTTTCTTCTATATACCCTAAGCCCTTCTTGTTATTTCCATATTTTTGTGAATATATAAGTGTGTCAAGCATGTTCGTGCCAGATTATTATTTCCATATTTTTGTGAAGATATAAGTGTGTCAAGCATGTTCGTGCCAGATTTAAATTGTTCTAACATTTTTTTCTAAGTTTAGTTTAGAAGATTTAAGTTGAACTATCTTATTTTCACAACTTTCTAACTTAGATTTCAACATACTATTTTCATTTTTTAATGCATGTTCATTTTTCCTATATGATTCAATTTTAATCTCTAAAGAATCAAGAGTATTAGTAGACTCTTGTTTAGAAGATTCTAATTGATCAGAAAATTCCATGTTGGACGTCTTCAACTTGTCATTTTCTTCAATTAGTTTCTTCTTTTCTTTAGAGTGCCTTTTGCAGTGAGCATGCATCCTTAGAACTTCTTTATACATTTCATCAAATGACATTTCATTATCAGAATCTTCATCAAATGAAGAACTTACCTACACGGATACGAAGCAGACTTGAGCTTCTTCAGTGTCGGATTCTGATTCGGACGAGCCGCTCCACGTGTTTGCCCTCATTGCTCGTTTGCCTCTTCTTGACTTGGACTCTTTTGTCTTAGTCTTTTGTGTCTCCTTGTCCTTAGCTTTTTTATTATTGTTGTTATTATTATTATTTTTCTTTGTTGGGCAATCATATGAGATATGTCCTTTTTGACCGCAATCGTAGCACTTTAACTCTTTATTATACCACTTATTATTAAAGTTTTTCATAGGTTGAGAAGTAGAAGAAGATTGTTTTCCATTTCTATTTGGTCGTTTGAAAAACTTTCTAAGTTTCTAGCTATTAATATTAGATCATCACCTAATTCATTATCACTATTACTATCATCAATATTTGTATGTGACTCAGTTGATTTAAAAGCAATAGACTTACCGGATGATTTAGATGATTCGGACTTTTGTTGGTTCAGTTTTACCTCGTAAACTCTAAGTGAACCAATCAATTCATCCATTTTAGTGATTGATTTCATTTCTTCAATTGCCTTGACTTTAGGATCCTATTCAGTAGGAAGGCTTCGCAGCACCTTTTGAACCTTCTCGTTGTTGGTAAATGATTTTCCTAAAGCTTCAAAGGCATTGAAAATGTTAGTAATCCTCAAATCCGTAGATGTTATGAATTCGTTCGGCAACATTTTGAAAGGTTCAAGATCAGACATAAGAATGTTTATTTTTGGCTCTTTTACGCCGCTAGTACCTTCGTGCATTAATTTTAATAATTTCCACATGTTGTGTGCACTTGGTGCAATTTGACACATATCCTGCTTCAGAAGTTGTTAGTCCATTTAATAGTAATTGCATAGCCTTAGCATTCATGGACATTTTCTTTTTATCTTCAGAAGACCATTCACTTTTATATTTTCAATTATAGACCATAAATCGATGTTTATAGCCATTAAGAATAGCCTCATCCTAAGTTTCCAATGAAAAAAATTATTTCCATAAAAAAGAGGAGGACATTGTGTAGACATACCTTCCAACTCACCTTTGTGAGAAACTATGGCCATTGTATGTACCTTTAATTTGAGATTAACAGGCTACTTTGAATTGTTTTTTCGTGGCCTTATCTTGTTCGTATGATGTTGAATCTTGCTTTTTTGAGTGGTGTAGACCTCGCTCTGGTACCAATTGTGGGACTGTGCATCTGCAATAAACACCACTAGAGGGGGTGAATAGTGGTTAACGGAAATTGCACTGCTACCCTTTAACAAAATCCCCTTTGAAAACAGAATCTGAGACCACCTCAGATTCAGAACCCGTTTTTGAAAAATTCAAAAACCAGTGTACACATCTCCAAAAATTATGAACATTTCCAAAACTTAACTTCAATGTCTTGTTAAGACTCTTTCCAAAATTTAGACAAAAATAAGATCGTTTGGCCCTTCAAAAAAATAAAAGGATTCAGATGGTCAATCTAGACTGAATTGGACAGAATGTTGCTGAAATTAGAAAACGTGTTTCTCTTTAAATACGCAACCAAAAAGGTTGATCTTTATGTCAAACACTCCTTAGGATGTCTAATTTATATTTCTAAAAGGCCCTGACCTTAAACAATTCTTGATTAAAACAAAATTCAAGCTTTCTCAAAACTGGTCAGATTGCAGCCAGATTGGAGCAGTTATCTTGCAACGACTGAAAGACTAACTTTCCCTTGCTCAAATCAAGTGATTCTTGTTGAAAATGAAATCTAACAGTCTGCAGTATAACACCACCAAAAATCACAAATTTTAAAAGTGTTTAGCTATTTTTTAAAACGCGAGGAATTGTGTGAAATCTGCAGTAAAAAATGTGCAAAAAATAGAAAAATGTAAAGAAGACAAGAACACCAAGGATTTATCATGGTTGGGTCAATGTGATCTACTCCAGTCCTAAGGAACACATTTCCTTGGATTTCACTATGGTGTGAACCAAATTACAACAAGAACCAAGCTTGATCCTTGGGTTAAACACCAACCCTATTCAAGACTTGGATGCACACCTCTATGCAACTCTTGGTTGCAACACCTCTATCACCTATTGATGTAGCCTTATATACTTGGCTAATCAATCTTACAAATGAGACACAAGAGGATCGTAGCTCTACAACAAATATCACAAGAACACATTGGCTACAAAATGAAAAAAAATGAAGAGAAGATAGCAAGACAATTCAACTTTTGCTTTCAAGTGTGTTCTTCTTCTTCACCTTTGCCTCCTATTTAGTGTGAAATGGCTCTTGAATATAAGAACTCTTATCTGTCACCATCTTCATCATCAATGCTTAAGTGTCGTCACATTATTGGTTGGCCATATAAACACCTTGTACACTTGGCAAAATGAAACAACACAATTGGCCCCACCTTTGTACACATATTGGCCGAAATTTTGACTAGAAAAGTGACTTGGAATTTGCTTGAAAAGTAGAGATAATACCAAAGGATAATACCACCAAAAAAACCTCAAATCCTTGGCAAGATAATAGGCATGTGATGGCTGAAAACTTTGAACAATTCAGCCCTTATCTTCCATGTATCCGTTGGCTACTATTTCAAAAGTTTCCAAGTTGGCAATTTTGTCAACTAGCTTCTTTTTGGTTGGTCCACTTGTCACCAAATCATAAAATGAGTACACCATCATTTTCACCTGTATACGCATGTTTTTGAGGCTGTATATATGTATATCAACCCAGGTTTTTGAAGAAGAAATCAACAAATAATAGTTGACAAGATTATAGCAACATATAACACCAAAATTCCCACTTTTTCTTCTTATATGTTGTATACGCACGCACCTTTAACACCTTTTAATTCTCTTCAAAATTATGCCAATAACATATAGAAGAAGTTCTTCAAAAAAAAATTAGAATGTGACATCACAACTCGTCACATATCCCGCTACTGTCGATAATATCATCAAATAGAGAAATAAGATAGAGAAACACCAAATAATCTTCAAGATAATCATAAATCAACTCTAGAATGAAGATAATAATATACTCAAGAGATTCCTTGAGTGAAAATACCAAAAATGCCCCTAGTGAGAGAAAACTCCAGAAATGACCCGGATGGTCAGAAATAGATATAATGACACCTTTGTGATGATAAATATAATATGATTGTGTCCTTGAAACATTTTCACCATGTTATGTTCCTACAAAACTCAAAATACCAATTTTGCCTTTTTTGGTAAGTTGTAGAATTTTTCAAG
>AP025053.1:21642817-21683162 GCA_036186865.1 Eustoma russellianum
TGGTCATCTTATGATATCATTATAAGACTTATTCTCAGATTATTGTGCAGTAATTTCATGTCACAATTGACATGGTAAATGGTTACAACTTTCAAGGAGAGAAAGGTGGAGATAGTTTTGACTATTTTCTACTTAAATCTAGCCATTCATTTTGAATTCAAGGGCTGAGATTAACTCTTATTTTTCTCATCAAAATGATACATTTACATGTGTACAAGAAGACTATCTCATGTGATGACAAGTGTACAAGGAAATTATGCTAGAACCAATCAAAATCAAGGATTATACTTGGTGGCAAAAAGTTGTCAACATGGCACACACATGGCCATATGACGTTTTTATGGCTGAATGGAATTCAAATTTCTGCAGAGATTTCTTCTCCCACATGTGCTATTATGATGGAACAAACTTGGTTAACTTTTGAGAGATTTACTCATCATTTATCTTCATTTATCTCTTTCAAATCTGAAATTTCCATGTCATATAATGCTGAAAAAGTTGGTGACATAGATGGACAAATCACATTGCTTGAAGGTGCCAAGTGTGCAATGTCTTGAAGACAAGAACCAATGTGTGTAAAGACAAGTGTGTTTGATGACATTCAAGGTGACAAATGGCAATCTTATCAACAAGGGATGCCTCACACTATAAATAGAGGTTGAAGTGAAGAGTTGAAGACACACCTCTCATGCTATCTTCTTCTTCTTCTCTATTCTTATTGTGCAGCTTGTGGTGAAATTTGAAGTATTGTAATGCTGCTTAGATACACCTTATTGTGTAGAATTGTTGTAATTGATAAGCCAAGTTTATAAGGCTTAATCAAAAGGTGAAAAGGTGTATGAGGTGTGATAGTGCTGAAATTCTGTAAAGGTGTTGTGAATAGCTTGAATAGGGTTGGTGTGAAGCCCAAGGATCGAGCTAAGGTGTAATTCTGTGACACTGGTGATAGTGAATACCGAGGAAGGTGTCCTCGAAGACTGGAGTAGGCACATTTGGCCGAACCAGTATAAAATTCTTGGTGTTCTTTACTTTCCGTACTTATACTTTCAGTTTTCTATCTGTTTTGTTAACACGTTTTATAAATTCTGGAAAAAATAGTAAACGGTTTTCAAAATTGCTAAAATTTTGCAGAGACATACTTTAGTCTCTTAGCTTTCATTTGAAACCAATTTGACTCAATTTGGATAAGTTTAGGTTAATCAAAAGTCCAAAGTTCTGCAACTGCTACAATCTGTTTTTCAGATTTGCAAAAGTTGAGAAAAGTGACTTGGTTGACTAACTTCCCAAACGAATTTTCCAAAACTGTTTCAACCCATTATTATACATATCTTAAGGGTTATTGTGTTAAATTTTCAAAGGTTTTGGACTTGGGGATTGTCGGGAAAAATTTGTGAAGTTGAGTCAGTTTCTGAACTCTGTTCTGGAATTCTGTGTAGACAAAAAGTTTTTGATTAGTTGAACGTCTTAAAGATTTTATTTTGACTTGATATTTTACAGGAGTTAGAAAACATCTTGAAGTGTGTTCCTGGAAAGTTTCATAATTTTTGGAAGTGTTTTCAAAGTCGGAAAAATATTTCAAAAACAGTTTCTGTTTTCTGAGTTTCAGATTTCAGAACTGAGGGGTTTTGAAAAGGGTTTAAAATAGTGTGATTTCCGCTAACCACTATTCACCCCCCCTCTAGTGGTGTTTGTGCAGGGATTTCGATCCAACAATTGGTATCAGAGAGGTTACCACTCTAAGAACACGAAGCAAAAACAAGGTACCTTAGCTACTTTCACACAATGGCCATATTCCTCACAAAGGTGAGTTAGAAGGTATGTCTACTCAACGTCCTCCTCTTTTTGATGGTAATAACTTTGTTCATTGGAAGTTGAGAATGAAATTATTCTTGATGGCTATAGATATTGATTTATGGTCAATAGTTGAGGATGGTCCATATATTCCTACCAAAGTTGTTAAAGTAAATGATGTGACACAAGAGGTAGAAAAATACAAAAGCGAATGGACTAGTGATGATAAGAAAAAGATGTCTATGAATGCTAAAGCTATGCAATTACTCTTGAATGGTCTTACTACTTCCGAAGCAGGTTATGTTTCTAATTGCAATAGTGCTCATGATATGTGGAAATCTTTGGAATTAAAGCATGAAGGTACAAGCGATGTTAAAGATTCAAAAATAAATATGCTTATGACTGAATTAGAATGCTTTAAAATGCTGCCAAACGAATCCATAGTTTCTATGGATTTAAGGCTTACTAATGTGTTTAATGCTCTTGAGTCATTAGGAAAGTCTTTTACAAATAAAGAGAAGGTACAAAAGTCCTTCGAAGCTTGCCTGCTGAATGGGATGCAAAGGTTACTGCGATTGAAGAAATGAAATCCATCACCAAAATGGATGAATTGATTGGCTCACTCAAGGTATATGAAGCAAAAATGAATCAAAGAAAATCTGAGTCTTCAAAACAGTCCGGTAAGGCTATTGCTTTCAAAACTGCCGAATCTTCACATGTGAGCATGATGAAGAAAATGATGATAGTGAGTTAGATGATGATTTAATTTCAGTAGCGAGAAAATTGAGAAGATTTTTTAAACGTACAAATAGAAAACAATCTTCTTCTCCTCCTTCTCAACTTAAAAGAAATAATTCTTCTAAGAATGAGAATAATGAAAAATGGTATAACAAAGAGTTGAAATGCTATGAATGTGGACAAAAGGGACATATTTCTTATGATTGTCCAAACAAGAACAAGCAAACAAAAGAGACTCAAAGGAATAAGCAAAAGGAGTCAAACCAAGGAAAGGTAAAAGAGCAATGAAGGCTAGTACTTGGAGTGACTCATCCGACTCAGAATCCGAGCAATCCGAAGATGAAGGCACAAGTATGTTTGTTTCAAAAGAGGTAACATCTTCTTCTGATTTAGATTCTGAAAATGACATGTCTCTTGATGAAATGCATATTGAGTTTATGAAAATGCATGCTCATTGTAAAAAGCTGTCTAAAGAGAAAAAGAAACTAATTGAGGAAAACAACAAGTTGAAGACGTCCAACTTGGAAGTTTCGACTCAATTAGAGTCTTTAAAAGAAGAATCATCTAGTATTCTTAATTCATTAGAAACCAAAATAGGTTTGCATAAAAATAATGAACAAAAACTTAGTTCTGAAAATTGCCTGCTAAATCAAAAACTAAATGCATATGAAAATGAAATTTCCTTGTTAAAGGCATGCAAACTTGACTTAGAAAAACATTGAACAATTTAAATCTGGAACAAACATGTTGGATTCATTAATTGCATCACAAAATATGGAAAGGACAAAAACCGGATTAGGATATATAGAAGAACATGATAAATTAAGTAAAAAGACAAACTTTGTTTCTTCTATTTCTAAATTGCCTTAGGTTGTAAAGAATAATGTGCCAATCTTCCTACTCCTCCTTCTAAAACAAGAGTTGTACAACATGTTCCTAGGCAAAATTTTGCATATAGAAATTATGCATACATGTATACAAATTTGCCTAAACAAAGTAAAAATAATTATGTCTCATATATAAAGAAATCAACAAGACATGGTATTCATATGATTATTCTAGAAATCATTCATCTTGGGCTAAAAATGTTTCTTATATGCCAAAGAAAAATTCATATGGAAACAATTCATCTACATTTAAATGGCATGTCAAATGTATATAATTCTTTATATTTTTCAACCATGAAAACGCCAAGTATGTGCCAAAAAGGTACATCCAAGTTTGGATACCCAAAGGGTATATAAAACAAGGATGTTACTAACGTCAAATGACCCATCTAAAGGGTACCTAAACTTATCTTCTTTGTAGGTTAATATTCACAAAGAATTAAAGAAGAGGATAAAGAAAGAAGATATAAAGAACAAAATAAAAATGTTGAAAATATGTTTGATGCTGATGACTTGTTACTTGAGCCTGTATGTGATCATCTAGATCCTATTTCCCCCTGAATAAGACATGCATGAACCTTTAGGTGAAGTAAATCAAGAAATTTTGCAATTAGAAGATAATTCATCTAACTTACAAGATGTTCCAATTGTATATATTCACACTAATGAATACATTTGAACTAGATGAAGGTAAACCTAGTCAATCTAGGAATTGGTGGCACATAAAAGACAAACATAAACATCCTAAAGAATGCAACATTGAGATATAAATTAAAACTCGTAGAAGTATCAAACAATTGGATCATGACGAGAGACATGCATTAATATCTCACTTCGAACCTAGAATGTTAAGGAAGTCTTAGGGGGATATATCATGGATAGAAAATCCACTAGCGGTATATTGTCAATTCATAGGAACCAACGTAATCTTTGGTTTCTAAGAAACAAGCTAGTGTAGCTCTTTCTACCCACCGAAGCCGAGTATATAGACTTAAGTTTATGCACTACCCAAATACTTTGGCTTAAACAACAACTCAGTGACTTTGGCATTATATTGAATAAGATTCCAATTTTCTATGATAGCACGAGTGCGATCAATCTTTCTCGGAATCCGGTACTTCATTCTAAAGGCCAAACACATAGAAAGTTAAATATCATTTCCTCCGTGACCATGTTCAAAATGATGATATAGTCATAAACCATGTAAGAACTGATCATCAGATTGCTGATATATTTACTAAAACCTTTTAGTCAAGCCACTTTTGAAAACTTACGAGCCAAGTTAGGTATGATGGGCCTACGATACAATTGCGTGATTCTATCTGTTTTGCATGATTTGCAAAATAAAGGGGGAGATTATATAAGAACATGATTTTAGTTGTAAGTCATGATTCTAAGGTTGAATTGATAAGTTTTCAATTGGTATAAGATTCGATTTGTGTTCAATTGGTAGGATCATATATTAGGGGGAGAATATAAGTTGAGGGGGAGCACATATATTTAAAAAGAATTTGAAAATAACTGGTATAGAATTGGTGTGTTTTTCAAAACAATTGGTAAGTATGTGATAACAGTTGATAAAGAGTTGTGACATTAAATCATGTAGAGTTATTTTGAAAATCATCCAAAAGGGGGAGAATGTTGAAAATGGTTCGGATAATTTTCAAAGTTATGATTTTAAGTGTTGATTACTTAAGGAAGTGTCACACATATGATAAAAGATGAAATATATTAAACATGTGAGAAAGTTTGAACAGAGAACATTGAGCGCTTCATAAAGCGCTTTATCTTTCAGAAAAAGTTAAACAGAAACTTTAGTTCAAACATTGAACGCTTTATAAAGCGCTTTATTCAATAGAAAAACTGGGATCAGAGAGTTTACGCGCGCTACACCAAGCGCTTTATTCAATAGAAAAACTGGGATCAGAGAGTTTACGGCGCTACACCAAGCGCTTTATCAATATGAAAAACTGGGATCAGAGAGTTTATGTGCGCTACACCAAGCGCTTTATCCAATATGAAAAACTGGGATCAGAGAGTTTATGAGCGCTACACTAAGCGCTTTATTCATTTGGAAATTCTGAACAGAGAGTTCTGATGGCAACATGAAGCACTACACAAAGCGCTTAATCTTTGAAAAATATTATTATGTGTTACAAATGTGATAAATAGTTGTTTTCATTCATTATGTTCTTAATGTTTCATATATGATTTTGGTGAGTTTTATTTGATTTTTATGAATATTATTATGTCTTGTAACTAATATGCCGTGGAAGTTATACGACTTACCAAAAAGGGCAAAAAGTGGAATTTTAAGTCTTGCAGGTACATTGTCTTCACATATTCTATAATATGTTACTATGTAACATGATATTATCATCTAAAGACTATCTTTATGACATTCGTCATAATTATTTCAAGACAAGACTATCTTTCTCAAAAAATATTATCAAGGGAATTATCGTCTTTTTTCTCGGAGCATATCGCGACGACTTCACTATGATTATTTCTCAAGATATTATTATCATCATTATGGACTCTTATGGTATTCTTGAAGTATCAACATCAAGATTATTAATGCTATATTTGGTTTCGGTATTCTCGGGATTTCTTTGTGACATTTATTTTGTCACACTATATGGTCATCTTATGATATCATTATAAGACTTATTCTCAGATTATTGTGCAGTAATTTCATGTCACAATTGACATGGTAAATGGTTACAACTTTCAAGGAGAGAAAGGTGGAGATAGTTTTTGACTATTTCTACTACTTAATCTAATCATTCATTGAATTCAAGGGCTGAGATTACTCTTATTTTTCTCATCAAAATGATACATTTACATGTTGTACAAGAAGACTATCTCATGTGATGACAAGTGGTACAAGGAAATTATGCTAGAACCAATCAAAAATCAAGGATTATACTTGGTGGCAAAAGTTGTCAACATGGCAACACACATGCCATATGTACGTTTTTATGCTGAATGGAATTCAATATTCTGCAGAGATTTCTTCTCCCACATGTGCTATTATGATGGAACAAACTTGGTTACTTTTGAGAATATTTACTCATCATTTATCTCTTCATTTATCTCTTTCAAATCTGAAATTTCCTTGTCATATAATGCTGAAAAAGTTTGGTGACATAGATGGACAAATCACATTGCTTGAAGGTGCCAAGTGTGCAATGTCTTGAGACAGAAACCAATGGTTGTAAAGACAAGTGTGTTTGATGACATTCAAGGTGACAAATGGCAATCTTATCAACAAGGGATGCCTCACACTATAAATAGAGGTTGAAGTGAAGAGTTGAAGACACACCTCTCATGCTATCTTCTTCTTCTTCTCTATTCTTATTGTGCAGCTTGTGGTGAAATATTTGGAAGTATTGTAATGCTGCTTAGATACACCTTATTGTGAAAAGAATTGTTGTAATTGATAAGCCAAGTTTATAAGGCTTAATCAAAAGGTGAAAAGGTGTATGAGGTGTGATAGTGCTGAAATTCTGTAAAGGTGTTGTGAATAGCTTGAATAGGGTTGGTGTGAAGCCCAAGGATCGAGCTAAGGTGTAATTCTGTGACACTGGTGATAGTGAATACCGAGGAAGGTGTCCTCGAAGACTGGAGTAGGCACATTTGGCCGAACCAGTATAAAATTCTTGGTGTTCTTTACTTTCCGTACTTTATACTTTCAGTTTTCTATACTCTTTTTGTTAACACGTTTATAAATTCTGAAAAAAATAGTAGTAAACGGTTTTCAAAATTGCTAAAATTTTGCAGAGACATACTTTAGTCTCTTAGCTTTCATTGGAAACCAATTTGACTCAATTTAGATAAGTTTAGGTTAATCAAAAGTTCCAAAGTTCTGCAAACTGCTACAATCTGTTTTTCAGATTTGCAAAAGTTGAGAAAAAGTGACTTGGTTGACTAACTTCCCAAACGAATTTCCAAAACTGTTTCACCATTATTATACATATCTTAAGGGTTATTTTGTTAAATTTTCAAAGGTTTTGGACTTGGGGATTGTCGGGAAAAAATTTGTGAAGTTGAGTCAGTTTCTGAACTATGTTCTGGAATTCTGTGTAGATAAAAAGTTTTTGATTAGTTGAATGTCTTAAAGATTTTATTTTGACTTGATATTTTTACAGGAGTTAGAAAACATCTTGAAGTGTGTTCCTGGAAAGTTTCATAATTTTTGGAAGTGTTTTCAAAGTCGGAAAAATATTTTCAAAAACAGTTTCTGTTTCTGAGTTTCAGATTTCAGAACTGAGGGGTTTTGAAAAGGGTTTAAAAATAGTGTGATTTCCGCTAACCACTATTCACCCCCCCCTCTAGTGGTGTTTGTGCAGGGATTTCGATCCAACAACATGTGCAAAATCTAAAGTTACTGGAGTCAAAAATATAGTCTAAAGTCTGCAGATTTGAAAATTAGAGGGTAAATATTCAGAACTTAAAAATATTATGGGTGGGATTTAATCCCCCTAATCTTAATACTATCTTTCATTCTCGTGTCTCTCTTTCTGTTCTGCTTTCTCTGCCCTAACCCTTGTGTGCCTCTTCCTTCTTCAACCAATTGGTCGCTGCTACTTCTGTCTTTGGCCATGGGGATGTCGCCGCCGGTTGTTGGTGGCCCTCGGGATGCCCCACAACAATGGCTCCCTTTCCCTCGTCCATTCAGGTTTTCTGAATCTTGTGGTTATCCTCTCACAAATCCTGGTAGCCAACGATCCAAAAGAAAGTCTCTTTTGTATGTTTCTTCATACCACAATGGGTGCAATGAAGACGAAACTTATCCTTCTTATCCGAACTTTTCGATGAACTCCTTGAGTGAAAGTGTTCCGTCCGTCCAATTTTGTTTGCCTCTCCTTTAGTTTACTGAGCTCTGGCTGCCAAGCTAAGACCTATCCTCAATGATGCATTTGTTTTAATTGAGGGAGCTATTTTTAGATTATTCATTCTATTTGTATGTTCTTTCGGTTGATTGATTATAGGTTTGTTGGTGGTTTGGCTGTGGTTTACGCCTATGGATTGTATCGGTTGTGGAATGTTCCGAGGACTGTTTGTGGTTGTTTATCTCAGCTATTTATGGGATTGATTGTGGGTCTATTTGTTGCATTGTTTCTAGTATTGTTTGTGGTGAATTTGTAGACTAGGCTGGGGAATGTATTGAGGAGTTGTTGGACCGTGCACCTGCAATAAACACCACTAGAGGGGGGTGAATAGTGGTTAGCGGAAATTACACTACTACCCTTTGTTAAAATCACCTTTGAAAACAGAATCTGAAACCACCTCAGATTCAGAACCCGTTTTTCAAAAATTCACAAATAATTGTACACAACTCCAAAAATTATGAAAATCTCCAGAATTTAACTTCAATGAGTTAACAAGAGTCTGTCCAAAAATCAGACAAAAATAAGATCGTTTGACCTTTCAAACAAATAAAAAGATTCAGATGGTCAATCTGGACAGAATTGGACAGAATGTTGCTGATTTTGCAAAACGTATTTCTCTTTGAATACTCAACCAAAAAGGTTGATCTTTATATCAAAACACTCCTTAGGATGTGTAGATGAAGTTTCCAAAAGGCCCTGACCTTAAACAATTCTTGAAAAATACAGAATTTAAGTTTTCTCAAAACTGGTCAGATTGCAGCCAGATTGGAGCAGTTATCTTGCAAAGACTGAAAGACTAACTTTCCCTTGCTCAAATCAAGTGATTCTTGTTGCAAATGAAAGCTAACAGTCTGAAGTATAACTCCACCAAAAATCACAAATTTTGAAAATGTTTAGCTATTTTTTTCAAATTGTGAGAAGTTGTGTGAAAACTGCAGTCAAAAAACGGGCAGAAAACAGAAATAAAGAAACAAGAGAAGAACACCGAGAATTTATCCTGGTTCGGTCAATGTGACCTACTCCAGTCCCAAGGAACACCTTTCCTTGGATTTTACTACTGTATGAACCAATTTACAGCAAGAACCAAGCTTGATCCTTGGGTTAAACACCAACCCTATTCAAGACTTGGATGAACACATTTATGCAACTCTTGGTTGCAACACCTCTATCACCTATTGATGTAGCCTTATAGATTTGGCTAATCAATCTTACAAATAAGACACAAGAAGGTGTGTATTGTGTAGCTGGACAACAACTAGAAAATGGAACACCTTAGCTACACAAAGTATGAACGAAAATATGAGAAGAGAATAGCAAGACAACAATCTTCAATTTTTGCTTTCAAGTGTGTGTCTTCTCTTCTTCACCTTGCCTTCTATTTATAGAGTGAATTGATGGCATATTCCCTCCAACTTTTTAGACCATGTGATGGCTGAGAATTTGAATTAAAACACCTCCATAATCATCTCCAATAATCTTGTCTCCATTACATTCAAATTTGAAATTTCAAGTTGACAACTTTTGCCAACTAGCTTGCTTTGGTTTGTCTTCTTGTCTCCAACTCATAAAATGAGAAAAACATCATCTCCACCTGTATAATCACGTTTTGGAGGCTGTGTATATGTATACCAACTCAGATTTTTGAGGAGAAATCAACAAATAATAGTTGACAAGGTTATGTCAACATATAATATCAAAATTCCCATTTCTTCTTGACATATTGTGATGAATCTTGCACCAAGGACACCTTGTAATCTCTGAAAGATGATGATTAAGAACCTCCAATAACATATATATAAGAGTCTTCAAGAGAAAATAGAACGTGACATCGAATACCGTCACATATCCCGCCACCGTCGATAAAATCATCAAATGAGAGAATAAATAGAAAACCACCAAATAATCTTCAAGAATATATTAAATGAACTCCAGAATGAATATAATAAGATACTCAAGAGATTCCTTGAGTAAAATACCGAGACTGTCTTCGGGGGTAAAATGACCAAAATGCCTCTAGTGAGATAAAACTCCAGAAATGACCCCGATGGTCAGAAATAATCACAATACCACCTTTGTCATGATAACCAAGATAATAATATGCACTTGAAATATTTTTCACCATATGATGTTCCTACAAAACTTAAAATACCAATTTTGCCCTTTTGGTAAGTTGTAGAAACTTCCAAGGTACGTTAGTCTCAAGACAATAATAATCACCAAAAACACATAATAAGCACATAATGAGCATGTATAAATCATGTACAAATGAAAACAACCATTTTATCACATTTTAGAAAATTATTTCTAAAAATTCTAGACATCGATCGATCGAAGTGCCTCAGCTTCATAGATCGATGTCTCACATAAAGGTTCAGGTTTTGTCTCTGACCTACATCGATCGATCGAAGTGAGAGTTCGATATACATCGATCGATTGATGTGTCTTAGGTTTAGAGATCGATGTCTCACAGAAAGGTCTTAAACTTATCTGCCTTACATAGATCGATTGATGTGAACTTGTTCAACTTTTAATCACATATAACACCATGTGTGATATTTTTAAGTATTCATCACTTAAAATCATGACTTTGAAAATTATCCAAACATATTTCTCAACATTCTCCCCCCTTTTGGATGATTTTCAAAATAACCTAACATGATTTTAATGTCACAACTTATAACCAAAAGTTTAACCAAATGTTTTCAACTATGTTTTCAACGTTTAAATAGTATGCTGCTCCCCCTCAACTCATACTCTCCCCCTTAACCTATGCTCCAAAATTTATACCAATAAAAACTTAGCATATGATTCATCATGACTTACCAACTAAAATCATGTTATTCTATCTCCCCCTTTATTTTGCAAATCATGCAAAAGATAGAACTACACAATGATATCGTAAGTCATCATTCCTAATTTGGCTCGTAAGTTTTCAAAAGTGGCTTGATTAAGGGGTTTGGTGAAGATGTCAGCGATTTGGTGATCAGTTCTTATATGGTTTATCACTATGTCCTCATTTTGAACATGATCGCGAAGAAAGTGGTATCGCACCTCAATGTGTTTGGCCTTAGAATGAAGTACCGGATTCCGGGAAAGATTGATTGCACTTGTGCTATCGCAAAAAATTGGAATCTTATTCATTTTAATGCCAAAATCACTAAGTTGCTGTTTAAGCCAAAGTATTTGGGTAGTACACAAACTCAAGCAATATACTCGGCTTCAGTGGTAGAAAGAGCTACACTAGCTTGCTTTTTAGAAAACCAAGAGATCAAATTGGTTCCTATAAATTGACATGTACCGCTAGTAGATTTTCTATCTAACCTGCAACCACCATAATCAGCATCACTATATGCGTGTAATTCCAACTTAGCGTTTCTATCATACCACAATCCTAAGTGAGGTGTATGCTTAAGATATCTAAAGATCTTTTTCACTGCATTGTAATGTGATACCTTAGGACAAGATTGAAACCTAGCACACATACACACACTAAACATAATATCAGGTCTTGATGCAGTTAAGTATAACAATGAGCCAATCATTGACCTATAAAGTGTGTCATCAAAAGGTTTACCATTTTCATCCTTATCAAGTTTGGTACTAACACTCATAGGCGTAGTTGTAGGTTTCAACTCTTCAAAGCCAAACTTCTTAATCATATCATTGACATACTTAAGTTGGCTAATGTGAATTCCTTGAGGGGTTTGTTTGATTTGAAGTCCTAAGAAATAATTCAACTCTCCTACCATTGACATTTCAAACTCTGACTTCATACATTCTTCGAAGTCTTTTACTAAAGTAGGGTTGGTTGAACCAAAGATTATATCATCTACGTATATTTGAACTATTAACAAATCATTACCTTTTCTTCTTAGGAATAATGTGTTGTCGATGGTCCCCCTTTGATAATTATTTGCAATAAGAAAGTTCGCAAATCTATCATACCAAGCTCTTGGAGCTTGTTTTAAACCATATAGAGCTTTCTTAAGCTTATAAACATGGTTCGGATTCTTCGGATCTTCGAATCCAGGAGGTTGTTTTACAAACACTTCTTCTTGGATGTATCCATTCAAGAACGCACTCTTGACATCCATTTTATTCCTAAAAATCCATTTAGTTCCTATGATAGACTTGTCTTCAGGTTTAGGTACTAAGTCCCACATGTTGTTCCTTGTGAATTGATTTAATTCCTCATGCATAGCATCTATCCATGATATGTCACCTAAGGCTTCCTTTACGTTCTTAGGTTCTAATTGTGAGATTAAGCTATGTCCTTCAAGTTGACTTATATTTCTACGTGTTCTAACCCCAACACTTGGATCACCAATGATTAGCTCTTTGGGGTGTTTATGTTTATCTTCTATAAGCCACCAATTCCTAAGTTGACTAGGTTCACCTTCTTCTAGTTCAAATGTTTCATTCGTGTGAACATTTTCATATACAATTGGAACATCCTGTAAGTTAGATAGATTATCTTCCAATTGTAAAATTTCTTGATTTATTTCACCTAAAGGTTCATGCACATCTTGTTCAGGGGAAGTTGGTTCTAGATGATCATGAACAGGCTCAAGTAATATATCATCATCATCAAACATATTTTCAACATTATTTTCTTGTTTATGTTGATGTTTATCACTAACTTCAAAGCATGCATTTTCATTGAATTTCACATGTATGGATTCAATTATTTTTCTAGATGCAGGATTATAACACCTATATGCTCTTGAGTTAGTTGAATACCCAACAAATATGCACTCAATAGACTTTTGTTCAAATTTATCTAGATTATCCTTAGTGTTCAGCACAAAACATTTACATCCAAATACTTTAAGATAATCTATCTTAGGTTGTCTATTGTTTAGCAATTCATAAGGTGTTTTATTTAATTTCTTTCTAATAGTGAGCCTATTTATAATATAGCATGCACAACTAACAGCTTCAGCCCATAAATATTTAGGTAATTTATTTTCACACAGCATTGTCCTAGCAACTTCTTGAATTGTTCTATTTTTACGTTCAACAACTCCATTGAGTTGTGGTGTTCTAGGTGGTGAGAATTCATGTTTTATTCCATATAGTTCGCAAAATTTTATTACGTCTTTGTTTTTAAATTCACCACCTCTATCGCTTCTAATTATTTTAACATTTTCTTCATAAATGTTTTCAAGTTGCTTAATAAGAGTTTTGATTGCTAATGGAGCATCGTCTTTGTGTGTTAAGAACAATGTCCATGTGTAGCGTGAGTAATCATCTACTATGACACACACATAGTAGTGTCCACCTAGACTTCTTGTCCTACTTGGACCAAATAAGTCTAAGTGAAGCAATTCTAGTACATGACTAGTACTCACTTCATGTTTCGGTTTTAAGGTTTCTTTAATGTGTTTTCCCTTAATACATGTTTCACACATTTGAAAATTATCTAAGTCTAACTTAGGCATTCCTCTAATTAAATTCTTCTTAGATAATTGCTTAATAGTTGAAATTCCTATATGGCCTAATCTTCTATGCCATAAATTTACATCTAAGTCATGTGATATTAGACACTTAACCTTAGCATCTAACATGTTATCTAAGGTAAGAGTATAAATATTTCCATATCTATTTCCTTTTAAGACCGTTTCTCCTTTTTCATTTATTATATCACAAGAATTGGGAAGAAAGGAGACATTATAACCACAATCTATAAGTTGAGAAATACTAAGTAAATTATAAGATAGATTGCTTACTAACAACACATTTCGTATTTGAAATGTGTTAGGGTCCCCAATTGTTCCTTTTCCAACAACTTGTCCTTTGTTGTTGTCACCGAATGTTACTTTTCCTCCATCCTTGATGTGTTCCAATTCGATGAATAGTTTGGGGTTCCCCGTCATATGCCTCGAACATCCACTATCTAAAAACCATTTGGTTTTTAGATTCTTTGACTTTGCCTCCTTCTTGCATTCCTTGCGTTTATTCTACAATAGAGACAAAGTTTTAGGTACCCTTTATTTGGGTCCTTGAATGTTAGGGGCACTATTCTTGTTTAGATATCCCTTAGGTATCCAAACTTGAATATACCTTCTAGACACATTTTTAGCATTGTTATAATTTGAAAAATAAGAAGAATTAGCATATACATGATTATTCCACATAAGTGAAGATTCATTGTTATACATGTTGTGCCATGGTTGATAATCATTATAGGATGTCCGAGATTTATGATGGGTATAAGACATGTGAATTTGTTTCTTATATGGCGCTATATAAGTGTGTTTGTATGCATTTCTATAAGACTTATAAGAGTGTTGCCTATACTTAGGTTCATAATAAGTTGTATGCATTTTATTTGGTCTAGTTGCATTTGTATACATGTAGGCATAATTTATATGTTGTCTAGATGCAAAGTTTGGCCTAGATGTATGTTTATGCGTGTGTGATTTTATGGGTGTATGTTGCATTTTTGCCTTGATATAAGTAGACGAAGGTGTAGAAGCAGGCAAAGTTGATTTTGTTGTATTATATGGTAATTTTGTACTAGATGAAACAAACTTAGTCTTTTTATTTACTTTTTCATTTTCTTCTTTATAGCCTAAGCCGGTTTTATCATTACCATACTTTTGTGATGAGATAAGTGTATCTAACATATTTGCACCCGATTTAAATTGTTCTAACATTTTTTCTATGTTAAGTTTAGACGACTTAAGTTGTGTTATTTCATGTTCACAACTTTCTATCTTAGATTTTAACATCTTATTTTCTATTTTTATCTTATGTTCATCTTTCCTATATGATTCAATTTTATTCTCTAAAGAATCAAGAGTATTAGTAGACTCTTGTTTAAGAGATTCTAGTTGATCGGAAAATTCCAAGTTGGACGTCTTCAACTTGTCATTTTGTTCAACTAGTTTCTTCTTTTCTTTAGAGAGCTTCTTACAGTGAGCATGCATTCTTAGGAATTCTTCATACATTTCATCAAGTGTCATGTCACTATCAGAATCACTATCAGAAGAAGAACATACCTCGTTGGATACGAAGCAGACTCGAGCTTCCTCAGTTTCGGATTCTGAGTCGGATGAGTCGCTCCATGTGCTCACCTTCATTGCTCGTTTCCCTTTTCTTGCCTTAGACTCCTTTGTCTTTGTCGTTTGAGCCTCCTTGTCCTTGGCTTGTTTATTATTGTTGTTGTTATTATTATTTTTCTTCGTGGGACAGTCGTATGAAATATGTCCTTTTTGACCGCATTCATAACATTTTAATTCTTTATTATTCCATTTGTTTATGTTATTCTTCCTAGGTTGAGAAGAAGAAGAAGAAGAATTACGTTGTCTATTCCTATTTGGACGTTTGAAAAATTTTCTTAGTTTTCTAGCTATCAATATCAACTCATCGTCTAATTCAGTATCACTATTACTATCATCGTTACTAGCATGTGTTTCGGTTGTTTTGAAAGCTATTGACTTACTGGATGACTTAGACGATTCAGACTTTCGTTGGTTTAATTTAACCTCGTAAACTTTAAGAGACCCGATCAATTCATCCATCTTAGTGATTGACTTTGTCTCCTCGATTGCAGTCACCTTTGGATCCCATTCAGCAGGGAGGCTTCGTAACACCTTTTGAACCTTTTCACTGTTCGAAAATGACTTTCCTAAAGCTTCAAGGGCATTGAAAATATTAGTAATCCTCAAATCCATAGATGTTATGGATTCATTTGGCAACATTTTGAAAGTCTCTAATTCAGTCATAAGCATGTTTATTTTTGACTCTTTAACACCACTAGTACCTTCATGCTTTAATACAAGTGATTTCCACATGTCGTGTGCGCTTGTGCAATTTGACACATATCCTGCTTCAGAAGTTGTAAGTCCATTCAAAAGTAATTGCATAGCTTTAGCATTCATGGACATTTTCTTTTTATCATCTGATGACCATTCACTTTTACATTTTTCAACCTCTTGAGTTACTTCACTAACTTGTGTAACTTTCGTTGGAATGTACGGCCCATCTTCAACTATAGACCATAAATCGATGTCTATAGCCATTAAGAATAGCCTCATTCTTAGTTTCCAATGAACAAAATTATTGCCATCAAAAAGAGGAGGGCGTTGTGTAGACATACCTTCCAACTCACCTTTGTGAGAAACAATAGCCATAGTATGTACCTTGGATTTGAGACAAGCAGTATATAATGAATCGTTGTTTCTTGGCCTTGTATTGTTCGTATGGTGTTGAATCTTGCTTCTTTTTAGTGGTGTTGGTCTGGCTCTGATACCAAATGTTGGACCGTGCACCTGCAATAAACACCACTAGAGGGGGGGGTGAATAGTGGTTAGCGGAAATTACACTACTACCCTTTGTTAAAATCACCTTTGAAAACAGAATCTGAAACCACCTCAGATTCAGAACCCGTTTTTCAAAAATTCACAAATAATTGTACACAACTCCAAAAATTATGAAAATCTCCAGAATTTAACTTCAATGAGTTAACAAGACTCTGTCCAAAAATCAGACAAAAATAAGATCGTTTGACCTTTCAAACAAATAAAAAGATTCAGATGGTCAATCTGGACAGAATTGGACAGAATGTTGCTGATTTTGCAAAACGTATTTCTCTTTGAATACTCAACCAAAAAGGTTGATCTTTATATCAAAACACTCCTTAGGATGTGTAGATGAAGTTTCCAAAAGGCCCTGACCTTAAACAATTCTTGAAAAATATAGAATTTAAGTTTTCTCAAAACTGGTCAGATTGCAGCCAGATTGGAGCAGTTATCTTGCAAAGACTGAAAGACTAACTTTCCCTTGCTCAAATCAAGTGATTCTTATTGCAAATGAAAGCTAACAGTCTGAAGTATAACTCCACCAAAAATCACGAGTTTTGAAAATGTTTAGCTATTTTTTTCAAATTGTGAGAAGTTGTGTGAAAACTGCAGTCAAAAAACGGGCAGAAAACAGAAATAAAGAAACAAGAGAAGAACACCGAGAATTTATCATGGTTCGGTCAATGTGACCTACTCCAGTCCCAAGGAACACCTTTCCTTGGATTTTACTATGGTATGAACCAATTTACAGCAAGAACCAAGCTTGATCCTTGGGTTAAACACCAACCCTATTCAAGACTTGGATGAACACATTTATGCAACTCTTGGTTGCAACACCTCTATCACCTATTGATGTAGCCTTATAGATTTGGCTAATCAATCTTACAAATAAGACACAAGAAGGTGTGTATTGTGTAGCTGGACAACAACTAGAAAATGGAACACCTTAGCTACACAAAGTATGAACGAAAATATGAGAAGAGAATAGCAAGACAACAATCTTCAATTTTTGCTTTCAAGTGTGTGTCTTCTCTTCTTCACCTTGCCTTCTATTTATAGAGTGAATTGATGGCATATTCCCTCCAACTTTTAGACCATGTGATGGCTGAGAATTTTGAATTAAAACACCTCCATAATCATCTCCAATAATCTTGTCTCCATTACATTCAAATTTGAAATTTCAAGTTGACAACTTTTGCCAACTAGCTTGCTTTTGGTTTGTCTTCTTGTCTCCAACTCATAAAATAAGAAAAACATCATCTCCACCTGTATAATCACGTTTTGGAGGCTGTGTATATGTATACCAACTCAGATTTTTGAGGAGAAATCAACAAATAATAGTTGACAAGGTTATGTCAACATATAATATCAAAATTCTCATTTCTTCTTGACATATTGTGATGAATCTTGCACCAAGGACACCTTGTAATCTCTGAAAGATGATGATTAAGAACCTCCAATAACATATATATAAGAGTCTTCAAGAGAAAATAGAACGTGACATCGAATACCGTCACATATCCCGCCACCGTCGATAAAATCATCAAATGAGAGAATAAAATAGAAAACCACCAAATAATCTTCAAGAATATATTAAATGAACTCCAGAATGAATATAATAAGATACTCAAGAGATTCCTTGAGTAAAAATACCGAGACTGTCTTCGGGGGTAAAATGACCAAAATGCCTCTAGTGAGATAAAACTCCAGAAATGACCCCGATGGTCAGAAATAATCACAATACCACCTTTGTCATGATAACCAAGATAATAATATGCACTTGAAATATTTTTCACCATATGATGTTCCTACAAAACTTAAAATTCCAATTTTGCCCTTTTTGATAAGTTGTAGAAACTTCCAAGGCACGTTAGTCTCAAGACAATAATAATCACCAAAAACACATAATAAGCACATAATGAGCATGTATTAATCATGAAAACAACCATTTTATCACATTTTAGAAAATTATTTCTAAAAATTCTAGACATCGATCGATTGAAGTGCCTCAGCTTCATAGATCGATGTCTCACATAAAGGTTCAGGTTTTGTCTCTGACCTACATCGATCGATCGAAGTGAGAGTTCGATATACATCGATCGATTGATGTGTCTTAGGTTTAGAGATCGATGTCTCACAGAAAGGTCTTAAACTTATCTGCCTTACATAGATCGATCGATGTGAACTTGTTCAACTTTTAATCACATATAACACCATGTGTGACATTTTTAAGTATTCATCACTTAAAATCATGACTTTGAAAATTATCCAAACATATTTCTCAACAGGAGTGGCTTGGTTCTTTGCTGGACCTTTTCGGACAATGATGAAGTTTTTTTGACGAGTCTCTAAGGATCAAAGATTGATACGATCTTGAATTGCATTGAATGAACGATCGCTTCTTTCAACTTCAAAAGACACCTTTGATCAGTCCTTGCGTGGGACAACAGCGCAAACACCACCTTCTTGGACAAGAGATGTCAACAACGTCTATGTCGAGCAATTCGAATCTCCCAATCCAACACGTCGTTCTGTATCCTAGGATTGTGATTCACCAACTAAGTTTGCTCAAATCTTGATTGGATCTAGCCTTGATTTTACTTTGTGCAAAACCAAAAGAAAACACTCAAGAGAAAGAAACACACGACTGCCAAAGGAAACAACTTGTTTTTGATTTCTGAAAATTCTGAAATTCTGAAAACTTCTGAAAACTGAAACCCTAGCCGCCCTATTTGGACTTTTAAATGGCATTATTTTGATAATTTCTAAAAAATAATTAATCAATCAAAGTCCTCAGGCTATTCCCTATCAATCTAAATCAAATTTACATGAAAAGTTAAGTCAAAACTAATCAAGAAAAAATTGTACAATTCAAATCCCTAAAATCTCGTTCTGTAATACACCCGGTTGGTTTTGGACTTTTACCCACTCCTAGACGCTGAATTAGCATTTGTACTCTCTAGAAAAGTTGTAGCTCATAAAATTTTCTTGAACTTGGGCTCTTGAATTACCTTATTTGGACTCTTCTTCGCAGAGATATGGCCTTCCAAGGATCAGATATCAATCCAGTGGGCTTCAGTACTTTCCATTCTGGACTCCAATCTTCCAGTTGACTTCGATCCACTTTGGAGCCCGAATTAGGAAAAGTACAAAGCATGAAAGTCATCCCAAAATGAGTTTTCTAACACTTCCAAGTGGCTTGAACCTATTTGGACTTGTACTTCAACCTGTACATCCAAAATACCCAACGGGTGTCTGGCTGCCTTTCTGAAAAAGAGGGATTCTCTAAGCCACTTTCCCTATGTAGTCTTGCCACCTAAGAAGACACTCAAAACGGCCATTAGCACAATAAAACATATTAAAAGACTATAAATTCTTCTAGACCTAAACAAAGACAAAGCAAACAACTAGACTCGATATTTACAACGCCAACACATGAAATGACCATCATGCCCTCCCACCAACCCTTACATTTGATGATATCATTAAATTCAAGGATAATTAAATCATGGCCTCAACAAGGAGCGCCCAACGCTGTCCACCATGTGTTGGCACCTCTTGCACACGTCTTTTCAAGAAAGTCCCAGTGTCAAAACCTAGTTCTCTCGCTTGGCTTCTTGTTAAGGGACACATATGTGTCTTCTTGGAGGGTCCTTGGGCAAGATCATCATGAAGAAGCTCTTGAGCCTCATCAAAGATACTACTCTGATACCATGTTAGGATAAAGTTTGGTAGAAAAAATTGTATTCTTTCATTCACTCTTTGCATATACACTAATAGTCTTAGTATAGCATATAAATGAACAATTTATGGTAGAGACCACACTAAAAAAATTTTAATTGATTTTGTGTTAATCTATTCCGGATTCTACTTCTCATTTCTGCTCCTGATCTATCTCCCCAAATTATTGTGAACTATTTCATAATCTTCTAACAGTTAGCTGCATATCATTTCCTGAAATCACTATAAAATAGCATACGACTTGGTTTCTATGTGGAATATATATTTGCTTATGATCCTATAATTGGACTCCTTCAAGTATTTCACACGGACTTTGCTTTGCTTGTCTTTAAGTGTCTTAGATCTTTTTATGGTACGCAACTTATGCTACATCTCTCTCTCTCTCTCTCTCTCTCTCTATATATATATATATATATATATATATATATATATATATTCTTCCTGGTATCTCTTCTGAGTTTTCTAACATTGTTGCAACCGTACTCATCAACTAGTATCTTAAAAAGATATTTTCAGAGTAGTATAGTGCAATTTCTTTTATGTAATTGGACTGCTTTTCCGAAAAAAGAAAAAAGAAAGCTTTGGACAAATATAGTTTAAATATTTTTAATTAGGGAGCAGAAAACTTCCATTTTCAATGAAATCAACACACACTTTTCTTTGATTTTGGAATATAATGAAATAAAACGAAATGACTCACTTGACGCCATTTTCATTATGAATCATCGGTGTGTTTCTAACACATAGATATGGTTGTGCACATCTGACCCTCATATCCTGATATAGACAGAAGCCTTTAAAACAATGTAGTAATGTTGTTGTTCTAATTAGAAAATGCAAATGGGGAGATTGTCAATTAAGGGTAAATATATGTATATATACATACGCACACACATATATAAAACGGTGCATTTATTAAAAAAATTGATGCGATTTTGGTATTCGCTGAAATAAAGATATTTCTTTTCTGGATTTTGAGCAACCCAATCAATCGTCGTTAATATTTCCTAAAAAAAAAAAAAAAGAGGAAAAGAAGTAGTATATAAAACGCGAAACCCTGGAAGAAGAGTAGTACAAGGGAATCCAAAGATGTACAACGGGATAGGTCTTCAGACGCCGAGAGGCTCCGGCACCAATGGCTACATCCAATCCAACAAATTCTTCGTCAAGCCCAAATCCAACAAGATCTTAACTGATCCCTCTTCAATCAAGAGCTTCGATGTCGGTCAGGGCACTGGAGGTGTTTCCAGGAAACCCAATAAGGAAATCTTGGAGCATGATCGCAAGCGCCAGATCGAGCTTAGACTTGTTGTTCTTGAAGACAAGCTGGTGGAGCAGGGTTACACCGATGCTGAGGTTGCCGACAAACTCCAAAAGGCTCGCCAAACCCTTGAGGCTGAAGATGCCGCCGCCGTCGCCACTCCCGCTCTTATCCTTGCACCCGATCAAAAGTTTGTCTTTTATTTTCTCTTATTTAAACTGACTGAATACGTAATTTGTTGAGATAAGAGGATCATTTTGGATTTAGCACGCCTTTTCACCTGTATCTGTTAATTTCCCAGGTGTATTTATTCGTTAGGTTTGCAGTTATCTTCGGTCTATTTTCAGCTTCTCTAGCGCTACTATATCTAATTCATTGGTTAGATGAGTGTTATTTAAAAATAAAATAAATTTGGGTGATCATCCGATTGAAGGCCTGAGTCTCTTCAATATCTCACGTTTTGTGCTATATTGAAATGATTGGTAAATTTTTTTTGAGTATCTCCGGGTTCTTTAGTAAAATTTAGGTTATCTGTGAATGATCAGTGGCAGATTAAGGAGGGAGGGAATTATTAGACGACTACGTTTGCCCCTGAATATTGGATTTCATAAGCTACTGCCAATTTGACGTTCTGCGTTCTCCGCAGAGAGAAATGGAGAATCTTAAATGTAATAGCGAAGAGAGAGCTTAGTTGAATGGTCAATGTTACATTTCCATTTTGTCTGTATGCCTAGTGTTTCTTTATTTCACTTTTGCTGGAAAACATGCAGATTCCGTTCTAGATAACTATTCTAGCAGCCATGTTTATCCTACAAATTCCTGTTGGCTTTCTGCCAGATTTATGCACGAAGCTTGAATTTATTATTAGTTATGCTTTCTAATTTGTTTTCATTGTAGTCTGTTAGATGACTGAGGATGAATTGCTTGGTTGGCTGTTACAGGGTTTCAGAAACACAGTCGCACCAAGTTGCTGCTCGGAAGGAAAAGCAGATGGAGGCACTGAAAGCTGCTCTTGGAATACGGTCCGAAACTGATGAACAAAGGAAGCAGCTTGATTCTTGGGTCCCGGATACCGATGATACTGGTGCTCTCCATGAACTAAATGATCTTAAAAATGGCGTGGAAGATGGCATCCCTCAGGGAAACAATTCAAAATTGTCCACAACAGATGGAAGAAGATATGCAGCAGAGTATGATGTGGATGACATGAAAAGTCTAAACAAAAAGGAAAAAAGCAGGGTAAAAGAATCCTTAGAAAGAGAAGAGCCAGGTGCTTATGTGAACAGAGATAAAAGGAAACTCCATAAAAACAACCAAAGGACTGATTCAGACAATGAATCTGATAGTGACATGGGGAGAAAAGTGCGAAAATCAAAGAAGCATCGTAAAAGTAGGAGGGGAGCCAGTGTTTCTCCCACTGCAGATTCGGATTCTGATTCACACTGGGCTTCGAAACACAGAAATACTTCCCGTAGGCATGATTCCGATGATGACTTAAGTTCAGATAAAACACCTAAATCGAAAGGTCTAAAGGTGAAGCAGCTTTACGAAGGCGGGCATGATGTTTCCGACAGTGAGTCTGATAGTGATAGTGATAGGGGAAAAAGAGATAAAGAGAATAGATATCAAGTCAAAAGAAGTTACAGAGATGAGAAAGATAAGCGTCATGACGATCACTGGCTCAGTGGGAAAGGAGGGGATGAAGTTCATAAACAACACGATGATTCGGCTGTTGAGAAAGACACCACCAACACAAAGGCAAAGGAGAAAATTGATAGGACCAGGCGACAAGGCGTCAAGGAAGAGGATCTTGATGACAAGAAGTATGAGAATAAGAAGACAGGGGTGAGTAGGAGACGTGATTCTGAGGAGGATGACGTTAGGGGTTTTGATGCTCATGGAAGACTTAGTAGCCGTGATATTGAGGGACAAAATCTGAAGAGACAAGGCAAAATTGCTGATAGCAATAAAGATGATTACTATGGTACAGAGGGCAATCCAAGAAAGCGAGATTCTGGCAAAGAAAAAGACCGCGAAATGGGAAGTAGATCTCGCAAGAAAGAAGATTATAAGAGACACGATACAGACACTAAAACTGATAAATGTCTTGATGATGAAGGTAGGGGGCGCAGTGGGACGGAGTGGAGTCGGAATGTGCGGAACTATGATGGCAAGAGTGCTGATCAAGAGGTTGAAAAAGAATTCGAACATGAAAGGAGACATAGCAGGGATGATGATCGAGGAAGGAAACACATAAGAGATGCTGAAAATACTGAGATACGGGGGAAAAAGGGGAATCAAGAAAGCATGCCAAAAGATTCTGGAAGTAGGAGGCAAGAAAGGGAGAGAGATGGATCTTCTAAGAGAGCGCGATATGATGATTCAGGTTCCCATGGGAGGAGATACGATGATGCTAGGCATGAAGGTGGGTCAAAGGATGATCTTGGTAATAGAAGGAAAGAAAGAGAGAGAGATGAGTCTTCTAAGAGAGCTCGACATGATGAATCAGGCTCTCATGGAAGGAGATATGATGATGCCAGACAGTGAAACATCTGGTGCTGTATTTGGTTGTTGGTGAGATATACTATCCCATCTTTTCAGTAGATCCTGTTTTAATTCCCTGTTCCATATCACAGTTTATCATGTTGCAAGTATGTTGTACTTGAACCCGGATGCTAGGCATTATGCTAGTATTGTGTTGGATAATGTCTTGGGCCTTTTAAACATTTAGTCAGATTGCTTGTGTGGGTTGTACTGTTGACTTTAAGCCATATTGCATGTTTCTTACTTCAAACCACTCATCAATATGAATAATCATGTGTCCACAGATTAGGGTTTCCTGGCTTTCTTGAATGTGGTTTCCTTCTTTATGGCTTGTAGATATGTTGATATTCATGGCTGGAAGATATTTGCTGATATTGATTAGCATGCTTCAATTGATCGAGGATGATGAATTTGGCTGGAAAAACATTAGGTGGCATGTGAGCAAGTACCAAAAATTCTGCTATTTTGGGATGAAATGAAGCTGTTTTCTCCTTTTCCAAAGGGAAGGATAAGTATTGATATTAAGTAGTTGAGTTGATGACAAATATCTGCACTTACCCGAGGAGAAAATTATATTATATAACAATCGCTTAAACATATTCACACGAAACTTTTCGAGAGAAAACAGTAGAAAAACTGATGTAGTAGTTGTTTATGTAAACTTGCTTATACAGTTTAGAGCGTTCTCAGTGCATTAGGTTCTTGTGTTGGTGTAGGGTTCGGGGAGGGATCGGATTGCGAGGGGTCTGATTTACAGTTTCGGCTTTTATTTGTACTCGTGTATATGCTAATATTGGTACTGTGCGTCTGAGTTTTGATTTCCGACTCATTTCCCTTTTGTGCGCTCATTTCCAAATACTCTTGTGAATTATTCTTTACAAATTACAATGGATCCCTTTAAGAAAGTATCACCTCTCATTTTTCTCATAGAGTGCCAAGGTAAGCCAGCTAATGAATCCTCAAAATTGTCGTCCCTCTTAAGAGCTGAATCTTGATTTGCCCCCACTAGTTCAAACTTTTGTTTAGGTTACTACTCTGCCTAATATTTTGAGGTTTAATTTGGACAGATTTCTAAATTTCGATTACAAGGAAACATTAAAGGGAAGAAAAAACCTCAAATTATTTTTGTTATGAGCTGCAAGTAGAAGTTTTGTTCGAAACTCTGTACTTAGTCGGCACACAAAAAGTTGAGGAGAAATTTCAGAAACCGGAGTGAAAAAGACAAGGGGGGAATAAAAAAGAAATGCATTTGTGGAGAATTAAGTTATTTCTCTTGATGCACTTGATTGTTTGGTGGCATATCATTCACTCCACGTCTCTGCAGGTGCAGCACTATACACATTGTTTTGGTGGGGGGGGGGGGGGGTGTGTAAACAGAGTTCAGCACCTTTTTTACATGGTTAAGTTTTTTTTACCTATAACATAAACTTTAGCATGTATTACAACTCTGTTGGAGAAGGAAGCTCCCTAACACTAAACATAAACAAACATTTGAAGACAATTTAATAGAAAGATACACATTGTAAGAATAGCAATGATGGAAGAAAAAAAAATAAAGAAAACATAAGAACTATGAAAGTAGTTTCTTTTCCAGAAGTATTAATTACGAGAGAGTTACACGGTAGTTTCTGCCTTCTCCGTTAGAAAATGAAATGACTTAATGATGCAACTATATGTTACATCATGTAACGATGAGTTGAGATGGGATCTGCTGCCCAACAAACAAAATTAACGTATACACATATGTACATTCATATTCAGGGATAAACATAAACACTACATACATACATTTTAATTCCGGGATAAACGTATACAAATACCTAATGTCCCCAGTCTATCACCCTTCAACCACTCCCGACATCCCAACCCCTGGGATGGCGGGCAAAAAACAAAAGCCCACTCCGAAGCACTGAATGGCACCTTAATTACATGATGGTTGTATTATCATGTGTCAAAGATATCCTTTTTTTTTTTTTCGATGGGTTACCATCACATAAAGGAAGCCCCACGTGTGCGGACGCCAGCTCTTGATAAAAGAGTGCCCCTTCGATGAGTATAAAACATCATTCACTATTACCTACTAGGATAATTTTTTAGCAACAGTAGTCGAACTTCAAAAGATAATAGCTTAATTTTTTTTAATAAACCGCAAAACCTGTTGATCATCTCAATGGACCCACATTCTAACTCTTATATGTCGAGAAGTGGACAGAATTACAAACCTCATCTCTCCTAAAATTCGAAAAATTCGTTGATAGTTAAAATAGATTGATTAAGTTGAGATCTATGCAGAAGGGGATCAAGTTGGCCCTTGCGAACAGCTTGATGCACTATCTCCCTTCAATCTTTTTAGCCAAATGCGACTAAAGGAAGGAAAATCCATCCCCTTCCTCTTTGCCACTGTCTTTGCAATATCTATAATTTCAACATAAAGCTACCATTGCTACAAAATTTATAATCTCAACACTGCAGCTTCTTTTGTCCCCTCTGTCGCAATCATTCTGGGTATTTAAGGAAGTCTATGCTGATGCACTGACATACAGGTATAATCACAAGGACATCAGGGACATGAAAACGGTCATGGTGGTGTGCCTAACTTTTCCTCTAATAAGCTACCAACTGAAACCTCACACAGGCTAGTCCTTTTGTCCGATTAAAAAACAGAGGCGAATGAGCAACTGAAACCTTGAATACTTGTCTCCTCCTCCAGCTGTAGTCTGGTGAAGCATTGCTTTTCAATCACTACAGCAAGAGGTCAGTAAGTCAAATGCTTTGCAAGTCTGTTGGAGGATATACATCCTAGAGGCCAACCCAATACGAGCGTCCGTTGCTATTATGTACAGGAGAGGAGATGGGAGAAGACACACACCATTCGTACCAAACCTGTTTTCCATCAAGCAAAATGAAGCAGCATCAGATCAGGAAATAAGCATGCAGGCTGCAGTTGGCCAGGAAAACAGAAAGGCATAGCAGGGTGGGGCAGGTAGTACACACATTGATAGATACACACAAAGGATCCTGAATCAACTATGAAGACCACCTGGTAGTGAAAAAACAACAGAATTTAAGATTTGGGTAAACATTCAGCATAGTTGGATTACCTTCGTAGAACCACTGCAGCGCCACATGTGAACTTCAAGTGGAATACCTGGTCGTAGGCACACAGGTGTCCTTAATGGAAAGAATATAGGGAACCTGTACAAAGAGTTCCCAAAGGGAACAGTCAAATTTAGATGATCCGAGGCTCAAGATAAAAGGAACGGGTCAGACTACCCTTATCTTGTTCCCTATAAGATGTCTATATCCACATCTCCAAAAAGGGCAAATACGCAGAAGCCTAAGTACATATATTACTATAACGATTCTCCAAGGGTCAAGTGTACACAACCAACATTAAGGATTATCTTGGTTTTCTTTTCCCACTCAACAGGTATCTAAATAATACTCCTTTCATCACGTTTTACTTCCCCTTCTTTTATTTTTGGAATGGCCTAGAAACATGTTTAGATGCTTTCTCGTTGTTTTACCAGAGGATTAGGAGAAAAGCATCAGTGTAATTACATAGTCTTTCTTCCCCGGGGCTGCCCCCTCCTTTTTATGTAAAAGATTCCCGGAAGAATTGCGATTGTGAATGTGCATGTACGAGTGCGAGAGAACCTACTATCATTTTCCATGTAAAGCAAATTGTAATGTTCACAGCACTTTACTTCTTTACTCAAAGACATTGTGAGGAAGAATGTTGAGAGTTGCCCTGACATCCCAAGATGGTTTCCCCTAGTGGTAAGTTAAATAATAGGAAATACAAAAGCATACCAGCTAAACATGTTTGGTGTTGCTGTTGATGGATCAATTCCAAGATGAACATCCTTGTACAGAATTGCATCAAAGTAACCCGCAAATCCTATTAAGGTAATAAAAGCGATCAGAATGACACCAGAAACGACGACAGTAACACTGAAGGTTTGTTGTAATGCATATTATCATCAAAGTCAACTAAAAGTCAAATAGTTTCACTCGAGTATTTTGAAGACTGTATTCCAGGAGAAAAACAAAACCTTCTGTCGAACAATTCCAGTTTTGAGTTGAAAGGTTCTGTCCGTGCAATACAAGTGACTCTAAACAACAATACTAACCGACAAATGTTGTCAAAACCACACTCATCAACCATGAAAACTTGAATTAAAAACTCTTACAGTTCCCTACAAAAACTCAGAAGCTCCTAGGTTTCCTTAATACTCGGGTTCATAATTCCAGTCGAGCATGAGTCACAATTATGCCAGCATAAGCAATTTATACTTTTCCCATACTAAACATTCATACCAATTTTCTGTACATCTGTAGAGCTATATGTATAAAAAGAGGTTTTCTTTTGTGGTAATAACAGTCAGTTTCTGGTGAGGGAACATCCAAATAGCTATGACAACAGCGCGGAGGAGGAATCAATATACAGCCGTTGCTTAGCATCCAGACCTATTAGAGCTAGCAGTTTTAAGTTGTCCACCAAGCCTGCTCTATATGGCATAGATAGATTCCTGAGGTAAGAGGCTGGAGCAAAATACTGGAAATGGGTCTTATAAGGGCTCAAGGGCACGAGGAAAGATCTTTTAGGAGCAGGAAAATATTATTAAGTTGCAAAATGGCAGTGCCTTCATTGTATTAAAGGAAGAGAAAGAACAAGTGCTCAAGTTTTCTTTCTAAAAGATCAAGAGAGGAAATACAAAACAGAGGAAATCATACCTTTTGCCTAGAATGTCAATAACGATAATGACAAAGGGTTAGAAGCTCAAAGTAATGCGGCAGAGTAATAATTGTGTGATTCCGTGACAATGAAATGGGGGTACTGAAAAGATCTGGAGTTCCATTCTGCAAGCCGTGCTTTATGGCTATGGACTTTTGCGAAAAGAAACATCAAGTGCGAAGATACCCCTAATTATATAAAAAGAAAAGGAAGAAAGGGGGTAGAAGAGAAATAACAAAAGATGGGGAGACAACAGGAAAGAAACAAATAATCCAACTTTCGTTTCAACATCCATGAACTTCTCGGATAAAGTAATAAGCATGCAGTTTTTAACCAATGAAAATTACAATCTAGGAATCACTTGTCCTCTCCAAAATCAAACAGAGCTAAAGTGCAAACAAGTTTTCGCACATATCAGAAGGCATAATCTTTGTCTCTGCAGAAAAGAAGATGCCCAAGGTCAAAATAATCAACCTGACTTTTCAGCTGTAAAATACGAAACTGTCTCTAGTTCAACCATCCTCTTTGGTTGTAAATTCTAATTAAAAACACCTCCCTATAATGAATTCGAGATCATTCAGTTTCTTAACGTTGGAGGCAAAGTTGACGCTTGAGGTGTACATACCATGAACTAATGCCGATCCAGTGTCCTGGGCTATCTCAAATTGAAGCTTTGTATACCGGTCGTTGCTTTTCTTGGTTGTATAATCTGGATGAGCGAAGGTAAAAACCTAGCAAAAAAAGAAAAAGGGAAAGACTTTGTGATTTAACCTCTCTCACGTGGAAAAAGAGACATGTTTCCTCCAAAGGTTAGAGAGACTATTTGCAAGTTCAAGACTTAGTTTCAAATAAAAGAGCTCGATATTCCTGTTCTCTTGAATTTCCCTGCATCAAGCATTCAGATTCTACACACAATTGAGATGAGCATTTGCTAATGGGCCCAACTGCAATGTGCCACCATTCTGTCAAAGTTCCTTCAGAGATTGAAGTTTAATAATAACACTGAAGCAATCCAACATGGATGCCCAGTATGTGAGCTGAGATTCCTGGAGTGCATATTCTCCAAAAGAACTTTCACAGGCACTTAAATTCACTGTCTCTATTACTTTCAATCAATTTGTAACAGAGAATTCATCTTAGTTTGAAACACTCTTTCATAAGGACTAACTCACAGGTTGGGAAGGAGCAAGCCTTGCCACCCGATGTAGCTTGACAACATATGCAGTTTCAAAGTGCAAAAGATCATTATGCGACTTGACCTGTGTGAAAAAATCATAATAAATCCATAAAACTGGATTACTTATCAACAAAGAAATAAGAAGGAAAAAAAAAAGAAACCCCGCAACCTCTCTCACACACAATTTGTGATACAAAAGCAGGCTACAGAAGGGACTTACATCATTGTAGACTTTTGATGCAGTGACAGGTTGGATAAAGCTTGTATACCTGAAATAGCATCCCAATAAAGTATAAAACTATAAAGAAAAAAAAAGAAAATAGTAACAATAGAACTTAATGCAACTTTGTGAAAAACCAAGACAATCCCAAAGTTTCATGGATGAAGCACAACCATGTCAGAAATGCACGTGGGGATACTTAAGTAAACAACCCCTCTAGCAAGCAGGATATAACCAGTCCCCATTGTGCCTTTGTCTACCCAGATAGCAATATGCTGCTAAAGACATTTTACTCTTCTTCCCAAAACCTAGTTTTAAGAATGGCATTCTAAGCTCCTTGTTGGATACGCCATTAGGACCGGCCAGCAATAGGAATTTCTTTATTGTTAATTAATCAATTATTTTAGGTTATTTTATAAGGAAAATTAGATAGGATATTTATATGGAAAATTAGATAGGATATTCTTTTTTCTTGTAGCTAAGTTTTAGGAATTTTAGAGCCTATAAATAGGCCCTTTATACACTATTTTGATCATCCCTTTCATCAATAAAATTTGAGAAATTTGAGCCTTGTGTTCTTGTGAGTTTTCGGAGTTTGCCAACTCAAATTTCGTCTATTGACTTCAATCAATTCTGTGAGCAGGAATTGTAATCTTAATTCATCCATAGATTGTTCAAGAAGCTTTCCGATGGTCTACCAAGGTTCTTGACAAGAAAGTTGTTGTTCAAATGAGGGTAACTGAGCGTGGGTAAACAGTGGAGCTAACAAAGTTCATTGCAAAGCTGAGTTCATAAGAGGGTCTAACAAGGTTCTTCGTTATTATTTTTGTTCTTCATATTCTTCGTATTCTTCATCGTGTTCTTCGTGTCTTTTTGTGGCTCATTAAATTTCTTATTATCGAGAGGTCTTTTAGAAGCGTGTGATTGCACCAAACACGCATCATTGTTTAGCTAAAAAGAAACCTAACTGGGAAACAAGAAGACCATATAATTTTGCACAGTAAATCTTTCACACAAGAACACTGACAAAACAATTTGCAGGAGTAAACTGTAGCACCATATTTGTTACAGATCTCCACGTATCCTTCTCATGTATATGCCTCCAAGCCAATGAACTTGCATAAAAATGGAGAATAAATTCCAGTTTTTTGTCCTACAAGTTCCATCAAAAGCATCTGACCCCCTGGTCATGCCATATCACCACTAGTGTCTCAGATATTCATTGTTGATGGCAAATTAAATTTGGAAATTCATCGGCCAAGTAACTCTAACCTCAAAACCCACCATCCAACCAAAATCTAATAATCCGACCACTGACCTAAATATAAGACCTATGGTATAAGAATTTGTTCCATAAGTTTAATATATCTTCTAGGCGCATATCCCATGAGACTAATTATTATTGTCCATCCCACAACATGCAAACTTTGATTGAATTACCTTTTGCTTAATGCATCCTTTCCAACATTAATCACCATAACCATTGCTCTAAGAGTGAAGATGCTAAGGTCCTTATCTCCAATTCTCACCATCCTTCCCCCTAACCCCCATACACCTAGAAGAAAAGGAAAAGGAAAGGGGCGGGGTTGGTTGAAGAACAAGTTCACAAGGGAAAAAGAAAGGGAAAAACACTAATATGCTTGTTTATCAAATATGGCACGATCATATACACCATAGAAATTAAGAATACTGGGCAGACGCCGAAGAAATTTTTTTGGAAGGTTTACAATTCCAGAACATACGAAGATGGAATAGAGATCCCGTCTGGTTTCAGAAATCTCTGAGCTCCATCAAGACATTCTGGTGACAACTCATTGTCCCCAAAGGATCCCAGCAATTCACTGACCTATAAGACAATAGCAGAAACAATCTTCAAAATTTGCATACTAAGAACGAAGAGAAAACATGCACAAGCTCCATAAAATCTACTACTCATTGTCTGTGGCAGAATATTACAAAAGTAACAACCTTCTTCCAACTAGGTGGGAAGAATATTACGTACCAATATATCAGCTTCTTCCGGAGAAGTCCAACAACGCATGTCAGAGGCAACTATAGTGACAACATTTTCCCACCCCTCTAGCTTGACCAAGCTCTGATTCACAAATTTATTATGAAATTCAAAATAGTTACTAAGAAGAAATCTCTTAAAAATCAAGGATATACTTGAAA
The DNA here is from genome assembly GCA_036186865.1 of Eustoma russellianum. NCBI lineage: Eukaryota > Viridiplantae > Streptophyta > Magnoliopsida > Gentianales > Gentianaceae > Eustoma > Eustoma russellianum. The sequence goes on from AP025053.1 coordinate 21,675,288, forward strand.
ATAAATAAATAAATATAAAAGAAAGAACCTCAGAACATCCAAATGATTCTATAAACATCTTAATAAAACCACTACCAGCTCCATTTCCAAAAAATTAAAGATATAAAATATGAAGCAGGGGCCGTAAAACTAAAATTGTAGAAGCCTCATTGATTACACTGGATTCATTAAGTACAATTTCCAAACCGGAAATACTTACATGAAGAGTTACAACGGCATTCAGATTTTTCTCTACAGCATATACTCTCAGCTTGCGACCCGTTTCCTCAGCTGCCTATTAAACAAGACAAGACAAACATGAAAAATTAAACCTGATCCGATAAACACATCATATTCTCACATAAAAATACGATCATACCTGCAACGATGCCCTGACAAGAGGCCCTCGCCCGGCACCCACAACCATCAACACCTGCAAGAGATGTACAGAAAGAATCCAGGCAAGAAATATGAGGCAGCAAAAAGAGAAACCACTAAACGCCTACTCCATGATGTAATTTACTTTTAATAAAACCAATTGATTAAATAACTTACGGTAGTGATAGAGGATGCTTTATTATCTGGAACTCTATCCAACAACGCTTTGGAGATCGCTCTTTGGTACTGCAGGGAAATCAAAGATGATTTACTTTAAAATATCCAAGGAGTCAAGAATCATGGATATGGTTTGTTATTTACCACTCCTCGTCTAAGATAAGAAATATTACAGACATATGTGGTTGGATGCATCATGTGACAGTTGGCATCCGATTAAAAAATTGAGCATTATGTGCATCCATAACTTGCAGATGCTTCAATATTATGTGATGATTATGACATAGCTCAGTTTATTGAAGACATGGCATGAATACGGACAGCTGGTAGGAGAAGGAACTCTGAATATCATAACTTAATCATCAAGCCTAGTTTGCTCAAAATATAGGTGACTTACAAACTATCTAATATCTACGACCAACCTTTACAAAAAAAAAAGTTGCCTTAAAAGAGCAACAACAAACCTAGCTTGCCCAAAATATAAGTGGCTTACAATAGACAATCCAAAAACTAAAACCAACCTTTGTTTCCAAGTCTAAACAGTCAAAGATCCCTATGCCTAAGTAGGGATAAACAAAAGGTAATGAAGAAACCAAAATTTGTAGACTGGAACAAGCTCCACATAGCCTTCAATAATTCTTGCCAAAGCTGCAAACAAAAAAGCCAGAGACAAACAAATGACATTTGAGAATAGGCAAAACTACTTCAAGATTATGTTCGGAATATCTTCATTAGTAGACCCAGATCTACAACTTCCCATTTCACTTTCATCATTTTAACACCCTGCCATGTTGTAGCAAAAAATTCTAATGTTTTGAATGATCTCTTTCAAGATCAATGCCTGTCTCTTTGAATAGCTTTGTGACATCTTTGGTTCCTTTCTCCCTAAATTGGCAAAGGTACCTTCACATCCTTTTGGTTTGACCTCTAGCACCCATGAGAGATTTTGATCAAAAAATTCCCAGAAATGAAGCTTAAACTTAATATCTATCAACTTAGGAGCCAAAGTTTCATTTCCAAGGAAACCAATGGAGGTTGTCTTTTGGTAGGAGATGGGATAGTCAAGTCATAAATTTTTACAATTTCTGCAAAGCCATACCAATCAACCCCAATGAGGATCAGTAGAAGTGGACACATGACTCTCATTTTTCTATCCAAAGCACCATTACTGCAAAAGCACCTTCCTCCAGACCAGTTCCCTGGGCTAAAATTGTTTGGAGTAGGTATCATCTTCCTAGATATGCTTTCATCCTCTGGGTTGCATTTTGGAAGAGGCTGCCTACTCTAAAAAAGCTTGCACAACGGGGATTGTAGACACCGACCTATTTCACCTCTGCCAAAACCAGCCAGAAACTGAAGAACGCCTATTTTTTCTTTGTCCCTTCTCGCAAAAGGTCTGGGAAGCAACACTACTAAAGCTAAACTGTAAAACCATTATCCTCAGCTGAGGAAACATTCAGGAATGGCTATTATCAAATCGTTGATGTTCAAAGTTCCAAAAGGACTTGGTTTTCTTTAGTTTTGATGCCGTTGTATACCACCTTTAGAGGGAACGAAACCAAAGGTTCCATTCTTCACAAAAAAGAAATGAGGAAACTATAATTGAGGAAGTACTTCTCAGTATAAGGTTCGCAGCCATGTCATGGAGGAAACTAGGAAAACACATACTAACTGAGAGATAGCTATAAGTATTGGGCTGCCAATGAACATTTTTCAACACTAAGTAGGCCCCCAAACAGCTGTAAAAAAGCTAATCATGTCTCTGTAGACAATGATTATCTTAGCTTAAATTTAAAGACCAATATACTGTGCTATTTGTGTTGGACTGTGTAGGCTTGAACGGCAAATTCCATGGGACTGGACTCATTTACAACAATTTGGGATTCAGAGAGGAAGTCCCCAGGCAGTGATGGTTAATGTGGATTGGCCCTATGAATTTGTATCCTTGTGTGAGAATCCAAGTAGGAGCTTTAGCAGATCTGTCTACGCCTATGTTCAAGTCATCGTTCTGGTTACTTCAAGCCCCCCTTTTCCATAGAAAACTTTATGGCAGAGTTGAACAGAACGTGCAACTATATTGTTCCTAAACATGGAGCATATTCAAAGGTCTCCACACATAGCTGGTTCTGCCTGCTCATACCAAGATCTCCCGGAGTACGACGTGTAGACACTGGAAAGGAACCCCGACTATGCTCATTTGTTAATCCATGGAAAAGCGTGGCACTACAGCAGCCTTTTTTGGGACTTATCTTCCAAAACGCCACGCACTGAAGTTTAATTAAAGGGTATTCAGAAAGTACCCAGCCTCAAGCACTCACCGCAGGCTCTCAACCTAGTTTCTTTAAATTGATCTTGCAACTATTAGCATCTATAAGCTTGGCTCTTATTTCCCTCCTAGGACAAGTTTTATAAATGTTGGCATTCGTATAGGGATAGCACATTGTACGCCACCTACTTTTGGTTTTTGGTCACAGTCAAGCCTCTTGTTGCTATATATTGCAACATATTTTGTAAATTCGCCTATTTGGCCTACCTATAAAATTTTACTTACAAAAAAAAAAGAGATATGACAACTGAGTTACATCAATACTGCCTTTCGCATAGTTTTCGAGTATGAACCTTTGAATAAAAGATGCTCTTGATCCTCAGTTTCCCTGCACAAAGCATACAACTGTTAGTACCGATAATGCCCCGTTGTAATAGTTTATCTTGAGTAGTCATCCTCATCCAATATGCAAGCCAAAGAATGATTACATATCTAAGAAGATGATAACTATTCCAGACAATGTTAGACGAGTTAACAGAAGTGGAGATGAGAATTCTAGCTTAAGTAGCAATCTTGACAGGTGAAGCTTAGGAAAGGTAGCCATTTCAAATAATCTGGCCCCTGAGACAATTGCATGTTATGCAAGTTTCACAGAAGTCAGAGACTTGAGCATCCCAACCCCTACCATAAGGCAGCCTCCATTGACCACCTTCTAGGACATATGCAACTTTTGCTTCCTTTCTTATGTTTAATTTCCTTTTCAGTTCTGGGAAGTTTAGTTCTAGACCCCATGGGTGCCATTGATCAAACCAGAAGGATGTTGAAGTCCCATAGCCAATGATCCTTTTAATGAACTGGGTGAAATGATCCCTGATCCACAAGAGTCTTTTCCACATTTATGAATCCAGTTACTTTGGTTTAACCTCTCAAAGAGCTTTCCCTTTTAGGATTACTGAATGTATCTATTTTACTCATAAGCTCTTCTTTTCTTCACGATATGCCATATGATCTTCATTGAGTAGCCATTGTTTACATGTCTTATACCTGGAATACCCAAGCCCCCAGCTTCTTTAAGCTTCCAGACTAAGTCCCATTTGATTTTCGCTTTTCTGTACCCTCCCCAAAAGAAGGAACGAAGAGTACTTTCAATCTCCCTTATGACCTTCCTTGGTATGGAGCCAGACCAGTACCTGCAAGTAGCAATCAAAACAGAGTTTATCAGTTGAAATTTACAACCATAAGAATGTTTAGAGGCAGACAAACTAATGATCCCGTTGGAAAGTTAACCCAACAAAGGACCACAGTTAGTAGAAGTGACCTTTCTATTCAGAAGAAGCATTCCCAAGTACTTGATTGGGAGGGTTCCAATAGATATTCCAAGGATCTCTGATGTGGTTTGCTTCTTGGAGTTTATAGCCCTAGAGACAAAAACTTGACTCTTTTGCAAGTTTATTCTTAAACCTGATAAGCCTTCAAATTCTTCTAGGGCATCCTTGATGATCTTGACTGAGTGTTCATTAGCATTAGCGAGAATGAAAATGTCATATGCAAAAAAAACTGATTAGCTAGGCTTCATGATCTCACATCTGAGATGGTATTTGAAACGGGATGCCTCTATTTTTGTTTATAGGAGCTGGGTAAATCCCTCAATTACTAAGATGAATAGGGATGTGGATAATGGATCACCCTGTCTAAGCACCATCATAGCTTTGAAGTTTTCAATCAGTGAACCATTGAGGTTAATAGAGAACAAGACAATAGAGATACAAAGATGAATACAATTTCTAACTCTCTCTAGAAATTTTGAAAGCTTGAGGATCTCCATAAGGTAATTTCAGTTTACAATGTCAAAAGCCTTCATTATGATATAGATCCACCCGATCGATGAACACTAAGGAGGTATCAGCAACAACTGGTTTTATGACCTGTCATGACATATGACATAACGGATGGTATGTGAAACTCATTTGAAACGAAAAGATACGTCCCTCAAAAGACGTTCTCTACGGTTGCGGGAGTTGTGGTAGCTTCCGCGCCAGCAAGATTTTGATAGCACAACTACTTGGCCCACGAATCTTTTGGTATCTCTTCACTAGCTCATGCATTAGCAGGATATTATCATGAATGGACCTTCCTTGTATAAAGGCAGCTAGGTTTTCATCCAGGAGAAAAGATAGAAGGGGCTTTATTCTGCTTGGTAGTATTTTAGAAATGACTTTGTAGCAAACATTACAACATGATACGGGCCTAAACTCCTTCACTCTAAATGGTGCATCAACTCTTGGGATAAGGGAAATGAACGTGGAACTTATGGGATAATAGATGAAATTTGTGAAGAAATAGCTAATGACATCTAGAAAATCCTGACCAACTAACTCTCCGCTAGCCTTAAAGAACTCAACAGTAAACCCATTAGGGCCACGGGCACTATTTGTTTTCATAGAGTATAGAACATCTTTGATCTCTTTTGAGATATCTGGGCCTCTAAGGAAAAGCGATGGTCATTATTTAAGGTCCTATCAGACCAAGTATGAAAGGTAATTGGTTTAGATTAAGTTTAGTTAAGAAAGATTCAAACAAAATAAGTTGACATCATTTTAACTTTCTCATAATCTTCAATCATAGTGCCATTGTCATCCTGAAACCTCAGGATCTTGTTTCTGGCAATGTGTGATTTGACTGATATGTGAAAAAACTAGTGTTCATGTCTTATTTTTTCATCCAACTCACTCTAGCTTTTTCTTTGAAGAAAGTTTCTTCAAAATCAAACAAGCTTATGTATACTTCAAGGGCATTTCTTTCCTCTTATTGCAAATGTTTTTGACAGTCTTGCATAGTTAGTTGTTGAGCAATTTCTAATGATTGCCTAGCATTTCGTACTCTCTAATATTTTACCATAAAACTTCTTGTTTAGTTTCTTCAATAACACTTTCAGACTTTTCAGTTTCCTTGTTAACCTAACCAGGGGATTTCCTTGTTCAGGCTACTTCCACCCTTTCTCAATGGTCTCTTTGAAGTTTGGATGCTTCATCTAGCATTTCATGAATTTGAAAGGTCTTGGACGTAGGCTTTGCCCAATCTAACTAAGGACACCTGGAGAGTGGTCAGAAAGAGAGGGAGCTTCATAATCCAATTGATAATTTGGAAATTTTCTATTCAAATCCTCAATACAGAACATATGATCTATCTTAGTGTCCCTCTTATCCTCATGTCTTTCGTTTGACCATGTAAATCCAAAGCCCCTTGATGGAATATTGTAGATATACATATGTTGGATCCACATCTTAAACTCTTTAATTGCATTTTTGTCCACCCTCTTATTTCTCTTTTTCCCTTGCTATCCAAAATAATGTTGAAGTCTCCCATAATGATCTAAGGTTGCTGCCTAGAGGTTATTCTAGAACCTTAGAATTTGCCAAAGGTCCATTCTTCTACTTCTTTCATTATACTCGTACACAACTGTAAGAATGAAACCAGCCTGGAGGGGTAACTTTATTTTAACCTTACAAGTAATGCATTGTTCTTCAAAATATAATACTTGTCCTATGAAAAAATTTGGATTCCAGCCAATCCAAATTCTTGCTACAGGGTTTGGAGAGTATTGTGAACTGCCTCACAATCTCTGAAAACTCTATGGGTAAATTTTTAAAAGTTTTGTCGTCTAACGTTGACTCCCACCAGTCGCGTAATACCAATATCCTTTTGATGTATGTATTTTTTAACTTCTATTTTTAGGGGGTTAGTCCCCTTATATTTCAGCAAGCAATCTTGATCGTCTTTTGGATTTAGCCCCTACGGGCTTCCTCATACTTTTGCTTCTGCTACCTGTTTCCCTGAGGTACCATCATTGTCCCTTAACATTTCCCCTTCTGAAACCTTATGGTTTGGAGGAACAGTACTGTCCTTTTCAATAGGACCATGTTTGGTAGAGGAGAGTTTCCTACTAGATTGGTTAACTATCTTTGCATTGTCCTGCTTAGAGTTTGGAGATAAGTGCCTTTCATAATCCCTATTTACCTTAGTTACTCTAGTCCTGCTACTGTACATGGCAAGCTTAATTCCTCATCATAAGAGGTTATATCATTGTCTGAAGTAGCTTCAGAAGGAAAAAAGGAATATACTTGCTCCCATCACTTTTCTGTTGGTGGTATGCATTAACCCCAGCATTTTTATCATCTACTAGCTAGTTTGCTGTTGAGGTTCATTTGTATCATTAGGCCAATCTTCAACCTCAGGTAGAGAGCTGAACTTATTTAGACTGATCAAGTCTTTGAGAACAATATCCATACCTTTTGACTTAAATATTTAGGACTTATAAGGGTAACCTTCTCGGAAATCAGCGGGAAGGGTCTGACTAGATCCTCAATTTCCTTTCCCAAGCTTCACACCCATCACTTTACCTTTCCCCTTTTCAGCTGTTGAACTTTGTCATGGCAGCATTTTTGTCGTCATGACCCTTCTTGAGTTATTTTGACCCCCAATATTTTGTTGTTTAAAGAGGGTGCCTGCTTTCTCCATAGGTTCTCTCATGGAAAGGGCATTCTTGCCTTGTATTGTTTTGGTTTCGCATGAGTGGTCAAGAGTTTTACACTTCATGCATTGTGTAGACATCCATCCATAGATGACCTCTTGAGTATTTTCTTGTCCATATTCATCAAGGAAATTGATATACTTGGGAGGAGGATCTCCAACTTTGATTTCCACACACATTGTAGCAAACAACACTCTTGATTGCAAGGTTGTGAGTCTGTTCATGAATATAGAGTTTCCAATGAGACCACCCAAGCCACTGAAGACACCTATATTGAAATATTGTATACACAACTTTGAAAACAGTACCTGTAAGGAACATCATCTAATTCAAGGCGCTGGATAGACTTGTCAGGGACACAAAGGCATAAACATATAACTCTGTTTTTAAATAGCATAGGAGAAAGTTCAAGTATGCTTTGTTTTGAATCTTTAGATTTAAATCTAAAGAAAAAGAGTTCATCATTAATTCCAGTAGTCCCCTTGAGTTCTAATGCTCTAAAGCAAACTTCTTCATGTTGAAAAAAGAAGCAGTTTTTTGTAAG
>AP025053.1:21683172-21778611 GCA_036186865.1 Eustoma russellianum
TAAAAAAAAAAAGAAGTATTATTACTCATGCCTTGTCCAATGATAGAACTCCATTTCTGCTTGTTTTCCGCAACAACTTCAAAGTTATTTGCGAAGAAACGTCTACCATTATCCTCATCAATTCAAACAAAAATAAGAAAGACGAGGCTTCTGGTGCAAAATCAGGCTTGAGCACGGAAACCCAAGTTGATTTCCTCTTTACAGAGGCTTGCATGTTGAATATCGACACTAGATACAGAAGATTCAGTCATTTTCGGAAGGAATTGTTGGTAGAAGTGTTCTCTGACCGTTTGTCGCGTTGGACGGAGTGGCCCAGATAGACTAGATAGTCTCTAAAGTTGTGCGTCAAAAGTATAGAAGAAGAGGGAAAGAAGATCTGTGGATAGAAAGGGCAGAGAGATGAATGTTAGCAGGGGAGCAAGTAGGTGGAAAGATCCGTTGGCGGTGGTTGAGGAAGAAAGGGGAGAGAAATGTTTGTTAGATTTGTTTTCTAACCGTTGGGGGTGAGGGGTGGGATGGGGTTGGGGAGTTGTGCGTCAAAAGTATAGGAGAAGAGGGAAAGAAGATCTGTGGATAGAAGGGACAGAGAGATGAATATTAGAAGGGGAGCAAGTAGGTGGAAAGATCTGTTGGCTGTGGTTGAGGAAGAAAGGAGAGAGATGTTTGTTAGATTTGTTTTCTAACCGTTGAGAGTGGGGGTGGGGTTGGGGAAAGTAAAGAGAAAGGAGAGCGAATTTCCTTAGAGAGTGGAGGAAGCAAACAATTCCATATCATTAAAAGCTGATAAGAAAAACATAGAAAAAACACCTAAATCTAATCAGACTGCCATGGGTCAGGCTTCCAGGGCTCAACAATCCAAAAAAAAACATTCACTTTCCAATTCAAGCACATGTGAGCTAAAGCCAATTAGTGAAAAAAGCTTCATACATAAGTGAATTTGTTGGAGTTAGTTGAGGTGATGACTAGGGTTAAAAAAACACTCGAGCCTTATTCCCACTAAATGAGGTCGGCTACATGGATCTCTTTTTTTTTTTTGTAATTCAAATTATATATATATAGGCCGAAATGGCCAATTTACAAAATGTACCAATATCTAGGCACCAAAAGGTAATCCCAGATAAAAGGTTAAAGGTGGCTTACAATATGCACACTAGACTAGTGCCAACCTTTAGCAAAAAGTGGTATAGATAACCACATGACAATAGACATATGACAAATTTGCTAATCTTATACTAGTGCAACCAAGCCGTAAACTCATCAAAATTGCTAATCGCCTATTTTCAACAGCAGTAGACATCTTGTTAGCAAACATCTTGCATAGCAAAGTAGCAGCATCGCGGTAAACAACAACAAACTTCCAACGGTCAGAATGTAACAAACTTCCAAACATCAACATCTTGTCCGCGCATGTCCAGGGGTGACCTCCTCCAATTTTGCTTTTGGCATGTTGCCTCCACCTCCTTCACCTGACACTCTGGGGGTTAAGGTTACACCTCAACCCCCAGCCTTTCTTGTAACGCGCGGAAAAAAGGTAATATACAATATAGTGCAGAACAGAAGAGAGACTAACAAGTAAATGGATTAATCCCTTTATCACACGATATCTAGTTTGAACATATGTCATGGTCAGCATCATACTTATATTGTTCAAACATATGATTACTCGATCTCTAAGTAGACTGATAAAACAAATGATATTGATCACACTATCAATTCATTTGAACACGGCCATGCATTTCACAGTCTCACTAATCGAGGGGCCCAAAGATATCTCTCTCAAAAGAGAGGGACAAATTCTATCTTGATTGTTCAATATCCTCTACATAATTTCTATCACATTCAATCATGACCTTTATTATTATCCAGTTACGTATAACGTTTGATCATGTCAAAATATAATAGTCCTTATGTTGGAAACTATGACAATCTCAAGTCAAAGGATTAAAATATGACTATCATGAGATTTACTTGTGACGCTAATCCATGTAGTAATCTCATGATGGGTCTATCCAATACACTGTTCTCTAACAAGTATCTATGAAATTGATTTGTATCACCATACACATAATCATCTCATGATTATCAAATCAATACTCATACTGATTATAAATTATTTTATCTCTATAACAATAATAAATCAGGGACATATATCAAAATTGTGTAACATACTAACCAACAATAATGATAATAAAACCTCTTTTATTAATAATAAATGTATAACATAAATATCCAAATCATGGCCTAGGACACATACACTAACAGATAAACGCAAGACACAAAAAGTCACACATATAAGTACCAAATGCAAATCAAACCAGAATGTTATGGGGAATACCCATTTCCAATACCAGTTCCCAATTTGGTTTAGATCTTTTGTATCTCTTCCAAGTACATGTTGCGAATTTGACATTTTCCAGTATCTCAGATACCACCGTGCTCTCATTTCTTTTGATTTTTTGAAAATCTCATATTCCTTTCTAGCCAAAGAGAATATATCGTCACAGAGAAACAGAAAGTAACAAGGTGTTTTTCCAGTTTGGTCTTCCAGTGTTCATTATTTTCAAGCCATGTTAGAGTGGTGTCCCAATCAATGCTTGGAGGGGAAACCATGCATCTCAAAAGAATGGTGGACCAAACCTTTTGAGAATATGGACATCGGAAGAAGAGGTGGTCATGATCTTCAAGGCCTTTCTCACACAAGAGACAAAAGTTTGACGAAATGATGCCCCAATTCAACAATTTATCTTGTGTATTCATCATCTTCCAACATGCAAGCCAGAGGACGGCTGCAAAGTGTGGAACATGATGAATGCACCAAACTGTATTCACCCAACTTGGGGAAGGGACATCATTCCTAAGGGCTTTGGTAGCATTTTTGATAGAGAAAGCTTTGTCTGGTTCCCATTTCCATATGTCTTCACCATTTATTAAGACAATTCCCCTGCATTCTTGACTAAATGCAAGAACTTGGCTATCCCAACCTCTACCGTATGGCATGCTCCAACAGGAACCAGTTAGCACCTCAGAGACCTTAGCATTTAGGGGAAGGTTGATTTTCCTTATAAGTTCAGGGTGACTACTGGAGGAAAGGATGCCACACGGATGCGATGGATCATACCAGAATGACGTGTTAATTCTGTTGTCAATGCATTTTGTAATGCAGTGAGCAAAGAGATCCCTAACCATCAGTAATTTTTTCCAAAGCCAAGAATCAGTGAGTTTGGCCTTAGCTTCACAGATAGAAGACCCCTTTAAGATGACAGTGTGTAACCATTTGACCCATAAGCTTTCTTTGTTTTCACAAATATTCCAAATGCTTTTCACAAGGTAAGCAAGGTTAAGCACATTTAGGTCTTGGATACCCAGACCACCACTTTCTTTGGGCAGACAAACATCTTTCCATTTCACCTTTGCCTTTTTTGATCCTCCCCAAAGAAAGGTTTTTAAGATTTTCTCGATTTCCCTTATGACCATTTTTGGTAAAAGAAAGGCTGGAGTCCAATATCTGATGATTGATTCCAGAACTGACTTTATTAATTGGAGCCTACCCCCATAGGAGAGTTGGGAAGACGACCAGGTATTGACCCTTGCATTTAGTCTATCAATGAGTGGTCCATAGTGGGAGAAAGAAAGTTGACCAGAGATAAGGGGAACTCCAAGATACCTAACAGGCAAAGTACCTTGCTTCATGCCTAGAAAAGCGGACAAATTATTTCGGCTTTGCGTCCCAATCCAAGAAAAGAAAACTTTACATTTTGTGAAATTTGGCTGTAGCCCGGATAGAGTTTGAAATTTATGTAAGGCCTCTTTTACAATCTGAAGGGAGGTTTCTTCTGCTTTACTTAAGATGAATAAGTCGTCTGCAAAAGCAATGGAAGATAACTCTAGGTTCTTGCATTTGGAGTGAAATTTGAAATCAGATCCCACAGTTTTTGATTTTAGCAGTTGGGTGAAACTTTCCATGATTGGGATGAATAGGCATGGAGAGAGAGGATCTCCCTGTCTAAGGCCTCTCGAGGATTTGAAGTTTCCCACCAAAGAGCCATTTAAATTCACAGAGAAGGATGGTGTAGAAACACAAAGCCATATCCAGTTAATGTAGGTCTCAGGAAACCTGATTTTCTTTAATAAAGTCATCAGATAATCCCATTTAACCATGTCAAATGCTTTCATTACATCAACCTTGATTGCACAATCCTTTGGCCTCCTGTCCTTTTGTAGTTCTTTACAATTTCATGCATAAGGAGGATATTCCCTTGGATTTACCTACTTTTGACAAATGCAGATTGATTTTCATTTATCAGTTCAGGTAGTAGTGGCTTTAATCTCGTTACAAGGATTTTTGATATGACCTTATAAGTGACATTGCAACAAGATATTGGTCTAAATTCCTTCATACAAATTGGGTTGTCAACTTTTGGTATTAGGGAGATGGCAGTTGCATTTATGGGGTAGTACATGAAATTATGTGTGAAAAAGAATTGAATTGCATCTAGGAATTGTTCACCCACAAGCCCCCAGTTATCTTTATAAAATTCCATTGTATAGCTATCTGGCCCTGGAGCACTGTTTGCTTTCAAAGTAAACAATGCGTCTTTGATTTCATCTCTAGTGACCGGAGCAGACATGGCAAGTTTCTGTTCATTATTGATGATCTTTCCAGTCCAGTCTCAGTCTGGACTAGCATCGGCCTTTTCTTCAGTGAACAGTTTTTGGAAAAAATCAATCGCCATCTTCTGTACCAAATCATAGTCCCCAATAATTTCACCAGCCTCATTTTTAAGCCTCAAGATTTTATTTCTGGCTATGTGAGATTTGACAACCCTATGAAAGTATTTCGTGTTTCTATCACCTTCTTTCATCCATTTTATTCTGTATTTTTCTTTGAAAAAAGATTCCTCAAACTCCAACAGATTGATGTATGAGTTTCTCAGATTATTTTCCTCTTATTGAAAGTTTTTATTGGTTGGGTCACTTAAAAGCCTTTGTTGAGTATTTTCAAGGGTGCTCCTGGCAATCTCAACTCTAAGTGAAATTTGACTATAATACTCCTTCTTGAGATTTTTTAAATGAACTTTTAGGTTTTTTAATTTCTTAGACAATCTTACCATAGGATTACCTTGCACAACTTCACTCCAGCCATTCTCAACAGTGTTCTTGAATTTGGGGTGTGACATCTAGCCTTTCATGAATGTGAAAGGACGCGGACCAAATTTGTTTGCTAGTTGAACTGAAAGAATACCTGGCGAATGGTCTGAAGAGATTGGGGCTCCGTAAGGCAATTGGAAGTCCTTGCTTGAAGTTTGTCAAGCTTTATTACAAAACATATGATCTATTTTTGTGCATACTCTCTACTCCTATTTTTTATTATTCGACCATGTGTACTCAAATCCTCTCGATAGAATGTACGCCACGTCCATATCATTTATCCAGTGCGTAAAATCCTTAACTGCATTTCTATCTATTCTTTTATTTCCCAACTTACCTCTACTGTTCATAACAATATCAAAATCGCCCATGATCAGCCAAGGCTTGTTCTTGTATATTTGATTTGGATATCTTAGTTCCCTCCAAAGTTCTCTACAGTTACTTTTTTCGTTGTAACCATAGACCGTAGTAAGGATTATTTCCTCATCCCCTTTCGAGGATAGTAGTTTAAAGCTTGCAGTGATGTATTGATCTGTACAGTGTAGGAGTTTTCCTTCAAAAAGGTTTGGAATCCAAGCTAATATCATCCTTTATACTGAATTTGGGAGTGAGTTGTGTAATATTTTCCAGTTTCGGAAGAGTTTACTAGTAATCCTCTTAAAGTTGCTTTCTCTGATTTTAACCTCTAACAGTCCAATTAATCCTATATTTGTATTTTTAATGAAGTCTTTTACTTCCCTTTGTCTAAGCAAGGAGTTCAATCCCCGAACATTCCAACTAGCGATTTTGATCATTGTAAGGATGAGGATATACCCTTTCCACCTTTTTTCCTACCTTTCCCACCACCTTTTTTCCCCTCATGCCCTGGCCGGTTATCCTGCCAGGAAGGAGCAACCGAGTTTGGACTTTCCAGTCCATGAAAATCCATGAGTCCTCCCTTTTGATTGTTTTCATGCCCCATGTCCGGGGGAACCGCTAGATTATGATTATCTTTTGTCTTATCCGCGATAATAAAAATGCCATGCATTTCGCTTACAAAATCTAAAGAGTCATTTGGAGTAGGGAGCGTACCTGGAGAGTGCTCCACTTTTTGGGGGCACTCGCTTACCTGAATCTTTTCCTGTGAAACACGGTTGATATTGCCAGGTGAGGGCAGTGGAGAGGCGATAACCCATTTGGCAATTGCAGCCTCCAAGCTTGGTTTTCCCTCCGCAATCTCGTCGTCCGAATCATCAGAGTCTGTCTGCTCCTCAATCAGCTTTGCTACCTCCGCTTCGTAGTATTTCCTTTCTTTTTCTTCGACTACTTTCATGCTTTCATTTATAGCCCTCATTTCCCAGTGTTGAGTACTTCCTCCTCTTGAATAGGCTGAAAACGATTGTTTGTTGAGAAAGAGGAGAGGGAATGGTCTCTTAGCCCGTCAGATTTCTGGTTCCCTTGCGCAGTCCCTTTTTTCACGCATCTTTTCAGTTGTTGCTGTCTCCAATCTTGTGTTTTTTCCACCCTTGTTTGTTTTGGATTTTTGAAGCTCTGGTTTTCGTTTGTTTTGTAAACTGTATTAGGCAGCACCTCACAATCATGCCCAAATGATTTGCATTTCCTGCACTGTGGTGGAATCCATTCATATTCCACATCCTGACTGGAGTCTGCCCCGTATTCGTCAGTTATAGTGACCTTCTTTGGAAGATCATCCCACATCCTTGCATATGCCACCTTCGTTTTTGCCGCGGTGGCCTTATCCATGAAAAGGGGCTCCCCAATCAGGGAGCCAAGTTTACCAAGAGTGGTTTTGTTGAAGAATTGGAATTTAAGATGTGGAAATCTTACCTAGATCTGAAGAGATTCTAAGCTCATCTTTTGGATTTTCTTTTCAGGGCTCCATGGCCAGAGATAAATCATTCTATTTCCAAAAGGTAGTGGTGAGAGTTCCAGAATTTCCTGCATATGCGTTTCTGCTTGGAATCTGAACAGAAACAGGTCGTCATCGACCTTTTGTGTTTCAAGCAGTCCCTTTGAGCCCCACTTATTATCAACGAAGTGTTTAAGGTTGAAATTAGGAAGTACATTCCCCATTATCTGCCCGATTATGATAGTTTTCCACTCCGTGATGTGTTGTTGCACTTTATCTGCAGGGACCGTGATTGATTTTGCTTCTTTATTGACACCTTCATAGATCTCAGAAAGAGTAGATCTAATCAGAATGTTATGGGGAATACCCATTTCCAATACCAGTTCCCAATTTGGTTTAGATCTTTTGTATCTCTTCCAAGTACATGTTGCGAATTTGACATTTTCCAGTATCTCAGATACCACCGTGCTCTCATTTCTTTTGATTTTTTGAAAATCTCATATTCCTTTCTAGCCAAAGAGAATATATCGTCACAGAGAAACAGAAAGTAACAAGGTGTTTTTCCAGTTTGGTCTTCCAGTGTTCATTATTTTCAAGCCATGTTAGAGTGGTGTCCCAATCAATGCTTGGAGGGGAAACCATGCATCTCAAAAGAATGGTGGACCAAACCTTTTGAGAATATGGACATCGGAAGAAGAGGTGGTCATGATCTTCAAGGCCTTTCTCACACAAGAGACAAAAGTTTGACGAAATGATGCCCCAATTCAACAATTTATCTTGTGTATTCATCATCTTCCAACATGCAAGCCAGAGGACGGCTGCAAAGTGTGGAACATGATGAATGCACCAAACTGTATTCACCCAACTTGGGGAAGGGACATCATTCCTAAGGGCTTTGGTAGCATTTTTGATAGAGAAAGCTTTGTCTGGTTCCCATTTCCATATGTCTTCACCATTTATTAAGACAATTCCCCTGCATTCTTGACTAAATGCAAGAACTTGGCTATCCCAACCTCTACCGTATGGCATGCTCCAACAGGAACCAGTTAGCACCTCAGAGACCTTAGCATTTAGGGGAAGGTTGATTTTCCTTATAAGTTCAGGGTGACTACTGGAGGAAAGGATGCCACACGGATGCGATGGATCATACCAGAATGACGTGTTAATTCTGTTGTCAATGCATTTTGTAATGCAGTGAGCAAAGAGATCCCTAACCATCAGTAATTTTTTCCAAAGCCAAGAATCAGTGAGTTTGGCCTTAGCTTCACAGATAGAAGACCCCTTTAAGATGACAGTGTGTAACCATTTGACCCATAAGCTTTCTTTGTTTTCACAAATATTCCAAATGCTTTTCACAAGGTAAGCAAGGTTAAGCACATTTAGGTCTTGGATACCCAGACCACCACTTTCTTTGGGCAGACAAACATCTTTCCATTTCACCTTTGCCTTTTTTGATCCTCCCCAAAGAAAGGTTTTTAAGATTTTCTCGATTTCCCTTATGACCATTTTTGGTAAAAGAAAGGCTGGAGTCCAATATCTGATGATTGATTCCAGAACTGACTTTATTAATTGGAGCCTACCCCCATAGGAGAGTTGGGAAGACGACCAGGTATTGACCCTTGCATTTAGTCTATCAATGAGTGGTCCATAGTGGGAGAAAGAAAGTTGACCAGAGATAAGGGGAACTCCAAGATACCTAACAGGCAAAGTACCTTGCTTCATGCCTAGAAAAGCGGACAAATTATTTCGGCTTTGCGTCCCAATCCAAGAAAAGAAAACTTTACATTTTGTGAAATTTGGCTGTAGCCCGGATAGAGTTTGAAATTTATGTAAGGCCTCTTTTACAATCTGAAGGGAGGTTTCTTCTGCTTTACTTAAGATGAATAAGTCGTCTGCAAAAGCAATGGAAGATAACTCTAGGTTCTTGCATTTGGAGTGAAATTTGAAATCAGATCCCACAGTTTTTGATTTTAGCAGTTGGGTGAAACTTTCCATGATTGGGATGAATAGGCATGGAGAGAGAGGATCTCCCTGTCTAAGGCCTCTCGAGGATTTGAAGTTTCCCACCAAAGAGCCATTTAAATTCACAGAGAAGGATGGTGTAGAAACACAAAGCCATATCCAGTTAATGTAGGTCTCAGGAAACCTGATTTTCTTTAATAAAGTCATCAGATAATCCCATTTAACCATGTCAAATGCTTTCATTACATCAACCTTGATTGCACAATCCTTTGGCCTCCTGTCCTTTTGTAGTTCTTTACAATTTCATGCATAAGGAGGATATTCCCTTGGATTTACCTACTTTTGACAAATGCAGATTGATTTTCATTTATCAGTTCAGGTAGTAGTGGCTTTAATCTCGTTACAAGGATTTTTGATATGACCTTATAAGTGACATTGCAACAAGATATTGGTCTAAATTCCTTCATACAAATTGGGTTGTCAACTTTTGGTATTAGGGAGATGGCAGTTGCATTTATGGGGTAGTACATGAAATTATGTGTGAAAAAGAATTGAATTGCATCTAGGAATTGTTCACCCACAAGCCCCCAGTTATCTTTATAAAATTCCATTGTATAGCTATCTGGCCCTGGAGCACTGTTTGCTTTCAAAGTAAACAATGCGTCTTTGATTTCATCTCTAGTGACCGGAGCAGACATGGCAAGTTTCTGTTCATTATTGATGATCTTTCCAGTCCAGTCTCAGTCTGGACTAGCATCGGCCTTTTCTTCAGTGAACAGTTTTTGGAAAAAATCAATCGCCATCTTCTGTACCAAATCATAGTCCCCAATAATTTCACCAGCCTCATTTTTAAGCCTCAAGATTTTATTTCTGGCTATGTGAGATTTGACAACCCTATGAAAGTATTTCGTGTTTCTATCACCTTCTTTCATCCATTTTATTCTGTATTTTTCTTTGAAAAAAGATTCCTCAAACTCCAACAGATTGATGTATGAGTTTCTCAGATTATTTTCCTCTTATTGAAAGTTTTTATTGGTTGGGTCACTTAAAAGCCTTTGTTGAGTATTTTCAAGGGTGCTCCTGGCAATCTCAACTCTAAGTGAAATTTGACTATAATACTCCTTCTTGAGATTTTTTAAATGAACTTTTAGGTTTTTTAATTTCTTAGACAATCTTACCATAGGATTACCTTGCACAACTTCACTCCAGCCATTCTCAACAGTGTTCTTGAATTTGGGGTGTGACATCTAGCCTTTCATGAATGTGAAAGGACGCGGACCAAATTTGTTTGCTAGTTGAACTGAAAGAATACCTGGCGAATGGTCTGAAGAGATTGGGGCTCCGTAAGGCAATTGGAAGTCCTTGCTTGAAGTTTGTCAAGCTTTATTACAAAACATATGATCTATTTTTGTGCATACTCTCTACTCCTATTTTTTATTATTCGACCATGTGTACTCAAATCCTCTCGATAGAATGTACGCCACGTCCATATCATTTATCCAGTGCGTAAAATCCTTAACTGCATTTCTATCTATTCTTTTATTTCCCAACTTACCTCTACTGTTCATAACAATATCAAAATCGCCCATGATCAGCCAAGGCTTGTTCTTGTATATTTGATTTGGATATCTTAGTTCCCTCCAAAGTTCTCTACAGTTACTTTTTTCGTTGTAACCATAGACCGTAGTAAGGATTATTTCCTCATCCCCTTTCGAGGATAGTAGTTTAAAGCTTGCAGTGATGTATTGATCTGTACAGTGTAGGAGTTTTCCTTCAAAAAGGTTTGGAATCCAAGCTAATATCATCCTTTATACTGAATTTGGGAGTGAGTTGTGTAATATTTTCCAGTTTCGGAAGAGTTTACTAGTAATCCTCTTAAAGTTGCTTTCTCTGATTTTAACCTCTAACAGTCCAATTAATCCTATATTTGTATTTTTAATGAAGTCTTTTACTTCCCTTTGTCTAAGCAAGGAGTTCAATCCCCGAACATTCCAACTAGCGATTTTGATCATTGTAAGGATGAGGATATACCCTTTCCACCTTTTTTCCTACCTTTCCCACCACCTTTTTTCCCCTCATGCCCTGGCCGGTTATCCTGCCAGGAAGGAGCAACCGAGTTTGGACTTTCCAGTCCATGAAAATCCATGAGTCCTCCCTTTTGATTGTTTTCATGCCCCATGTCCGGGGGAACCGCTAGATTATGATTATCTTTTGTCTTATCCGCGATAATAAAAATGCCATGCATTTCGCTTACAAAATCTAAAGAGTCATTTGGAGTAGGGAGCGTACCTGGAGAGTGCTCCACTTTTTGGGGGCACTCGCTTACCTGAATCTTTTCCTGTGAAACACGGTTGATATTGCCAGGTGAGGGCAGTGGAGAGGCGATAACCCATTTGGCAATTGCAGCCTCCAAGCTTGGTTTTCCCTCCGCAATCTCGTCGTCCGAATCATCAGAGTCTGTCTGCTCCTCAATCAGCTTTGCTACCTCCGCTTCGTAGTATTTCCTTTCTTTTTCTTCGACTACTTTCATGCTTTCATTTATAGCCCTCATTTCCCAGTGTTGAGTACTTCCTCCTCTTGAATAGGCTGAAAACGATTGTTTGTTGAGAAAGAGGAGAGGGAATGGTCTCTTAGCCTGTCAGATTTCTGGTTCCCTTGCGCAGTCCCTTTTTTCACGCATCTTTTCAGTTGTTGCTGTCTCCAATCTTGTGTTTTTTCCACCCTTGTTTGTTTTGGATTTTTGAAGCTCTGGTTTTCGTTTGTTTTGTAAACTGTATTAGGCAGCACCTCACAATCATGCCCAAATGATTTGCATTTCCTGCACTGTGGTGGAATCCATTCATATTCCACATCCTGACTGGAGTCTGCCCCGTATTCGTCAGTTATAGTGACCTTCTTTGGAAGATCATCCCACATCCTTGCATATGCCACCTTCGTTTTTGCCGCGGTGGCCTTATCCATGAAAAGGGGCTCCCCAATCAGGGAGCCAAGTTTACCAAGAGTGGTTTTGTTGAAGAATTGGAATTTAAGATGTGGAAATCTTACCTAGATCTGAAGAGATTCTAAGCTCATCTTTTGGATTTTCTTTTCAGGGCTCCATGGCCAGAGATAAATCATTCTATTTCCAAAAGGTAGTGGTGAGAGTTCCAGAATTTCCTGCATATGCGTTTCTGCTTGGAATCTGAACAGAAACAGGTCGTCATCGACCTTTTGTGTTTCAAGCAGTCCCTTTGAGCCCCACTTATTATCAACGAAGTGTTTAAGGTTGAAATTAGGAAGTACATTCCCCATTATCTGCCCGATTATGATAGTTTTCCACTCCGTGATGTGTTGTTGCACTTTATCTGCAGGGACCGTGATTGATTTTGCTTCTTTATTGACACCTTCATAGATCTCAGAAAGAGTAGAAGAAGGTTCCGGCGTGAATCCGGGCTTCACCACACTAGCCCAAGCAGCTTTTGCTCTTATAGTGTGCTGCATGTTTATAACTGAAGGAAAGTAGGCATCATTAATACCTATTTCTTATTTCGGTCATGGATTACCTAACGGTTTTGCGTTTAGATTTACTCCGACCACTTGTTTCCATGGTCGGAGCGGGCACGAGGCCCAACCTTTGCAGAGGGTGATAGATCTGCGAGAGAAAAGATAAAAGAAAGAAAATGGAGGAGAAAATGAGAGGAGAAGAAAGAAGATATGAGAAGAAGCGGTGGTTTGCGGCGAAGCAGAGGCGGTTTTTCGAACGTTGGGGCTGCAGAGGTGGAGTTATTAGGAGGCTACATGGATCTCCCTATTTTGCATTAGGTAAGAAAACCTTCAAAACAAGCCTGCAAATAATCAGCAAAACCTCACACAAGCTTAGTACTACAACAACACTCAAAGCCTTATCCCACTATGTGGAATCGCCTATATGGATCAATCATTTCTCTTACGGTTTTTTTCTGTTTAGTTTTTGTTTTTGTTTTGAGTTGTAGCATAAACCATACCCTCTTTGTGTATCTTGTAATACACAATGCATAACATGCGTCTTTGGAGTACGCATCTTCCAAAACTACATGTCTCATCCGTGATTCAGGCTTAAGTACCTGAAATTCTCACTTAAATCATATACCCTCCGCATGACATCGGCTACATGAATCAAATGTCGCCATTGTGCTCTATCACTAGTCATGTGCTCTCCAATTGTTATATAAGTCATATCCTTTCTTATCGTGTCTCCATGTCTTTTTGGTCTCCCTCAACCGCGTTTAACATGCACCTCATTTTATTGTCTTGCACCGTCTAACATATGCATCAACAAAACGCATTTGCACATATCCATACCATCTTAACCTTGACTCTCTCATCTTGTCATCTACAAGAGTCACCCGAACCTTTCTCTTAAGATAATCATTTTTTATTTTATCCTTCCTTGTATGTCCACACATCTACATAACATTCTCATTTCTGTCACTCGCATTCTTTGTTCATGCTCATAATGACTGCCCAACATTCAGACATGTACAACAGTGCGGGTCTTAATGTCGTTCTATAAAACTCTCTTTTAAGCATCAACTCAATTTGAAGCATTTTTCTTCTACTGTCTTCTGCCAACATTCCAGCTAGTATTGACTCCTTCACTAACACAAACATAGTACACATGGGTTGAAAATCTATGCATCACAGAGCAGATCATAGATTTGAAATGAAAGGATGTTAACGATCATGCAAACAGGCGTAGTTCGGCAGCTACACTCAGAAGTGAGATCCTAATCACACTCAAGAATAACATGGAGACTGTAGGAAGTAAAGAATGCATGCCATCTTGTTGAAGATCAAGACTTGAAGGACAATGAAGACATGGACACACATGAGACAGAAGCAGAAGCAGGAATAGGTCCTTAACATTTCGTCGAGCACTTTTGCAATTATATCAAACACTTTGATTCTTGGATTATGTAATTATTAGAATAAGTTAATTATTGATTCCTAATTGTAATTATAGTATACATGAGTTTTGTTGTAAACAGCAAACGGATTCGAGTGCAGAAAGGCTAAACTAGCCGTTAGGAAGTTGATGTGATGTAGAGGTAGCCGTTGGCATTTCACTAGGCATATTGCTGTATATATATATATATATATATATATATATATATATATTTGTACATTGTCAATAAAATTACTAAGGCTGAAGTGCTTAGTCTTCATTCTTCTTGATTATACATCAATTCTATATGGTATCAGAGCTCAAAAACAAGATTACAAACTTTTGAATATATTCAAAGCAAAATGTCTTCACAAATGGGTGAATCACCGATACCAACAGCTGCAGAACCAACCTCTGGTGCAGCCAGTAGGAATGTCCTGCAAAATATTGTGGATGATTCATCCATTACTATCACAAACAACAAACTCAATGGAGATAATTTTCTCTCATGGTCTCATGGCATTGAAATGTATATCACAGGAAAAGGAAAGGAAGATTATTTGTATGGAACGGTTACTGTCCCAGAAATAACTGATCTAAGGTACAGGACTTGGAAATCAGAAAATAATATGATTATGTCTTGGTTAATTCGTGCCATAATACCTGAAATCAGTGATGATTTCGTTATGTATGAAACTGCTGCTGAAATATGGGAGGCATTGAAAGAAATGCATACAAAAAGGGACAATATCTCTGAACTCTATGACATAGAAGCTCAGCTGAGGGATTTTAAGCAAGAAAGCATGCCAGTTAACAGGTACTATACTTAGTTGACTAAGGCATGGCAACAAATTGATGTATTTGATACTCATGTTTGGACAAGTACCACTGATGCTAAAACATATAAAAATATTGTTGAACAAAGAAGATTGTTTACCTTCTTGAATGGATTAAATCCTGATTTTGATGGAGCCAGAGGAAGAATACTTGCAACAAAACCTCTTCCAACCTTAAAAGTTGCGTTTGCAGAGATCAAACATGAAGAGAGTAGGAAGAAGGTAATGATGGGTACTAATACCGTCAATAGCGATTTGGAGATATCTGGCCTCGTGACTGACAAAACTAAGATGGAGGAGTCAACAGCTCTTGCTACAAGAAATGACAGATCAAAACTGTATTGTACCAAATGTAAAAAGAATGGTCATACCATTGATTATTGCTATTTTATTAAGGGATTTCCTCCAGGTTATTCCTTTGAAAGAAAACATCCTTCTGAGACGACTACTAATTGGAGGAACAAAGAGAACATGAGGAACAACAATTGGAGAGGAGGATCTAAATCAACACAGACTAGAGCCAATCTGGTTACAAAAAACAAAGCTGATCTCCCAACGAAAGAACGAGACAACTAAACTAGTAGAACTGCTGAGCCAAAAGGACAAGGATGCACCTGTTCATGCTCCTATGGCCAACTTAGAATCTACATACAAAGGATCATGGATTGTAGGTTCTGGAGCATTCGCTCACATGACCAATAATGGTAATATTCTAACTCAATTTGATCTTTTTATCAGTCCAAAATGGGTTCATATTGCTAATGGAAGATCATTAGATATCATTGGAAAAGGTTCAGTAAAATTAAGCAATGGAATAACATTAAAAAATGTATTATATGTACCAGAAGTAAACTACTATCTACTTTCAGTTAGACAATTAACTAAGGATAGCAACTGCTTGGCTTGTTTCTCATCCTCTGAGTGTTGGTTTCAGGAGAAACTTATGAAGAGGATGATTGGCAATGCTAAATACAGTGATGGCTTATATCTACATGAACCTTATGCTGAAGAAAGCAAGAGTCCGCATTTCAGACTAGAAGATTCAAGTAGAACCTCCTATGATAATAGTGATAGGAATGTTTGTAGCAAAGATATTTACTATGGCATAGGAGATTAGGCCATCCAAATTTTGTATATTTGAAAAAATTGATGCCTCAGTTGTTTGAAAAAATTGAAATTAAAAATCTCTTTTGTGAATATTGCATAATGGCCAAACAAACAAAAGGAGTCTATAGTCCAAAAGTTCATCAGCCAGTCATCCATTTAATTTAATTCAAACTGATATCTGGGGACCCTCAAGAACAAGTAATATCAATGGAACAAAGTGATTTATAACATTTGTTGATGATCACTCAAGAGTGACTTGGGTGTATCTAATGTAAAGCAAAACAGAAGTAGGAGATATATTCAGATCATTCTTTGCCTTAATTAAAAATCAGTTCAATGTCACTATTAAGACAGTAAGGTCAAACAACGGATCTGAGTATTTTGAAGAAACACTGAGAAGTTTTATGAGTGAAAATGGAATTTATCATCAGTCTTCATGTACATATACCCCACAACAGAATGGAGGGGGAAAGGAAAAATAGACACTTGATAGAAGTAGCTAGAACTTTATTATTCACAATGAATGTTTTTAAAGTTTTTTGGGGTCAGGCTGTGTTGACAGAAACTTAATTAATCAATAGGATGTCTTCTAGAGTTTTGTCTTTTAAAACACCTAGAGATGTACTCCTGGAAACTTATCCATACACTAAACTATTATCAGAGATTCCATTTAAGACGTTTGCATGTATTGTGTTTATCTTTATACAATCACATTTGAGAAGCAAACTAGAAGCCAGAGCTAAGAAGTGTATATTTGTAGGATATTCTGGGAATCAGAAAGGATATAAATGCTTTTATCCTATAACTAAGAAAATGTATGTAACAATAGATGTAACCTTTTATGAGAAGGATGCTTTTTATAACAACAGACTATTAGATGATGGAACCTCCCACCAAGAATGGATAATTACTGATGTGTTCACTAAAGAACCTGAAATGAGAGGACTAAGTCATGAATCTGAAAGGCGCAAAAATGATGAGAGGACAGAGGCAGTAGAAGAAGAAGGAATAAGAGAAGAAAGGGTAGAAGTAGGAAGACCTCCAATCACTCAGGTCTACACCAGGAGGAAAATTGTTGCTCCAACTGGAATAGGTGAAGTATTGGATGAATCTCAGGAACAATATATGCAACAATCAGAGATAGATGATAGACTTATAGCATTAAGAAAAGGAGCTAGAGAGTGCACAAAATATCCTCTTCATGATTTTTTAGGAATCAGAGAAGTAACTAAACACCCAATACAAAATCTGTTAACCTATACACGTTTAAATCCAAAATTTAAGGCATTTACACTAACCTTATATCATACATATATTCCTAATAACATATATGATGCACTTAGTATACCATGTTGGAGAGAAGCTATAAACACTGAAATGCAAGCATTACTGTTAAACAATACTTGGGAACTGGTTCCATACATTAAAGGCATTAAGCCAGTAGGTTGTAGATGAGTATTTACTATTAAGTATAATGCTGACGGTACAATAAATAAACATAAAGTTAGGCTAGTTGCTAAAGGAGTTACACAATCTTTCGGAACAGATTATCTTGAGACTTTTGCTCCAGTAGCAAAACTGAATACTATAAGAGTTTTATTCTCTATTGCAGTAAACTTAGATTGGGAGTTATTTCAACTTGATGTTAAAAATGCATTCTTAAATGGTGAATTACAGGAAACTATTTATATGGAAGTCCCACCTGGATTGAATAATTCAGACAGAAATGTGATGTGTAAGTTAAACAAATCTCTATACTGATTAAAACAATCACCTAGGGCATGGTTTCAAAGGTTCTCTAAAACAGTGAAACAATATCATTTTCAACAAAGTCATAGTGATCATACTATGTTTATTAAGAAAAACAAACCTGAATTGATTATTGTATTGATAGTATATGTAGATGACATCATAATCACGGGTAATGATACTGAGGGTATTGAAAATGTTAAAGAGTATCTGTCTAAGCACTTCGAGATGAAAAACTTAGGAAAAATAAAATACTTTCTCGGAATGGAAATAGCCAGAAGTAAGGATCAATTAGTAATTAGTCAGAGAAAGTATGTATTAGATCATTTAACAGAAACAGGATTATTAGGATGTAGGCCAGTTAATACACCAATGGAACAAGGATTTAAACCTAAGGAACTTTGGGATATGACTCCAGTAGATAAAACTAAGTATCAAAGACTGGTAGGAAGATTGATATATTTATCACACACTAGACTTGATATATCATTTGCAGTTGGAAGGGTAAGTCAGTTCATGCATTGAAGAACTCTCCAGGGCAGGGACTTAATTAATCAATGGGAATATTCTCAACACACCTTGCATATGCAGGTATTTAAAGAACTCTCCAGGGCAGGGACTAATATTCAAGAAAAATAAAGACAGAAATGTTACTATATATACAGATGCTGACTGGGGAAGTTCCAAGGATGACATGAGATCAACTATTGGTTATGCAACTTATGTTTGGGGAAATCTAGTTAGTTGGAGAAGCAAGAAGCAACCTACAGTTCCTAGAAGTAGTGCTGAATCAGAACTACGGGCTCTTGCCTTTGGAGTCTGCGAAGGACTTTGGATCAAGAAGGTGATCAATGACTTAAAACTAGAGCTAATGTTGCCTCTTAACATGCTGTGTGATAACAAGTCTGCTATTAATATGGCTGAGAATCCAGTGAATCATGATAGATCAAAACATGTGGATATTGATAAACATTTCATCAGAGAAAGAATTGAATAAGGCATCATTAATTTATCCTATGTTACTACAAAAGAACAGATTGCACATCTACCTACTAAACCTGTATCACTAAGTGTTTTCAAGACATTGATGAACAAGCTAAACTGCATAGATATTTATGTCGGTTAAGCTTGAAGGGGAGTGTTGAAGATCAAGACTTGAAGGACAATGAAGACAGGGACACACATGAGACAGAAGCAGAAGCTAGGTCTTTGACATTTCGTCGAGCACTTCTGCAATTATATCAAACACTTCGATTCTTGGATTATGTAATTATTATAATAAGTTAACTATTGATTCCTAATAGTAATTATAGTATAGATGAGTTTTGTTGTAAACAGCAAACGGATTCAAGTGCAGAAAGGCTAAACTAGCCGTTAGGAAGTTGATGTGATGTAGAGGTAGCCGTTGGCATTCCACTAGGCACATTGCTGTATATATATTTGTACACTGTCAATAAAATTACTAAGCCTGAAGTGCTTGTTCTTCATTCTTCTTGATTATACATCAATTCTATACATTTACCTAGAAGCCCCACGTACATACTTCAGGAGAAGATTTGTGGTATGTAGAAGGGAGGTCACCTTATAGCCTCTCTGGGATAGTATTTTGGTTGTTTACCACCCTGGATATACTCGATTCAGATCACTAGTGCAAAGCTTATCCAGATGCCAAAAGAAACAGGTACGGACCCAAAGGTGTTAACGACATGTTAAAGTCCAGAAAAAATTAGTGAGGAAATTGCATTTCCTTCGTGGCAGTGGTAGTGCAAGGCAGGAAATGAAACCCCGCAGTTTAGTCTTCTTTCACTCAAGAGTCTATCAAAATGGAGACATATTACTCCAAGACATTAATCTTGGAGAAGAACTTAAGCAAGCATCCAATTGCCATACGTGATGAAATTGCATTTCCTTCGTGGCAGTGGTAGTGCAAGGCAGGAAATGAAACCCCGCAGTTTAGTCTTCTTTCACTCAAGAGTCTATCAAAATGGAGACATTTTACTCCAAGACATTAATCTTGGAGAAGAACTTAAGCAAGCATCCAATTGCCATACGTGATCCATAATATGAAAACTATAATTGCACAACTGAATAGGAGATTGAGTTCAAGAGCATAGAACCTTTACCATTACCATTATAATAAAAAATCAGACAAACCAATTTTGATTTAGTGATGAAACTTTACCTGTATATATTTAACTGTATCCTTCTCAAAGGTTTCATATGTTTGCGCCTCCAGGTTATCCATGAGAGGCTGCCACAAGAGACCCCTTGTTTTTCATAAGGAATCCAATCAATCACAAAGAAAGGGCAAAAGCTGTGACTTACTTGCAAAGGTGATTGTAAGTAATCCCTGTATCCAATCTGATAAACAAAGAAAAATCAATTTCACCAGACAGCATAGAAACTTCACGTAGCTGGTTTCGGGGGATAAAGCATGGGTCAGTAAGAGAAAGATAGAGGTAGATAGAAGATATAAAATTTATACATATACACATACATAAATACACACATAGATACAGACATATATGTGTGTGCCTGCATGTCCCTGACTGCATGCGTATATATTGACATAGACTTGTACAAATATGTGCATACATACATATATTCATCCATAAATGTATATATGTATATGTATACATGATGTACACATTTTACGTGTACATAATTATATAATTATGAATACATAAAAAGTAAATGTATGATTATTACAGTCACTCCTTCTAGCAGGATCATATAGAAGGTGGTTTGTTTTGTCTGTTTTTGGACAAAAAGCTGAGATAGAAGTTATGGGTAGAATACGTTTATAGTATTGTTCACATCCATAAAGATCCAAATGAAACCAAAAACTTTTATATACGTTTACTTGTGCAAATATGGGTAATGTGCTGCGAAGGTGTGCATATATACACACACCCATACTTATATACAGACTAAGATGCATATATGTTTCCATTATCCATATTTGCATATGTATGTCTAAATCAGACATGCTTGTATTTGTGTATGTACATATACATATAACAGAGTAGTTATGAGCGTGAAGCATTGGATGAAGATAGGTAATTACCTCAAAGCGTTCTTGCTCTGGAAGAGGATCCATCCTCTGGTATAAATAAGCGATATAGTCCAAATAAGATCGTAAAGGATGACAGCTGCTTTCTGACAAAGAGGAATGTCATAGGAAAAGAATTATTAAAGAACAAAGTTTTGAAAGGAAATGAAGATTAAGTATGACAACCACAAGAACACTCAAGTCTTTTCCCGCTATGTGGGGTTGGCTATATGGATCGATCATTCCTCTTCCTCTTGCGCTTTATTTATTTTATTTATAATATAAAGTATGACAATCTAAAAGGAAAAAGAAACAAGCAGATAATATTACTGATCCACATAGAACCATTAGACAAAGCAATCTAATGCAATTGCAAATTTGCAGATCAATGATAAAGAGTGAAACGACCGAAAGGGCAGACATTATTCTTCTTCTTAAAACATGCAAACAGTGATGAGGGAGGGAGTCAGAGAGTCGCTGAGAATTTTAAGTTGCGAAGATGTCATAGGTAGGAACTAGAAGATCACTTAGAAGCAAAAGACCGATAATGTTAATTGCTGCAAAATATCGAAAAGCATGAACATATCAGAGAATCTGCATTACAAAATTAAAATGTAATAAAAAGGTAACATAAATTAGTAGTTGTTTCCAACAGCATCAGACAGCATAAATAAATAAAACACACCTTCATCATGATTAATGACGTCAGTTGAATTTGAAGCTAGGGTCTCAGAATGAGTGTTATGAACAGGTTTTCCAGATATCACTATCTGAAAAGAGAATCGGGATAGAAAAAATTCAAGAGCAAAGCAAATAACACACGTCTGCACAATCGGAAGGTCAATAGCATAACGTGATCAACCATGCCAGGCACTTCCGGGGGACCACTAGGCAGAGGGACAGGGAAGATATGAAGAAGGCAAAATGAATGCATTAGCACTAAGTGAGCAATTTTGTGGCAAGTCATTTGATTTTAAAACTATCAGACCAGGTGCTTTAGTAAGAGAAGATGAACTAAGTGACAAAAAATCACTGATCATAGACGGATGCTTTCAAAACCTTAAATGTAGGACCTATCACTGATCATAGATGGATGCTTTCAAACCCTTAAATGTAGGACCTAACCAAAAATACAAAGATAAAGCTAGATGTATATAGTAAGGGCAGACAACCAGAGTACTGAAAAAGAGGAAAAGCAAAAGCAATATGACAAGGTTCAAATGTCTGTCAAGGAAAATAGATGTTTTCCCTACATGCTACTCTCCCCGTCCAAAAATATTGTCACAGCTGATTAAACAAGTAGTTGGTCAAACAGCGAGTAAGATCAAATTTTCGAAGTATTCAACATAATAATTTGCCAATATGGTTTTCACATCATTTAAGGACCAATTCCAAATGATTAATGTCCAAAATACTTTGACAATTTGATTGTAAATAGTGTTTGACCAATTACTTGTTTAACTGTTGTCGTGGAGGGAGTAATCATTATGAGTACTAGCAAGAACCTGAATTGAATAGTTGAAGAACCCTGCCATCAGCTTCTGGTGACGCTTTGACAGGCAAGGATAACCACGTGCATTCGTTAAAAAAGACTAGAACAAGGCAATGGAACAGGTATGAGGATCATAGTTGGTCAAGAGATATAATAGCAGAACAAGTATAAAGAGTTGCATGTGTACTACATTTGAATGAACAATGGCCGCTTTAACAGGCTCTCCAAACCAACGCCCAAGAGAACAGGAAGAAGGCAGTGAACACCTAAATATCCGATGAACTTCAAAGTCAACAGACACATGAATGATGTGTTCAATGGTAAAGGCAACAACTACAACAACTACTTACAAGACATCGAGTGCAATTGACAACTGATTGTGGTGTTCACAGAGAAGACGAAAGGAATTCCACAACTCCCATGAGTCAGTCTGCAATTTACCCTTCAAAACAAACAACTCAAACTGGAGTAAAAATATTAAGATGATATTCAACTAGAATGAAATTGAGGACAGATCTGTCTTCTCAGAAATTTCAACGCCACTTTTGGAAATCACAAAGAAAAGCAATAACATAAGAGATTTAGCTCACCATATGATCTGAACTGCCACATATGCTATCATTGTCGCTCTTCTCAAGTGGAATCCTAAGCCACAGCTTTAACACCAGAGTAATAGTTAAGACCAAAGTAACAAACTATCTACCAACTCAGAAAAGGAAAAACTTGCTTCAAGCAGAGTTTGTAGATACCACCTGCATATTGGTTAGATTTTGCAGGATCTGGTTCACACATCTAGCATAATTAACATAAGACAAACCCTTAGGAGCAGGAAGAAGACAAGCCTGTAATGAAAAACAGATAATGTTAAATATGTATTCCAGTAAATCAAAAGGCAGGCTAAAGCTGTTACTAGGTACCACTCAAATGTTTCATCAAGAGTGACACTCATCAGAGTGACATCCAAACAGGTAGCATAACCAAATTTCATTCATTTTGCCCTAGGAGTTGTACATACTATCTCTAAAATGACCAACAATTATCAAACAGCCAAATGATTATAGATTAAAACATAGAGACACACACATATACATAATAGGACAGGCCAAGTCAAGTGTGCGTAATAAAAACATATGTAGATAGCAGAAACACAGGAGAGACAAGCAACGAATGAGCAAAATCAACAAAATGATATATATATATATATATATATATATATATATATATATATATATATATATATATTTGCCAATTGGTTTTCCTCCCGTGTAAGTGAAATCCTTTTTGGGAAGGTTTGGAGCTATGTTTCGTCAAAATATGGATGAATTCATGTGTGTTTTGTGTCTATGCTATACAAAATAAAGTCTAGTTTCCAGTTTAGTATTTTGAGAGGGTTGTATCCTTCAAGAAAACACGTCATTGAGAAGGAATAAAGTATCATTCCCACATAATGCTATTTGTCACATAATTTCTTTTCTGCCCTGGAAGGGCCAGCAGAAATTCACATTCACAAGTAAATATCAAGGAAAACAACATCAGAACAGTCATATACCTGGCCTTGTATGAGATAGGTATATTAATTTCCCTACCAACCTTTGATACTTGAGCTTATCTACTGGTGTTGAACCCCATGCACTTATTGGTTTATACCTTGGTTCTACTGGAGTTGAGACTCGTTTGCACCCTAACATACTAGTGTCCTTAAGCAGGTCTAGTATATAATTTGTGATATACTCATCCCTTTTTTATTCCTTGTTACTTCCATCCCAAGAAAGTATCTAAGTTCTCCAAGATCTTTGACTTTAAATAGCTGTGATAGTTTTCTTTTGGTATCTTGAATCCCTACCTCATTGTCTCCTGTGATGATTATATCCTCAACATAGACTATTAGGACAATTAACTTTCCAGTTTTAGAAGAATGAACAAACAAGGTGTGGTCACTAAGACATTGGACAAAGCCTTGTTCTTTAATACCTTTTGCGAGTTTCTGAAACCAGGCCTAGGTGACTGTTTTAGGCCATAAAAGGATTTGTTTAGTTTGCATACCAACTGTTGGTTAGTTGTATTTTTGAAGCCTAGAGGGATATGTGTGTAGACTTTTTCCTGTAATTCTCCATTTAAGAATGCATTTTTAATATCCAACTGATGTAATTTCCAGTCTAAATTTACTCCTATGGAAAATATTACTCTAACAGTGTTTCGTTTTGCTACTGGTGCAAATGTTTCTAATTAGTATATTCCATAAGTTTGGGTGAACCCCCTAGCCACTAACATGACTTTGTATCTGCTTATGTTTCCATCTGCATTATATTTTATTGAGAAGATCCACCTACACCCAACTAGCTTAGCTCTATTTGGTAGTGGGGTTAGCCTCCACAATATTCTTAGGAATTAGTTGAGTATCTAAGTTACTTGTGAACGCCTGGTATTGTGGTCTTAACTTACTATATGACATGAAGTTGTGTAGATGATGTTTTGTGCATTCCCTGACACCTTTCCTAAGAGCTATAGGTCGATTGTGAATTGTAGGTCCTTCTCCCTGGTCCTCCCTATCCCATGAATTCATAGTTTCAGTTTCTTGTTGTGATAAAGATGGATCACTAGCAGGTTGATCAGGTGATGGATGTACCATATTTCTTTTGTTATAGACTCTACTGATAGGTGGCTTTTCTCCCACACTTGGCTCTTTATTAGGTAAGTTTTCAGGTACTAATGGTACTTGTGGTTGTGCTGGTCTTCCTCCTAGGTCTATTAGGTTCCAGTGGGTCTCCTGGACTGGATTTTGAGTTATGTCATTATGGAATGCTTGTGCCTCATTGAATGTAACATCTAGAGTAATATAAGTTTTCCTTGTACTAGAGCAGTAGCACTTGTAGCCCTTTTTTGTACCTGAGTAACCTATGAAGATGCATTTTATTGCTTTAGGGTCTTAACTTTCTTCTGTTATAGGGGTATGAACACATACTGTGAATCCAAAGATCTTAAGGGGTAATTCAGACAGTAGGTTAATATGCGGATGTCTATCAAGTAAGACTTGCTTAGGGGTGTTAAACTTGCGAACCCTGGAAGGCATTCTATTTATGAGATATGTTGCAGTCGATACAGCCTCTCCCCAGTAGTATTTCGGCACTTCCACTGAAAATAGGAGTGTTCTAGCAACTTCTAATAAGTATATGTTTTTTCTTTCAGCTACCCCAACACATTACGTTTGGTGGTAAATGTCTTCTTCTGTCATCTAGTGTTTTAGTGTTTTGTCTAGATACTCAGCTGCATTTTCAGACCTTAAGGTTCATGATTTTAGCATTGAGCTGAGTTTGTACAAGTTTACAGAAGTTTTTGAATATATTATTTACTTTTGACTTATGTTTCATAAGATATACCCACGTTATCCGTGAATGATCATCTACAAAAGTAACAAACCACCTTGTTCCGCTAATGTTAGCATCTAGGAATAGTCCCAAAATGTCAGTATGTACCAGATAAAATGGTTGAGTTTCCGTATAGGATTTGTTAGCGTATGTATGACTTGTATGTTAGCTAGTTGGCATGTCTCACATGTAAGAAGATCAGGACTAATACTGAGAAATAAATTTGGGAACAGTTTCTTCAAGTACTGAAAATTAGGGTGGCCTAACCTCCTATGCCAAAGCATGATTTGGCTAGAGGAGTTACATTTATTCTGGCCTATTCCATAGGGGACATTACATTTATTCATGCCTAATAAGCTACTGTGTGTCCCAAATGTTGCATTGGACGATTCAGGCTGGAGAAGAAACAGTCATCTAATGTACTCAGCACTGTCAATCTTCATTTTCAAATTGGTGTCATGAAAGTAACAAGCACTAGATGAGAACTTAACTATGCATTGTGTCTTTTATTAGTTTGACAACAGACAGAAGGCTAAACCGTATGTCGGGGATATGAAGTACATCTTTCAACAATATGTGTGGGCTCAGTCTTACTGACCCTTTTCCTATTATTTGCCTAGATGCACTGTCAACAAGTTTTACGTATTTAGAGGTAAGGAATTTAATATAATCGGTCATATTTGTACCTTCATGAGTCATGTGATCCGAGGCCTCTAAGTCGATGATCTAGCGTTGATTTTGATCACATGCGTTACCAGCATTTGCCACACAGGCTTGGATGGGCTCCTGCGTCTCCTTCTCTTTTGTTGAGCAATTGTAACAGTGCTTCAACCTGAGTTTTAGTCAGGAGGTTTATGCTTTCAGGATCCTCAGGTATAGCCATGTTGCTATACGTGTTGTTAGAGGTCTCACCTAACCTGGATGATTTACAGTTAGTGGCACTCCCTGACTTGGATGTCTTCCAACTGTTTTTGATTGATTTGCCTTCTGTAGGCCTGCCCTTCAACTTCCAGCATTCATTTATAGAGTGGCCAGACTTTTTGCAGTATGTGCAGAAGAGTTTGCCATTAGCAGGCGGGTTGGTATTCTGAAGACGAGCTCTTTTTATTGCGAGGGCTGAATTGTCACTAGGCACAGTCGAGATCATGAGCTTTCTACGACTCTCCTCATGCCTAACTTCTGAGAAGGCGGTCTTCAGGCTAGGTAAAGCTTGGTCCCTAGGATCCTTCCCCCAACTCCATCAAGCTCTGTGTTTAGTCCAACAAGGAACCTGAACACTCTCTTTGTTCCAGCGATTTCCTTATATCTCTGCGCATCAGCAGTACATGTCCAGTTATAGACTTCAAATGCATCCAATTGCTGCTAGGCCCTAGTTAGCTAGGTGAAGTACTTAGTGACAGTCATTTCACCCTGCTTAAGGTCTTATAGTTGAGCCTCTATGCCATATAACTCCGAGGTATTATCCTTCATTGAGTATATTTTTTTTTTGCAGCGAACCATATTTCATCAACCATGGAATACAGAAGGAAATCCTCGCTGATCTCAAATGTCATTGATCCCACTAGCCAGGACATGATCATATTGTTGTCAGCCTTCCAGGCTTTTGTACTTAGGATCATCAGTAGTCGGGGGTTTTAGGGTACCAAAAAGATAATCCTCCTTGTCCTTACCCGTGATGAACATCTCCATGGCCTTTGACCACGAGAGATAATTGTTGCAATTCAGCTTATGGCCAGAGATGACCATGAGAATACCACTATAAGTGGTAGCATTAGGCAACAACAACAACAATCATACCCAGTATATCCTAACGACAGCAAAAGTTATCGCTAGGGTCTGGGGAGGGTGAAAGGCAGGCAAACAATACCTCTATCCCAAGGGATGGAGTGGTAGCATTAGACCCTGCTCCAATATTAGTGCCCGGAGTGGAAGATGACACTAAATGAGACTGAGTTTTCTGCAGCCATATAAATCAGAGAAGTAGGTAGAATGGTGGTGTTTGAAAGCCTTAAGGCTCTGATACCATGAAAGATTCTGAAAAACGAGTAATCTTTCTTATTGCTATGTATTGTTTGCTAGAATACATTGGGTCTATTTATAGACTGGCCTATAGTATGAAGAGATCAATCGGATCTCTCTATTCTAGTCAACTATTTGAATTTCAAATATGAGATCAATGCGATCCCCTAACTATGGAAAGAGAATATACACTAGGAATTACACCATATCACACATTCACATAATTATTCCGTGTATATTTCTACAATAATAAAATTTGAAGATGATTAACTGTGCATGAGATGGCACCCAGCCATTTATACCATCAAAAATGTAAGAATAGTGCGTTCCAACTGGGGGAGAGAGATAGATAGAGAGGGGGGCCTTCAAAAGATGATAATTGAGGAACTGAGGAACTTGTAGAAATACTAGTTAAAATAAATGTGTAAATAATTTGTTACATACACAAAGTGTAAATATGATGTATAGGTAGGACATGTAAATATGATGTATAGGTAGGACCAAAGTCCAAGGCTGCAGGTTACCGTTGGGAAACAACGGTCAATTCCCCATCTTCCTCCTTATTCACTTGTAAATATATAGATGAAGTCTAGTAAATGAAAAGTAAGAAGGAAATCTTATGATTTCCAGATTTAATCCTACAATCTTTTACTCTCACTCCTTTGATTATTTCTAAATACGGTGAAATTCTATATGGTATCAGAGCTAAGGTGCTCTTGGTTATTGAAATTTCGTATTTGAGGAGTGCATTTTGTTCTGCTCTCCTGAATTATTACTGGAGCAAATATTGCTGCTCTGTTCTGGAAATACTTGGTCTTCAACGGTTCTTCGTTGGTAAAGATTCAGAAGGAATTGATAAAATTGAAGAAGGAGAAATTGTAAATTTAAAATAGTGGATTACACGGTGGGTATTGGAAATCTTACTGGAGCACGTGATTTTTTTTCTAGAAAGTGGAGGAAGTATATAATAAATTATTAATTCCAGAGGCTTCCTCGGGAAGTCTTGCACGAAAATCAAGAGCCTCTCCTTCACTTGTTTTTTCCCACTTTCTACGAAATCAAGAATCCATCCTTCACTTGTTTCTTCCCACTTTCTATAGAAATTCCTAACCCGGTTTTTAACGCTTTGTCCATTATTTTTTGGTCAAAAACCACGGAATTCAAAATCCTTATTCTCTGTCTTCTATCTCTCTTCAAACTACTCTCATTCACCTCATTCTTTTTCCATCTGAGACTACATCTCATACATCTCATACATTCTTCATCATGTCTGAAGCTTCAGAATCAACTGTTAGAACCGATCCCGTTTCATCAGGCGGAGAATCTGCTCCAGCCTCTGCACCAGTCCAGTCTTCTAACCTAATGGACGGAAATTCAATTCTGATTACCAATCACAAACTTACTGGCCAAAATTATCTCTCCTGGAGTAAGGCTGTTGAAATGTTCATAATAGGGAGAGGTAAAGACGACTACTTGTACGGTAATCTTTCAACCCCTGCTCCAAACGAACCCAACTACCGACAGTGGAGATCTGAGAATTCAATGATCATGTCCTGGTTGATTGGCTCAATGCAACCAGACATTGGTAATAATTTCATTTTATACCCTACAGCAGCTGCAATTTGGAAGGCAGCAAGAGATCTCTACTCAAAGAGAGACAATGTCTCTGAGATCTATGAACTTGAGCTCCAGTTGCATGAGGTACTTCAAGGTGACCGCTCAGTAAGTGACTATTATTCGCACCTTACAAGGCTATGGCAACAAATAGATGTTTTTGAGGTACATAACTGGACATCCCCTGCTGATGACCAATCTTTCAAGAGCTACATAGAAAAAAAAACGAGTCTTTAGATTTTTGCATGGTCTGAATAAAAATCTGGATGGTGTACGGAGCAGGGTGTTAGGTCTAAAGCCTCTTCCTAGTCTTAATAATGTTTTCTCTGAGGTAAGGCAGGAAGAAAGCCGACTTAAAGTGATGATGGGAACCTCTACCCCTTCATCTCATGAAGGATCAGCTCTGGTGACAAAGTGCTCTCAAAAACATTCCACTGAACACACTACGGCTGCATGCAACCCCAGTCACAATGAAGGGGGTGATAGTACTGGATTGATCATTCGACGCAACTCTGGACGCAACTCTGGAAACTTTGGATCCCGTTCTAACAAATACTGCAAATTCTGTAAGAAACCTGGGCATATTGTTGAGAACTGTTTCAAACTACAGCGCCTGAAAGAGTCTCAACAGAACCCTTAGCAGACCCGTTTTTCTCCCTCTTGGGGAGGAAATAGAATTCAGATTGCCAACACTGTTTCTACCAATACTGCTTCTACTAACCCTGAGCTGCAATTGTCCCATCAGATGGAAGCATTGTTGCAACTTTTGACTCAACAACAACTCAACCATCAGTCAGCACTGCAAAACTCTAGTTCAACCAATCTCATCCAGGCAACAATGGCTTCTACTGCAGGTAACAGGTCAAATGGGACTGATTGCTCCTGGATCATTGATTCTGGAGCATCTGACCATATGACCTATAATTCTAATCTGTTTTCTACATATCAAGTATTTAATGCTCCAAAACTTGTGACTATAGCTAATGGGATTAGCTTAAAGGTAACAGGAAAGGGAACAGTTAATCTTAAAAACAAACTGATGTTACTAGATGTGCTGCATGTGCCAAAATTGACTTTTAATCTAATTTCTGTTAGTAGGTTAACACATGATAATAACTGCTGGGCATTGTTCTCATTTTCTGAATGTCTTTTTCAGGAGAAACATTTATTGAAGATGATTGGCAATGCTAGGCAGTTGAATGGGCTCTATATTCTTCCTGGAAAAGAAACGGAGCCTTCTTTTGGACCAGTCTCAGCTCAGAGACAGTCATTTTGCCGTACAAACAGGGAGGAACAACCTGTTTTTGATTCTGCTGTTAGACATCCAGTTAGTCATAATGTTGACAAAGCTGCTCTTTCGTCGTGTACTGGGATTAAAAATGCCAAGTTAGATTCACTTTTGATGTGGCACTATAGGTTGGGACATCCCAATTTCACCTACTTAAGGAGATTAATGCCTCACTTGTTTGTTAATGTTAATTTTAAATCCTTGATATGTGAAACGTGTGTACTTGCCAAACAAACAAAGGCCACTTATCTGCCAAAACAGTATCAGTCTAGCAATCCATTCAACTTGATTCATTCAGACATATGGGGACCATCTAGGGTCCCAAACATTACCGGTGCTAGGTGGTTCATCACATTTGTGGATGACCACACTAGACTCACTTGGGTTTACTTGATGAGAAGTAAAATGGAAGTAGGACACATCATTAAAGTTTTCCTAAGTTTAATAAAAAATCAGTTTGATGCAAGTATCAAGGTTCTTAGAAGTGATAATGGAATGGAGTATTTAGATAAAGGAGTTAAAGATTATTTGGCAGGTCTAGGGATTCATCATCAAACATCCTGTGTATATACT
Organism: Eustoma russellianum; assembly: GCA_036186865.1. Classification (NCBI taxonomy): domain Eukaryota; kingdom Viridiplantae; phylum Streptophyta; class Magnoliopsida; order Gentianales; family Gentianaceae; genus Eustoma; species Eustoma russellianum. The sequence goes on from AP025053.1 coordinate 21,714,130, forward strand.
CCACAGCAAAATGAAATTGCTGAGCGAAAGAATATACATTTATTAGAGGTTGCAAGGGCTATTATGTTTTCTATGAATGTTCCAAAATTTTACTGGGGAGAGGCTATCTTAATGGCAACGTATCTCATTAATAAAATGCCATCTAGAGTGTTATCATTTAGAACTCCAAAAGATCTTCTGCTAGAAAGTTTTCCAAACACGAAAATAATGTCTATTTTGCCATTTAAATTATTTGGGTGTCTTGCTTATGTGTACATTCAACCGAATATGCGCACTAAACTGGACAAACGCACACACAGATGCATATTTCTTGGTTATTCAAGTACACAAAAAGCCTATAAATGTTATTGTCCATTAACAAAAAGGGTATTTGTTTCATTGGATATACTTTTTGACGAAAATAATGCTTTCTATTCTTCAGATTCTTCAGCAGACTCTTCGGCTGGAAACAATTGTGATCAGTATTGGAACATACTAGACATTTCCGGTGCTTCCAGCACCAGCAACAACCTAGTCACTCCTATATCAAATCTTCCTACCAATAGCGTACCGACACTATGGTAAATCCTGAAGACAACAATAAGCAACTAGATAACCATCCTCCTATTACACGTGTTTATACACGAAGACCTACTTCCGTTGACACTTCCCAGCCAAACACTTTACCTGGACAGTCCTCCGACGATCTTCCTATAGCTCTTAGGAAAGGAGCAAGAGAATGCACTAAGCATCCACTATATAATTTCCTAGTTTGCGATCGAATCAACCAACCCCTACAAACCTTTATTAGTATGCTAGACAATCAAACACTTCCCAACAACATCACTGAAGCCTTAGGACACCCAAGATGGAGGGAAGCCGTGAATGATGAAATGAAGGCGTTACTTAAAAACAATACATGGGACTTAGTGGCACGTGAACCTGGAATGAAACCCGTAGGGTGCAAATGGGTTTTTTCAATAAAGTATACTTCTAATGGTACCATAAACAGGTATAAAGCTAGACTTGTGGCAAAAGGATTCACACAAACCTATGGAATTGATTACATGGAAACATTTGCTCCAGTGGCGAAGCTTAATACGGTAAGAGTTATTTTGTCACTTGCTGTTAATTTAGATTGGTGTTTACTACAATTAGATGTAAAAAATGCTTTTCTGAATAGTGACTTACAAGAATTGGTTTACATGAATATCCCTCCGGGTTTTGAAACTAGTAAGAATAGCAGTATGATTTGCAAATTAAACAAGTCACTATATGGATTAAAACAATCACCACGAGCTTGGTTCAAAAGATTTACTGATGTAGTGTTAAGTTTCGGGTTTCGGCAAGCACATTGCGATCATACCTTATGCAATTTCTGAGAAACAAACCATTACTATACTCATTGTATACGTAGATGATATCATACTAACTGGTAATGATGATATAGGGATTAATCTAGTTAAACGAAAGCTATCAACAGAATTTGAGGTTAAGGACTTAAGAAACTTGAGATACTTTCTAGGAATGGAGGTTTCTAGGACACACAATGAAATGAATATATGACAAAGGAAATATATATTGGATTTGTTGACTGAGACATGTATGCTTGGGTGTAAGCCAGCACCTACTCCCATGGATCCGGGCAGAAAGTCGAAGAAGGTATGGGATATGACACATACCGATAAGTTACAGTATCAACAATTAGTTGGTAAGCTTATTTATTTATCACATACTCGACCTGATATTTGTTATGCTGTAAGTTTTGTTTCACAGTTTATGCATGATCCAACAACTGAGCATCGTAAAGCTGCCTTAAGAATTCTCAGGTACCTCAAGTCTGCTCCTGGTCAGGGTCTTTCATTCAAAACACAGTCGGACAGGAACATTCTTATTTACACAGATGCAGATTGGGGCGGCTCTAAACCTGATATGCGCTCCACTACTGGATATGGCACATTTGTATGGGGAAACCTAGTAACTTGGCGGAGCAAGAAACAAGCAGTCGTATCTCGCAGCAGTGCAGAGGCCGAGTTAAGGGCGTTGGCTTTGGGGATTTGTGAAGGATTATGGCTTAAAAGAATATTAGAAGAATTGCAGATACCAGTACATTTACCCGTCAAGATTTATTGTGATAATGTATCTGCACTCAGTATGGCAGAGAATCCTACTCAGCACGACAAGTCAAAACATGTGGAAATTGATCGTCACTTTATCCGGAAAAAACTTGAGAACAAGATCATCATCTTAGAGCATATATCGTCAACTCAGCAAATTGCAGACATTTTTACTAAACCAGTATCTATACCTACGTTTTTGTCACTTGTTGGCAAGCTTGGTTGTAGCAATATCTACAACAAGCTTGAAGGGGAGTGTAGAAATACTAGTTAAAATAAATGTGTAAATAATTTGTTACATACACAAAATGTAAATATGATGTATAGGTATGACATGTAAATATGATGTATAGGTAGGACCAAAGTCCAAGGCTGCAGGTTACCATTGGGAAACAACGGTCAATTCCCCATCTTCCCCCTTATTCACTTGTAAATATATAGATGAAGTCTAGTAAATGAAAAGTAAGAAGGAAATCTTATGATTTCCATATTTAATCCTACAATCTTTTACTCTCATTCCTGTGATTATTTCTAAATACTGTGAAATTCTATAGAACTAAAGCATAAAGTAGTAAGTCTAGTGAAGATATTGAACACTTGTTAAGACTTCGATAATATTAGACCAGAAATAGGATCTATACAAGAGATGATGCGAACATAAACCACCAGCAGCAGATAACAAAAAGCAAATGATTAAATTCTTTGCAATTTGATTAAAGTTCCACAAAAATGAGGACAGGAGAATATAAGATAACTTGTGCAGAATCTAAGAAGATAGTCGATCATTACGTGTAAATTATCGTCCAAAGCATTGACATTAAATATATACCCACCTGCACAGAGAGATGGGAAGCCCAAGCTACTTCCTGCTTCAAAGCTATCTCAGAATCCTTCCGAAGAATCTCATCCACAGAATCCAAGTCAATCCAGGTGCTAATCTTTCCTAGAAAGCAATAATGAATATCAAGAAACAGTAAGATGCTTATGACGTCAATAAACTTGATAAATTGATGGTTAAGCTATAGGTCTGTATAGAACAGCAAATCAGGAAATCATGTTTACTTTACGTCTCTGTTAGTTATCAACCTAAGGAATATGTTACCATTAACAAGGTATTTCACTAACAGGATATGTCTTGCGTCTTCAAGTATATGGACACCACACCCCACCATCCCCACTCCAAAAAAAAAAAGAAAAAAAAAACAACTCTCGAGAGTGGAAGCAAAGCAGCAAGTAAATAACCTGCCTTATCGTTTGAATTTCACGAAAGGAAATGGGTATCCTGACGATACATGTTCAAAATGCATGTGTTGAAGACTATAGCACATCGGAAAACACACAAAAATTGGCAAATTGCAGTATCTTTAGGAATTCCAATGTCTATATTCCGGACTTAACTCCCAGGCTATTGGTTAACTGATGTAATTAGAATTAGAATTGGAAATTGAAATATACTCGGATACTGCTCTCTTCTGTTTTATCTTGCAGATTCAGTTGCCTGGTTGCTGTGAGGAACCCAGCTGATTCCAGAATGAGTCACGTGGAGCTTGCTGAAAGGAAATGTTGATCTCTGGAACGTTAATGCGAAAAGTTGCTAAATTGCCCAGAAGGGAGTGGTACTGTTCTTTCAAGAATGATGCACGGGGAAGCTGAATTTGCGATAAGCAATGCGAGGAATCAAAATTGCAATGCCCTTAGACTAACTCAAGGAACCTGAAATTGTTTTGTTGGCTTTTTGTTAATATTCGGACTAGATAATAGACTTGTGATATAGTTAACCCCCTTTTGCTTAAAGGTTGGCACCAAATAGAATGTGAATTTGCAGCCACCTTTATTATGGCAGTTGCCTTCTTTTGTAAAGTCTATTGGATGTAGATGCCTGTACACGGTACTGGATACAACTTTTGTAACTCAGCCTTTTCGTGGCTTTTCTATAAAATTTAAATTACAAAAAAAAAAGATTATAGCACAGAGAATATTACATAATTAGTGTAGATATGGGAGAATATTCGGTTAGAGTAGATAAGAGATGTTTAGATAGGAAAGTATAGAATTAGAGATAGGGTAGTTAATATCAAATCATAATCCCACATTTTTAGGGAATTGATTTGATTTGATTTGACTTGATTTGATCCTAAATGTACTATAAATATTGTAACGTGTGGTACCAAATGAATACAAGTTTCAGTGCATTTTACCTACATGGTATCAAAGCACTAACTAGCATGGCCTCGGCTAACCCTCTGGTGTGAGCAGCTCTTCCAAACCTGGTGGTGAATCATCCCACACCACTAGTCAGGGGGGAGATGCCTCCCGCCTGTCCTTCCAACTAACCATCTATAAGTTGAATGGGAAAAACTAACTTAGAGTGGGCCCAATCTGTCAAACTTGCAATCGATGGCAGAGGGAAGTTAGGATACATTACTGGAGCAATCAAAACCCCGAGTGATGGAGACGCCAGACTCAGTCACTGGAGGTCCGAGGACTCACTTGTTCGTGCCTTATTGGTTAACTCCATGGAGCCTGCCCACCTTTTCCTGCCTAATGCTAAGGATGTATGGGAGGCTATCAGAGACGCCTATTCTGATCTGGAAAATTTCTCCCAAATCTATGAGCTAAAGACTAGACTGTGGCAAGGGAGGCAGAATGGCAGAGAAGTGACAGAATAATACAATGAGATGGTCTTACTGTGGCAGGAACTAGACTTGTGCTATAGTGATGAGTGGGAATGTTCAGCAGATAGCGCAAAATTCTTGAAGAAGGAACAGAGTGATAGGATATATCTCTTCCTAGCGGGGTTAGATAAGATCTTTGATGAAGTAAGGTCACGGATCCTTGGGGGGAAAACCTCTGCCTACTCTGAGAGAAGCTTTTTCAGAGGTTAGACGTGAAGAGACCAGAAGCAGAGTTATGATGAGCTCCGAACGTAAAGGCTCTAATTTCACTGACAACTCCGCATTTGTTGCAACTAGGAAGGAAGAAAGTGATCGGAGGAGGAAGCCATGGTGTGACCACTGCAAGAAACTCTGGCACACCAAGAAGACCTGTTGGAAGCTTCATGGTAAGCCTGCCAACCTGAAGAAAAGGGGACCTGGGGAAGGAAAAGCTTACACAGCACAGGGGACTGGTGAAGGACCTCAGGAAAATCAGGGAGCGATTGCCTTCACTCAGGACCAACTTAAGCATCTGTATCAGCTCCTCAGATCATCCCAGATAACACCTGACACACCAACCTCAGCAGATCCCTCTTGTTTCTATGCTAAGTCAGGTAAGGCCCTCGCCAACCCTTCTAACCCAGTGACACACTTATGGATCCTAAATAGGCAACAGACCACATGACAGGTTGCTCTACCCATTTCCCTACCTATCCATGTGTAGGGGATAGGAAGATACAGATAGCAGATGACACCCACTCAGCTTTTGCTGGTATAGGGACCATGCGGCTATCTGGCCTTCTTACCCTAAATGATGTGCTCCACGTACCTAAACTCTTCTGCAACCTGGTATCTGTCAAGAAACTCAACATGTCCTTAAATTGTCGTGTTGAATTTACATCTTCTACTTGTGTTCTACAAGATATGATCACGAGGGAGGACGATTGTCAGTGCTAGAGAGGGTGGTGGTCTCTATGTCCTTGAAGCATATCCTACTGACGTCCAGCAGAAGTTCCTGTACTTTTAATTCAGTGTCTAAGAGTATGTCTGAGAGTGTTATGTTGCAGCATCAACGCCTTGGTCATCCTAATTTTTCTTACTTGAAGCGGTTAATGCCTCAGTTGTTTCTTAATAAAAACCATGTTTCATTCAATTGTGATGCGTGTACACTAGCCAAGCACCACAGAAATGTGTTCCATTCTAAACAATATATCTCCTCTGAACCCTTTTATCTTATCCATTATTATGTATGGGGACCATCAAGGACACCTACTCTTTATGGGAAACGCTGGTTTGTCAGTTTTATTGATGACCATACACGCCTAACCTAGGTCTACCTACTTAAAGACAAGTCAGAAGTTAAGGACATCTTCCAAACTCTTTCACAAAATGGTTCAGATTCAGTTTCAAAAGAACATAAAAATTATCAGAACAGATAACGGGAGAGAGTATTATAATTCTATTCTTGGGGAGTTCTTGTCTAATGGAATTATTCACCAAAGTTCCTGCTCTGATACACCACAACAAAATGGTGTAGCGGAGAGGAAGAATCGTCATTTACTTGTGGTAACCAGGATCCTACTCCTCACCAACTTTGTTCCTAGCTACCTATGGGGGCTTACTGACTGCTACCTATCTAATTAATCGTATGCCCTCCAAATCACTCCAATATCAGACACATATTCATGTCCTCCAGACCACATGTTCCACTCCAAAAATAGCCCCTGATCTTCCTTTAAAAGTGTTTGGCTGTAGTGCCTTTGTTCATATTCACGAGACCCACAGAACTAAACTTGCACCTAGAGCCAGAATGCGTTTTTGTTGGTTATGCACCTAACAAACGGGGTTACAAGTGTTTAGACATCACTATTTAGAAAATGCTTGTATTTATATATGTCATCTTCTTTGAATCTAAACCTTATTTCAAACCTCGTCTTCTAGGGGACCATTCTAGTGAAGACGACTGGAAGTTATTGCCCCCGACTGTACTAGTAACCTAACCCCGTCCCATCTACCCATGCCAAACATGATAGTCCTGAATTCTTGATTAACACTGTTGTGGAAGGTGCTAACACTCATGGCCAGAAGGAGACTGAGATGGTGCAAGTCTTAAAACTGTGAGTACATGCAATACAGAGGCACCAAGCATTATTGTGTACACAAGGAGGAGGAATTCCAAAAGAGAGACCCAAGCCCCTCTAGTCACTGACGAGTCTCAACCCGTGACTATGTCTACACCACCTAGCAGTTCAGGTAACGCCTCAGACTCTGAATTACCTATAGCCTTGAGAAAAGGAAAGAGAAACTGTGCGACATATCCACCGTCCAATTATGTGTCCACCAAAAGATTATCCTCAGCCTTTTCCACCTTAACTTCCCATCTATCTGGCATAATTTTTCCTAAAAATGTACATGATGCCATGTTGGTTCCAGAGTGGAAGGAGGCTGTCCTTGAGGAACTGAGGGCACTGGAAAAGAATAGGACGTGGGAGATGACACTATTACCTAAGAGGGAAGTAAATAGTTGGGTGTAAGTGGGTCTTTACAGTGAAATAGAGAGCTAATGGTACAGTAGAAAGGTACAAGACACGTCTAGTGGCTAAGGGTTTCACTCAAACCTTGGGGATAGACTACCAAGAGACGTTTGCACCAGTAGCCAAGTTAAACACCATCAGAGTCCTTCTACCGTTAGAAGCAAAGATAGACTGGCCATTCCACTAGATGGATGTTAAAAATGTCTTCCTCAATGGTAACCTAAAAGAAGAGGTGTATATGAGTCCACCACCGGGTTTTGAAGCCAAGTTTGGGACCCGTGTGTAAACTAAGAAAGTCATTATATGGGTTAAAACAGTCATCTAGTGCCTAGTTTGAGCATTTTGCACATTTTATTAGAAAACAAGGGTACAAGCAGGGGAGTGCTGATCATACTCTATTCATCAAACACACTGGTATTAACAAAATTCCAATCCTGATTGTGTATGTAGATGATATTATTCTGACAGGAAATGATGAAGAAGGAATTGTGAGACTACAGGCTGAGATGTCCAAGGAGTTTAAGGTAAAGAGTCTGGGGCAGATGAAGTATTTCCTGTGCATGGAAGTGGCAAGATCAAAAAGAGGAACTGCGTTGTCCCAGCGGAAGTATGTCCTAGACTTGCTCAATGAGATAGGTATGAGTGGCTGCAAGCCAGTAGACACACCAGTCGATCCTAATGAGAAACTCAAAGATATGAAGAACAAACCAATAGATATGGGACAGTACCAAAGGCTTGTGGGCAAGCTTATCTACCTGTCACATATCAGGCCTGATATAGCCTTTGATGTTAGTCTGGTTAGTCAGTTCATGCACTCTCCGCAAGAGGCACATCTGAAGGCAGTCTATAGAATCCTGAGGTACCTTAAGGGCACCCCAGGAAAAGGGTTGTTGTTTGAAAGAACAGAACAGAAGGGTATTGAGGTCTACACGGATGCAGACTGGGCAAGGTCAACTACAGATAGGAGGTCAACATATGGCTATTGTACCTCTGTCTGGGGAATCTAGTTACATGGAGGAGTAAAAAACAAAATGTGATAGCCAGGAGCAGTGCAGAGGCTGAGTATAGGTCTATGGCGCATCGGGTGTGTGAGATAATGTGGTTGAAAAGGCTTCTAGACGAACTACAGATCCCAATACCTGAGCCTATGAAACTCTATTGTGATAACAAAGCTGCTATTAATATAGCTCATAATCCTATTCAACATGACAGGACCAAAGACATTGAAGTCGATAGACACTTCATAAAGGAGAATCTTGACTGTGGTCTTATATGTATCCCATTTGTTCTCACTACGCAGCAGTTGGCAGATTTACTCATCAAAGGACTATATAAAGCGTGCTTTGAAGATCTACTTAACAAGTTGGGCATGATAAATATTTATGCACGAACTAGAGAGGGAGTGTTGAAGATTATAGCACGAAGAATATTACACAGTTAGTGTACATATGGGAGAATATTCGATTAGAGTAGATAAGGGAAGTTTAGATAGGAAAGTATAGAATTAGAGATAAGGTAGTTAATATCAAATCATAATCTCACATTCATTGGAAGCAAACTCTCTATCCCTTGGGATAGAGGTATTGTTTGTCTGCCGCTTACCCTCTCCAGACCATAGAGATAGTTTTTGCTGTCGTTGGAATATACTGGGTATGATTGATGATGATGATTTGATCCTAAGTGTACTATAAATATTGTAATGTGTGGTACCAAATGAATACAAGTTTCACTGCATTTTACCTACAGCATGATTTGGAGAAGTGCATAATGTCTATTAATTAAGCTGCAAGTGTTTATGAACCAATAGTTTTATTTCTTTGACCCTTACAATATCCAGCCTCCAACTTTTTAATGTAGTAAAATTTCATATAAAGCCAACAGACAAATTTACAAAAGTTGTCGCTTATAATTTAGCAGTTATCAGTAAGCTTGGACATCTACAAGTGGCTTATAACATTTTCCTCACATCTAACGTCAAGCTTTACAAAAGGCTGCCTAAAAATGGCAGTATGGTCCATGCATAGTCCCAGTTTAACAGAAAGCCAATTATACAAAATGCCAATCTGAAGAAAATAATTACCCAGGAATAACAAGCAGCAGAGCTTGTGGAAAATAAAGGTGGCTAATAACAGTTAAACCAAAAGTAAGACTAAAACAATAGCAGTTTCCTTCACGGCAAATTCGTTCTAGTCCAGAAGGTATAAAACAGCAGATATAGAAACAGAGGAAAACATGGTGAAATAGAAGGTAATGAGGGCTTTGGAGTCAGCAGGATCTGAGCTCGCCTAACCCAGCCAAAATGACCCGTGGGCATCACCACCCATGTTTTACAAAGCCAACCAGGTCTTGCATCGAAGGTGCAAGAGTGCGTTTGTGTCCAGCGCAAAACATGAGCAGCTAACATGAGAGTGTGGCAGGGATGAAGAAGACTTTCATGGATGTTTCAATATTCAGTGACAGCTCTCAATTGAATTTGGAGAGCTTGTATCTTCTCCAGGAATCTATTGCATAGCAGGTACTCAGCAATACCTCCTTGATGACTAAGTCATGATCCTTGCCGACATTGTTGTGGAGCCTCCTGTTCCATAGATGGTAGACTACAACACAAAAGCCAAGAAATGCCACATCCTAGTGGAATTTTGGACCCCACGAAGGATTGGTGTTGAGTCAATGTATGGTATGATTCCAATCACGCTCCAACATATACACATTAATTGTTTCGTAATTTTACTCCAGAACGTGCCTGAATAGGGGCAATGAAAGAAACTATGTTCGTGATCTTCTCTGAACCTATCACATAAGAGACATACATTAGATTGAGTCAATCCCCAATCAAAGAGCTTATCTAATGTATTCATTCTCTTCCAACATGTAAGTCATACAATGATAGCATAGCATGGGAGAAAATGATTACACCAGACGATTTTACTCCATTCCACAGGTGGTAAAAGTGTTTGAAGTGCAGATGTAGCATTTTTGACAAACAAAGGAGGGATTCAATGTCCAAATCCAAGTGTCTACTCCCTATTTAAGTTGAACTGCATTGCAGGCTTGATTGAATAAAACCACCTAATGGTCCCAACCTCATCTATATGGCACCCTCCATGATCCTCTAAGCAAGATACTAGACCTTTACATCAATGCTAATAGACAGTTTTCTCATAAGTTCTGGGTGGTTAGTGTCAAGGATGCCCCAAGGGTGCCATAGATTAAACTAGAAGAATGTACTTTCGTCGTTTCTTAGTTCCTTCCAATACAGTGTGTAAACTTATCTCCTATCCCCAGGAATATCTTCCAAAGCCAAGAACCTGAAGCCTTAGACTTGACTTGCAATAGTGTCTTTCCCTTTAACATCACAATGTGGACCCATTTGACCCAGAGTCCCTCCTAATGCTCGCAAACATTCCAAAGACTTCCCATAATATAAGCGTCATTCACTAAACTCATATAACAGACACATAAACCTCTTAACACTTTCAGCTGGCAGATAGTAGACCATTTCACCTTTGCTTTCCTAGTACTACCCCAAAGAAAGGATTTTAGTATTTTCTCAGCTTCTCAGATTAGTTTCCTAGGAAGATAGTATGATGTTGTCCAATACCTACACACTTCCATTAAAACTGAGTTTATCAACTAAAGTTTACCTCCATAATCCCTATAGTTTGACCAAGTGTACTTAAACCCTCTAAATGGCAAGCTAACCATGTCCATTTCTCTTATCCAATCAGTAAACTCTTTTATAGCATTCCTATCATTCTTTTCCTACTTGTTTTCACATGGCAGTCCAGTACTTTATTGAAGTCTCTCATAATAACTCAAGGTTGATTTTCATATAGCTGAAATTGATACCTGAGTTCACTCCAAAGGTCTCTCCTATTACTTCTCACGTTGAATCCATAGACCACTGTTAGGATAAATGTCTCATACTGAGTGTCTGTTTGCCTGATTCTACATGTGATGGACTTGTCATTACTACGTAATAATTCACCCTCAAAGAGGTTTAGATTTTATGCCACCTAAATTCTGCAAACTGAGTCAGGCAAGACATTATACACAACTTCCCAATTCTTGAATACTTTGCTAGAGATAATCTCCTGTTTTCTTTGTCAGACCTCGACTTCTACAAAGCTTATCGGTCCTATATTCTTTTCATGCATAAAGTCCTCTACTTCCTGCTGCCCAAGAGGGGACTTAAGATCCGTCACATTCCCACATGCAAGCTTAATCATCTATTAGCATTAGACCGTCTACTTTTCCCCCTTATACCCTCTCTACTGTTCTGCTTTACTTGTGAGGTACTAGCGTCAGCTTTGTTAAACTGTACGGTTTGTGTGGTTGAGTCACTATTTAGCTCCTTATCGGGATATGCTAGGATATCGTTATTTTAGCAACACTCTTACATGGACGGCAGCTTTTGGATATATCTATCTCTCGTATCTCTGGCTCTGGAGATTTTCCTCTCTATAAGTGTTCCTAATGGAGCATAATTGTCCAAGGATTCATCATCCGAGTGTACAATCCCTACTGTATTATTGGCTTGAACCAATTCTTTTTTAACAGAAACCTTACCTTTAACCTTACTCTTAATGGGTTCAGGCTCTACCTTTTTTTTTAAATGGGGTATCTAGGGAGCCTTTATCTTGATCGTCCTCTATCTCAGACTCAGAGACAGATCCATCCTCTTCAGAAGAGGAAGAAGATAAGGGGCACTGGGCCACCACCTTCTTAAGGATATTCACTCCTTTTCTTACCTCCTTCTGACTTTGGTTGGGTGGTTCATCAATTCTGTCAGTATCCAAACATGCAAGCACATCAAATTTGTGGCATTAGATATATGTTCCTTAGATGAGGCAGCATAATTTAGTTTATTTCCCTGGGTGCCCTTGCTGGTAGTAGAAGAGTGGTAGGGGTTGATTTTGGAAGGAGAGTGTCTTAATGTGCTGATAAACGCATTACTATGCTCTTTCCTTCTTGGTATTGCTTCATGAGAGATACTAACATCATAGTCACTCCCGTCAGTACTTATGTTTAAGTTACCTTTGCTTAGGCCCATTATCGCCACATCCAATACAGCGCCAACAATCTTTTGTTATCTTTGGCTTCGTTCCTGTGCAGATGTTCATAAATTGAATTGTTAATTTTATTATTCAGTGTTCTCTAGATGTGAAAGTCATCTTGTCCTTTTTGTATGTTTTGAGGATTTCTCTTTATCAGTCCCTGGTTGTGTGACCCCTTCATTGGATAGAGTTTTTCATTTTGAACTCTGGCTTCACAAGTATGGCCGAACGCCTTAGATTTCAAGCATATAGTATACATCCACTCATATATAACTTCCTGGGTGCAGTTAATTACATATTCATATGTATAGTTTATGCATGTAGGTGGAGTGACATCTGCCTTTATTTCGACACATATCCTAGCATATGCTACCTTTGCTTGTATAGTTGTTAGCTATCCATAAATATGGACTTCCCAATAAGAGTAGCTAGTCCCCCAAGGACGTGCATTAAAATAGTGTGGCTTATGTTTTGGGGATTGCACCCAGACAGTAACAACATTAAGTTTCAATCCTTGGATAGGTTTATCTAAGTCCCAGGGACATAGAAAAAAGTACCATATTATCAAAGGGCATCGGAGAAAGCTCCAAAATACCTTGTTTAGATTCATCAGATTGAAATCTGAAAACAAGAAAGTCTTCTTCAACCGTTGCACTTCCAGTAACCATTTAGAGTTCCATTTTTGTTCCGTGAAACTTTCCATATTAAGGTATGAGGTGTTGTTGCCCACTACCTGGCCAACAATGGATTTGTTCCATTTCAGCTTACCTTTAGCTATTTCAGCAGGATTGATAAGAAAGGGTTGTTTGCATTTGTCGATATCAATTTGAGCCGGAGTGAGGGCAGAGGATATTTCTGGAGGAAAATCCGGCTTTAGCAGAGAAACTCATGCTGATTTAGCACGAATTTCAATTTCCATGTTAGAGAACTCACCTAAATCAAAAAGATCTAGCCATTCAGTAGAGATGTATGTGGATTATAGAGTTCTCCGACTGCTTTTCGGGGGCCAGAGGGCCAAAAGTCCGAAGAGTGAGGTGAACGTGAGATTTCATCCATATACTAGTGGTCTGATATAAATTGGGAGGAAATTTAAAAAGGAAGAGAGTGAAGAAAAGAGAAGATGCCGGAAGAAAGAAAGAGACCGGTGGAGAGAGAAGAGCAACGGTAGGGATATATTTGTTATCGGCCAAAAAAAAAGACCATTAACGGTGTGGTAGGTAAGTTTTTATGGCAGAGAGTAAGTGAGAGAGGGAGCGGAGAGAGAGACAACAAGGCAGTCTCAAGTAATTAAAAGCTGCTTTTTAAATTTGATGGGCAAAAATTTAGACAAGAAGGCAGTTGCTTATGCACAATAAAAGTGACAGAATGTTTGAGAGGCTTAGGAGCCAAATGGAAAGTCGTCTACTAGTTCAAACTATACACAAGTACCAGCGATAAATTTCTCTCAAATTTTCAGCATGTGTCAAAATCACTAGGTATGTTTGCACCATATTTCCGTAACAGGGACTACTGCAAAGAGTAATTACTCTTTGCACCAGGTCCAGATGGCCACACAGTAGAATTCTATAAAGAAAATTGGGCTCTTCTAGGTGAAGAATTTTTGGATGTAATAGAGTTCTTTTTCAAGAAAAACTACATCTATTGTCCTATAAATGTCATAGAAACATCACAAGGATGACAATCCAATTAAATGAAGGAACTTAGGTCAATCTCTTGTTGCATGTCACTTACAAAGTCATTTCAAATGTGCTGGTAAATAGAATTAAGCTTCTACTTTCATCCCTAGTAGATGAAAATCAATATGTCTTTGTCAAAGACAGAATAACATCCTCTTCATGCATGAACTTGTCAAAATTTATAAGAAATCTGGTGGCTGCTATCAAAGTGGACATAATGAAAGCTTTTGACATTGTTAGCTGGCAATATTTAATGATGATACCGAGGGTAATGAACATCACATTAGTTACATGAAATAGATCTGGCTCTGCTTATCCACAACTTCTTTCACCATCAACTTGAATGGAGCTTTGACTGAAAACTTCAGAGCAACAAAAGGGCCTAGACAAAAGGACCCTATATTCTCTTGCCTATTCATTCTAATCATCGAATGATTTATCAGCTCTTGAAAGAGAAGATTTTTAACTCTCCTTTTACATTTCACCCAAAATGTGAACACATAAACCTCTCTTCTTCGATCTTTTACATATGACCTCTTCATTTTGTCAAAGGTTGATACACCTTCAATGATGTGATAAAAGAGGCATTGAGGAATTTCAAACTCTTTCAGGTCTTCAACCCAATCTACGGAAATGTAAAGTATACACATATGCTATCGGCTCTTAAAAGAAAAGTATACTAGCTTATATACTACAAATGCATTTGGGAAACATTCCAATCAAATACTTAGGTGTACCTCTCGTTGCTGGAAAGCTATCATTTTCGGATTGTGGTGCCCTTTTGTACAAGATTGCCAGCATAGTATGAAGCTGGACAGTTTCAAAGCTCTCATAAGAGGGAAAATTGCAACTGAACAATTTAGTACCAATTGCCATTGTTAGATACTAGACTGCTTCATACTTCCTACCCAAAAGAGCAATTAGAGTGATAGAAGAAGTCCTTAAATCTTTTCTTTGGGAAGTAACTCCACAAATTCCCAGGTATCACCCTTGCGACTCTAACCTCCTCAGTGATATTCAATTTTCTCTTTAGCTTTGGGCGTTTCAGACTTAAAGTACCCCATGGATGCCGGGGTCATTCAAGAAAGTATTCTCTTTATTTCCTATCATCCTGCCAATGCAATGTGTATATTTGTCTTTGGTTAGCAGAGACCTTTTACAACAAGAGTCAAGAATATTTTGGTTGTTTCCCATATTGATTTTTCTTTCAAGATGACTATATAAACTCGTTTCACCAAAAGACTTATTTTGTTCACATATAGTCCAGAAATTTTTCATAATGTATGCATTGTTCACGAGGACCATCAGAGATAACTAGTCCACCTCTATGCTTTGGTTGACACACGGTTGACCATTTACTTTTGTTTTTGATTTCGTATGGAAGAGGCTAGGATGATCAAGTCATTCAATTAGCAATGCTTGCATGAGCATAAGTATTACACATGGAGAGGACTGCTGGTTTTGGAAGCCAAACTCCAAATTTTTTGTGGGGGAATGCCACGAAAGCCCTACAACCTCTTTTGCCTATAGTTTAATAGGATAAAATTGTTTGAAGCAACCATCATCATCCACGTCATGCAGTCATTTTTTGGCTTGCATGTTAGAAGATGATAAATACACAAAACAAACCCCTAAATTGGAGACTAGTTCAAACTAACACATGTATTATGCGGCAGACATATAGAATCACATTCTTTCTATGTCTATGCTCAACAAATGTGTGGATTGAAGCAGATGCAGTGCAAAGACAGGGTCCATGGATGGCAGAATATCATCAACTAGCCAAAATCTAATAATGCTCGAAACTTAAATCATAAGGACATAACCAACTTTGGGTTCTCAGCTAATGTATATCGCATCTGGACAGAGGAACAGAAACTCTACTAACAAATAGGAAAAGACCATGCGGCAGTACTCAAAGAGATCCTAGAAAGCATATGCTACTCCATTGGTACCTGAAAGGAGTACAAGAGTAGTACGTTCGACCGAGATTATCTCTTAACTTTGGCATCTCAATGAAAGTTTTCTTTAAACTTGGTCCAACTACCTAGTCATGTCTACATCTCCTACTCCTAACTTGTTTTTAAAGCCTGGCTAGATAGCTTTCGAATCATACTATTTGTCTGATTGGGCTGGAGTATTATATCACTTTGGTCTCCACTGAAAGCTTTGTTAGGATTCATAGCCTTCTACATGCAGCTTAATCACATCACCAACTGTCCTTTTTTCGTTCTAAATACTTCTTTCCTATTCATCAGTTTCAAGTTGGCTTCTACACATTGGCTGAGATATTACTATGTTGTCACTCCAGTCTCCCCTGAGGTTCACAATCCTCTCATTGCAGCAGCAGACTTTTCTGCTGTTTTAGGACCACTTTGTCTTACTTATCAACCTCTAGTTTTAGTTTCATCTTTAGTTTCTCTAACCTATGAGGTGTATTTTGTTTTTATTTTAGAATTTTTGGGTTTTATTTTCACTTGTCCATCAACATTTTCCTTTTACTGTTTAGACCCTCTGCTCTTTTTTTTTTTTGTAATTTAAATTTCATAAAAGGCCAAATGGCAAATTTACAGAAGGTAGTGGCTGGACATAGAGATGAATCACAGCCAAATGAGTAAAGGCGGCATACAATCATTTCACTAATCTAGTGCCAACCTCTAGCAAAAGTGGTTTGGAAAAAACCACTATCAAAATATACAATGCTTAAGCTGAAATAGGACTAAAATTCACAAATTTCACAAAATCTAATACAGAAGTCATGGCATATTCAAGCTCTAATTTAGTTGGGGTCTTGTGTTGTTGACTTTGGTTAATGGAACTAGAATATGGTTAGAACAAGGTTAGTAAACAGATTGTGTCAACTGTATTTTGAACAAACAATGGTTGCTATTGTCCATCCCTGACATCCTTTTTGTAAAGTTGCATATGGCTTACATATGAAATTTTAGATTACAAAAAAAAAAATAGTTGAATCTAGTAGAGATCAATTTTCAAATCTAGTAGAGATCAATTTTCAAAATCCGAAAGGAAAAAAGAAAAGAATAAAAGCAACAAAAACCACATCATGTGACAACTTACACAGAATTTAGATAGAAATAAAACATCGAGTCACATAAAATGATCCTCCAGTTCTAAGCATAGAGATAAACAAAAAGTCTAATAACTAATTAGTCATGTGTTCTTACCACCAATTTCAACAAGTAAAGAAATTAATTTGACTTTCATGAAAGCCAATCATGCTTTAGGATAAATTGGGTACAAAGAGAAAAAGTACAAACCAACTACATGACCACTCCATTGTGAAGGGCTTAAAACCAAGTCCGAACCAGCAAAGGGCAATGCACCAGATTCATCTTTGCTGTTACTAGGCCGGTAGGCAGGATCCATCTGTAGTATAAGAGCATAAAAATATTCAGGCAGGAGTTCCAGACTTCCAGTTGCCCTTACCACAAAGAATGCTTTACAAAAAGAGACCCAGGATAGACATCCAAATTAGTGTAATAAATCTGGGAGAAACTAAAAGTTCAGTTCCCAACATACTATTCTAGGAAGTAGCTTTTGATGCTTGGGATTTGCCCTGCTGGACCCTTATGCCTAAATTCTAGACAAATCAAACGTGCATTCTGGACCCTTATGCCTATATTCTCCGATCAGATTGAATGAGTCACTTGAGGGGTAAATTTTTAAAAACTGAGATAAGACATCTCCTTTTCTATTTCATATGGCAGGAGGGCTTCCCTACAATTCTACATAGCAGAATTTCCAAGGACATCTCTTTTTTTTTTTTTTGGTAAGTAAAAACATCTCTTTCATTATTAGTAGGGGCACAATCTCCACATATCCAAAAATGCTTTTGTTGATGATCAATTAATTTTGTCAATTAAGGCATGAAAAAGCAATGCAAAGAGTCGATCAAACCAATTTTTTAGAAAGATTGGGATTAAGAAACCAGATAGGTAGAAATCCAGACAGATAGTGATATTCTGGCAGGATACAGCAAAAAAAAAAAAAAAAAAAAAAAAAAAAAAAAAAAAAAAAAAAAAAAAAAAGCAGACAGGTAGAAATCCAAGGATAAAAATGTCTGCTAAAGACCTTTGCCTCCCTTGATGGTTCTGTTGAACTATTGTAAATAATCTCATTACGTTCAGATACAGAACATAAATTAAAATCCTGAAACCTATTGCATGAGCACAAACACAAATGAGTTCATCTGAATAACTTAGACCGGTCATCACTAGTGCAGCAAGATGATAATCAGAGTTTATATTTTCACGAACTTGAAGCACATTTGGCAAGATGTGGTGTTAAAAGCCAGCAGTGAGTGCAAAATCATTTGCATAATTCGTAGAGTAAAAGCTAAGGGTTTTCTTTTCTTTTTCTTTCTTTTGGTAATTAAACAATAAAAGCCTTAAGGCACTATACCTCTCTAGGTGACTTACTGACCATTCACACATGGAAACGCAGTCTTAAGAGTGTATAATGCAACTGGCTTAGTTAACCCAACTTGCATTCTGTAATCATATCGTACATTGCAAATACGTCCAATACAAGAATGCACCAATTAAAACTAAGAACAAGGAAACTTAATACGATGGCAGATTAGGCCGTATCAGCTGCCAATGAATGATGTGCTTTACACATTACTTTGGAATTCAACAATATATTAACTAGCTTCCAGAGTAATAAACATTTAACTCTTGAAGGCAGACCATGGTTGTCAAAAGATTTTGAAGAGACAGCGAATGCAGCTAAGTGTTCACAGAAAGAAAACTATCATACACCGTTTGCCTGGCAAAGCGATATGGCGCACATAAAGCGGTATCTTCAGAAAGCAAAAAGGAGCAAAAACTTCCTTTAATTGTATCTGTTGTGCCGTAGTCCCAATTTTTTTTAAGCTCTCCCTCCAACCGCATAACCTAGTTTATCACAAACAAAGCAACTGCTATAATATTATATGATCAGCATCCCCATCCAATTAAGGCCTAACCAAGGCATTCTCCAGATAGACAGGTGGAAACTTAGCTCCATACTGTCTACTTGTTTTATGTTTACCTACTTCATTTGGAGGAAAACCAACAAACCGACCATCCTTATGACAGAGAAGATAATCTACAAGTTCGACAGTTGATAGAGCTGGGCATATGCTTGAAATACACCTCAAAGAAAATCACAGCAGGAAAGACAAGGTTATTTGAGATTCTGGTCCAGAAAATTCCTATCAGCAGAATTTCATATATGAACCCCCTCAAGCTTTTATAAGTTTCATAAACTATACTTATCTAAGTTCATATTCCGTAAGCACTTGGGTACACTTAGAACACGAACATATAAGACATTTCTCCAACACTTGAAACTGTAACAAAAGGCATCCACCTTACAGGCCTATAGAAATGATAGAGAGCGTCTAACAAATGTCTATTCATCACTTGTAAAATTATAGTAATACTGTAATTAAAAAATAAACCAACATGAACATCAATACGAACAAAAAGCGTAGTTGTTGAGCACATAAGATGAATATCTGCTACATGAAGAATAAAATGTAGAACTTCGCATTACAAAGATTGAAAAGGAAGGCTGACCAGTGGAGTGACGACAAAATCAAAGCCGCCATGGACGTTGAAGGAGAGAAGAGAGGGCATATCATCGTTGAATTCTGTTTCTATTCCGCAGTACCTGGACTCACTTTTATGGTCACCAACACGCTCTCCCAACGGCATTTTTCTTGCTTCTCAAAGAGGAAACTTTTCACAGTAGTAGGAGAGACTTCAGGGTTTTAGACTTCAAGTAGAGGAAGCAATATGTGACGAAGTGAGAGATGACTAGGGCTTTGACCAATCAGGAAATGGGTTGGCCGTCAATGCACCTGCTTACTACTACAAATTTTAGTTCACTTAATGTGATTATACCATGGAATAATTCAAAATCACTCAATAAAATCAGCTCCGTTTAGTGAGGTATCAGTTGATCGATACAGTTTGACACAATTTTCATTATGAGTCATCCAGAAATAACCTATGTGTATTTCTAACATATAGATATGGTTGCATACATCCGACCCTTCCATATCCTGCCATAGACGGGAGCCTCTAAAGTAATAGAGTAATGTTGTTGTTGTTGTTGAATGTGATTATATACTAAACCCCCTCCCCAAATTCATGCTCATATGGTAGGTTAATTCATGAATGATACACACTTTCACACTTCTATTTCTCCTAAGTTCATTATTGTATTTTATCTTCTGCCGTTATTTTATCTTTCTACAATGTATTTTAATTTTTTACACTTTATTTTTCCTAGGCTTTCAACCACTCCATTCTTTTATTTATTAATTTTTTTATCTTGTCCTACTATTTTTTTCCTCTTGCTTTAATTTCTTTTTCTTCTCACTCTTTTTCCTCCTTTTCCCCTTTTATTTTAAGTTATTTTTATTTCATTTAATGGATTTCTAGATATCTTCTTTATTAAATAATATTAATATTAAATTATTTTTTTATTTTTTCGGCTTACTACCTCTTTTTTCCCTTTACTTTAATTACTAAAAATGTCATAAAAATATGGTTAGTCATCACTTATAACTTTTTTAGCTTCTATTAATTTTTTCGTGACTTTATACTATTTTTTCTTATTTTTTTCTATTTTTCATATTTATTTTTAAATTATTTTAATTAGTTAAAATAATACAACTTCAAAGTTTAGTTGAAAATATTTTGTTTTTAGCATTTTATATTTTCTAGAATTTAATTATAATTTTTTGGAATTTATTCATATTTTTTAGAATTTTAAACTAATTTTAATTAATTAATTATTATTTATTTATTTTCAGAAACTTAATTTGTTTAAAATTATTGCAGGTCAGCCTACCAGCTCAGCATCTGCAACCGGGTCAACCCGACCCCTGACCTGGATTTTCCTTTTTTTAAATTTTTTTAATTAAATCATATTTTCTTCTAACCTCGATAAAGTCTTTATTTTAACTCCGAATTGACCCAAACCAATTGCATTTGACTATGTTTAACGAGACGCACGAAATGGAACTGGACACGTCAGCGCATGTCTGGCACATGCCGTCAGGGGCCTCGCATGTGCTACACGCGCGCCTTCCAGGGCCATTTTTCAGTTTTCAAATTATTTTTAGCCTAATTTTCGGGCTATGTGACCTATTTCTAAGGCTATTCATCCATTTTTCTACCTAATCTATAAAAATCGTGTCTTTTTAATTAAATTCAGATCGCACGAAAAACACCATTACGCACACATATTTTCACACATATCAACAGCATATAAAACATGCATACGAAGGCATACAAAATAACATAGAAAATTTATTGCAAGTGCATGCAATCCGAGAAGAGGGGAAGCTAACCTACCTTTTTTGGAAGAATTTCCTAAGCATTTTTTCCTCCTCTTCTTCTACCCTTAGGCTGTCCGAATTTAAATGTGGATGGTGGTCGATTTTCCGTGTGTGTATGGTGGTATAATGTATATGTATAAAGATATGGCGCATTAGGGTTTTATTGGTATAAAATTCTTTTGTTCACCACCACCAAGTAAAGAATACGTCGTTTGAGATGTGAGGAAGAAATAAAGTGGATAGGGTTTGATTTTTGATTTAGGGAAGTATATTTATAGATATGTATATACATTTTCCAATAGGTTTAGGAATCTTTATAAGGTAAATCCTTAATAATTTAGTCTTTATACTATTCCAATATTGTAGCTTAGGATAACTATTACCTATAATTATTATTTTCCTTGTTTATTTTATTTATTATTTTTTTCTTTATTCTTGCACCCGAAAATATCGAGGTGTAACATTAGATGAGCGGATTAGACATAACCTATTAAATTTGCATCTGTCTGAGGATATGGTCCAGGATAGGAGTTCATGTGGCAGAGAATTAAGGTTAAGAAGGTTTAGACATAATATAAGGGCACCTTGAAGTATACTTAGGGGCTTGAATGCTCTTTACACTTTAAGTTGAATTTGCACTATTTGTGTTTTTGTCTTTGTCTTTCACTATTTGTGCATATACACGGTTAGACCTATTTTAATATCCAAAACTTTTTATTTGTGTTTACTAAATCCCTTCACTAATATAATAGCACTATTGTGTCATTTATGCAGGTACATATAGAGTCAGGTGTCTCATTGAAAGCAAACTCTCTATCATTTGGAATTGATGTGTTGTTTGTCTGTCTCTCACCCTCTTCAGACCCTAGAGGTAGCTTTTTCTGTCGTTGGAATATACTGAGTATGGTAGTTGTTGTTATACTCTCATAATCTAGAGTGGAAGTGTAATGAACAAGAAAATTAATCTTAATTAGATGGACACAGTACTCATCCGATTTGTAGAAGATATTGGGTTAAGTTTGATTTATAGAAAAAGAAAACGTTAAGACGTCGTTGGAAGTAGTTCAAACATCTGTTTTCAGAGAAAAAAATATATCGGAATCCTTAAAGGTTTTTTCCTGAGTAGTCTAATAAATAGTTTAAAAAGACAACATTAGCTTTTGTTAGACACTTATTTAAGAATTAAATGAGAGTCCATTCTATAGAAAGTTATCTACTTTAACTGCAAAATATAATAAAGAATAAAAGAAAAGGTGACCGAGGGGATAAGCAAGGAAGATCAAAAGAAATTAAAGGAAATAATAATAATAATAATAATAATAATAATAATAATAATAATAATAATAATAATAATAATAATAATAATAATAATAATAAAATCAAAATTGAAAAATTGAAAACGCTTTGCTATATAAAAGCAGCCCAGCGGCTGCTGCACATAAAAAGAAAAGAAAAAGGGCGGCTGGGTGGAGAGCTTCCGCAGATAAGAGAAAAAGAGAAGGAAATTAGAAGGTAGTTTTAATCAATCTCGATTCTTCTAGGATAGACAAGGACTATCTACGTGAGTATTATTTGGCCTGCACTATGTTAAGCTTTTGATATGTGATTATAGTAATGTGAATTAGTAAATATAAATATAGGTTTTATGTATTGTTTAAAATTATGAATTGATTTTATTATGGTTAGCACTGAAATCGATATAATCGACGTTGAATACTGATGAAGCCGGATCTTCACCAAGGGTCGAGATGACCTCGATTCAGCTCCGTCAGTTAACGTAAATAATTTGTCAACTGGAATTGAAAATGTGTAGCTGGAATAGCGCCAAATATCCTGCACAAAGTAGCACAGGTCAGAGGTCCCGGGGGGTTGGCCCCGGAAAAAACCCTCCGACGCTTAAGTCAGTTTGGGTCATATCTCACTGAGATTATAATGTAAAGGGTGAGTTAGGAATTTCTCACAGTATTTGCCGAGGAGCAGGGTGTATGTGTATGTTGTAAAGTCTGGTCCCGCCTTGAACTCCCCAGTTGGCCTGGCTTTATAGATTTTTTCCCGCCTTCAACCTTTGAAAATGGACTGTGGACAAGACGCTTACCTGGGGCAGAAAGCCTAGGCCGTTGTAGGTCTGCTGATGTGATCAATAGTCTGACTGATGTGACTAATAGGCCGGCCTGGTTGATATAACTAGTGGACCGGCTGTTACGACCTTGGCGTGTTCAGGAAGATTATCCAGCTGTAGTCATTATATTTGAATTGCACTTCTGTTTGAGGGTCCCACGAAGTAACATCTTACAAGGTTCATTTGCTGTGGTACACAGCTGAACCTTGCCGAAGTGCGTGACTTGGCCTTATCTCGTGGGAGTGGTCTGAAGTGCGGTATCTGGATATAAAACGACGTTGATGATGAGATGCATACCTTAGCATATTCTTTATAAGGACGCCATAATGCCCTACTGAAGCGCCATTTGGGCTGAACAGCCGTACTTTGGCGCTGAACTGCTGAATTGCAGTACTTGGAACGTTGAGCCACTGAAGTTAAGTTGTTGACTGTTGTTGACTAACGGATGGTTCAATTATGGTTTACCAAATACATAAAGAGAATGAAAACTGGGATATAAAATAATAAATAGAAAAAAAAATATAACACTGATCGGTTGACGGTGTGTACCGACCTGTTGATAGTGGAACTTTGACCGAAGTGCTCCTCGGCGCCATGGCTGTGTAGCTAGACAGTCTTGGTAATTGAATCGATGTTTAAGGTGCATTTGTGAGCTCAGTCAGAATGCAAGATGGTTTTAGTTGTGCTTAATGAAGTGATGTTGTAGCTATATGATAATGTGATAAAGGTATTGCTGAATATTTGTATGTAAAGTTAAGGTTTAGCTTGTGTGTGATCATATGAAAAGGGTAAGAAGAATTATTGAGCTTAAGTCATGTCAATACTAAGTCAAGATTTTAAACAAAAGATTAAAGTCAAGGTTAAAAAAGTCATTCATTATACTTGAGAGATTATGTGATATATCTGACGGTGTGAAATATCAGTGTGGTAACAAATATGTAAGTTATTAAAGACAGGTTTAATGAGTCTAACATGACATCGGTAATATGTACTTGAGAGAGTATGAGATCCGTACGACTGTAATTGTTATGCCCCGCACCCTCCGTAGGGTAATTAAAAGACAAAGAAGGATTTTTATGGAAATTAATGACGGTCAACTGTAACTAATGACGAATTAAATATAGGATTAATGGGAATTAAAGGAATGATTAAATACTAGAAATTAATTTGTATTTAATTTTCAGAATTAAATATTAGGATTTATCCTTTAAGATAAATAGGAAATAAAATATAATTTAGAAACACCAAACTTTCCCCCATCCCATATAAAAACGGACAGGACGTCAGTTTTCCCATTACGCAGAGAAAACCGACGCTCATCTCCCCTCAGAGGCGATTCCTCTCCTTCTCCAGCAACCCTAGGAGAACTCTCTCAAGATCCTCAATCCAATCTTCGTCCGTTCTTCAATTCTCATTCGAGTAATCAAAGGCAAGTAATCTACTTATAAGTTTTTACGATTTGCGAAAGAGAAAGGGCCTATTTTGATATCAATTTGGATCGCCATGCAGTAATTTCTTTATGTGAATCTACTTGTGAGATCTATGTGTTTTGGTTTGAGATTTGGCCATTATATGTTGAAATCTTGTTCGTTGATTGTTGTTTATATGAGATCATGTAAATCCCAATCCCTTGAACCCTACTTTGTTGATAATGGTGGTTGAAGGGAGGGGAGAGTGAAAAGATTTGATCTTTGGGTTGATTTGATAAGTACTTTGAGTGCTAAGCTTGAATCCGTGAATCGTATGCTAAAGATGTTGTCTTGGGTGATTTTAGGATGGATTGATAGTGGGAAATAGGCTTGGAATGGTTTTGAAGGAAGTTGGGGTCGAATTGGGGGTTATTTCTGCAGTTTCTGCAGAAAATTGCAGAATGGTGTTCTGGAACGGGGACGTCGATCGATCGACGTCAGGGTATGACGTACGTCGATCGATCGACGTATAGCAAGTGAGGGTATGACGTGCCTCAGAAGGACGTAGATCGATCGACGTAGGATGAGTGAGAGTTCGACGTGCCTCAGATGAACGTCGATCGATCGACGTAGATTGAGTGAAAGATCGACGTGCCTCAGATGGACGTCGATCGATCGACGTCAGGGTATGACGTACGTCGATCGATCGACGTCAGGGTATGACGTCAACCAGTTTTGTGGGAAAGCAAGGGAAGAAAGAGGGAAGCTAGGGGATCCTTTGGGTAACCTTAGGAACTTCTTAGGACCTGATTATGACTAGTCTAAGTCTTGGGAACATGACTTAAGATGGTGAATCAAGTTTGGAGAATTTGAAGGGTATTCAAATCGGAGTTCAACGTGGATGACTTAGAAGGGTTAGGAGATGAACGTACGAGGTGATTGAGAGTTCAATGATGGATGGTTAGGGATACTTGCCTTAGGTTACGAACCTTAGAGTCAAGACTAAGTGTTGACGAGATGGTTGAAGCCTAAGTCATGATGTGTAAGTCGGTGAAAGCTTGTGTGTTGCTTGTACTTGCGCATGTGTACATGAAATATGAATGTGACTTGCATACGAGGATGAGAAGTGAGAATGAAGAGAGGAGTCTTGCATCATGGCACGTGCATTTGCATATTGATTTGAAAAGAAAGGTGCTACGGCACAAATTTGCGAAGGTGACCTGCAATGTAAACCGGGATGGAAATATAAGCCGGGGCGCATTGTAGGGCACAAAAGACTGTAACGTAAACCGGGATGGAAATATAAGCCGGGGCGCGTTACAGGGTATAAAGTTGTCTGTAATGCTACTCGGGATGGAAATATAAGCCGAGGTGCATTACAGGGTATAAAGTTGGCTGTAACGTAAACCGGGATGGAAATATAAGCCGGGGCGCGTTACAGGGTATAAAGTTATGTGAAGTGACCGGACATTGTGACATGCATTGCACTGTTTTGGAAGAGAAAGCGTTCATGCATATGTGAATGTGTAGGGTAGTGCATCTTTTGACATGCATCACGAGAGTCAATGTGGTATGAACGTGTGTGGTACCTGATTGCCTACGAATTGTTAAATGTGAACAAATTGTTGTACTTGCTTTACTACGTTATTCAATTCTATATTTGGAAGTTTACAAGACATGTGCCCCTCAAATCCCTTGACTTATATATTACTCATGTCTTGCCATGTGTGATCCCGTATGTCTTATAAGCGGGTTACTTGCTAGCGTTTTCGCTAAGGGTACTGCCTTTGATTTTGCAGATGAACCCAGTTACGATATGATTTTCATTGAGGACGACGGCGAGTGGGCTGAATGGGATGTTTAGACTTTGTAGAGAGCATTGACAGGATAGTTTTGTTATTTCTGTTCCTTAATTCATTGAGGTTTTAGATGGCGGCGACCATATACATTTGGTTATTCACGTTGTCTTTGACGTATTACTTAGATGGTTTAGATGGATATGATATGTTTCCGTGCTTACTTCTC
The DNA here is from genome assembly GCA_036186865.1 of Eustoma russellianum. NCBI lineage: Eukaryota > Viridiplantae > Streptophyta > Magnoliopsida > Gentianales > Gentianaceae > Eustoma > Eustoma russellianum. The sequence continues at coordinate 21,741,054 of AP025053.1, forward strand.
TTACGTCATTGATGATGTGTATTCGAGAGATGAGACGTCTTGTAGTCTTCTCAGTAAGCTACGACGGGTGTACCGGTTCGGATTCCGCTGTCCGGGTCGGGGCGCTACAGGTGGTATCAGAGCCTAGGCTTCAGATCTACCTCGGAGACCTAGGTTATGACATGTAGAGTTTTAAGCTATGATTTTCACCTTAAGTTGATCTTTAAGTCTAAGTATGCAATTTCAGATTTAAGTTTGATTGGGAGGGGTGTGTGTACGAGCGCGATTAAGTGTAATCAATGATTGTAGTTATTTTCAATTATAAATTCCGTCTTGTAGCATGTTATGGACCCAAGTACTTATTTTGGAACTGCGAGATACTAATAAGCGTGATCTTGCAGAAAGATGCCTCCTAGACGCGATAACCAAGGAAACGGTGGCAACGGAAACGATAACCTTCCACCACCACCACCACCAGTCCTAGTTCCCTAAGCGTTGATTGATGCTATCACAGTGATAGCTCAAGGAGTTGCCCAACAACAGCAGCAGCCACAACAACCTCCTCCACCACCTCCCCAACAAGGCATCAGGTATTGCATTGGGGAAATGCGTAAGATGCATGCCCCAAACTTTGAAGGGACCACTGACCCAGAGGTGGCTGGGTTCTGGCTCGATGAAGTCGAAAAATGCTTCAGGCTGGTGCAAGTGCCTGAAGAACTCAAGGTGGATGTGGCCACGCCATTTTTGATCGGCCGAGCCAATGCCTGGTGGAACGGCATGTTACCAAAGATGACTCTTCCCATTCAATGGAGACAATTTGTACAGGCATACAAAGATTACTACGTGCCTGAGACTGCCATTTTGGAGAAAATGAGGCAGTTTGACAAGTTTGAACAAGGGAGGATGTCTGTCTCGGATTATGCAGATAGGTTTCATGCCTTGGGCAAGTTTACGCCCATGGTACTGGAAAACAACCGCATGAAGATGCTGAAGTTTGAGGAAGGTTTGAATCCCCGCATACGGACGGCCATAGCGGGGTCTAGCTTTAAAACGTTTGAGGAAATGTTGGACGCATGTTACCGAGTGGAGAGTGACATGCGTAGGTCGCAACAAAGAGAGGCTCGGGAAGAATCGAGCAAGAGACCAAGGGTGGAGCAAAGCGGAAGTAGACCCGGACGTTGGGTCAAGATCCCCAGAAAAGGGCAAGCGGGGCCAGTGCAAAGGGCACCGCAACTAAACCAACCTGATCGCTCAGCACCTGCAGAATGCCCACAATGCCATAAAAGACACGTGGGTGAATGTTGGAAGGTAAGTGGAGCGTGCTTCAAATGTGGGAAGCCAGGCCATAGGATCAAGGACTGTCCAGAATGGAATCCCAAGCCACAAGTAGGAGCAGGGCCGGCTCAGCAACAAAGAGGCAGGCCTAATGCGAGAGTCCACGCGATGACGGACGTTGAAGTCCAAGAGGATGCGAACGTGGTGACAGGTACGACCTAAGTTAAATAATTGTGGTTTAAGTTGGATTTTAGTTTTCTAAGATGATAACTGAATATGTGCTTTATGTGAAACTTTTATGTGTTACTCCCTGTGAATAGGTGTGATTTTAGTTAACAAAGTACCTGCCAACGTGTTATTTGATAGTGGAGCTAGCCACTCCTTCATCTCTAAGCGATTCGCCAAAGGGCTCGACTGTTTACCCGAATGGCTTGAGAACCCATTTAGGGTGCAAGCAGCAGGAGAACAAGTGCTGATTTCTCACCATCAGTACAAGAATTGTGATTTGGAATTAGAGGGGAAACTATTCTCAGTGACCTTAGTCCCAATCCCACTGAAGGACTTCGATGTAATATTGGGCATGGATTGGCTGACCAAAAATCATGCCAATATCGATTGTAAGCTCAAGCAAGTGACCCTCAAGGACCCTGAGATGAATAACATCACGATACAAGGGAATGTCAAAATGACCAAAGCTCCAAAGAAGGTATACTTGACAGCAATTAAGGCCTTTAAAGCTTTACAGAAAGGAGCTGAGGGGTTTATAGTATATGCTCTAGATGCGAAGCAGGAGGTTCCCTCTATGGAGCAAATTCCGGTGATCAACGAGTTTAAGGATGTATTTCCGGACGACTTACCGGGAGTACCACCATCAAGGGAAGTGGAGTTTGAAATCAACCTGATTCCTGGAGCAGAGCCTATATCTAAGGCACCTTACAGAATGGCTCCAGCTGAACTTAAGGAACTGAAGGGGCAACTTCAGGAATTGTTGGACAAGAAGTTGATTCGCCCCAGTGTATCACCCTGGGGAGCTTTTGTATTATTTGTGAAGAAGAAAGATGGCAGTATGCGGTTGTGTATTGATTACCGCGAACTGAACAAGATCACCATCAAGAACAAATACCCTCTGCCAAGGATCGAAGATTTATTTGATCAGCTAAAGGGAGCTCGCTGGTTTTCAAAGATTGACCTCCGTCAAGGTTACCATCAATTGCTTGTGAAAGCGGGAGACGTCCCTAAGACCGCTTTTCGGACTCGATACGGGCATTATGAATTTTTGGTGATGCCTTTTGGTTTAACTAATGCCCCAGCGGCCTTTATGGACTTGATGAACACTGTGTTTCGAGAGCAGTTGGATCAATCTGTAGTGGTGTTCATCGATGACATCTTGGTCTACTCCCCCGATGAGCAAGCCCACGCCGAACACTTAAGAGTGGTGTTGCAAATCCTGAGACAACAAAAGCTCTACGCCAAGTTCAGCAAGTGTGAATTTTGGCTCAGGAGTGTAGCCTTTCTTGGTCACGTGATTTCGGAACATGGGATCTCTGTGGATCCTAAAAAGATAGAAGCCATCACTGAATGGCCAAGACCCACCAATGTGACCGAAGTCAGAAGCTTCCTAGGCTTGGCAGGTTATTATAGGAAGTTCGTTGAGGGTTTCTCAACAATAGCAGTTCCATTGAGTCGACTTACGCAGAAGAAGACTAAGTTCGAATGGACTGCGGAATGCGAGCAGAGCTTTACCGAGCTCAAAAAGAGATTGACTACAGCCCCGGTGTTGGCACAACCTTCCGGCACCGACGGTTTTGTGATCTATAGCGACGCGTCTAAGAAAGGACTAGGTATGTACATCAGTACAATTGATGCAGTGTATATACATATGCTAGTCTTAAACTAACGTTCTGTTTATAGGTTGTGTTTTGATGCAAAATGAACGAGTCATATCATACGCGTCAAGACAATTGAAACCATATGAGCAGAACTACCCGACGCATGACTTGGAACTCGCAGCTGTGGTATTTGCTCTTAAGATCTGGAGACACTACCTATATGGAGAGAAATGTGCAGTGTTCACGGATCATAAGAGCTTAAAGTATCTATTCTCGCAGAAGGAGTTGAATATGAGACAAAGGAGATGGTTAGAGTTGCTCAAGGACTATGACTTGACCATCAACTACCATCCAGGTAAGGCCAACAGAGTGGCGGACGCATTGAGCAGGAAGTCTAGCCACGCAAGACAATCTCCGTTGGAAAGGGAGATCGAAGAGTTTGATCTTGAATTGGTAGATTCAGTGACAAATGTCCTTACAGCCTTGTCTATCAGTCCAGACTTAGTAGACAGAATTAAAGAAGTACAGTATGAGGATCCGGCACTGAGAGAAATCCGAGACAAACTAGCTGCGGGACCAGTAAAGGACTTCCAGTTGCGAGAAGATGGGAGTCTATGGTTTCAAAACCGGTTATGCGTTCCAAGTAAGGACGAACTCAGGACGGAATTGCTCCAAGAAGCGCATAACTCAAAGATGTCTATTCATCCCGGGAGCACAAATATGTACAAAGATCTTAAAAGAAACTATTGGTGGATGGGGATGAAAAGATCGATTGCGACACATGTTGAAAGGTGTTTGGTATGCCAACAAGTCAAGGCTGAACATCAACGACCTGGTGGCTTGATGATGCCACTAGAGATTCCAGAATGGAAATGGGAGCACGTGACGATGGACTTCGTAATGGGACTACCCAAGACCCGCAATAGAAACGAAATGATTTGGGTAATTGTAGACAGATTGACGAAAACGGCTCATTTTATAGCCATGCCTCATGGTACCTCGTATGAAAGATTATCCAATATCTATGTGGATAACATTGTAAGCCTACATGGAGTTCCAGTCAGCATCGTATCGGACCGTGACCCCAAGTTCACCTCTAAGTTCTGGAGAGCATTCCAGAAAGCTATGGGTACAGAGTTGAGAATGAGCACAGCATACCACCCGCAAACGGATGGACAATCCGAGAGGACCATCCAAACATTAGAAGACATGCTGAGATCATGCGCCTTGGATTTCAAAGGGAACTGGGATAGCATGTTGAAGTTAATGGAGTTTTCATATAATAACAGCTATCACAGTGCAATTGGCATGGCGCCATTCGAAGCGCTATACGGGCGGAAGTGCAGATCACCGATCTGTTGGGATGAAGTGGGAGAAAGGACAATCACCGCACCCGAGTTGGTTGAGCAAACAGTGGTAAAGGTCAAGGTGATAAGAGAGAAACTCAAGGTGGCTCAAGATCGCAGTAAAAGTTGGGCCAACACCAAGAGACGACCGTTGGAGTTTGAGGAGGGTGACAAGGTTTACCTACGAGTTTCACCAACCAAGGGAGTTGCTAGATTTGGAGTGAAGGGCAAGCTGAGCCCTAGATATATTGGTCCTTACGAAGTTCTTGGTAAAGTCGGTGAAAGAGCATACCGACTAGCCTTACCTCCGAGTTTATCCCAAGTCCATAACGTATTCCACGTATCTCAACTACGGAAATACGTATCGGATCCAAGCCATGTCCTTGAAGCCCAACCCTTAGATGTGAAAGAAGACGTCACTTACGAAGAGCAACCAATAAAGATTGTGGATAGAAAGGATCAAGTCTTACGCCGACGCGTCATTCCGTATGTTAAAGTTCAGTGGAGTAACCATACGGAGCGCGAAGCCACGTGGGAGCTTGAGGATCAAATGAAGGAGCTATATCCAAATCTCTTCCTATAAGGTACGCCAGTTTCGAGGACGAAACTTTTTGTAAGGGGGGAGGGATGTTATGCCCCGCACCCTCCGTAGGGTAATTAAAAGACAAAGAAGGATTTTTATGGAAATTAATGACGGTCAACTGTAACTAATGACGAATTAAATATAGGATTAATGGGAATTAAAGGAATGATTAAATACTAGAAATTAATTTGTATTTAATTTTCAGAATTAAATATTAGGATTTATCCTTTAAGATAAATAGGAAATAAAATATAATTTAGAAACACCAAACTTTTCCCCATCCCATATAAAAACGGACAGGACGTCAGTTTTCCCATTACGCAGAGAAAACCGACGCTCATCTCCCCTCATAGGCGATTCCTCTCCTTCTCCAGCAACCCTAGGAGAACTCTCTCAAGATCCTCAATCCAATCTTCGTCCGTTCTTCAATTCTCATTCGAGTAATCAAAGGCAAGTAATCTACTTATAAGTTTTTACGATTTGCGAAAGAGAAAGGGCCTATTTTGATATCAATTTGGATCGCCATGCAGTAATTTCTTTATGTGAATCTACTTGTGAGATCTATGTGTTTTGGTTTGAGATTTGGCCATTATATGTTGAAATCTTGTTCGTTGATTGTTGTTTATATGAGATCATGTAAATCCCAATCCCTTGAACCCTACTTTGTTGATAATGGTGGTTGAAGGGAGGGGAGAGTGAAAAGATTTGATCTTTGGGTTGATTTGATAAGTACTTTGAGTGCTAAGCTTGAATCCGTGAATCGTATGCTAAAGATGTTGTCTTGGGTGATTTTAGGATGGATTGATAGTGGGAAATAGGCTTGGAATGGTTTTGAAGGAAGTTGGGGTCGAATTGGGGGTTATTTCTACAGTTTCTGCAGAAAATTGCAGAATGGTGTTCTGGAACGGGGACGTCGATCGATCGACGTCAGGGTATGACGTACGTCGATCGATCGACGTATAGCAAGTGAGGGTATGACGTGCCTCAGAAGGACGTAGATCGATCGACGTAGGATGAGTGAGAGTTCGACGTGCCTCAGATGAACGTCGATCGATCGACGTAGATTGAGTGAAAGATCGACGTGCCTCAGATGGACGTCGATCGATCGACGTCAGGGTATGACGTACGTCGATCGATCGACGTCAGGGTATGACGTCAACCAGTTTTGTGGGAAAGCAAGGGAAGAAAGAGGGAAGCTAGGGGATCCTTTGGGTAACCTTAGGAACTTCTTAGGACCTGATTATGACTAGTCTAAGTCTTGGGAACATGACTTAAGATGGTGAATCAAGTTTGGAGAATTTGAAGGGTATTCAAATCGGAGTTCAACGTGGATGACTTAGAAGGGTTAGGAGATGAACGTACGAGGTGATTGAGAGTTCAATGATGGATGGTTAGGGATACTTGCCTTAGGTTACGAACCTTAGAGTCAAGACTAAGTGTTGACGAGATGGTTGAAGCCTAAGTCATGATGTGTAAGTCGGTGAAAGCTTGTGTGTTGCTTGTACTTGCGCATGTGTACATGAAATATGAATGTGACTTGCATACGAGGATGAGAAGTGAGAATGAAGAGAGGAGTCTTGCATCATGGCACGTGCATTTGCATATTGATTTGAAAAGAAAGGTGCTACGGCACAAATTTGCGAAGGTGACCTGCAATGTAAACCGGGATGGAAATATAAGCCGGGGCGCATTGTAGGGCACAAAAGACTGTAACGTAAACCGGGATGGAAATATAAGCCGGGGCGCGTTACAGGGTATAAAGTTGTCTGTAATGCTACTCGGGATGGAAATATAAGCCGAGGTGCATTACAGGGTATAAAGTTGGCTGTAACGTAAACCGGGATGGAAATATAAGCCGGGGCGCGTTACAGGGTATAAAGTTATGTGAAGTGACCGGATATTGTGACATGCATTGCACTGTTTTGGAAGAGAAAGCGTTCATGCATATGTGAATGTGTAGGGTAGTGCATCTTTTGACATGCATCACGAGAGTCAATGTGGTATGAACGTGTGTGGTACCTGATTGCCTACGAATTGTTAAATGTGAACAAATTGTTATACTTGCTTTACTACGTTATTCAATTCTATATTTGGAAGTTTACAAGACATGTGCCCCTCAAATCCCTTGACTTATATATTACTCATGTCTTGCCATGTGTGATCCCGTATGTCTTATAAGCGGGTTACTTGCTAGCGTTTTCGCTAAGGGTACTGCCTTTGATTTTGCAGATGAACCCAGTTACGATATGATTTTCATTGAGGACGACGGCGAGTGGGCTGAATGGGATGTTTAGACTTTGTAGAGAGCATTGACAGGATAGTTTTGTTATTTCTGTTCCTTAATTCATCGAGGTTTTAGATGGCGGCGACCATATACATTTGGTTATTCACGTTGTCTTTGACGTATTACTTAGATGGTTTAGATGGATATGATATGTTTCCGTGCTTACTTCTCTTACGTCATTGATGATGTGTATTCGAGAGATGAGACGTCTTGTAGTCTTCTCAGTAAGCTACGACGGGTGTACCGGTTCGGATTCCGCTGTCCGGGTCGGGGCGCTACACTAATACCAAACGCGGAGGTGATGCCAAAGATTAAAGCTGAAGGAATTAAAGATAGGCCCGTAAATATGTGTGTAGGCAGTGGGTTGCTAATAGACGATGTATGACAGCAAGCTTGCCACGCGTTAAAGTGGTTAGGACCTGTCTTTAAGAGATATTTATGGGAACTTAAGTTGAATACCTCAAATGGTCTATTAGTAATCTGAATATACGACTTCGACAGAAAATAAAGGGTTAGGCCATCCTCCTGTGGGAGACAAGACAATAACGAGAACCAAGTGTTGAATACCAGCTCCAATAGGCCATTTCTCCACAGAAAATAATTGTGAAGCCACGTATGCACAATAGCTAAATATATGCGTATGAAGCAAGTAGCACTGTTATATTGTATGTAGAAATCTTAATTCTGTATTAAAGAATGGAAGCCTTTGTTCAGGGTTATAGGAATAATATTTTATAAATGTTAAAATATGAAAAATACGAAAAACAAAAGTTGTGAAGGTATATAATTTTGTTATGTAAAAAAGAAAGCTATGAACAGACGAGGAATAAAATACAAAAAAGTAAGAAGTTACGACGTGTAAATCTAAAGGCAAAGAAGAAGTTGAAAGGCCAGATGCATGAATCTAAGAATTAAGTCTAATATTAAATGAATGTATTGAATGAGTACTTGCGCATGTGTATATGAGCGGAGATGGTTACCGTGATGAGTATACATAGTTTTTTTATTGGGCACGTGATATCTCACCTCTTACTATTTCAATATGAAGGTGTGTGTAAGAAAGTACAACGCTTAAGTTACGAGTACAATACGTATGTGTAAATGTAGACTGATGTGAGATAGTCTGGGTGCAAGAGGGGTTTGTTTGAGTTATATAGACATAATTAGGGATATGTATATTAGGAGCCAACCGTCCGTACAACTGTGCGGAATACATATTTCTTTCTGGTGGAGGTAGGTCTCTATCAAGGGTCAACTTTGAGCCCATTTCTTTTTGCAGCTGTCCTCGACGAGTTGTCAAAGACGATCCATGATGTAGTTCCGTGGTGTATGTTTTTTGCTGACGATATTGTATTAGTCGCAGAGAGTAGACATACCCTGAGTATGAGACTAAAGCAGTGGACATATGTTTTAGAGAGAAAAGACACAAGGATTAGTTGTTCTAAGGCCGAGTATTTGCGTTGCAACTTTATCGGCGTAGTCGACGGTGAGAATAGCCAGCTTACCATCGAAAGTCAAGTGATACCACAAGTAACTAAGTTCAAGTACATAGGATCATTAGTACATCAGAATGGGGACATAGAGAGTAATGTAGCACACCGAGTTCAAGCAGATTGATGTAGGTGGAGGGCGGCCTCAAGGGTGCTATATGACAAGAATTTCCCAACTAAATTAAAAGAAAATTTTTATAGGGTGGCAGTCTGGCCGGCAATATTATATGGAATAGAGTGCTGAACCATCAAGATGACATAATCGTAGAAGATGGAAGTGGCAGATATGAGAATACTACGGTGGATGTGTGGGCATACAAGACTAGACCAGATCAGAAATTGTAGCGCCCCGACCCGGACAGCGGATCCGAATCGGTGCACCCGTCGTAGCATCCTGAGAAGACTACAAGACGTCTCATATCTCGAATACACATCATCAATGACGTAAGAGAAATAAGCGCGGAAACATGTATAAAATAAAGTCTAAAACCATCAACTTTGTATTCCCAAAAACATAAGTAATCAAAATTGGTTATGGACGCAGCCATCTACATCCTCAATGAACGAAAGAAAGCTAAGGTAATAAGAAACATCTTAAACAAATCCCAAGATAAGCTCTAAACGTCCCATTCAGCCCACTCGTCGTCGTCTTCTATGAAAATCATGTCATAACTAGGCTCATATGCAAAACAAAGGTAGTACCCTTAGCAAAAAACGCTAGCAAGTAACCCGCTTATAAGACATACGGGATCCTCACATGGCAAGACATGTGTAGTATTTAAACCAAGGGATTGATGGGGCACATGTCTTCTATACTTTCAAGAGCATAGATTAATAGCATAACAGCATAAGAGCAGTAACTCATAAACATTCAACAGTTCAATAACAATCAAGTTACAAAACAATCATACCGTAACGACTCACGTGATGCATGACAAAATATGCATTACACTACACAGTCACAAATGCTTATGCAATTCTTTTCAAAACAGTGCAATGCATGTCACAAGGTAACTTTGTACTTTTTTATGTTTGTCTTTGTCTTTTATTATTTGTCTACGTAGGTACATACAGAGCAAAAGGTCTCGCTGGAAGCAAACTCTCTATCCTTTGGGATGAATGTATTGTTTGTCTGTCTCTAACCTTCCCCAGACCCTAACGATAACTTTTGATGTCGTCGGGATATACTGAGTATGTTTTCTTTTGTAAATGTTATAAAGTTTGAATAGAGGACGTACATAATAATGTGCATAAAAGTTCAGATATTGAGATGATGAGACCAGAATCGCTCACCAGGTGGATCAGAGATGACCCGAGTTTGTGTGCCGTTAATCTTCCGTCCAAATCTTTCAACGGAACCTGAGAAGGAAGAGAAACGTTAGAAGTCCCAGGGCGCTGCCCCGGGAAAACCCTCCGACGCTTAAGCCAGTTATGAGTGTTTTGAGCAGGCAATTTATGCTGGAATAGAAGGTTTAGACAAAATCTGTAAAAGATCTCATTGAGTTTATGAGTTTTTGTGTTTTGGCGGAGATGGAGTTATGGAAGAATGCTCCAGAAGTTCTCTAAAATTCCGGATCTTCTTCCCCGTCTGGATAGAGGAGTATTTATACTTGAGATTTTGGAGGTCTGAACCCCTGCCTCATTGACGAGACAGTGATGAGGCTGAAATGGCGGTCTAGTCCACTGCAGAGCTGCAATGTGATGTGACTAAAGCCTGAAACTGTAGCTGTTGTGTAGGTCGGCTTGTAATGATGACCTTATGCTAAACCAATCATCGCTTGACATCTGGAAAGTGTTCTGCAGAGTTACTTGATGGGTCCCAGACTGTAGCAAATAATATCTTCCTTTGACCTTATCTGATACTGCTTTTAGATGGCCGAGCCAACATGAAGCCGAGGCCGAGATAAATAAGTTCCCTGGCCTTCATTCACCGAGGTTGACTATCAAAGGGCTGCTTTGATTACTGCATTACTTGGCTGTTTTAACAAACTCGTTGTAGGCAGGCATGAGATGGCTGAACAGAAGTGCATTCCTGCCAAGCTGAAGCTTTCTTCCGAAGTGAAAACCTTAGCATATTCTTTGTTAAGAAGGCGAATAATGTGGGGTAGTATAGCCAAAGTGCAGCATGGCTGAGCAACGATGTATTTGTGCCGAACTACAAGAGTTGAGCCCTTTACGCACAAGTTCTGTTGTTGACTGTTGTTGACTGTTGTTGACTAACAGATGTTTATTTTTGGCTCGTCATTTACCCCCAGATTAGTTTGGCCGAGCTGACCCGAGAGGGCAGGCTAATCGATTCAGAGCCTTTAATGAGTTGTCCTCTCAATTATGACGTGTTGGCCTCTGATTAGGTTGCTCTGCACATTTACTGTTTGCGCAGAGCATGAGGCGTCAGTTACACCTTTTTGTATTCGGCGGTTACAGAGATCGAGGACGATAACACCGAGGTGACCCTTGGGCTGCCGAGATGAATGCCTATAAATAGAGCCCTTCATAATCACTTGAACCCTTTATCACTGCTGCCCTCTGCTCCTGCGCTCTGCTTTCTCCTCCGGCATCCCCTTTAGACTCTGGCCAGTCAGTCTCTTTTCAGCCTTTCTCCGGTCTTCTCCTTTTCCTTAATTTTTCTATAAGTCTTCTTCTACAATTCTTCATTATGTCTTCTTCTTCCAACGATTCCCAGAATTTTTCTGAGGGTGCCTCTTACGCCGCCGGTGGTGGAGAGAACTCCAGCTCTCCATCTCTGTCCGTTAGATCAGCCTCTGCTGATGATCTTCCCATCAATAACCTGCGTCGGACCACTGGTGACACTGTTCAGTCCAGCAGAGCTGTCACCGTGGTTAGCTCTTCGTCGGAGCAAGCAGGGATTGCTCCTGCTCCGGCATCTGTAAATCCCCCGGCCCTATTAAGGGGCCCATCTCTGTTCTCGGGGATCATTGAGAGAGGTCTACCCTCTCTCCTTGTCCAAGAGTCTTTTCCACCCTGTCCGAGGCCGACCTGTACAGGATCTGTAAATTTCATAAAATTGACCGAAATCGGTTCGGCCCAATCATTCCCTTGCATGGTCAGGCTGCTTACGATCCCCCTAGGGATTATGAAGCAGTCTACAAGGATTATTTCAAATCAGGATTTAATCTTCCCGTTCCTGAGCCTCTTGTCCGTATTATGCGAGCTTATGGTCTCAGACTTCCTCAAATCCAGCCCAACGGTCTGAAACTTATTCTTTGTTATCTTCTTTTCCTCAGAATAGCTGAGTTCCCTTTTAATGCCACTGTTTTCAGAGCCCTTTTTGCTTGTCGGGTTTCGCATAGCTGGTATTATTTCAGCAAGCGAGCGTCTAATAGAAACTTTTCCCTTTGTCATCAATATTCCTATCTTCAATAAGAGATAGAAATGTAGATTTTTCTACGTTAAGAAAGCTGAGCTGCAGAGCGGAAATATCTGGAAGTCTGGCAGAGCTGACAACATGAAGCCGGGCCCAGAATACTGCGATGAGGCAGCCAGAATACGAACGTTCCCCATAGTCATTGATTGGCAAAAGGTGGACTCTGAGATCTAGATAGCGGCCGACCTGAGTCACTCGGCTGTGGGCCAGAATTACTTGCCTCTTTCTCCTGACAACTTAACCATTGTCTGAGGTCGGTCTTGTTGCACTTTCCTTTTAGCATTTTTTTCCTTTCAGTACCTAACTGTTTTATCCTTGATGCAGGCGCAATGGCTGGACCTTCTACTTATTCCAGCAGATTGGCTGAGGCAGCAGCCAGGAAGAAAGCACGCAAAGAAAGAAGAGTAGCTGCTCTTAGTACTGTTGGGGGAGCTTCTACTTCAGCTCTGCCCCCAGTTCCTGCTGCGGTTGCTGCAGAACCTATGCAGGCAGAGCCTGAACCAGGTAATAAGCTTTTCCCAACCTCAAATCTTTCTAAGTGTTGAGTTATGTCTCTGACTTAATCTGTTACTTTTTGCAGCTCTGCCAATTGAAATTATTGATGACGAGCCTGAGGCCGAGACCCAGCCTCAAGCTTTTGTTGAACCAGAACTTTCAGCAGAAGTTGGTGAGGGCTCAAGTCTGGCGGAAGAGGCGCCGAGATGAAGTCCCTTCCAGCGGCCAAGATGCAGGTCCCTCCCAGCCGGCACCTGAAGCGACTCCCTCCAGGCCAGCTGAAGAAATCCTGCCTCAACAGGATGAGATCCATGACTCAATCTTGATTGGGTTCTCTAAAGGCGATTCAGCGGTGGACCCATCCATAGCCAGAAAGCTGAATAAGGTGGCTGTTCTGCCCCTAGATCACCAAAAATTCAGAGCAGCCTCCTGGAGGGACTTAAAGAACATCCTTCATTCCAACATTGCTCGGGTAAGCAAAACTTTTCTAAGTGCTTGTTAGCTTTATGACTTAGTTTTTTTCTAACTTTGCCTTTTAACAAGTCCGAGCTCAAGAGTTGGAAGCTTTAGCCCGGGGAGAAGAATTTTTTGAAGAGCTTCAAACCAAGAACAAAGAACTTGAAGAGGCTAATCAAGAAAGAGCCGAGCTGGGTCAACAAGTCACTTCTCTGCGGGCTGATGTTTCCTAACTCCAGCAAAGGGCTGAGGATGCTGAGACGAAGTTGGCCACCTCCAACTCAAAAGTGGATGAGTTGGAACATAAGGTGGATGACTTGGAGCTGATCTCTGACTGAGATTGAGGTCTTGAAAAGGATAAGACTGAGCTGTTGCAGAAGAGCAACACTTATGAAGACCAGCTAGATCAACTGCGTCAACAATTGGCTGATGCTGTTGTGAAAGCAGTTGCTGAGTTCAGGAAGTCTAAATTGTTCGAAGAAAACATGATCCTTCTGCAGAGCTCAGCCATGGAGGTCGGTCGAAAAGAGGCCATTGACGTCTGCTCAGAGATCCATCTTGAGTTGAACAAAGAAGATCCCCGTCTGGCCGAACTGTACAACTCAAGTGCTTCTTAAAAATTTGACAATCAGTTCTGGCAGTTCTTGGAAGGAGCCGACTTGAGGGAAGGCGAAGACTAGTCTTAGGATTTTCTTTGTAATCATTCCCTAAGCAGACCTCAATTGTATTCTGTTCTTCAAATCTTTATGAATGGAAAAATTTTCTAAGTCTTTGCCACTTGTTGCTTTCTTTTCAGCTCTGCTTTTCAAGTTTAGCTTTTCTGCTAAGTCTTTACTTTCAAAACTTAATATTGCCGAGCTCCAAGGCTGGCCTTGGCAAACTTAATCAGTTTAACTGAAAATAGACTAAGTCACCAAGACTTAAAATATGGAATAAACCTCTTATTTAGCCGAACTGAGACAATATCTGTTTAAGAATGAATCCTGCTCAAGATAATAAGCTGATCTGTCTTAGCCGAGATCCAATATGCTTAGTAATAGCCTAAGTCTTTAGTCAAACATAGCCAAAATATGTAAGCTGGGATGAAATCTTTTGGCCCAAGTTTCCCTTGTTGCGGCCGAGATAATTGCGTTCAGCAAATTAGAAATGAACTTTTGTAGAGCTGATCTGGTCTCTAGGATCTGTCCTACTAAGACTTTCTTGGATTCTTCCAAGTTTTGATTGATGAATAATAGGACCAAGCTGGTCTTCAAGGTCTGTCCTATTTTTTCAGCTCAGCAGACTTTAATCTGAGCTTTCACAAAGCTGATCTGGTCTCCAGGATCTGTTCTGCTGGATTCTTCTTGGATTCTTCCAAGTTTTGACGAATGTCATCCTCATAGGACGGATCTAGTCTCCAGGATCTGTCCCATATTATATTCTTCTACTCAACCATTTTTATTCTGAGCTTTCACAAAGCTGACCTGGTCTCCAGGATCTGCTCTGCTGGATTCTTCTTGGATTCTTTCAAGTATTAAGACGAATGAGTTGTTTCTCTTTATAGGACTGATCTGGTCTGTCCATTATTATATGGTCCAAGTTTTTCCTTGTAATAGCCGAGGTGGTTTTGTTCAATAAATTTGAACTGAACCGTTGTAGAGCTGATCTGGTCTCCAGGATCTGCTCTGCTTAATCTTTCTTGGATTCTTCCAAGTTTTGATTGATGCTTTCATAGGACTGACATGTTCTTCAGGGTCGGCCCTACATTTTCTGCCCAGCCATTTTTAGTCCGAGCTTTCACAAAGCTGATCTGGTCTCCAGGATCTGTTCTGCTGGATTCTTCTTGGATTCTTCCAAGTTTTGACCAATTTCATCCTCATAGGACGGATCTGGTCTCCAGGATCTGTCCCATATTATATTCTTCTGCTCAGCCATTTTTATTCTGAGCTTTCACAAAGCTAATCTGGTCTCCCGGATCTGCTCTGCTGGATTCTTCTTGGATTCTTCCAAGTTTTGACGAATGAGTTGTTTCTCTTCATAGGACTGACTTGAACTCCAGAGTCCGTCCCCTATTATATGGCCCAAGTTTATCTTGTAATTGGCCGAGGTGAAGACCGATTTAGAGTCCAAGGTCTGTCCTACTGAGTTATGAAACTTGTCATTTTTAGTAGATATCCCCTAGTTGAGCCCCCGCATGGGAGGACATCTAGTCTGAACTGTGCCATGGTTAGGAAGATACCATATCACTTCCTTGACCTACTGAGCCATAAGAAAGAAGTCACCAAGGGGAAGCTTGTGTCCCTGGCCAATCTAGGAGTTTTAAGGCAGAAATTGGTTAAGCGCGAATCCTGTCAGCTCTAATTCTTTTACAACTCGTAGAGTGAGCGTCAGGGAAGCACAAAACTTCTCGCCCAGTCTGGATGAATCTTTCCGTATGAACCAGCCAGGAAGAAAATGAATATGCCCCCAACCTGAGATGAATAACCGTCTGACCGAGCTGACCTGAACCAAACATTGCCAAATCAGCAAAGCCGAATAGAGCTAGTTGAAGAACTTGATTGATATGATGAGAGTTTAAGTCTTACAATATAAAGCAATGCTTAATATATTGACCCTTCTCTTGAACATATCAAATTCGTAATAACAAAATTGTATTCATTTCACGCTTGAGTACATGAGAAGTTTGAATACATATTTGAAAGATGATGCCTGATTCTTTCGTGGGCCTATGCTTTTAGATCAGTCGTATACTATCAGAAACCCGCAATCTTTGCCCATCCGAATATGAATTTCCCTCTTCTGGTGACCTGTGTTGCTGCTCAGGTCGGCAGCTTTCATCCGGAGGAAGCCTGCCAAAGTTGAGCCTGTTGTGCAGCCTTGACCTCGGATTATAGAACTGTTGTAGGTGACCGAGATCAATGAGACGCCTAATCTCCTGGCCGAGTTGCCTACAGTCTTCTGTATCATGCCCAATATCATGATGATAAATACAGTACAGTTGATGATTCCTCTTGTGAAGTGGTCCTGCGAGGGACTGAGGCTCTATTGCCAGGCCCTTCTTCCTTATGTAAGAAAGAACGTAAGCCTTTGAAGCTAGCAAAGAGTTTCTTTCTTTTCCTCTACCTCCCAACCGAATTTTAACAGAGCGTCTATCCTGTAGAAAAGCTCCACTTTTCTGACGACTAGACCTCGAACGTCTAGCATCAGTCATAAATTCACTCTGGCGCCTAGGATAATAATCAGGCCGAGTTGGAGAATACTCCAGGTGTTCTTCTTGTGAATGAGAGTTACTGGGGTGGAACCTACTGGGTTCCACTGCAGAAGCATTCCCCTTCATATCTTTCACCACATCTTGGAATACACCAGGATTATGTGCCACATAACGTATGGCACGTATATGTTCTTCATATGTGAAGGCGGCAGTAGGAGTTAAGAATTCTCCTGATTCCAAGGAACACTGTTTCGTTTGTTGTTGAAGAAGTTGACATCTTCTGGAGGTCTTAGGTTGCTTGAACCCCTTCCCATTCTTTTTATCCATCTTTCCCGTAATAAAAGGGTGGGATATATATTAAGAAAGCCTTGAAAAACTGTTTTAAGGTGTGAAGGCTTGAGTTCTAGCGCCAAATGATGAGACCAGAATCGCTCACCAAGTGGATCAGAGATGACCCGAGTTTGTGTGCCGTTAATCTTCCGTCCAAATCCTTCAACGGAACCTGAGAAGGAAGAGAAACGTTAGAAGTCCCAGGGCGCTGCCCCGGAAAAAACCCTCCGACGCTTAAGTCAGTTATGGGTGTTTTGAGCAGGCAATTTATGATGGAATAGAAGGTTTAGACAAAACCTGTAAAAGATCTCATTGAGTTTATGAGTTTTTGTGTTTTGGCCGAGATGGAGTTATGGAAGAATGCTCCAGAAGTTCTCCAAAATTCCGGATCCTCTTCCCTGTCTGGATAGATGAGTATTTATACTTGAGATTGTGGAGGTCTGACCCCTGCTTGATTGACGAGACAGTGATGTGGCTGAGATGGCGGTCTAGTCCATTGCAGAGCTGCAATGTGATGGGACTAAAGCCTGAAACCGTAGCTGTTGTGTAGGTCGGCTTGTAATGATGACCTTATGCTAAACCAATCATCGCTTGACATTTGAAAAGTATTCTGCAGAGTTAATTGATGGGTCCCAGACTGTAGCAAATAATATCTTCTTTTGACCTTATCTGATACTGCTTTTAGGTGGCCGAGCCAACATGAAGCCGAGGCCGAAATCAATCCGAGGCCGAGATAAATAAGTTCCCTTCATTCGCCGAGGTTGACTATCAAAGGGCTGCCTTGATTACTGCATTACTTAGCCGTTTTAACAAACTCGTTTTAGGCAGGCATGAGATGGCTGAACAGAAGTGCATTCCTGCCGAGCTGAAGCTTGCTTCCGAAGTGAAAACCTTAGCATATTCTTTGTTAAGAAGGCGAATAATGTGGGTTAGTATAGCCGAAGTGCAGCATGGCTGAGCAGCGTTGTATTTGTGTCGAACTGCAAGAGTTGAGCCCTTTACGCACAAGTTCTGCCGTTGACTTTTGTTGACTAATAGATGTTTATTTTTGACGCATCATGAGACGAGTTGAAGATGTAAGATTGAAATCGTCGACTCGTCAACATAGAACACTCGCCAGTCGACATGAGTAGTTAAGGAAAAAAAGCAAAAAAAGATTCCGCAAAGCTTAGAAAATAACAGAGAAGTCACGTATCCAGACTGGATCGAAACTCGGATTGTGAAAGAAGGTTTCATAGCTAATATAAGATTATTATATGAACCGTAATAAAGCTATCTCATGCCCCCACAATACATAACACATTTTAAATAAAGACCTTTTGCCACATAGACGCAAAACTTAATATCTTGCACTATTTATTTTATTGGTCCTTTAATTTATTTATTAACTAAATGAGTTTGTGTGACCAACATATAATCGAGTAATATACATAACCAAATTTCACTAACAACTAAAATATCAACAAATACATAGTACATTCGCATCAACTAAATATATGAGACATTAATTAAACATGGTTGTTATACTATTTCTGGTCATATCAAATCATCAAATTTTTGATGTAACATTTTAGACTTTGTAGATAAATTTTCTGGTAATGCGTTGAGCACTATTCTTTGGGCGACTGCAACAGAACACAAAGTACACAAGTTTGCCATGGAGAAGCTGAAAGCGTCGAATAAATATGCATATGATCATCTTATTCACACGCTATGCAGGTATGTAAGAATATATATAGTCTGCACGGATCTTGTTGCTCCTTTCTTCATTTGTCAAGTGATGTTAAACACGTATAATGCTTTGTTTAATCTATTATAACACTCTACATACTGGCGTCTGTTTACGTTTTCGCTTGATGCAAATCCACTTTAAGAAAACATGCCCACGGGAGACTTAAATCAACTTGGATTTCTATTGAAATAGACTGCAACAATAAGCAAATTTGTGGTATGTGCCACCAAGAAGTTCACAACTGTATCACTTGTCCGAGTGCGGCACAATTTTGGAATAATCATTAATGTCTTTATTTTTATGTAGTGTTTATTTTGCACAGTGTCGTTTGTATTATGGTTAGCATTTTTATGTTCTATGTAATATTCATCAATGTCGTTTGTATTTTATCTTTTAAATGACTACATTGTTGTTGTGTTATGGTTAGATTTAGAGTTTAGAGTTTATAAAATGCAACAAGCATCATAAGAAATTCATCACGAATATTTATTGCACGCTGATACAATACTTGTTACACATTTATTGACATTAATAAAACAAAAACAAGAAAACAAAAATTAACTGGTCAGTCTTTTAATAAGTTTCATAATTTCATCGACAATATGTTTGTATTTGAGAACTCCATTCACAACACATCCCTATGCGAAACTTGTACTGAATTGCACTTTGTTCGAAACAACATATACGGTGAACGTTATTGGTTGTGAACAACAAGCGCTCTAGTCAGATCTTCGTCACTATATATCGTAACGACATCCCAATCAAATCCTTCATGTCTATTTGTAGCCAAACACGGCAATATACACATAAATTCAAGACCATCTCTATTTTCATCTTTTTCAGCTGCCCTCAACGTATGCCTAATGAATTCATTCAATTTAATGCCGGCTAGAACATTCAAAACAATCACATTAGATTCTTTCATAAACATACTATTACAATCGTGAAAAAAATATAAAAGGAAAATATAAAAAAGAAAGTATAAATGTTACAAAATATATAATGATTATCTTTATAATATTTGATTGGAATAGGAAATATGGGATACAATTTAATTGTAAGTGATTATGTATCCTATACTTATTAGGAAACTATCTACCCACACACACACACACACACACACACACACAGATATGTGTGTGTGTGTGTGTGCGTGTGTGTATATATATACACCCCCTAACCAAAATCTAAACCCTACACACATAAAAAAAAAATCGGCCGCCACCGCCTAGCCACCAAGTTTCAGCCGACCAGCCTATAGAGAGGAAGAGGGAGATTTTGTTAGGAAATCATACGAGATCACTGCAAAAACGCGCAGCGGAAAAACAAAACTTGATCTCCGATTTCCTACCAAGGATCCATGTTGTTCGTTTAATCGATGAAAAAAACTCAAAAATTACCTTCGAAGATTCGAAATCCGCAGATGGAAGAGGTGCGAAATCACGAACACCTTCTGTCGGTATCCACACGAACGCTTCCGCCCGGAGTGCTAGCTCTTCAAACGGCGCGACTGAAGAACTCGTTTTTCACCAAAAACGGCTCTAGGGTTTCTGTTGTTTTCGTGTGTATTTCGTATGTCTCTATGTACGAGATACATAAATATATATACACATATATGGATATTAAAACCGAGTCCTGATCGGTTTCGTTTTTGCCAATCAAAATCCATATCAGATATGGATTCTGTCAGGATATTCAAAATCCATATCAGATATGGATTCTCTCATTATTATCCGACAGCATATATATATATATACATATAACCACAAAAACAAAAATAATAATAATATTAATAATAATTAATATCCAATATTAATATTATTAATATTAAAACGATAATAATAATAATAATTAATATCCAATATTAATATTATTAATATTATTAATCTCAGCCTTACGCATTCTTGTGTGTGACCCGATAGGCCCATATTAATTGGCAGTTGATTAAATCTCTATTAAACCAATAAGTCGTAATTGGCCTCTAGCAAGGCATTACAACTACCCAATTAATACGAGTAAAGTCCAACTAGCCTAATAATAGTATATGCATTAATCCCTTTATCACACGATATCTAGTTTGAACATAAGTCATGGTCAGCGTCATACTTATATAGTTCAAACATATGATTACTCGATCTCTAAGTAGACTGATAAAACAAATGATATTGATCACACTATCAATTTATTTGAGCACGTCCATGCATTTCACAGTCTCACTAATCGAGGGGCCCAAAGATATCTCTTTCAAAAGAGAGGGACAAATTCTATCTTGATTGTTCAATATCCTCTACATAATTTTTATCACATTCAATCATGACCTTTATTATTATCCAGTTACGGATAACGTTTGATCATGTCAAAATATAATAGTCCTTATGTTGGAAACTATGACAATCTCAAGTCAAAGGATTAAAACATGACTATCATGAGATTTATTTATGACACTAATCCATGTAGCAATCTCATGATGGGTCTATCCAATACACTGTTCTCTAACAAGTATCTATGAGATTGATTCGTATCACCATACACATAATCATCTTATGATCATCAAATCAATACTCATACTGATTATAAATTACTTTATCTCCATAACAATAATGAATCAGGGACATATATCAAAATTGTGTAACATACTAACCAACAATAATGATAATAAAACCTCTTTTATTAATAATAAATGCATAACATAAATATCCAAATCATGGCCTAGGGCACATACACTGACAATCTCCCACTTGCACTAGGCCTACAAATATCTGAGACCCATAGATCTAGTGTGCTGATCATGCTTGACCCGTGAGAGAGGCTTAGTCAATGGATCCGCTATGTTATCGTTTGTGTCAACTTTGCATATCTTGACATCTCCTCTATCGATGATGTCTCGAATGAGATGGTACCGTCTGAGTATATGTTTAGATCTCTGATGAGACCTAGGCTCTTTTGCTTGTGCTATGGCACCATTGTTGTCACAATAAATGTCCACAGGATTTGCAATGCTAGATACTACTCCTAGCTCAGTGATGAACTTCTTCAACCAAACTGCTTCTTTAGCTGCATCTGATGCTGCTATATACTCAGCCTCTGTTGTAGAATCAGCCACAGTGCTTTGTTTTGAACTCTTCCAACTAACAGCTCCACCATTCAATGTGAATACAAAACCAGACTGCGATCTGAAATCGTCTATGTCGGTTTGGAAGCTAGCATCTGTGTAACCATTTACAACTAACTCGTCATCCAAACCTCCATACACCAAGAATACATCTTTAGTCCTTCTGAGGTACTTAAGAATATTCTTGACAGCTGTCCAGTGACCTTCACCAGGGTCAGCTTGATATCTACTTGTTGTGCTCAATGGATATGAGACATCTGGTCTAGTACATAACATGGCATACATGATCGATCCTATAGCAGAAGCATAAGGAATTTTATTCATTCGATCTCGCTCATCAGATGTCTGAGGACATTGATTCTTGCTAAGATGAATGCCATGAGACATAGGCAGGAGTCCTTTCTTGGACTCTTGCATGTTGAACCTCTTCAACATTTTATCTATATATGTACTCTGACTCAAGCCTATTATCCTTTTAGATCTATCTCTATAGATCTTGATACCAAGGATATAGGTAGCCTCACCCAAGTCCTTCATTGAAAATGAATTCCCTAACCAAGCCTTAACCTTTTGCAAGGTAGGGATATCATTCCCAATAAGTAATATGTCATCCACATATAAGACTAGAAACACTACTGCACTCCCACTAACCATCTTGTAAACACAAGGTTCATCTTCATTCTTGATGAAACGTAAGTTCTTAACTGTTTCATCAAAACAAAGATTCCAGCTTCGAGATGCTTGCTTCAATCCATAGATGGACCTTTGAAGCTTGCAAACCTTCTTTGAATTCTCAGGATTTACAAAACCCTCATGTTGTGTCATGTACACATCCTCGAGTAAATTTCCATTAAGGAAAGCAGTTTTGACATCCATTTGCCATATCTCATAATCATAGTATGCTGCAATGGCAAGGAGAATTCGAATAGACTTAAGCATAGCTACTGGTGAAAAGGTTTCATCATAGTCTATACCATGAGTTTGCTTGAAACCTTTAGCCACAAGCCTTGCTTTGTAGGTTTGCACATTTCCATCCATGTCAGTTTTCTTCTTGAAAACTCATTTGCAACCAATAGTCTTAATACCCTCTGGAGGATCAATTAAAGACCAAACTTGGTTATCAAACATGGATTGCATCTCAGAATTCATGGCTCCAAGCCATTTATCTGAATCTGGACCTGACACAGCTTCCTGATAGGTAGTAGGCTCATCTTGATCTATGAGCATAACTTGACTATCATCAGTCACAAGAAATCCGTATCTCTCTGGCTGACGATGTATCCTATCAGATCTGCATTGGATTTGTGTTACATTTTCAGGCTCCACAACTGTTTGTGGTTCTGAAATCGTCTCTAAAGACGGTTCAACGATATCTTGTGGAACTTGAGTTTCCTCAAGTTGTACTATACTCCCACTTGTTCTCTTGGAGAGAAACTCCTTTTCCAAAAAGACTCCATTTCGAGCAACAAACACTTTGTTCTCTGAGGGAATATAGAAATAGTACCCTTTAGTTTCTTTAGGATACCCCCACAAAATACATTTGATAGATTTTGGAGCTAGCTTATCTGACATTAATCTTTTCACATAAGCTTCAGAACCCCAAATCTTAAGAAAAGACAAACTGGGTCTCTTACCAGTCCACATCTCATATGGTGTCTTTTCAACCGCTTTAGATGGTACACGGTTCAAAATGAATGCAGCTGTCTCCAAGGCATAACCCCAAAAGGATAAAGGAAGATCTACTTGACCCATCATAGATCAAACCATATCCAATAAAGTCCGATTTCTCCTTTCAGAAACACCATTCCATTGTGGAGTTCCTGGAGGAGTCAACTGTGAAACGATTCCACAATTTCTTAGATGTTGGTCAAATTCTTGGCTCAAATATTCACCACCTCGATCTGATCGAAGGGTTTTAATTGTCTTACCAAGTTGATTTTGTACTTCATTTTGAAAAGTTCTAAACATTTCAAAAGACTCATGCTTATGTTTCATTAGGTAGACATAGCCATACCTACTGAAATCATCAGTAAAAGTAATGAAATACTGAAATCCTCCCTTGGCACTAATGCTGATTGGGCCGCATACATCTGTATGTACCAAGCCCAATAAGTCATTAGCCCTTTCACTATGTCCAGTAAAAGGAGTCTTTGTCATCTTTCCAAGCAAACAAGACTCGCAATTTTCAAATGATTCAAAATCAAATGAATCTAATAATCCATCTTGATGGAGTTTAGATACGCGCTTCTCATTTATATGGCTAAGGCGACAATGCCATAAATATGCAGGGTTTAGTTCATTTGGCTTAGTTCTCTTTGAAGATATGTTATAAATATTACCGTCATTGGAATCATCAAGGTTAAGGACATAAATGCCATTATAACTACTTGCAATACAATAAAGCAAGTCATTTTTATCAAAAATAGAACACTTCTTATTTTTAATTAAAAATGAATAACCTTCATCATCCAAAACAGACACTGAAATAAGATTCCTACTCATAGTAGGAACATAAAAGCAATTGTTTAAAACTAACAAAAGCCCATTGGGCAAGACAAGCTCATAGGTCCCTACAGCTATAGCAGCAACTCTTGCTCTATTGCCAACACGTAGGTCCACCTCGCCCTTCTTCAGCATCCTACTCCTTTTGAGCCCCTGCATATTTGTACAAATATGGGATCCACATCCAGTATCTAATACCCAAGAAGAAGAAGTAGATAAATTAATTTCTATAACATAAATACCTGAAGATGTAGTCGTACTACCCTTCAGCTTCTTCAACTCCTCCAAATAAACATCACAATTTCTTTTCCAATGCCCAGGCTTGTTGCAATGGAAACAAGTTCCTTCCTTAGGAACCTTTGCCTTGGGACCAGGTTTCGGTTTAGCTTGACCCTTTGCCCCTTTTGCACCCTTTGCACTTTTAGCCTTACCCTTGCCTTTAGCTTTCCTTTTCATTAGCTTGGTATTGACACTCAATACATGGGTAGGCTTCTTGATATTCCCCTCAGCAGTTTTGAGCATACCATGTAGCTCAGGAATGGACTTTTCCATATTATTCATATTGTAGTTCATGACGAACTGAGAAAAACTGTTAGGCAAAGAGTGTAGGATCAAATCCGTGGCGAGTTCCAAACTCAGGGGATATCCAAGTCTTGCAAGGTGATCTATATAGCCTTTCATCTTCAGAACATGAGCGCTAACAGATTCACCTTCAGACATCTTACAGTCAAAGAGTGCAACAGCGATGTCAAACCTATCCTGCCTAGCCTATTGTTGGAAAGCTTGTTTGAGATGCACACTCATCTCATAAGCTTCTAAGTGTTCCAGGTCTTTCAGAAGTCCTGGACACATAGTTGCCAACATTAGACATCCTATGTCATTGGAATCTTCAACATGCTTCTTATACTTGTTCTTAACAGCAACAGAAGCATCAGCAAGAGGGGGTTTAGGGACAGGGTCATTGAGCACGTAGGACTTCTTTTCTTGCTTGAGAACAATTCTCAAGTTTCGAAACCAGTCAACAAAATTAGTCCCACATTCTTTTAGTTTTTCCTTCTCAAGGATAGATCGCAACGATAAGGTGGAATTGTTATTAGCAGCCATTTATGATCTACAAAACATGCAAAGTAACACTTTATTAATAATGAGGTTAAAATTTATAAAACTCCCACTAAAACACAACCCTCAAAAGAAATATTTTAGTGAGCTAAGATCCATATTTGACTTAATTCTAAACTCAGCTTTGGCATGACGCTTAAAATTAAGTTATTTAGGTAGGTAACATCTTTACCAATTACATCTCATGTAACTCTTAGAATTTAAGGAATAATGACATCATATATCATTGTATGTTAGATTCCATCTAATGTCTTGGGCCCAAAACCGTTTTGATAGCCCAATTAAGTCTAACCAATTTTAAACATATGAGTAGCACTATTACTCATCCTACGTAGCTAGGAATGTTTAAAGCACATTGCTTTGGGGTTTTTGTACATATCATGCCATACGAAAAACAGTAAAAATATAATCACATAAGCATGATATAATCGATTTAAACGAAATCAACAAGTGGCTCTGATACCACTGTTAGGAAATCATACGAGATCACTGCAAAAACGCGTAGCGGAAAAACAAAACTTGATCTTTGATTTCCTACCAAGGATCCATGTTGTTCGTTTAATCGATGAAAAAAACTCAAAAATTACCTCCGAAGATTCGAAATCCGCAGATGGAAGAGGTGCGAAATCACGAACACCCTCTGTCGGTATCCACACGAACGCTTCCGCCCGGAGTGCTAGCTCTTCAAACGGCGCGACTGAAGAACTCGTTTTTCACTAAAAACGGCTCTAGGGTTTCTGTTGTTTTCGTGTGTATTTCGTATGTCTCTATGTACGAGATACATAGATATATATACACATATATGGATATTAAAACCGAGTCCTAATCGGTTTCGTTGATGCCAATCAAAATCCATATCAGATATGGATTCTGTCAGGATATTCAAAATCCATATCAGATATGGATTCTCTCATTATTATCCGACAGCATATATATATATATATACATATAACCACAAAAACAAAAATAATAATAATAATATTAATAATAATTAATATCCAATATTAATATTATTAATATTAAAACGATAATAATAATAATAATTAATATCCAATATTAATATTATTAATATTATTAATCTCAGCCTTACGCATTCTTGTGTGTGACCCGATAGGCCCATATTAATTGGCAGTTGATTAAATCTCTATTAAACCAATAAGTCGTAATTGGCCTCTAGCAAGGCATTACAACTACCCAATTAATACGAGTAAAGTCCAACTACCCTAATAATAGTATATGCATTAATCCCTTTGTCACACGATATCTAGTTTGAACATAAGTCATGGTCAGCGTCATACTTATATAGTTCAAACATATGATTACTCGATCTCTAAGTAGACTGATAAAACAAATGATATTGATCACACTATCAATTCATTTGAGCACGGCCATGCATTTCACAGTCTCACTAATCGAGGGGCCCAAAGATATCTCTTTCAAAAGAGAGGGACAAATTCTATCTTGATTGTTCAATATCCTCTACATAATTTCTATCACATTCAATCATGACCTTTATTATTATCCAGTTACGGATAACGTTTGATCATGTCAAAATATAATAGTCCTTATGTTGGAAATTATGACAATCTCAAGTCAAAGGATTAAAACATGACTATCATGAGATTTACTTATGACACTAATCCATGTAGCAATCTCATGATGGGTCTATCCAATACACTGTTCTCTAACAAGTATCTATGAGATTGATTCGTATCACCATACACATAATCATCTTATGATCATCAAATCAATACTCATACTGATTATAAATTACTTTATCTCCATAACAATAATGAATCAGGGACATATATCAAAATTGTGTAACATACTAACCAACAATAATGATAATAAAACCTCTTTTATTAATAATGAATGCATAACATAAATATCCAAATCATGGCCTAGGGCACACACACTAACAGATTTTACTCCCAACAAAACCCTAATCGATCAATTCCGTATAGTATATACGTGTAGAGGGTAAGTATCTTTTCTGTATTCATTATGATTTTGCGAATACTATATCTATATTTTCATATATACCCGAGGATCATGCATGCGTATCTGTGATTGTATAAATGAATGGATGTATATATGCATATGTTGGCGGGTGTATATAGATATTTGAAGATGTGAAATTTTGTATCCTATGTAATTAGGGCCATATATATATATATACATATATTGTGTGTGTGTATCATGTATGTACATATGTATATGGCAATACATATATTCGGCCAAACTGAATTTTGGTATAGATAATTGTATAACTTTTATATGTATATGATTTACAATATATAACATATTGTATGATTATATGTGTGATGAATTCGTAAATTGGTATAAACTTTGGATGAATTTGATGGTGGAGTAAATTGGAATTTTACATGATTGAAGGGTGGAATAAGGTTGAAAATGGTTTAAGATGAATTCTGGTAGAAGACAGTAGCACCTGACGAGCTGGCAAAGTGGCAACGCGTATGCGGGTACAGTATGTTAGGCGTGAATTGTACATGATGTGTATGATGTTTGATGTGTGAAAGTATGGGTGGTGTATGTTTTAGAGGGAGGACGAGGGGTAGAAAGTGAGGTGAGTGAAATTAGGGTTTTGGGTGAAGGGGAGGGAGTTGGGCCGAGGGAGTGGGGTAGAAGAACCAGTCTGGCAGGGGGCAGTGAGGGTTGGCCGAGGGTGTGGGAGCAGGGGCGGGGTAAGTTGGGTAGTACGTCAAGGAAAAAGTGGATTGAAGAAGAACGGCTGACGGCAGGACCGCATGCTAATGGAGGAGAAGAGAAGGAAAAATATGGAAAAGGAAATTTGAGCCGTAATCTTCGAGTTAAGTCACTATATGAATTTGTAGACTAAGAATTAGATTTGTAGACTAAGAAATGGATTTTTGAGATTGAAGAGATATATGTGTATGTATATACGTGTATATATGATTTCATCAAAAGTCGAGAAACATAAGCAAAAGTAAAAAATTATGATCCTGATCACTCAACATAAAAGTTCTGTAAATTTGTTTAAAATTTTATGGGTACATAATTAGAGACCGAATAATAAACGAATATAAGACTTTTTCCACAACCTACATCAGAACGGATGTCTCTATACAGTATGTTATTTTTAAAAAAAATATTCTAACAGAATTATTTATTCGAAAAAGCATGTAAAGAATAGTCGTGCTGCAGCGCACTGCACCCGGACCTCGTCCGAATACGGTGTACCCGCCGTACTTCACTACGGAGAGTACAAAGCGTCATGCATAACATGCGAGAATCCATAACTTATGTCATGGACTCACATGTTAACATTTAACATGGTATTAAAATTTAGGCAGAATTAAAACTTTAAAATAAACATGCAATCCAAAAATATTAAATCCCCAAAACAGTAGTCCAACAAAATAAGATAAACCGAAATCCCAAAGGTTCCAACATAGTTCATAGTACAAACATCATATCAGCACAAAAGTCCTTAAGCATGGTCTCCTCCTGACTCCTTGACTACAGGTACGGCACTCTCGGCTCATCCTCGATCCACTCAACCTTAGCATTCTCTGGCTCTGGGGAAAAATAAAGGTATGAGTGATAAAAATCACCCAGCAAGCATACAATAAACTACCATGAAATAAATAAAGAATCATAACTTGAATGGAAAAACCCCAAAACCTCAAATGTTAATTCATACGTGACCTTTAATCCTTGATCTGCTTGAAGATATAGCCTAATCATAATTTAAGTAATACCATACTGACAATATCATATTCCCTCCTAACTTAACCGTTCTAATATGCAAAGTGCACATGAAATATGCAAGATGCAATGCATGATGTCATGCCGTGTCAAAATCATCATTTGGTCCCATAAAGCAACGTATCAGAAAACAGAGTGTCAGATCAATTAACCCCGGATCTGAACGGGTCCAGAACATGTCATCAGACCAATAAACCCCAGGTCTGGGACGGGTCCAGATAATATCATCAGGCCGATTAACCCCAGGCCTGGATCGGGTCCAGAACATATCATCGGACCAGTTAACCCTGGGTCTGGAACGGGTCCAGAACTTATCATGTCATCAGACCTATTAACCCCGGGTCTGGAATCGGGTTATGAGCATGCTTAGCCGGCAAGCAAATCATAAAGCATTTCTTTGAAAATTGTGGGACCATAAATAACTTATGTGCATAACGAAAACTTGCTTGCTTGAAAAGAGCTTACTTGCATATAGAAAAACTTAGAAAATCAGATTCATGATGCACATGATCATGCATGATACATGGGATGAGATGCAATGCAAGTCATGGCATAAATCATCTTAAAATTACTTAGAACATGACATGGACATAATTCCCATGAAACATAAAATTTTCCAGAATTTACGTTCTATTCATGAGGCTTCCAATATAACATATTAGGCCTATTTTCATAATCTCTTGCCTTACACATTCATACATGTCCAAATTCTCAATACTAAGGCCTCCTAACTTATTCTATAATTCTGCCCTGTTTTCCAATTTGGTAGCGCCAACTTTAATTCAGTAATTACCCATCAAAACAATAATTCCAAGTTGATTAATTTACATGCACATGCTCATCTATGTCCTAAGTAATTACCATAAAAATTCCAGAGCAGTCCAATAACTTTAAAGGGGTCATTTAATTATTTTCCCAAAATTGGTCACGTGCTGATTCTGGAGTGACCAATTTTACTAAAAGTCTTATTGTGGCAAAACTATAAGTCCTTTTACCGAAATTCGAACTCACAGACTTAATAAACATACAAGGCTAGCATCCTACCAAAAATCAGCTCATTTTCACGTTCCTAAGGTCCGTTTTTAGGTCACACAACACGCCACAATAAACTGTCCTGCTCCAGTGGTTTTGTCCTTTGTCACTTTTTCATGTAAAGTGTTTAACAACTAACCTTATTCTTATAAAATAACTTATTAGCCACTAAATACACCCCTTTTACATGAATATTCCAGATTTCATAACTTTTGTTGAGTCACATTTGAGTCACCCCAAAACAATTTTCAACTTGCACATAGCACTCATCACTTTGGCTCATTTTGCACTTTATAGAGTCCACCCTTAGTACAACTAATTCATGCATCACCTATCTTCCTTAAACAGCCCATTTTCTTGTGCCAAAAAAGACTCATGTCACATTTCAATTTAGTACAAATATAATCATGTAACAAATCATTCAAGCATGCCAAAACAACTTTGTAAAATTACATATACATGCACGCCATCCTCATACCTCTCAAGCTTCACACAAAATCTATTCTTGCCAAGAATCAACTTGCTAGTCCATCCACCATCCTAAAACAGCCCTCATATCTTTTGCATGTAAGCAAAGAACTCATCTTTAGAAGTATTATTCACATGCAAGCCATTTTCCTTAAGGAACCACTAAGATCTCTTGCTTAACACTTAGTATCTTCAACTAAAATTCATATCTTAAAAATAACTAGTCATTCAAGTCATTAATTCCTTAAATAAATCATGAGAGTCTAGAGTATACTTGCTTCTTCAAGCTAGAACCTTCTTTTAGCTTGGATCTTGGATGAAATGGGTTGAAGTTTCCTCCACTACTCCCATGAAACATACCGTTTTGAGGGAGGAAAAAGGGAAAATGTTAGCTACCATTTTTAATGAAAAATAGAGTTAACTTGATGCTAGATTTACTTACCAAGATGAGGCTTTGAATGGAGTTTGAAAGGAATTCAAACTATCAAGAGTCTTGTACCACTTAGAAGCTTGAAAATCTTGTACCTAGTGACCAAGGAGGTTACGGGTTTAGGTAGGAAAAAGGAACCCATGTGAGCTTCATTCTTTGAAATAAAGAAATTCACTTAAGATCTTGGAATGTGACTTACCTAGATGCTTCTTTGAGCTTGAAAACGGAAGTAGTCTTGAATCTCCTAGTCTTCAAGAGGGGGGGGGGGGGCGTATAGTAGAAGAAGGATGGTGATGAAAATAGCCTAAGTGTTCTTGCTTGTGATCTTCTTGAGAGTGTACAAGGTGGAGATGCATGTGAAGCTTCTAGGTAGTTTTAAAGAAGGCTTAATGGTGGAAGGGAGAGAGGGGAAGCCGGCGCATAAGGGGGAAAGGTGACAAGGCTTTTCATGAAAAGTAAGAAAAGCAAGCCTTGGTCTTGTGAATTGTAAGCTTTTTGCCTCCCATGCTTGAATTTTATTTTATTATTGTTTGTAATATAATTTTTAAATAATGGAAAACTAGAAAGGTTGAGAGGGTTCTAGAAATCCCTTGGGTTTGGCCGAAATCTTGGAGCCTTGAGGAGGGTATTTTTGTCTTTTCACATTTTTCATAACTCATACTTATATAATTATACTATTATTTATATTATCTAATTTCTTGTATATGATTTTAGGTTTGCTTTTGTGAAGACCATTTAGGTTAGTCTTCTTATAAAAAGGAAAATATTCTAAGGTCCCTTAATGTCTTGTGGCCGAAATCCCCTAAGTTGTGGAGGGGCAAAATGGTCATTTCACATACTTCATGACATCCACTTGTATAATTATATAGTATCTATCTTAAATGAATTTAAGTAAAGAAGCACTAATATAACTTAATAAAATGCACTTGGAAAAATTAATATTTCATTACGCCACTTCATCATAGTTTCAAGTACATTACAGTTGGGGTACAACATCCTCCCCCGCTTATCATAAGTTTCGTCCTTGAAACTTAAGAGAACTAGCCAAAAAGGTGTGGGCATCGATTCTTCATATCTTCCTCAGTTTCCCAAGTGGCTTCTTCTCCAGTATGGTGTTGCCACTGAACTTTCACCATCGGTATAGATCGCTTCCTCAACTTCTTATCTTTCCAATCAATGATCCTTAGGGGTTCCTCTATATAGGACGCATCTTATTCAATCTTTAGCTGCTGATCCTCAAGGATGTGACTTGGATCATAAACATACCGGCGAAGTTGGGAGACATGGAACACATCATGTAACTAGGACAGTGATGGGGGCAACGCCTAGCGATATGCAACTTCACCAACTCTTTCTAGAACTTCATACGGTCCAATGAATCTTGGGCTCAACTTCACTTTTATGCCAAATTTCTTGATCCTTTTAGATGGAGAGACCTTTAAGAAAACTTTTTCCCCTTCTTGAAACTCCAAGGGTCTCCGTCTTTCATCAGCCCATATCTTACTTCTATCTTGTGCCGCTTTCAATCTTTGCCGAACAATCTCTACTTTTTCTCGTCTTTGATCTACAAGGTCGAGTCCCATATATATCTTATATCCAATTTTGTCCCAATAGAGTGGGGACCGAAATTTTTGCCCATACAACGCTTCATAGGGTGCCATCCCGATCGATCTATGGAAGCTGTTATTGTAAGAAAACTCAAACAGCTTAAGACTCTTATCCCAGCTTCCTCCAAAGTCAAGAATCCAAGCACGAAGCATGTCTTCAAGGGTTTGAATTGTCTTTTCTGATTGGCCATCAGTCTGAGAATGAAAAGCGGAACTCATCCTGATCTCAGTGCCCATTGCCTTTTGAAAGGCTGTCCAAAATCTAGAGGTAAAAGGGGGATCACGATCACAAACGATGCTTATAGGCACACCATGTAAGCAGACAATTTGGTCGATATACATAGAAGCTAACTTCTCCATAGATGCCTTAATCGACATGGCCATAAAGTGAGCAGACTTGGTCAGACGGTCCACGACGACCCATATAGCATCATTTCCATACTTAGTCCTGGGAAGATCGGTCACGAAATCCATGGTGACGTGGTCCCACTTCCATTCAGGAACTTCTAAAGGTTGTAGTAACCCGGCGGGTCTTTGGTGCTCATCTTTTACTCTTTGACACACAAGGCATCGCTCAACGAATTCAGCTATTTGGTTCTTCATGCCGTGCCACCAAAACCTTTGCTTGAGGTCCTGATACATCTTGTTAGCTCTAGGGTGTATAAATAAGCGCAAGTTGTGGGCTTCCATCAAGACTTCATCTTTAATTTTCTAGTTCTCAGGTACACATAACCGTCCTCTGTACCATAAACTGCCATCGCTATAAGCTTCAAAATCCTTCAGTGGCTTATCTTTTATCCTCTCCTTGATCTTCCTCAAGGCTTCATCATCTCCTTGAGCCACTTTGATCTTATCAATCAGTGAAGGAATAAGAACTAATTTGGTGAGCACTTCGTACACGGAGTCAACTTCTTCAAGGCCAAATTCTTCCATGTCTCGCTGAAGAGGTGGTTGATGTGGGTGACTTGTCTTTCGACTTAACGCATCAGCAACTTTATTGGCTTTCCCAGGGTGGTACTGAATTGAGAGATCATAATCTTTAATCAACTCCAACCATCTGCGCTGCCGCATGTTCAGTTCTTTCTGGGTAAAGAGATACTTTAGGCTTTTATGATCTGTATCGATCTCACATTTCTCATCATACAAGTAATGTCTTCATATCTTCAAAGCAAATACTACTGCGACAAGCTCAAGATCATGTATGGGGTAGTTTTGCTCGAATGGCTTTAACTGTCGGGATGCATAAGCTATCACTCTATCCTTCTGCATAAGGACACATCCGAGACCGTTCTTTGAAGCATCACTGTACACAACATATTTCTCGCCAGGAGTGGGCTGAGCCAAGATAGGGGCGGTTGTCAACTTTGCTTTTAACTCCGAGAAGCTCCTTTCACAATTGGCATTCCACTCGAACTTGGTTTTCTTTTGTGTGGTGAGGGGAACAGCTATTCTCGAGAATCCTTCAACAAACTTCCGATAATATCTTGCCAATCCAAGGAAGCGTCTTACCTCTGTAACATTAGTTGGCCTGGGCCATTCTGTAATGGCCTCGATTTTCTTAGGCTCTACTGAAATCCCATCTTCTGATATGACATGGCCGAGGAAGGATACACTATGCAGCCAGAACTCGCATTTGCTAAATTTCACGTACAAACGTCTTTCTCTTAAGATATTCAGAACCGTCCTCAAATGGGCTACATTAGTTTCCTCATCTATTGAATAGATCAAGATATCGTCTATGAAGACCACTATGAACTTGTCCAACTGATCCTGAAAGACTCGATTCATGAGATCCATAAAGGCGGCAGGAGCGTTGGTTAAACCAAAAGGCATGACCAAAAATTCGTAGTGTCCATAGCGTGTTCTGAAAGCAGTCTTAGGAACGTCTTCAGCCTTAATCTTCAATTGGAAATATCCAGATCGCAGGTCTATCTTACTGAAAACTCGAGATCCTTGCATTAAGATTCTTTAGATAGGTTTTGGAAAATTTAAACCTTAATTGAACTAAAACTTGTTGGTTACGTACCATGAGTTGATCAAATAAATCGTCGATCCGGGGCAATGGGTACTTATTCTTTATGGTGATTTTGTTAAGTTCCCGGTAATCGATGCATAAACGCATACTTCCATCTTTCTTCTTCACGAATAACACAGGAGCACCCCAAGGTGAAACGCTGGGACGGATGAGCTTCTTCTCTAACAGCTCATGTAACTGCTCCTTTAGTTCTTTCAGTTCTGCAGGTGCCATCCGATATGGGGCTTTTGATATGGGTTCAGCTCCTGAAACAAGGTTTATTTCGAAGGCAATTTCGCGGTCGGGATGTAACCCGGGTAATTCATCTGGAAAAACATCGGGGTATTCATTAACAACTGGAACTTGAGCAAGGGTGGGACTCACTTGCTCAGCACTTAGGATATAAACAAAGAATCCTTCATGGCATTTCTTCAATGCTCGGCTGGCACGAGCCGCATTAACATCGACCTTCTTGGATGGTTTCTTTAACTTGGATCCTCCTTGGAATGATACTTCATCTCGAGTGGGATCCTTGATTATAAATTGCCTACTCCGGCAATCAATCTGAGCATGGTTCTTCGAGAGCCAATCCATTCCAAGAATCACATCAAAATCACTCATGGATATAGGGATGAAATCGGCTTCAAACCGCTGATCATCGAACTCGAGTGCGCAATTTCTGAAGATATGATGAGAGACAAGCACCTGATCGCCGGCTACTTATACTCTATAGGGTGATTCTAATCGGATTGAGTTATGATCGATATTCTTAGCAAACTTTCTGGAGATAAATGAGTGGCTGGTGCCACTGTCGAACAATACATTCGCAGGTATGCTACATACTAAGATAGTTCCTGAATCATGTATGTTTAACTAAGCAACAATATAAGCATGCATAGGCAAAACATATTTAAGGCATAAAACTTTAAGTCTTACCAGTCACTACGTCTGCCGTCTCCTCAACATCTGCATCTGTCATGACGTGCACCCTTGCATTTGCACGTGGCCATTGGTTCTTTGGTTGTTGCTGCTGTTGCTGCGCTCCTCTGTCTGGGCAATCCCTAATCAGATGATCATCCTTGCCGCATCCAAAGCATTGTCCAGTCTTCCATCAACACTCACCCATGTGTCTCTTCTGGCACTGAGGGCACACTAGTATAGCTGGCTGCTGGGGTGGAGCTTGATTCTTTTGCTGATTATTTTGATGCTGCTGGCGGCGCTGATTCTGACCCTGTGATCTCCCTTGACGAACAGATCCTCTGTAATTCTTCTTGGCTACCTTTCTGAATTTCTTATTTCCAGTCACTTGTCTTTCTCTTTTCTGTCCCACATCGTCTCGGCAGATAATGTCTCTCTCAATCCTATAACAGGCGTCCAGAAGGGCTCCAAAATTCGCAAGGTTTGCATTCACCAACCATGTTCTGATTCTCGGATTTAGCCCTCTTTCAAATTTCAGCATTTTCGTCTCTTCATCATTCATAGTGGTAGGCTGAAATCTCCCCAATGCAATGAACTTATTAGCATACTCTGCTACCGTCATACTGGGCTCTTGCTTCAGTGATTCAAATTCATGCCTCTTTTGCAACTTCACTGACGGAGGAATGTAGAATTTATGGAACTCCTGCAGAAATCTTTCCCAAGCAATTGGTCTTGACAAGGGGCGTAAGTTGGTCTTCCACCATTGATTGGCCTCACTTAACAAAAAGGGCCTTATGGCTTGAGCTTTCATCTCGTCAGGGGCTTGAATTAGCTCGAAACAATTCTCGACTTTATCCAACCACTTCTCCGCTATGTCCGGATCTGGCTTTCCTTCAAACGGTGGTACATTAGCCCTCTTCAATTTCTTGAAATAATATTGTGCATCTCTCACAGGTTCATGTGGGTGGGGTGGAGCATTCTGATGGATTAGGTCTTGACCTATCTGTGTGACCACCTGGCAAAAGGCCTGAAAGGCATTAACGTCAGGAATAACTGAAGGAATAGGTGCCTGCGGTGGTGGAGGGGGATTATTCTGAACAGGAGGATTCAGGTTCTACGGTTGTGGCGGCGGGACATGAACCGATGGAGGAGGAATATGGCCTTGTGGCTGAAGAGGAACGAGCTCCTGAACAGGTGGTCGAGCCCTAGGAGGTCTGCCACGAGGTTGCACCATCTGCACTACGGAGTGTTAAAATTTATACAAATGTTGAGATAAAACCAAATTATTTTGGCTAAAGGTCATAATTCTCAAAAATTTTAACTGAGGGAGAGGAAAGACACATCTTACGTTAGAGATCCGGATTCTATGAGTCAGGATTAACTATTAAATTACATCCTAAACCCGGTCTAAGTTGTCCTAGTCTAAGGTCATCACTCATCTAAGATCATGACTTAGGTCTAAGATCAAACTTAGATTTCTAAGATCATAACTTAGTTCTACGTTCTACCCGAAATCTAGAGCCTGAGCTCTGATACCACCTGTAGCGCCCCGCACCCAGACCTCGTCCGAATACGGTGCACCCGCCATACTTCACTACGGAGAGTACAAAGCATCATGTATAATATGCGATAATCCATAACTTATGTCATGGACTCACATGTTAACATTTAACATGGTAGTAAAATTTACGCAGAATTAAAACTTTAAAATAAACATGCAATCCGAAAATTTTAAATCCCCAAAACAGTAGTCCAACAAAACAAGATAAACCGAAATCCCAAAGGTTCCAACATAGTTCATAGTATAAACATCATATCAGTACAAAAGTCCTTTAAGCATGGTCTCCTCCTGACTCCTTGACTACGGGTACGGCACTCTCGGCTCATCCTCGATCCACTCAACCTAATCATTCTCTGGCTCTGGGGAAAAATAAAGGTATGAGTGATAAAAATCACCCAGCAAGCATACAATAAACTACCATGAAATAAATAAAGAATCATAACATGAATGGAAAAACCCCAAAAGCTCAAATGTTAATTCATACGTGACCTTTAATCCTTGATCTGCTTGAAGATATAGCCTAATCATAATTTAAGTAATACCATACTGACAATATCATATTCCCTCCTAACTTAACCGTTCTAATACACAAAGTGCACATGAAATATGCAAGATGCAATGCATGATGTCATGTCGTGTCAAAATCATCATTTGATCCCATAAAGCAA
>AP025053.1:21778621-22033090 GCA_036186865.1 Eustoma russellianum
GTACAAAGCATCATGTATAATATGCGATAATCCATAACTTATGTCATGGACTCACATGTTAACATTTAACATGGTAGTAAAATTTACGCAGAATTAAAACTTTAAAATAAACATGCAATCCGAAAATTTTAAATCCCCAAAACAGTAGTCCAACAAAACAAGATAAACCGAAATCCCAAAGGTTCCAACATAGTTCATAGTATAAACATCATATCAGTACAAAAGTCCTTAAGCATGGTCTCCTCCTGACTCCTTGACTACGGGTACGGCACTCTCGGCTCATCCTCGATCCACTCAACCTAATCATTCTCTGGCTCTGGGGAAAAATAAAGGTATGAGTGATAAAAATCACCCAGCAAGCATACAATAAACTACCATGAAATAAATAAAGAATCATAACATGAATGGAAAAACCCCAAAAGCTCAAATGTTAATTCATACGTGACCTTTAATCCTTGATCTGCTTGAAGATATAGCCTAATCATAATTTAAGTAATACCATACTGACAATATCATATTCCCTCCTAACTTAACCGTTCTAATACACAAAGTGCACATGAAATATGCAAGATGCAATGCATGATGTCATGTCGTGTCAAAATCATCATTTGATCCCATAAAGCAACGTATCAGAAAACAGAGTGTTAGATCAATTAACCCCATATCTGAACGGGTCCAGAACATTTCATCAGACCAATAAACCCTGGGTCTGGGACAGGTCCAGAACATATCATCAGGCCGATTAACCCCGGGCCTGGATCGGGTCCAGAACATATCATTGGACCAGTTAACCCTGGGTCCGGAACGGGTTCAAAACTTATCATGTCATCAGACCTATTAACCCCGGGTCTGGAATCGGGTTATGAACATGCTTAGCCGGCAAGAAAATCATAAAGCATTTCTTTGAAAATCGTGGGACCATAAATAACTTACGTGCATAACGAAAACTTGCTTGCTTGAAAAGAGCTTACTTGCATACAGAAAAACTTAGAAAATCAGATTCATGATGCACATGATCATGCATGATACATGGGATGAGATGCAATGCAAGTCATGGCATAAATCATCTTAAAATTACTTAGAACATGACATGGACATAATTCCCATGAAACATAAAATTTTCCAGAATTTACGTTCTGTTCATGAGGCCTCCAATATAACATATTAGGCCTATTTTCATAATCTCTTGCCTTACACATTCATAATGGGGTTCTATCTTCATGCCATAAATTTTTCGTAACGTTTCAAGATGAGTAAAACCATTAAATCCTTAAGTTACTAAAAAGTGTGCTGCTGAATCCAGCAGTACAATACCCATCTTTTCCTTAATTTCGAAGACCATAAAATCTTAATTAATTTGTGCCAACACCTGAAAAGCACATTAAACACATCAAGGAGTAATATACATGGGCCCAACAGTTCATACATGTCCAAATTCTCAATACTAAGGCCTCCTAACTTATTCCATAATTCTGCCCTGTTTTCCATTTTCGTAGCGCCAACTTTAATTCAGTAATTACCCATCAAAACAATAATTCCAAGTTGATTAATTTACATGAACATGCTCATCTATGTCCTAAGTAATTATCATAAAAATTCTAGAACAGTCCAATAACTTTAAAGGGGGTCATTTAATTATTTCTCCAAAATTGGTCACGTGCTGATTCTGGAGTGACCAGTTTTACTAAAAGTCCTATGTGGCAAAACCATAAGTCCTTTTACCGAAATTCGAACTCACAGACTTAATAAACATACAAGGCTATCATCCTACCAAAACTCAGCTCATTTTCACGTTCCTAAGGTCCGTTTTCAGGTCACACAACACGCCACAATAAACTGTCCTGCTCCAGTGGTTTTGTCTTTTGTCACTTTTTCATGTAAAGTGTTTACCAACTAACCTTATTCTTATAAAATAACTTATTAGCCACTAAATACACCCCTTTTACATGAATATTCCAGATTTCATAACTTTTGTTAAGTCACATTTGAGTCACCCCAAAACAATTTGCAACTTGCACATATCACTCATCACTTTGGCTCATTTTGCACTTATAGAGTCCACCCTTAGTACAACTAATTCATGCATCAACCTATCTTCCTTAAACAGCCCATTTTCTTGTGCCAAAAAGGACTCATGTCACATTTCAATTTAGTACAAATATAATCATGTAACAAATCATTCAAGCATGCCAAAACAACTTTGTAAAATTACATATAGTACGCACGCCAATCCTCATACCTCTCAAGCGTCACACAAAATCTATTCTTGCCAAGAATCAACTTGCTAGTCCATGAACCATCCTAAAACAGCCCTCATATCTATTGCATGTAAGCAAAGAACTCATCTTTAGAAGTATTATTTCACATGCAAGCCATTTTCCTTAAGGAACCACTAAGATCTCTTGCTTAACACTTAGTATCTTTAATTAAAATTCATATCTTAAAAATAACTAGTCATTCAAGTCATTAATTCCTTAAATAAATCATGAGAGTCTAGAGTATACTTGCTTCTTCAAGCTAGAACCTTCTTTATCTTGGATCTTGGATGAAATGGGTTGAAGTTTCTTCCACTACTCCCATGAAACATACGGTTTTGAGGGAGGAAAAAGGGAAAATGTTAGCCACCATTTTTAATGAAAAATAGAGTTAACTTGATGCTAGATTTACTTACCAAGATGAGGCTTTGAATGGAGTTTGAAAAGAATTCAACTATCAAGAGGCTTGCACCACTTAGAAGCTTGAAAATCTTGTACCTAGTGACCAAGGAGGTCACGGGTTTGGGTAGGAAAAAGGAACCCATGTGA
Source organism: Eustoma russellianum (assembly GCA_036186865.1). Lineage (NCBI taxonomy): Eukaryota > Viridiplantae > Streptophyta > Magnoliopsida > Gentianales > Gentianaceae > Eustoma > Eustoma russellianum. Next base: position 21,781,426 of record AP025053.1, read on the forward strand.
GCTTCATTCTTTGAAATAGAGAAATTCACTTAAGAGCTTGGAATGTGACTTACCTAGATGCTTCTTTGAGCTTGAAAATGGAAGTAGTCTTGAATCTCCTAGTCTTCAGGGGGGTATAGTAGAAGAAGGATGGTGATGAAAATAGCCTAAGTGTTCTTGCTTGTGATCTTCTTGAGAGTGTACAAGGTGGAGATGGATGTGAAGCTTCTAGGTAGTTTTAAAGAAGGCTTAAAGGTGGAAGGGAGAGAGGGGAGGCCGGCACATGAGGGGGAAAGGAGACAAGGCTTTTCATGAAAAGTAAGAAAAGCAAGCCTTGGTCGTGTGAATTGTAAGCTGTTTGCTTCCCATGCTTGAATTTTATTTTATTATTATTTGTAATATAATTTTTAAATAATGAAAAACTAGAAAGGTTGAGAGGGTTCTAGAAATCCCTTGGGTTTGGCCGAAATCTTGGAGCCTTGGAGAGGGTATTTTTGTCTTTCACATTTTCATAACTCATACTTATATAATTATACTATTATTTATATTATCTAATTTCTTGTATATGATTTTAGGTTGCTTTTGTGAAGACCATTTAGGTTAGTCTTCTTATAAAAAGGAAATATTCTAAGGTCCCTCAATGTCTTGTGGCCGAAATCCCCTAAGTTGTGGAGGGGCAAAATGGTCATTTCACATACTTCATGACATCCACTTGTATAATTATATAAGTATCTATCATAAATGAATTTAAGTAAAGAAGCACTAATATAACTTAATAAAATGCACTTGGAAAAATTAATATTTCATTACGCACTTCATCATAGTTTCAAGTACATTACAGTTGGGGTACAATACGTGGCATCTTCGTCATGCAATTCATAAGAGGAATAACAAAGAGCGGGCAATCAGTTATAGATTAAAGGAAAGTTTATAACCCGATGGGGTTGCTCGGGCGGCTCTCAGAGCTATTGTTAAAATCCGCCCGGTCCAGCCGGTCGATCTGTGACCTCCGAATTGCATCTAAGAGCCGGTTTGATTAGCACTCCGGCCAACAACTACGGTGAAAATGGGTTTGGACCACATTTCTAACGAACAGAATAGGACAGAACAGTTTTAAATTTTAATTAAATATTGCAAAAATGTCCAAGCCCGATTTCGTTCCAGGATTCTCACTGTCAAGATTGGACACGATGTCCACTTTGCTAGAGCACTACTCGTGAATATACTTTTTCGGCTTACAATTTATAAGAACTCGGTTTCTCTTTGATGGTTGCATTTAGTGTTTCTTTTGGAGAAGCAATTATAATGAATTATGAGCATTAAAAATATCAATAAGACATCGGAATATCCCTTTTTTCATTCATAAAAAAAATACTCATGATCCATTTACATTATTATATATAGTATTTATATATATATGTATATATATATGTATGTATATATATATATATATGTGTGTGTCTATATCTGTCATATCTATTATCTTTCTCTATTTCTGTATCTCTGTATCTATCTTATCTCTATATCTCTCTCTCTCTGTCTCTATATCTCTGTCTATAATCTCTCTCTGTTATCTCTCTGTCTCTCTCTCTCTATATCTATTGTCTATGTTTGTATGTATACATACACATGTATGTTTAGTTATTTATTTTGTGTATATCTATCGTGACCCGGTTTGGTTCCTGTCAAACCCGGTCAAACTTATTGACCTCGCGACTCCCTGACCTGATCGAGTCGATGTCTATCAAGTCAAAAACATAGACCCATAGTAATTTAGATTCTCGAATTCGAGTTCCTTAAAATGACCTTTGGAAGTTTTGACACTGCCTTATAGCTTTAGGACTCGTGAGATTAGTAATGGATACGTGTGTGTGTGTATATATTGCGGAAATATTAGATTTTTATTAAACATCCTCACTATGGCGGAGGAAACCCGTAGTACAAATATGATGAATGAGCAGAGATGTATCAGATTTCAACGCTACATGAATTGCCGTATTAAAACCTTACTAAGTAAAACCATCCTTGTGGAAAAATCTTGGACGAATGAAAAAGCGTATATATATTGTAACGTTGAAACACGGTCGTACAATACATGTAACAAGTAAATGGAAAATGCCTAAACGGACAAAACCACACTGAGAGAGACAGCAATCGGAGGACAAAGATGAGTAATCTATGACTATGGATTCCATGAGATGGAGCTTCTGCAGCAAACGAAACGAAGGCAGTGTAGTGTCTGTAAGAACAATGCCGCGATGTGTGAAGGAAGGGGAAGATAGTGTGGCGTAATACGCAACTATAGATTGCAACATAGCTGTTTGGGGCCAGAAGTATGCTACCTGATTGATCTCCCGAGGGGCAATGTCATAACTGTATGAAGAGGCCCGAAGTCGTTGCAAATCAGGGGCAGGGACACAACCGAAGATTCTGTTGGAGACAATCAATCCTGTACCAAGACGCAGTCGTATAATGTGTGCATATGAAACAGCAAAATAAATAATCAAACCCGGGGCGAGTCGAAGGACTCTGTCCTTAAGACGTATTGCTCCGGTATACTGTGTCCAACCGGTGTGAGCAATCGTCTCCCAGGATACAACGGGTACCTGTTCAATTGAGCGGCACTGCTGAACTTGAACTACTTCGAACCTTCGAATGTCCTGACTTTCTCCCGGACGGTATGCAAGACTCGGATGCTACGAACTTAGTATGCTATGAAAGCTTAGAAAATGTTATGAATGAATGCATCCCTTTGCCCTCTTTATATAGGGGAGTCGGTTTGGAGAAACAAGGTACCCGTGGACCGTTGGATCAAAACGCAGTTTGATTAGGGCCGTTAGATTCAACCTCCTATCTCGATTAGGAAGTTTAATCTCAGCCTTTAGATTAAAGATTGATTTGCAGGTTTTAAACCTGGACCGTTAGATGGAAACCACAATCGGTTAAGCGGTTAAGACAGTTTAAATCTCGGCCGTTAGATCAAAGCTGCCTTCCCTTGCCACCGTTAGATCACAACAGATTGATCTTATTTTAAACTGAGGATAGTGTTTGTTTCAAGTTTGAAACAAAACTGCATAACCGAAGAGATTCTGCACGCTGTCCGACATCGATCGATGTAACATCGATCGATCGATGTACGCAGAATCACTTCGAACCTTCTGTCCTACTTCGATCGATACATCGATCGATCGAAGTGACATCGATCGATCGAAGTGATCGTTCGATGTAGACAGAATGACTGAAGCTCTCTGTCCGACTTCGATCGATGACATCGATCGATCGAAGTGACATCGATCGATCGAAGTCATCGATCGATGTCCGTCAGAAGCTTTTCTGCCACATGGACACATCCAATGTGGTATTCCTCCATAAGGATGACACGTACCATCCCAACATTTTCCATCTACTTTGAGCATTAATTTCACATTCACCCAATACCATAATTGAGTGATTCCACATCCTAACATTAACTACTCGTTACGTAGATAATTAAGGATTCATTAGTTTTCGATTTCATTATCGGAAACTCATTAAGCTCAAAGTACGTTGCTCAACCAAGTTTGCAACATCATTAATGGGCCAAAGCCCAATCTTCAATCTCCAACGATGGGCCAAAGCCCAAACCTTAATTCTCCAAATCCAACAATCCCCCACATGAATGGAAATTAATGCAAATGCATATGCAGACTCTGAGGAGAAGTCAGACAAGTATATATTGCATCAGAAGAGGTAGCTTCTGGCTTTGAACCTTCATAGTGACGTACCATCAGATTCACTCGGCTAAATAGTGACTTGATGTCTTGAACTAGTCAGCCTTTGTTGTGAACCAAGACAACGATACTCACACAATATTTCCTTTAACACCCTTTTGGTTCTCATGGTTGTGTTCGTTTTGGCCATGAACAACCTGGTTTCAGAAAGTGTTTTAGAGAAATCTTGCCTCCTAGACTTTCTCATAGAAGCGGCCCCACTTCACACTTACATAGGTGATTCCTATCAAGAGTATTCTGCCATACTCCACTTGACGCTATCAAGATATAGGACATCATTAAAAGCCTTAGCTTACCCTACAATTCTCTGCAGACAGCACTTTTATCAGACGGAATGAGTAAGTGCTAACTGAATCTTCATAACTTAGTTGTCCCATTGAACCAAGATTCTGGGATCTCCAGTCAACAAGGTTGGGTTACCATTACAAAGATTCATGCATTATGGGCTTCAGTCCCATTCCGTTTGTCAATCTTGACATCTGATCTCTAGGCAAACCTTTTGTAAGCGGATCCGCAAGATTCTCCATTGATTTACATAATCAATGGAAATCACGCCATTAGAGATCAACTGTTTAATGGTGTTATGTCTTCGACGTATGTGTCGTGACTTACCATTATAGATGCTGCTTTGAGCACGTCCTATAGCTGACTGACTATCACAGTGTATGCTAATAGGAGCGATCGGCTTAGGCCAGCACGGAATATCTTCCAGAAATTCCGAAGCCACTCAGCCTCTTCCCCAGCTTTGTCCAACGCTATGAACTCAGCTTCCATAGTGGACCGAGCTATACAGGTTTGTTTCGTGGATTTCCACGACACAGCAGCACCACCAACCGTGAACAAGTATCCACTGGTGGACTTCGAGTCCTTACTATCTGATATCCAATTTGCATCGCAGTATCCTTCTAATACTGCTGGATATCTCGTGTAATGTAATCCAAGATTACATTGTGTATTTCAGATACCTCATCACTCTGTTAAGAGCTTTCCAATGATCATCACTTGGATTACTGGTAAACCTGCTCAACTTGTTTACCGAACAAGCTAAGTCTGGTCTTGTACAATTCGTTATGTACATCAGACTCCCGATCACCTGAGAGTATTTCAACTGAGCTACAGGTTCGCCTCGATTCTTCCTTAAGTGCACACTTAAGTCGAGCGGGGGTCTTTACCGGTTTCACATCATCCATATTGAACCGTTTCAGGACTGATTCAATATAGTGAGTTTGTGACAGTACTGAGTCCCTCAGTCATCCTAGAAATCTTAATTCCTAGAATAACATTGGCAACTCCCATGTCCTTCATATCGAAGTTCCTCGTCAACATCTTCTTTGTGTTTAAGATTATGTCCCGAGTACTTCCCATGATTAGCATGTCATCTACATAGAGACACACTATCACATAAGCATTCTGTGTGCTCTTAATATAGACACACTTGTCACACTCATTGATCTTGAAACCGTTAGCTAACATAGCTTGATCAAACTTCAAGTGCCACTGTTTAGGGCGCTTGCTTAAGTCCATACAAGGATTTAACGAGTCTACAAACTTTAGACTCTTGTCCTGGAACCACAAACCCTTCGGGTTGTTCCATATAGATTTCTTCATCCAACTCACCATTCAGAAACGCAGTCTTTACATCCATCTGATGGATTTCCAAGTTATAGACTGCAGCAATTGCAACTAGCACCCTTATAGAAGTGATCCTAGTCACTGGTGAGTAGGTGTCAAAAAAGTCAAAGCCTTCCTTTTGTCGATAACCTTTAGCTACCAACCTGGCTTTATACTTTCAATAGACCCATCCTCTTTCAGTTTCTTCTTGAAAACCCACTTACAACCAAGTGGTTTACTTCCAGGTGGAAGATCAACCAACTCCCAAGTGTGATTTTGAAGAATTGAGTCTATCTCACTGTCAACTGCTTCTTTCCAGAATGGAGCTTCTGGAGTTGACATAGCCTCGGAAAAGTTCCTCGGCTCATTTTCTACCATATAGGTTAGAAAATCCGGTCCAAACGAAGTTGGCATTCTGGCACGCTTGCTTTGACGAAGCTCCTCATCTCCTTGAGGAGTCGCCTCACGCAATCGCTTACCACATCTTGTTTCTTCTTGAATTTTGTCTTTCCTTCGGAAAGACATCTTCAAAGAACACTGCATTCCTTGACTCCATGACAACGTTTTCATGTATGTCAGGAATATCCGACTTGTGCACTAAGAACCGATATGCACTACTGTTAGTTGCATAACCGATGAATATGACAATCAACCGTTTTAGGCCCAATTTTCACCTGTCTTGGCTTAGGTACAGCAACCTTCGCCAGACACCCCCACACTTTCAAGTATTTGTAACTAGGCTTGTAGGCCTTTCCAAAGCTCGAAAGGGGTTACATCCATCTTCTTAGATGGAATTCTGTTTAAAATGACGTTGGCTGAGAGGATTGCTTCCCCCCACAAGTTCTGAGGTAAACCCGAACTTATCAACATAGCATTCATCATCTCTTTTAGAGTACGGTTCTTGCGTTCAGCAATACCATTCGATTGAGGTGAATATGGTGCAGTCGTTTGATGAATAATGCCATGTTCTGAACAGAATTCATTAAACGGTGTATCATATTCGCCACCTCTATCACTACGAATTGTTTTAATTCGTTTGCTAAGTTGATTCTCAACTTCATTTTTATAATCCTTGAAAGCATCAAGGGCCTCATCTTTGCTACTTAGCAAATATACATAACAGTATCGTGTGCAATCGTCGATAAAAGTTACAAAATACTTTTTACCACCTCTTGTTTGCACAAACTTTAAATCACACACATCGGTATGAATTAAATCCAAAGGTTCAGTGTTCCTTTCTATTGAAGGAAATGGCGCCTTTGCCATCTTCGCTTCAACACATATTTGACATTTTCCTTTATTATTAAAGTCCAGTTTGGGCAATAAGTCAAGATTACTCATTCGTTGTATTGACTTGTAATTAACATGTCCCAAACGAAAATGCCATAAACAAGAAGACTCAAGCATGTAAGCAGAAGAGGAAGCAATTTTATTAGCCTCTGCGGGCAAATCTCTTTTGGGTACAATAGTGATGACATTCAATTTAAACATCCTATTCGACAAGTACCCCTTCCCCAAATACATGCCATTTTTCGAAAGAATAACTTTATTGGACTCTAACACTAGTCTAAAACCATGCATGACTAGAAGAGATCCAGATACTAAATTCTTCCGAATATCAGGGACGTGCAGCACATTCTGCAAAGTCAGATGCTTCCCTGATGTGAGCTTCAGAACAACTTTGCCCTCGCCTTCGATCTTCGAGGAGGCCGAGTTTCCCATGTAAAGTTGCTTCATTGTTCCCGGGCTGGTACTCCGTGAACATCTCTCTGCTGGAGCAAACATGTCTAGTGGCGCCAGTATCAAGCCACCACTCACGTACGTTCCCCACAGCATTGCACTCTGAGACCACCGCACAGAGATTCAGATCATCCAATGCATCGACTATGTTCGCCTTTGCCTTGGATTGCTTCTTCTTGGGCTTTCTGCATTCATTGCTGACATGCCCCTGAATGCCACAGTTGTAGCATTTCCCGGTGAACTTCTTGGCGATCTGCTTGCCTTTCTTGTTCACCCGAGTTGGCCTTTCTTTTTCTTGGCCTCTGCAACATGGGCCTTAGCCTGACCAGAGCTAGATTGTGGCGCTCTTTCAGATCTACGATTGTCCTCCTCAATGCGGAGTCGAACAATTAGATCTTCCAATGTCATCTCCTTTCTCTTGTGTTTGAGATAGCTTCTGAATTCCCTCCACGAAAGAGGTAGCTTCTCAATCACTGCTGCCACGACGAAAGATTCACTGAGCAACATGCCCTCCTCTTCCATCTCGGCAACCAACGTCTGAAGTTCCTCAACTTGAGAAACAACAGTGCGAGAATCAGACATTTTGAAATCCAGGAATTTGCCGACAATAAATTTCTTAGTGCCGGCATCTTCCGTACGGTATTTCTTTTCCAAAGCCTGCCACAAAGACTTTGCGGTCTTGTACGTACAGTACAAACCATACAAGGAGTTGTCCAAACAACTCAGAATATGGCTCAAACAAACATAATTGTTGAAATTCCAAGTTTCAACAAAATGTTGGTTTTGCATATTCTGGGTTTGGTCCTCCAAGCGGATCCACATAGGCGGGTCCTCAGTCAGGAAAGTAGCCAACCCCATAGCAGTCAAGAAGAACATCATCTTCTGCTGCCAGCGCTTGAAGAAGCTTCCACTGAACTTCTCCGGTTTCTCCACTTGGGCCACTGCAGGACCCTGCGCAGGAGGAGCATGTCTTGGCATCCCAGCAGTTGGTGCCATTGGAGCAGAGCTTGAATGTCTGCGCCATGAACGGAGCCTGAGCTTGCGTTCTCCATCAGATTACTGTTCAGTTGATCAAAACGAATACAATCAGAACAGAATCAGATTTAAGAAAGGAGTAGAAGTAGACTGCAAATCAGTACAAAACTGCTTTTGCACAAATTAAAAACGGTACAGAAATTAATTGAATTGAAATACGTCTTAAGATTGTTGGAGACAATCAATCCTGTACCAAGACGCAGTCGTATAATGTGTGCATATGAAACAGCAAAATAAAATAAATCAAACCCGGGGCGAGTCGAGGACTCTGTCCTTAAGACGTATTGCTCCGGTATACTGTGCCCAACCGGTGTGAGCAATCGTCTCCCAGGATACAACGGGTACCTGTCAGTTGAGCGGCAGTGCTGAACTTGAACTACTTCGAACCTTTGAATGTCCTGACTTCTCCCGGACGGTATGCAAGACTCGGATGCTACGAACTTAGTATGCTATGAAAGCTTAGAAAATGTTATGAATGAATGCATCCCTTTGCCCTCTTTATATAGGGGAGTCGGTTGGAGAACAAGGTACCGTGACCGTTGATCAAAACCGCAGTTTGATTTAGGCCGTTAGATTAAAACCTCCTATCTAGATTAGGAAGGTTAATCTCAGCCTTTAGATTAAAGATTGATTTGCAGGTTTAAACCTGGACCGTTAGATGGAAACCACAATCGGTTAAGCGGTTAAGACAGTTAAATCTCGGCCGTTAGATCAAAGCTGCCTTCCCTGCCACCGTTAGATCACAACAGATTGATCTTATTTTAAACTGGAGGATAGTGTTTGTTTCAAGTTTGAAACAAAACTGCATACCGAAGAGATTCTGCACGCTGTCCGACATCGATCGATGACATCGATCGATCGATGTCACATCGATCGATCGATGTGATCGATCGATGTACTCAGAATCACTTCGAACCCCTTCTGTCCTACTTCGATCGATACATCGATCGATCGAAGTGACATCGATCAATCGAAGTGATCGTTCGATGTAAGACAGAATCGACTGAAGCTCTCTATCCGACTTCGATCGATGACATCGATCGATCGAAGTGACATCGATCGATCGAAGTCATCGATCGATGTCCGTCAGAAGCTATTTCTGCCACATGGACACAACCAATGTGGTATTCCTCCATAAGGATGACAACGTAATCCATCCCCAACGTTTCCATCTACTTTGAGCATTAATTTCACATTCACCCAATACCATAATTGAGTGATTCCATATCCTAACATTAACTACTCGTTATGTAGATAATTAAGGATTCATTAGTTTTCGATTTCATTATCGGAAACTCATTAAGCTTAAGTACGTTGCTCAACCAAGTTTAGCAACACTCATTAATGGGCCAAAGCCCACTCTTTAAATCTCCAACGATGGGCCAAACCCAAACCTTTAATTCTCCAACAGATTCAATGGTAGATATCAACTCTTGGCAATTGATTTCAACAAACAGATGGCCAAACCTGGGAATATAATAGACAATCGCTAGTGACACAGCTTGGGCCTCAACACGAATGTGGTAATCATGTTGTAACGAGAAAGAGAAATGCATGAACCAGAGCGCCAGTAGAATCACGGATAACAGCCCTCCCTCCGGCTGTGCAATGGCCAACTGCCGCATCCGTATTAAGTTTCAATCGTCCCGAAGTCAGTGGACACCAACGAAGAATCCGCATCCGACTAGAACGTAACGCTAGAGAAAGACCCAACTGAATAAGTCTGGGACAGATCTCGCAAGTTTGGTCCCATTCCTAGATTTCGCCCACAAAAATAGATCACGACGGATAGAGCGAAGTAGAGTACGCTGAGACCATGAAGCATCATCAAAACCATAACTGTGTAGGTTTCCCAAATGTTCCAAAGCAAGATAACAGGATAAACACGCTGCATCTCCCCTAAAAAAGTAGATGGGGCAGCAATCCAAACCGCCAATAAATAAGGCCGCCAGCTCCCTAGGGGTGGAAATAAACGTCGTAGTCGTGGAACAGCGTTGCAACTCGGTTGAATTATTGGTGCATCCAATTCCCCATTACAAAGCAATTGTTGAAACAAAAGTTATATTTATGTATAACATAAACAATCCATAAATTATCCAGCAAAAATGAAGAAATGTAACGCAGTTGCCTGCATCATAAGAAACATGCAACAAACAAAATGATGAGCCTTTCAACATGTTACCAACGACGTCTTGCAGCACAGGTAATTGACATCTCACTCGCGTATGCATAAAAGATGGGGCAAGAGTAGGCAGCTCCAAACTAGGCCACTATATTAATGTAGTATAAAAAGGGATATAAAAGATACCCGGGATGCCTGCATCCATGCACAGATGCAGGCGGCAGACAAGTCGATATAGATTTAACTATCACGCCGGAGTAAGCCTATAGTATCAGTGTGTATGCAACCTCGAACTAAAGAAAGGACAACAGAAATCGATGTAAATGTCTCCAACCAATCTGTTTGTTAGGAAAACTGAGATGAATAGCAAACAAACAACACAAAACAATTGCCGAGACGTGATCAAAATCAATGTCCTTAAAAGCAATTTCGCCTCCACCAGTGAGCAAGGTGAACTATAAGTGATGATGTCGGATCTATCATCAAGTAATTAATGTGATCTGGAAGTTACGCCGTCAGCCTTCCGTCAACTGTCTGTAATAGGTCTGTAACTATCCACGTAGGCCGATCTACACAAGGAGCAAAGTCAGAGGACCCGGGATCTATGGCCCCGGGTAATACCCTCCGACGCTTAAGTCAGTTGAGGCCATTTATGGTGAAATTTATGTACTGGTAAGAGATTTTACAGAAGTTTTTCTGGTGAACCTGGTGGCTTTTCACCGTGGGAAAGATGAGTCAACGTTGTAATTTCTGAATTTTCACTTGCCATTCTCTCTCCTGTTTTCTGCCTTTTATATGGCTGCCTGAGCCAATGCATGGGCAGGGTCCAGAGATCGTGACACGCAAGGAGGTCACAAGGATGACTCTTACTCCTGCATGCTCGCCATGTGGAACTGTGCTGAGCTGAGTAAGCTGGTTTGGGACACCTGGAAAGGAGTTTCACTTGGTGAAATTACCCAGGGTGAACTTCTAGAGCCGAGGCTAAGCCCTTTGTATTAATAATCAGAAGTGCCCGTAGTGGCCTGGGCCGTGGGGTCGGCTTGCTGAGAAGCAAGTGGCCGACTCTATAGAGTGTAGGACGGCCTATCATGATGACTGCAATTTAACCAAGGTTTTGACACCGCACACGTGGCCTACGATTGTCGGCCTAGAGGGAGCTGAGGCCGAGATGTGGAGGCCTTTTGGCCGAGATTACCCAGTCAAGTAACTGAACCTGAGCTATTTTGACCGTTTAACCTACCGTTGAATGTTGTCTTTTCTAAGCAGGTCGGATTTTGGCCCATCAATTATGCCCCCAGATTAGGCTGGCCGAGCTGACTAGGTCGGGCAGGCTAATCGTTTCAGAGCATTTAATGGGCAGTCCTTTCAAGCACCATGTGTTTGTCTCTGATTGCGTTGTACTACGCGTTTATAGTTTGTCATCAAGTGGATGGTACTGTGTATTTGCTTCTTACGTAGAACTCAAGGTGTCGGCTGCACATCTTTTAAGAGGCGGCGGGTACGGAGATCGAGGTCGGCCTATTCGAGGCGGCTCTTGGGGTGGCCGAAACTTGATCCTATAAATAGGTCCCTTCTCATTCTTTCTCAACCCTTTTGCTTCTGGTTCATTTTCATCTGAGTTCTTATTTCCCCCGGCGTCTGTCTCCTTTTCACCGGCGATCTTCTTCCTCCTCCTCCAGCAGCTTCCTTTTTCCTTCACAGTTCCTTCTGTAAGTCTTCTTTTCTGTTCATCATGTCTTCTGCCTCTGATTCCCAAAATCTTCCCGAGGGAGCTTCGTATGTTGGTAATGAAGGAAACTTCAGTGCTTCATCGCCGAAGAGGACGGTTGCCACTGACGACCGTCCTCTGGCCAGATTGTTTAGAGGCACCAGCGGTTCTGCTGAACCCAGTACACGTGCTCTGCCCGGAAGAGCCGTTACTGTGGTTGAGGTTTCGCCGGAGCAGGCAGAGACCATCCCTGCTCCGGGAACTGTCGTCACTGCCCCTAAACCTAGGGTTCCATATCTGCCAGTGGGGGTGGTCTATCGAGGTTCCCCTTCGGCTTAAGTCCAAGAATCTTTTTGTACTCTGTCCGAGGTTGATGTAACCCTAATATGTGATGAGTATAACATGAATGTTGAACAATTTGATCCTATTTTGCCCTTATCCAACCAGACAGCTTATGATCCTCCCCCGGGTTATGAAGCTGTCTATGAGGAATATTTTTGATCTGGGTTCAGTCTTCCAGTTATTGTTTCTCTGTTTAGAATCCTCCGATCTTACAACTTCAGGCTTCCTCAGATAAAGCCAAATAGTTTGAAAATCATCTTATGCTTTTTCATGTTCCTTAGGGCGTCTGAGATCCCCTTTGACCATAGAATCTTTAGGAGTCTCTTTTCCTGTAGGTCTTCTGACAGTTGGTATTACTTTACCAGGAGAATCTCTTCTGATGAGTTCAATTTTGCTGTTAACATTCACACCTTGAAGAAGAACTGGAAAGGTAGATTCTTCTATATTAGAAAATTAGGATTACCCCCAGTTAGACATATGGAAGTCGGACAAGGCGGGTAACATGAAGCCGAGCCCAGAGTATTGTGATGAGGTGGCCAAGCTGTATTCTCTGCCTGTAGTCATTGATTGGCATAGAGTAGATGAATCCGTTTTGAGGGCAGCAAATCTGAACTCTTTAGCTTCGAGTCCTCATTATAAGCCCCTTTCCCCTGATAATTTGGAGAAAGTCCGGGGTATGCCTTTGTATTTTTTATGCAACTTTTCCTTTTTTTCTTATGTAGTGCTGTTTACAAGCTTGAGCTCCTCATGTAGGTTCCATGGCTCCCAGAGGTAAGGACTTTGCGGCCAAGATTGCTAAAGAAGCTTCTCGCAAAAAATTTAAGGCCCTGCAGACAGGGGCCGAGGTATCTCCGGGGTCAGCACTGCCCCCAGTTGGAGATGTTGCTGGGGCTGGCGCGGCCGCACCTATAACTGCCGAGGTTGAGGCTAATCAGCCGATTGTAGTTGCTTCTGAGTCTGCTGCTGCAGGTATTTCACATTTTCCATATTGTAAATTTACTTGTTCCCTTAGGCCGTTATTAGATTATGATCATTGTGGCAGAAGAAGGTGTCGAGGTTTCTTTGAGAGGCCCAGCACCAGTTGATTTTCGCCAAGCCCAGCAGAGTGAGGGCTCTGTTCTGGGAAGAGACAAAGGGAAGATGCTCTCTTACATGAGGCTGAGATCTTGCCCGCCCAAGCTGAACAACATACACTAACTGTGGGCGAGTTCGATGAGGCCGACACTGTAATGAATCCAGGCACGGCCAAAAGGATGAACAAACCTGATTCTCCCTGTAGACAAGCAGCGATTCTCAGCCGCATCTTGGGGAAGTCTGGTCAATTCAGTCAACATCAACTCAGCTATGGTACGGAGTAATTTCTCTTGATATATGTATTAGATCCAGCTATTCAACTAACACTTGGTTTTGGTGAAACAGCTCAAGGTGCAACTGTCTGAACTTATCAGCTGGGGTGAAGAGCTGCAAAATCGTCTGGCAGCCAAAGCCCAGGAGCTTAAAGGAGCCTCTCAGGACATCTCGTCCTTGAATTCAGAAGTCACTAAACTTCAAGGGCAGAAAGAAGAGGCTGAGCTCAAGTGGGCCACTTCCAACTCCTTGGTGGCCGAGCTGGAGAAGAGAAATGCCGATCTGGAGGCATGTTATGGCCAAGTGGTTGCTGAGCTGGGAAGAAAAGATGCTGAGCTGAATTCCTTGCAGAAGGAAAAGGAGGAAGGACTGAAGAGGGAGAAAGAACTGGAGCAACAGGCGGCCGACCTGGCTCTTCAGCTCCCGGCGGCCAGGGCTGAGGCAGTGGCAGACTTCAGGAAGTCTGAATTCTTTGAAGAAAACATGGTACTGCTTTAAGGCCCAGTTCTGCAGATGGGTCAGACAAAGGCCATCGACGTCTGCTCTGAAGTCTGCCCCCAGTTGAATAAAGAAGACCCTCGACTCACCGAACTTTACAATCCCCATGCTGAAGCCGAATTTGAAGCTCAATTTCAGAAGTTTGTAGAGGGAACCGACTTGCGTGATGATGAAGAGCAGATTGAGAATTTCTAGTAATAGGCTGAATCATGAATTGTACTTTGACCTTCTGATTAATGGAAAAATTTTTCCAAATCTATTACTTGTACTTTTCCTTCTTTTTGCTCTTCAACTCTGGGTTTTTGCTCTTTACTTTCCCTTACTGTTGCCGAGATCCAATATCGGCTATGTTATACTTAGTTTTAAAAATAAACAAAGTTCTCAGGCTTTAAAATATAGAATAAACCTGTTATTCCGCTGAGTTGAATCAAGAATAGACAAAATGAATCCTGCACCGCTTTACCAAGCTTCGGTCTGAAGGATGCTCAGTAATAGCCTAAGTCTTTAATCTGCAATGCGGCATTTCGGTGCAATTTTGTTTAGTTTGCTTGGTTAGACGAGGTGCATATAATTATGTTTACCTCGTCTTCCTTACGCTGGGGAACTTTTGTTCATACCTTACCCTATGATGGGCTTCTGCCTCGGTTCGCAAAGGTCTTAAGCGTTTACCCTTTTAGGTTTTTACCTCAGTCCTGCCGAGTTCATATCTCACCCTTTAGCGGGGGTCCGAGGTCTTGTTCCACCCTTTAACAGGCTTTTGCCTCGGACCTGCCGAGGTCTTGTTTTACCCTTTGGCGGGCTTTTGCCTCGGACCTGCCGAGGTCTTATTTTACCTTTTAACGGGCTTTTGCCTCAGACCTGCCGAGGTCTTGTTTTACCCTTTAACGGGCTTTTGTCTCGGACCTGCCGAGGTCTTGTTTTACCCTTTGGCGGGCTTTTGCCTCAGACCTGCCGAGGTCTTGTTTTACCCTTTAACGGGCTTTTGCCTCGGACCTGCGAGGTCTTGTTTTACCCTTTATCGGGCTTTTGTCTCGGACCTGCTGAGGTCTTGTTTTACCCTTTGGCGGGCTTTTGCCTCGGACCTACCGAGGTCTTCTTTAACCTTTAACGGGCTTTTGCCTCAGACTTGCCGAGGTCTTGTTTTACCCTTTTGCGGGCTTTTGCCTCGGACCTGCCGAGGTCTTGTTTTACCCTTTAACGGGCTTTTGCCTCGGACCTACCGAGGTCTTGTTTTACCCTTTAACGGGCTTTTGCCTCGGACCTGCCAAGAATTCATCCCAGGGTGCTCGAGATCTGCTCGGACACCTTATTTCTGCCATAGTTCTCTATAGATGCTCAGAAAACGCTTTGATATATACAAAATTACAATTACATCACTGATGTAACAGCCGAAGATGAGAAGAGTTCCACGTCCGGGGCAGAATTCGGCCTTCTAAAGTCTGCAATTTGTACGCTCCAGCTGAATATATTTCAACTATCCGGTAAGGCCTCTCCCACTTAGGGTTGAAAGCTCCTTCTGGGATCGCATGACTAACTTCATTATTACGCATCACTAAGTCTCCCACTCGATAGGATCTCAGACGCATGCGAGAGTTATAGTATTGGGAAATTAAGTTTTTGTATTGTGCCATGCGAATATGAGCTCAGTCTCTTTTTTCCTCAAGTTCATCCAAATTCAATCGCTGTTCTTGGTCATTAGTTGGGGCAGAATAATAATCTACCCGGGCTGATGAAGAACCAATCTCTGCAGGAATAAGGGCTTCTATGCCATAGACCAAGGAAAAAGGAGTCACTTTGGTGGAGGTAGATGGTGTAGCGCGACAGGCCCATAAAACACTGGGCAATTCATCCACACAACTGGTCCCTGTCTTATCCAGACGCTTTTTGAGACCATCTTTAATGATCCTGTTAGCAAGTTCTACTTGGCCGTTCGCTTGAGGATGGGCCACTGAGGTGAAGCGTTGCTTAATATGCAAGTCAGTACACCAGCTTTTTACAGGGTCTTCAGCAAATCGCCTTCCGTTATCTGAGATTAGAACCTGTGGTAGGCCGAAGCGGCAAATAATATTCTTCCATAAGAACTTCACTTGTGCCCCAGCTATGGTGGCTAAGGGTTCAGCCTCGATCCATTTGGTGAAGTAATCGATGGCTACCAGCAAAAATCTGACTGAGCCAGGAGCCCGGGGCAGATGCCCTACCAAGTCCATTCCCCATTGGACAAATAGTCAAGGGCTGGAAATAACAACCAATTCTTGGCTCGGCAAATGGGATATCGGTGCATGAGCTTGACAAGATTGGCAAATTTTGACTAGCTCCTCGGCATCCTTGCGAATGGTAGGCCAGTAGTAGCCAGCTAAATAGCATTTGTGGGCCAAAGAGCGTGCGCCATAATGACTCCCGCATATTCCCATGTGCAGTTCTCGAAGAATATAATCTCCCTCGTCTTCAGGTACGCAGCGCAGCCATGGCTGTGAAAAAGACTTTCTATAAAGAGAGCGTATCTTGAAGCTTTCAAGCGGAGGCGCCGAGCCTGAGATTTGTCCTCAGGCTGGGTTTGATGTTGCAGGTAGGTAATTATCTCATCTATCCACGTGTTGTGGTAATCTTGCTGCAGCACTTCATTACCATCAAAAGCACGATGCTTTACCAACTCCACAACAATCTTCTTCCCTATCGTGGCCGAGGTGGATGAGGCCAGCCGAGATAACGCGTCGGCCTGTTTATTTGCCGACCTAGGGATGTGTTCCACCATAAAGTGCTCAAACATTCCACTCAAATGTTGTACTTTGGCTAAGTATCGCTTCATGTTGTCCTCTTTAGCTTCATAATCTCCATTGATTTGAGAGGCTATCAACTGTGAGTCACTTCGGGCAATTATTTGCTACGCTCCTAGTTTTCGGGCAAGGCTCAGCCCAGCTATCAAAGCCTCATACTTGGCCTCATTATTGGTGGCTTCAAAATCGAAGCGCAAGGCATATTCTAACTCTTCTTTGCTTGGATTGACTATTAGGAGTCCTGCTCCACTTCCCTCTTTGGAGGAAGAACCGTCTACATATCAGATCCAACCC
Source organism: Eustoma russellianum (assembly GCA_036186865.1). Classification (NCBI taxonomy): domain Eukaryota; kingdom Viridiplantae; phylum Streptophyta; class Magnoliopsida; order Gentianales; family Gentianaceae; genus Eustoma; species Eustoma russellianum. The sequence continues at coordinate 21,798,646 of AP025053.1, forward strand.
TATGTTGGGGGGTGGTCCTCCTCGACAGATATCCCTTCAGCTTAGAAATCTGCCAAGGCTTGAGCCTTGATGGAAGTGTGTGGCCTATACTCAATATCATACTCAGCAAGCTCCATAGCCCACTTAGCAGCTCGGCCGGACGTGTCTGGCCGGGATAGGATTTGCTTCAAAGGCTGGTTTGTCACTACTATTATAGGATGGGCTTGGAGATAAGGTCGGAATTTCCTTGCTGCCACTATTAGAGCCAAGATTATTCTTTCTGCATTGGGATAGCGCACTTCGGCTCCATGTAGAATCTTGCTGGCAAAATATATGGGTCTCTGCACGGTGTCCTGCTCCCTGAGCAGAACTGCACTTACTGCCTCATGGCAAGTTGACAGGTATATGTACAAGATCTCCCCGGGAAGAGGAGATGTCAGTATTGGCACTTCGGCCAAGTGTGCTTTCAAATCATCAAACGCCTTCTGGCAATGGTCATCCCACATGAAGGCTGTGTGTTTCTTCAGAACTTGGAAGAAAGAAAGTGATCTTTCAGTAGATTTGGAGAGAAATCTGCTCAAGGCGGCAATCCTGCCAGTCAATCTCTGGACCTCTTTGATATTCCGAGGTGGATGCATATTCTTTAGGGCCTCAACCCTAGCAGGATTAGCCTGCACACCATCTTTAGAGACCATATACCCGAGAAACTTCGTCGTACGTACCTCGAAAGTACATTTCTTCGGATTTAGTCTCATACGTGCATCCCTCAAAATGACAAATATTTCCTGCAAATTCTGGATATACTGATCAAGAGACCTGCTCTTGATGAGCATGTCATCTATGTACACCTCTATGATTCGGCCGATCTGTTCTTGGAATAGTGAGTTGACCAAGCGTTGATAAGTAGCTCCAGCGTTTTTTAACCCAAAAGGCATGCTGACATAACAGTAAGTACCTGAATTTGTAATAAAGGAGGTCTCTTGATCCTCCTTTGCCATCATGATTTGGTGGTAGCCTTTGAATGCATCGAGAAAATCAAAGACCTCATACCCCAAAGTAGAGTCCATCAACCTATTAATTTTCGGTAGGGGGTAACAGTCCTTCGGGCATGCCTTATTCAGGTCAGTATAGTCAACACACATTCTCCATGTCTTGTCGGGTTTAGGAACCACGACGGGATTGGCCAGCCATATTGGGTACAAGACTTCTGCAATAAACTTCGCTGCAAGGAGTTTTTTGACCTCCTCTGCTATCACCTTATTTCTTTCAGGAGCAAAGTTCCTTTTTTTCGGCTTAATGGGCCTGACCTGAGGATCAACGTTAAACCGATGCTCGGCTAAGGCAGTTGGGATTCCAGGCATGTCCTCTTCTGTCCACGCAAAAATCACGGCGAATTCCCTCAATAAAATTTGGAGCTGAGCCAACAGCTCGGCGGGCATCCACGTTCCAATCTTAATGGTGTCGTCTGGCCGAAGTGGATCTAGAATGAACTCGTGCACCGCATCATCCGAGTGTAAGCGTTCTTCAGCTGGGGGAATCACGTCATCCAGATTGACCTGCTGGACGGTCCCGTTCCCCTAGGCGGCCACGGCATAACAGCTTTGTGCTGCTGGAATATCCCTTTGAAGTGTAACCACCCCGGTTGGTGTGAGAAATTTCATGCTAACATGTAAGGGGGAAACTACTGCTTCCAAATCCACTAGGGCTGGTCGGCCCAACAAAATATTATATGCCGACCTCTCTTTGATCACTATAAAATCCATCCACAGAATTCTATTTTTGGAGGCTAAGAGGGGCAGACCTTCCCTGCCTTGTTTACCTCGGCCACCCAGGCGATCAAACGCACTGTGTCGATCGTGGTCTTTTCCCTCACGCCGGTCTCCCTTCGAACTGGGCCAGGCTTCTCGCCGAGAACTATGCTTGGCTTCTTTCTTTAACTGGTTTGCCTCTTCACCTCGGACAAACTGATGGGCTTTCTCCAGACATTCCCTTAATGATGTTGGCCCTTCTTCAGCCAATTGGGAGAAGAGGCGGCCTGCTCGGAGGGCATTGATAAAGGCGGCTGCTTTCACCCCTTCATTTCGGTCACTGACCTGCAGTGATTCATCCGAAAAGCGTTGCATATATTTCAACACTGATTCCTCGGGACCTTGTCTCAAGGTCATCAAGTGTGAAGAATTTTTAATAAAAGGCGCACTGGATACAAATTGAGATTTGAATTTTTGCGCCAACTGTCTAAAGGACTCCACTGATTGTGGTGGGAGCTCCTGGAACCATCTCCTGGCCTTTCCCCGCAAGTACATAGGAAACGTTTTGCAGCGCAGCGGATCGGGCACATTTTTCAGACTCATAGCTGTCTGAAATTGGAAGAGATGATCAGTGGGATCTGAGGTTCCATCGTAGGTATCCATCTTAGGCACCTTGAAGTTATCTGGTGTCAAATACTCCGCGATGTCCCACGAAAATGGACTCTCCTGGATTACCCTCATGTACTCTGGCTTAGGTTCTTCATGATGTCTCCTCGGCCTGTGTTGATCCTCGGCCTCTTGACGCACACTTTTAAAAGATCGGGGCCTTATGCCAAGGCGCTGCCTAGGCAAAGGCACCGACTCCACAGTCGGGGCTCTAACATTGCCCCGTCTGGCGTCTGCCATGAACCCTTGGGGACCATGAGAGGATTGCTGCTGAGTCTTTTCCCTGGGATTGAGAGGGAAGAGATCCTCCTCCATGTCCTCGATCTCAGAGCGTTTTCCTTTGAGCCGCTCCACTACGGCGTCAAACACTTCTAAGTTCTCAGCCACATACTTCATGGCCTTATCCCATTCTTCAACCGTTACTGCGGGTGCCTTCTTCGTACCCAATTCAGGTCCCCTGGAATCCTGCCCAGGATGACCAGAATGAGCCTCTTTACGACGGTGAGGGTTAGGGGACTCCCCCAATCCTTCACGTGGTTCTCTTCCCATGAGAACTGAAACTTTAACAGTATATCTACGAAAACTTACGACACGGAGGTTCGGCCCCTCCTTCTAGCGCCAATTTGATGATGTCGGATCTATCACCAAGTAATTAATGTGATCTGGAAGTTACGCGTCAGCCTTCCGACAAATGTCTGTAATAGGTCTATAACTATTCACGTAGGCTGATCTACACAAGGAGCAAGGTCAGAGGACTCGGGATCTATGGTCCCGGATAATACCCTCCGACGCTTAAGTCAGTTGAGGCCATTTATGGTGAAATTTATGTACTGGTAAGAGAGTTTACAGAAGTTTTTCCGGTGAACCTGGTGGCTTTTCACCGTGGGGAAGATGAGTCAACATTGTAATTTCTGAATTTTCACTTGCCCTTCTCTCTCCTGTTTTCTGCCTTTTATATGGCTGCGTGAGCCAATGCATGGGCAGGGTCCAGAGATCGTGACACGCAAGAAGGTCACAAGGATGACTCTTACTCCTGCATGCTCGCCATGTGGCACTGTGCTGAGCTGAGTAAGCTGGTTTGGGACACCTGAAAAGGAGTTTCACTTGGTGAAATTACCCAGGGTGAACTTCTAGAGCCGAGGCTAAGCCCTTTGTATTAATAGAAGTGCCCGTAGTGGCCTGGGCCGTGGGGTCGCCTTGCTGAGACGCAAGTGGCCGACTCTATAGAGCGTAGGCCGGCCTATCATGATGACTGCAGTTTAACCAAGGTTTTGACACCGCACACGTGGCCTGCGATTGTCGGCCTAGAGGGAGCTGAGGCCGAGATGTGGAGGCCTTTTGGCCGAGATTACCCAGTCAAGTAACTGAACCTGAGCTACGTTGATCGTTTAACCTACCGTTGAATGTTGTCTTTTCTAAGCAGGTCGGATTTTGGCCCATCAACAAGCGAATGCTTCCCAGGATTTAACGGCTTCCGTTGTTCGTTTGCTCTACGAGAAAGGGAATGAACTTGCAAGTAGAAGTGTATGAAAGTAGAGGAGAGGAAGAGGAAGACTGCTGAAACTTTTCTGCAATAAAGAAAGTTGCAAGAGAATTTCTATGTTTTGCAAAATAGCTAAGCCTTGTATATATAGGCTTTAGGGTATAAGAAGACATTGTTTAAAACTTGTTACAGCAGTTTTCAGACCTTCCCAGTTCATTGAATAACATTCACTTTTGAAGGGAGATGATTCTTGGACCCAAAAGATGCAACTCAACATGAAAGGTTCTGTCCGTTGGCACATCAATCGATCACATCGATCGATCGATGTCACTTCAATCGATTGATGTGATCGATCGAAGTCGAACATAATCATTTCTCAATACATTCTGCCTCACGTAGATCGATCCATGTATCGATCAATGTCACATCGATCGATCAATGTGAACGATCTATGTTGGACAAAAAGGTTCCAACATTACAATGTCCTACATCGATCGATGCCTCGTACATAGAACGATCGATGTCCTCCAGAACACTTTAACTTTATTCCAGCTTTCACTTGGTTCGATCCAACTTATACTTGGATTGATCCAAGTGATATTCTTCAAGTTAAAGGTGTTCAAATCATCACTCAAACTCCCCAACAATATTACACAAGTTTTTATATAAGTTTGGAGCACATGTAAAAGTATTTTAACATACTTTTTCCAACGCTGTTAACATTCCATGTTGGGCCAAAAAGTGAGCAGCTCTGTTTGTTCCCCTTGGTGTGTATACTAATGATATTCGACCAATGTGTAAGAGATTCCGTAGGTGACAGAACACAGGCTTATGCGTTGAAAGAGGTAGTGTTGTCATCAGCCTTACCTGTTGGGATTAATTCGAGATACGTGTGATGCGCAGCACGTTGATAAAGTTTATACGAATTAATCATAAGGTGGACGTTATGTATGATAATATTATATGTCACATATGTCACGTAATAATATTAATTGTTACGTAAAACATCCACACGTTAAGTGATCATCGGGTATACTCGTGGATGTATAGTGTGGTCTAAATGGAAACCCCGAATATGTAGACAGTCATATGGTCAGAGACCGCGATGGATGGGCTCAAAGTGCAGCGACCATAAAGTTACGACATCTGGTCCCCGAGGGACGACAACCCACGTGTGGCTTGTAGATAATTATTGGTACAATAATTAAATATTGGATAATATTTAATAGGAAGATAAGGTTGAGTTTTAAATTTAAGATTAAATTTAAAACCTTATACCTATCAGATCCTTCCATCCCCTCTATATGAAGAACGCTTCACCTCCTCATACTATCAGAGGTGAAAAACGGCTGCATACAGAAAAGAGGGAAGGTGTGCCAATTTGTTCTATAAAGCCCACACTGCCTAGCCTCTCCATCGGGTAAAGCAGTGAATTGTTGATTCCGTTCAAGGGGTATATCAACAATTGGTGGGAGGTCGTGAATCCTTGGATCACGCCAGATTCTTCATCAGCCGGAGCAGTTGCAGTGTACGTGTTCAGATTAACAACAACAATGGAGCAAGGTATATTTTCCGCATTTTGTTACTTTGTCCATTGATTCGATTAAACGGTCCTATTCAGGGATTTATTAAATTAAATCCAACAAGTGGTATCAGAACGGGCCTAATCGAATCATGATTGTTAATCTGTTCATGCTGAGAAATAGAAATTTTTCAGGTCAAAACGTTTTTCCCGGATAATTTTTGGTTAAGAAAAAGGTTCTGTTTCGTATAATATATAAATTTCGGCCTCTGGAGTTTTAATAAAAACAGCGGCTGGCCTGATGGCCAATGCCTCTGTTATTTCACTGGAGGTCGCCGGTTCTACCCTTCCCCCTTGCGAAAATATCGGCTGTTTTGAATTTTATGGAATTCTGTTAAATTTAATATATAATTAAAATAGTCTCCTCAAATGACCAAGAAGCTAGCTGATCTGCTGGTCAGCAGCAGAGACAAGCATTATGAGGTTTCAAGTTCGAAACTTACGCCTGCCTAAATTCTGGAGAAATTTTTGCTCCTGACAGATTGGGGCAGGCCTGGCTGTTTCCGGGTTGGGCCCTGCGGATCCGGGTTCAACCCTTTTCTGGACAGGGCTTCGGCCCAAACTCAAAACGATTTAAAAAAAAAGAAAAAAAAGGAGGGCTGTTTCAGATTTCAGAGTGGGCCGGGCGATCTGACTCGACCCGGCCCCAACCCAGTTTATTAAAGTGTTGCCCACTACAGTATTTAAATAAATTAAAAAAAAAAGGGAAAAACCGGAAATTCAGAAATTGGGCCGGGCGCGACTGACCCGACCCGACCCACCCAGCCCTTTTATTTTGAGTTTTTATTTATTTTGTTTATTATTATTATTTTGGATAAAGTAAATAATAATAATTGTTTTATTATTATTATTTAAAGTAAGGAAAATAGTAATAATAACAAATTGTTGTTGTTATTATTATTTTAAAGTCTCCTTTTAAAGAAAATAATAATGATGATGATAATTTGATTATTATTGTTATTATTATTAAAGAAAAATAGTAATAATAATAAGTAATTATTATTATTATTATTTTAAAGTTTCTTTTAAAGGAAAATAAAGTAAATAATAATGATAATAATTTCATTATTATTGTTATTATTTAAGTTTTATTAAGGAAAATAGTAATAATAATAATAAATTCTTTGTTATTATTATTGTTATTATTTTAAAGAAATCCAAAATAATAATAATCAAGTGTTAAGTTTCATTTCCGGTTATTATTGCAGTATTTCTTTATATGTATGCAGTTAATTGTTTATTTATTTATTTATGCCTTATGTTTATGCATGTTAATAAATAAATAAATAAATAAAAGTTAAGGAACTTAACCCAATAAGGATCCGAATCTTGCTTGACCCGGTTTGACCGAGTTCAACCAAGTTAATTCGATGGGCTAAGTTGACTGAATTAACCAACACTTATCAATCAATGCGGTTTATACTCGTGATAGATGACTCATTGAGTTGTGATAAAAACACCGTACACATAATTTTGTCTAAGAAAGCCGGTACTTAAGCGAGACCATTGTGACTCCACCGGTGGCCTGGAAATTATGTGGAATGGTAATACACCCTTATGGCAAGTGGGTATTGCTGAATCGGTTCCCTTCACACTCAATGTGACCCATCATAAGGTTATATCACTTGTTAAATTGATTGATAAAGATATTGTATTCTTATACCATAAGGTGAACTGAGCTTGGTTCAAGGTGGTTCTTATTTGAGCCGTAAAGGGAATCAAGCTAGTTCAAATTGGTTTAAGTAAAACAAAACGGATGTTGGGGTTAAGTATGCACGGTACGTGCAAAAGGGTCAGTCAGTAAACTGCGGATCATATAGAACCATAAAGTTACGCGACTTAGCAAATGTAGGGCTTTAATATGATCCCCTTAAAGTGCGGCAATCATATCATCGCCACTATATTTGTTATGATCGTGAAGGGCATGTATGTGTTGGAGGCAATCATGGACCGGCCCAAAGGAAGGTGTGATTGTCGAAAACATATATGAGCATGGTAGTGGACCCAAATAGGGCCGGCGGCGAAGCTTTAAATGCATATGTTAACTCATCGGCCCAAAGGAAGGTGGTTAACCTGTGCTTGGAGAGCCGTCATATTGACCACTACACCCAATTGTTGGAAGGTATTGGGATGACTCCAAAGAGCCCCAATATTGGAAGACAATTGGTAGATGGAATCGGGGTTCTATTTTGATATTTGTTTTTATGCAGTTTAAAGATTACACATGTTGTGTATTTAAGTCCGTTCCTTGTTTGCTTTTCAGCAATAATGTCTAACATTAAGGATATTCCTACAATGAATGGTTCAAACTATAAGCAATGGAAAGGTCAATTTGAGATCTTTCTGGGGATTGCTGATCTAGACAATGCATTACAGATAGATCGTCCAGCTGTGCTAACAGACGAAAGTATCAGTGAGGAAAAATCTCACATGGCACGCTGGCTACGATCAAATCGCATGTGTCTTATGATCATGCAAAAGACTATCCCCAAATGCTTCAGGGGATACGTTTCTGAGTCCACGACGGCTAAAGAATTTTTAGCCGATCTCGAGCAAAGATATGTAAAGAATGAGAAAGCCGAGGCAGGCAATCTCTTAAAGAAACTTTGCTCGAAACAGTACTGTGGAATCGACAGCATAAGGGTGCATAAAGTTATGAATGCTGTCGCCACCAAGTTCGGTGGTAAGAAACGCAAAGCTGCGGAAATGGTTACTGTGCAAAAGGCAAGTCAAAAGGAAAAGGGGGTGCCTACTGCTGGCACACGCAAAAGCATGACTTGTTTCTTTTGCAATAAGGAAGGACATTTAAGGAAGAATTGTACCGGTTATATATCTTGTCTCAAGAAAAAGGGTACATTCTTAGTTTGTTCTGAAGTTAATTTTGTTTCGGATATAGCCACTTGGTGGGTCGATACGGGAGCCACGACTCACCTATCTGTGACTATGCAAGGTTGCCTAAGCCATAGAAATCCAAGAGACGATGAAAGATACGTCTATTGGGAAAATGGCAGCGGCATAAAGGTTGAAGCCATCGGGCATTTCAGATTGCTGTTGACATCCGGTTTCTATCTAGATTTGCATGACACTTTTGTAGTACCATCGTTTAAACGAAATCTTATTTCGTTTTATCGATTGGATAAAAGTGGATATTACGGTTATTTTGGAAATGGAAATTTCCAACTTTATCATGCTTCTAGATTGATTGGTCACGGTATAATGTCCGAAATTGATAAACTTTATTCAATAAATGTGGCTTCACATCAGGAAACCTTGCATGTTGTAACGCGAAACATTAAAGCAAAATTAACTCATGAGAATTCAGGATCACTTTGGCATCGACGTTTAGGACACATGTCCAAAAACAGAATAGAACGTCTTGTCAAAACAGAAATTCTCAATCCTTTAGACTTAACCGACTTAGAGTCGTGTGTATTTTGTGCTAAAGGAAAACAAACTAAAGTCCGAAGATATGAAGCAAATCGTACAAATAGTCCATTAGAGTTGATTCATACCGATATTAGTGGCCCATTTCATCCGGTTACTCGAAATGGCCACTCTTATTTTATCACCTTTATTGACGACTATTCGCGATATGGCTACGCATTCTTGATTAAAGAAAAAGCGCAAGCAATAGACATGTTCAAATCCTTTAAAGCTGAAGTTGAGTTACAACTCAACAAAAGGATTAAAGCCGTCAGATCGGACCGTGGGGGTGAATACTACGGTCGATATGATGGATCAGGAGAACAGTGTCCAGGACCATTTGCTAAATACCTAGAGGAAAACGGAATCGTCCCTCAGTACACCATGCCTGGGTCACCAAGCATGAATGGTATAGCTGAAAGACGAAACCGTACACTTATGGATATGGTGCGTAGTATGATGAGTCAAACTACACTACCATTATTCCTCTGGGGAGAAGCGCTTAAAAACCGCAGCTTACATCCTCAACCGAGTACCAACTAAAGCAACGATAAGGACCCCTTATGAGTTATGGACTAAGCGTAAGCCTAGCCTTAACCACATAAGGGTTTGGGGTTGTCCAGCTGAGGCGAAGCCTTACAGACCAAATGAAAGAAAGCTGGACACCAAAACAGTTAGTTGCTATTTCGTTGGTTACTCGGAAAGGTCACGAGGGTATAAATTCTACGATCCCACAAGTAAAGTGTTTTTCGAGACAAATTCAGTAAAGTTCTTTGAGGATACTTTGGTTCCGGGGGGAATGATTTGCATCAGCAGATCATCGAGTTAGATGAGGCACACTCAGATGCGACAGAAATGCGAATCGAACCATCTTTTGGGGATATAGCATCAGCGATACCCGCACCTGAGGTACCTCATCCCAGTAGTGACGCTCCACAGGAACAAGTTCATGTTCCTGAGGAAGTTACTGAAGAACCCGATGAATTGCCAGCTGATGCAGTTCAGGAACCTACAGTATCTCAAGAACAAGTGCCCCTAAGGAGATCCACTCGTGAACGGAGAAACCCCATACCTAGCGATTATGTGGTGTATCTCCAAGAACACGAATTCGATATTGGTATGTTGGACGATGATCCCAAAAACGTCCAGCAAGCATTGCAATGTCGAAATTCAGAAAAGTGGATAAAGGCCATGGAAGAAGAAATAAAGTCTATGCACGACAACAAGGTATGGGATGTCGTCTCGTTGCCTAAAGGTTCGAAACCCGTTGGTTGCAAATGGATATTTAAAACCAAACGGGATTCAAAAGACAACGTAGAACGATATAAGGCTCGACTTGTTGCTAAAGGGTTTACCCAAAAGGAGGGCATAGACTATACGGAAACCTTCTCTCCAGTATCCACGAAGGATTCCTTCAGGATAATCATGGCTTTAGTGGCACACTTAGATCTTGAGCTACATCAGATGGATGTTAAGACTGCGTTTCTAAACGGAGAACTCGATGAAACCATTTACATGGTTCAACCGCCTCAATTCGAGGTGGGAGATCCAAAAGGCATGGTTTGTCGACTAAAGAAATCCATCTATGGGCTCAAGCAAGCGTCTCGACAGTGGTACTTCAAATTCGCCAAAGTGGTTGTCTCCTTCGGTTTTGAGGCAAACCAAATTGACGAATGCGTGTATCACAAGTTCAGTGGGAGCAAGTTCATATTCATGATCTTGTACGTAGATGATATACTGCTTGCAACAAACGATGTAAACATGTTGAACGACACCAAAGCCTTTCTGAGAAAGCATTTCGAGATGAAAGACCTTAGTGAAGCCTCATATGTGTTGGGACTTGAGATACGGAGGAATCGTACCCAAGGTATCTTAGGTCTCTCACAACAGGCATACATCGAAAAGGTGTTGAAGCAGTATAGCATGGATAAGTGTAAACCACTTAATACCCCTGTGGCAAGAGGAGATAAATTCAGTTTAAAACAATGTCCCAAAACAGAGTTTGAACGTTCAGAAATGAGGAATACCCCCTATGCTTCGGTAGTAGGGAGCATAATGTATGCACAAGTATGTACACGACCAGACTTGGCATTCATTACGGGAATGTTAGGCAGATACCTCTCTGATCCGGGTAAGGATCACTGAACCGCAGAAAAGAGGGTGCTGAGATATTTACAAGAAACGAAACAACACGTACTGACGTATCGGAGATCTGATAAGTTAGAGATCACTAGATATACAGATTCCGATTTTGCTGGATGCTATGATAGCATGAATCGACCTTAGGTTATGTGTTTACCCTAGCCGGAGGTGCGATCTCATGGAAAAGCACGAAATAGACCTTATTGGCGTTCTCCACTATGGAGGCAAAATTCGTAGCTTACTTCCACGCATCCAATCAGGCGATATGGCTTCGCAATTCTGTCACAGGACTGCGGGTATTGGAGACTATCTCATCTCCAATAAGGATTTATTGTGACAGTAAAGCTGCGGTGCTATATTCAAATAACAACCGGAGTTCATCTAAAGCGAAATACATAGAGATGAAGTATCTGGCTGTTAAAGAAAGAATTCAAAGTGGTCTGATCAGTATTGAGCATATCAGTACAGACTCTATGGTGGCCGACCCTTTGACTAAGGCCGTGGAACCGGTTGTGTTTCACAAGCATGTTAGCCGTATGGGTCTTAGTCCAGTTGAGGATGTTTTATCCTAGTGGGAGTCTGTGAGGTTTTTCTTGTGTTCAATAAAGTTGTTTATTTCAGACATACAGTATAATGTACATTCCGGTTATATTAAAGTTTTTCTGTAGAAGTAATGTACATTAAGCAGTTACGGCATACATTCTGAATTCTATTGATCTCGCTAAAGAGGGCCAAGTTGGAATTAGATATGTATGATCACCTAGCATATTAATTCCATACTACATATCCATTTCAGTATCCATGTCATTCAGTAGAGTGTTAGTATCATGATTTAAGAGGGACTAGTCACTAATTCAATGTGGCGACGTGCGGCTTAAGTCTTTTGCTAACATTTGCTGATGGACCGGATAAAGAAAGACACACTAAAGGACATACGGTATATGAGCTCAAAAGGAGTGACATATAATCTTTAAGATACATACATAGTCCAAGTGGGAGATTGTTGGGATTAATTCGAGATACGTGTGATGCGCAGCACGTTGATAAAGTTTATACGAATTAATCATAAGGTGGACGTTATGTATGATAATATTATATGTCACATATGTCACGTAATAATATTAATTGTTACGTAAAACATCCACACGTTAAGTGATCATCGGGTATACTCGTGGATGTATAGTGTGGTCTAAATGGAAACCCCGAATATGTAGACAGTCATATGGTCAGAGACCGCGATGGATGGGCTCAAAGTGCAGCGACCATAAAGTTACGACATCTGGTCCCCGAGGGGCGACAACCCACGTGTGGCTTGTAGATAATTATTGGTACAATAATTAAATATTGGATAATATTTAATAGGAAGATAAGGTTGAGTTTTAAATTTAAGATTAAATTTAAAACCTTATACCTATCAGATCCTTCCATCCCCTCTATATGAAGAACGCTTCACCTCCTCATACTATCAGAGGTGAAAAACGGCTGCATACAGAAAAGAGGGAAGGTGTGCCAATTTGTTCTATAAAGCCCACACTGCCTAGCCTCTCCATCGGGTAAAGCAGTGAATTGTTGATTCCGTTCAAGGGGTATATCAACAATTGGTGGGAGGTCGTGAATCCTTGGATCACGCCAGATTCTTCATCAGCCGGAGCAGTTGCAGTGTACGTGTTCAGATTAACAACAACAATGGAGCAAGGTATATTTTCCGCATTTTGTTACTTTGTCCATTGATTCGATTAAACGGTCCTATTCAGGGATTTATTAAATTAAATCCAACATTACCAACTCTTGACAGTCTATCTCAAGCATCAATATTGGATATCCTAGATAGTAAAAAAAATAAAACCTAAGAGCGCCGCTTGAGTCTCCGCTTCCAAAGGTGATACATGTGGTAACTGAAAGGAGATTGCCCCCTACAATGGTCGGATGAGTCCCGGAGGACTGCTCCACCACCAGCAGCATGTTGTTCTACTGCTGCATCTATATTTAACTTAAACCGACCTGATGGAGGTTGTTGCTAATAGACCACTTGCAAGCGGCGGGTCCGTATTATTGGCTTGAGTCCAGCCTGATGTAATATCGGATAGTTACGTGTAAGCTTATGTCCATCCAAATTTCGACACCAAATATATACATCCGAACGGATAGCTGCAAATAAAGCAGATGTGCCCCATGGAATATCATCATAAGTCACTGTAGTGTAAGAATGCCAGATGTTCATAATAATAATTCCTGGCAGAACTCCCTGTAATGTTTCCCACAACGTAGTCGAGGTAGAGTCCAGCCACCATGATATGAGAAATGATTTAAATAAACGTAGTATGAGGTGTAGGAATGTCCAATAAATGTGCCATTTCAGGAATAGATAATCAAGAGTCACGGATGCCACACGACAAAATGAGCATTGAGTGGGCATAAATAAAACGCTGTAGAAAATCTTCTAGTGGCAAAGTGCCATGAAACATACGCCACAAAAGTAAACTCGCCAAAGGCCGTTGACGCGGATGCCAAATGTAAGTGTGTGAGAGAACTTTTGGTCGAGAGTTAATATATATATATATATATATATATATATATATATATATATATATATATATATATATATAACCGAAAGATTTTATTTTATTGAAAACTGCCTCTCTTATAGCGGAGGAATACCATAGTACAATATACAATCATCGAATGAGAAATATGAATGTAAAGCCATAAGATTCTGCAATCTCCAATCATATATGATATGCCGTATTGAAACCTTGCCAAGTAAAACCACTCTTGTGGATAAAACTCTGGCTAAGAAAAAAGCGTACATATTTATATGATGAGATTTTCTATCTAACGGTTGCTGAACACATGTAGAACTTAACGAGACAAAAGGCCATGTTGACGGCATTTGGTGGAAAAACTTTCGCAGGAGTCTTCTTCGCCCAGCACTATGGTCATGAGTCCATTCCTCTGTATGTGTAAAAAACCAACTTCCAAAAAATCTCGTCCGGTGTTTCCCAGGGCATAGCATGTAAGTAACAAAAGAGATAATAGGTAGCATACAAGTAAATACAGTTAATGATAGTTGAAGCTCACGTAACGAAAGATTACTACCTGTGTTGTCTGCATCCAGAGATGCAGACAACCAGCAATGTAGTGCATGATAATTCCTCAGCTTTAGAACAACAAGACATATGTATAAATTTTTAAAAAACGTGCATACCCGGGTTGCCCATATCAAGCAATGATATAGGCAACAAGCAAGAATGAAGGTATTATCCATGTCGCAAATTTGGAATGAAATCAGTCCGAACTGTAGCGCGAACTAGAGGGGGAAGGTCTGATAATCTTGAAAATTCTGTAAGAGACCGACATATCTGACCATGTTGAGCCAAATAATGTGCTGACTTATTAACCTCCCGTGGGATGTATGATAAATTAAAGGATTGTGCTACCAAGAGGTCATGCAATAGCTGAGCCATGAAAGAACGATTCCGAGTAACCTGATCCAACACTCCTTGCGCATCCTTTTCAACGTCCATTTGAAGACCATATCTAGCAAAATATAATATCGCTAACGTAGTAGCCTGTAACTCTGCTTGATCAGGAGTCGAAATAGGCAACTGAAATGATATAGCACCTTTAAACGTAACCATACTATCATGAAGTATTGCGCCTGCCGCCGCCGAAATCCTCCCATGTGCAACATCTACATTTAATTTATGTCGACAAAGATCCCATCTGACGGGGGTACCCCCGCCACCGACACTAACACATCCTGAATTCCCAAAATGGGAACAGGATGACAATTCGGTATTCACTTGGATCCTCCAAAACGTGGATCCAAGCATGATAAATAACGTGTCCAGATATCCAACGGCAAAAGCCCTGTGGGATGGGCTTGCCTTAACCTACGGATCTGGTGGAGACTCACTTCAAGTATTTGATCTACACCGAAAAGCAAACAGCATCAGGCAAGGCGACAGTTCATTGGAGGCTTGCTGGAACAGTCTCCAGAATGTGTTGGGTATCAATTGATACCCTGGATACCAATCCCATGAAATTTCCTGAGGACATCAGTTCATATAACCAGAAAATGCAGGAGTTTAGGCTCTATCAATTTCTTAATGCTATTAGTGACAAATACGAATCTGAGAAAAAGGAACTGCTAAAAAGGACGCCTTTACCGAACGTAGAAGCAGCATTCTTCGAAATTAAACGGGCAGATGTATGAGCCGGACTGACAAAACATGGCCCCTCAGATATATCATCATCACAGGGGATTGGCCAAGGGATGGCCATAAATTCATCACAGGGAAGGGGCCGTGGGAAGGACCGAAGCACAGAGGGAGACAGAGGGTTGCAGCAAGGGCCACATCCACCCCGTCAAAACCCCAAAATCGACAAAAGCCATCTCATTTGTGACCACTATGGGAAAAAAGGCCATTTAAAGGAGAGTTGCTTTCAAATTCTGGGCTATCCTGACTGGTGGGAGGGACGAAAATGTCTAGTTGCTGGAACTGGAGGAAAGGCAGCCATAACTCACGACATCGAAGAAGGAGGGGAGAACAAGGAACAGAGCAGCGGAGAAAACAGTGGACAAGCCAACCTAGGTAAAAGGGGGTTAGGCGGTAACCCTAACCCCCAGCATTTATTCCCTTCTCATATTACCCCATTGCCCCTTAAATTATTTGCAGGACAGGTCCCAAACTCTGAAGATAATATCAGCCTGGTCCCTCAGGATTCCAGCACCCGAAAAGTCACCCCTGCAGTTCCTCAAATACCAGAATCCACCCCACCAGATTCTCATAATTATAAATCCCCCCAATTTTTTCTCATCAGGCCAAATCAAACCCCTTCAAGTCCAGAATATTCCAATCCAGTCCTAACGCCACCAATAAGTCCCATTGGATTTTTGATTGCGGCGCCACAGACACCATGACCTTTGACCCAAATGATTTTATTACACACTCTCCCACACAAAAAATCCACGTTGAAACAGCCAGTGGTGAGACTATTCCAGTATGTGGTGTTGAGAAATATGTTTGGATAATTTTCAAAGTCATGATTTTAAGTGGTTAATACTTAAAAATGTCATACATGGTGTTATATGTGATTAAAAGTTGAAAAAGTTGACATCGGTCTCTCAGGTTGTTGCACATCGATCGATGTCTAGGGTTTTTAGAAATAATTTTCTAAAATGTGTTAAAATGATTGTTTTCATTTGTACATGATTTATACATGTTCATTATGTGATTATTATGTGTTTTTGGTGATTATTTTTGTCTTGTGACTAACGTGCCTTGGAAGTTTCTACAACTTACCAAAAAGGGCAAAATTGGTATTTTGAGTTTTGTAGGAACATGATATGATGAAAATATTTCAAGGATGTATTCTTATCCTATTTATCATGACAAAGGTGATATCATGAATATTTATGACCATCCGGGTCATTTCTGGAGTTTTCTTACACCAGGGGTATTTTGGTCATTTTACCCCCAAGGGTATTTTTGGTATTTTCACTCAAGGAATCTCTTGAGAATATTATTATCTTCATTCTGGAGCTGTGTTATTGCTAGTTTGAAGATTATATGGTGATCTTATATCTTATTCTCTCAACCGATGATATTATTGACTATAGCTGGATATGTGACGATTTGAGATGTCACATTCTATTTTTTTCTTGAAGACACTCTTATATATGTTATAAGAGAATATTTATCATCAATATTCAGAGATATTAAAGGTGTCAAAGGTGTGGAAATGTTATTGACACATAAGAAGAAATATTGGGGAATTTCGGTGTTACACGTTGACATAATCTTGTCAAGTGTTATCTATTTATTTCTTCTTCAAAAATCTGAGTTGCTACACATATATATATGTTGAAAAACGTGAGTTTACAGTTGGGAATGATACATTATTCATTTTATGAGTTGGAGACAAGTGGACCAACCAAAAAGGAGCTAGTTGGCAAAATTGCCAACTTGGAATTTACTAAAAATAGCCAACGGCTATATTGTTTTATTGGTGAAATTTCAGCAGATTTTTGAAGTCAAATGAAGACTTCACATGTCCTATTATGGTGCTTGAAGTTGGGGATAATTTGGTGTATTATCCTTTCTCATTTTATTAAGGAAAATCAAAATATTCTTTTGGAAATTTTGGTTGTAGCCAACGGCTACATAGACTTCTTGGAGCAGATTTTTTCAATTTGAAAAGGTCAATGTCCACTTGCCTATTCTAATGGCAAGAAGTTGAGGAATTCTTGAAGCATATTCCATTTTATCTTCTCATTTTTGCAAAGGATAATTATGATAAATCCAAGGTGGAAAAAATCGGCCAACAAGGTGACATCCAAGGTGGACCAATCATTGTGTTTTATTTTGCCAAGTGTACAAAGCCAACCAATGATGAGAAGACATTTGGAGTTGATGATGAAGATGATGACACATTGGCATTCTTATCTTCAAAGCTCAAATCACACTATAAATAGAGGCATTGGTGAAGAAGATGAAACACACTTGAAGCTCACAAGCATTCTATAGCTCTCATATTCATCTTCTTGTTCTTGTTGTTGTATTTTGTTGTAGCAAAGTTGTTCTTAATATTTTGGTGAGCTACAAGCCTCTTGAGCTTCATTTGTAAGATTGATTAGCCATCTTTATAAGGTTACATCAATAGGTGTTGGAGGTATTGCAACTAAGTGTTGCTTAGAAGGTGATTATCCAAGTCTTGAGTAGGGTTGGTGTATAACCCAAGGATCAAGCTTGGCTCTTGTTGTAAGGTGTTCATATCATAGTGAAATCCAAGGAAAGGTGTTCCTTGGGACTGGAGTAAGTCACATTGACCGAACCAGGATAAATCCTCGGTGTTCTTCTCTTGTTTCTTTATTTCTGTTTTCTGCCCGTTTTTGACTACAGTTTTCACCCAACTTCACACAATTTGAAAAAATAGCTAAACTTTTTCAAAATTCGTGATTTTTGGTGGAGTTATACTTCAGACTGTTATCTTTCATTTGCAACAAGAATCACTTGATTTGAGCAAGTAAAAGTTAGTCTTTCAGTCTTTACAAGATAACTGCTCCAATCTGGCTGCAATCTGACCAGTTTTGAGAAAAGTTAAATTCTGTATTTTTCAAGAATTGTTTGAGGTCAGGGCCTTTTGGAAACTTCATCTACATATCCTAAGGAGTGTTTTGATATAAAGATCAACCTTTTTGGTTGAGTATTCAAAGAGAAACACTATTTTCAAAATCAGCAACATTCTGTCCAATTCTGTCCAGATTGACCATCTAAATCTTTTAATTTGTTTGAAGGGTCAAACGATCTTATTTTTGTCTGATTTTTGGATAGAGTCTTGTTAACTCATTGAAGTTTAATTCTGGAAAGTTTCATAATTTTTGGAGTTGTGTACAATTATTTGTGAATTTTTGAAAAACGGGTTCTGAATCTGAGTTGGTCTCAGATTCTGTTTTCAAAGGGGATTTTAACAAAGGGTTGTAGTGTAATTTCCGCTAACCACTATTCACCCCCCCCCTTCTAGTGGTGTTCATTGCAGGTGCACGGTCCAACATTTGGTATCAGAGCCAGACCAACACCACTCAAAAGAAGCAAGATTCAACACCGTACGAACAATACAAGGCCAAGAAACAACAATTCATAATATACTGCTTGTCTCAAATCAAAGGTACATACTATGGCTATTGTTTCTCACAAAGGTGAGTTGTAAGGTATGTCCACACAACGCCCTCCTCTTTTTGATGGCAATAATTTTGTTCATTGGAAACTAAGAATGAGGCTATTCTTAATGGCTATAGACATCGATTTATGGTCTATAGTTGAAGATGGGCCGTACATTCCAATGAAAGTTGTACAAGTTAGTGGAGTAACTCAAGAGGTTGAAAAATATAAAAGTGAATGGTCATCAGATGATAAAAAGAAAATGTCCATGAATGCTAAAGCTATGCAATTACTTTTGAATGGACTTACAACTTCTGAAGCAGGATATGTGTCAAATTGCACAAGTGCACACGACATGTGGAAATCACTTGTATTAAAGCATGAAGGTACTAGTGGTGTTAAAGAGTCAAAAATAAACATGCTTATGACTGAATTAGAGACTTTCAAAATGTTGCCAAACGAATCCATAATATCTATGGATTTGAGGATTACTAATATTTTCAATGCCCTTGAAGCTTTAGGGAAGTCATTTTCAAACAATGAAAAGGTTCAAAAGGTGCTACGAAGTCTCCCTGCTGAATGGGATCCAAAGGTGACTGCAATCGAGGAGACAAAGTCAATCACCAAGATGGATGAATTGATCGGGTCTCTTAAAGTCTATGAGGTAAAACTGAACCAACGAAAGTCTGAATCGTCTAAGTCATCCAGTAAGTCAATAGCCTTCAAAACAGCTGAAACACATGCTAATAACGATGATAGTAATAGTGATACTGAATTAGACGATGACTTGATATTGATTGCTAGAAAACTTAGAAAGTTTTTCAAACGCCCAAATAGGAATAGACAACATAATTCTTCTTCTTCTTCTTTTTCTCAATCTAAGAAAAATAACACAAACAAATGGTATAATAAAGAATTAAAGTGTTATGAATGCGGTCAAAAAGGACATATTTCATACGATTGTCCAACAAAGAAAAATAATAATAAAAACAACAATAATAAACAAGCCAAGGACAAGGAAGCTCAAACGTCAAAGACAAAGGAGTCTAAGGCAAGAAAAGGGAAACGAGCAATGAAGGTGAGCACATGGAGCGACTCATCCGACTCAGAATCCGAAACTGAGGAAGCTCAAGTGTGCTTCGTATCCAACGAGGTATGTTCTTCTTCTGATAGTGATTCTGATAGTGACATGACATTTGATGAAATGTATGAAGAATTCCTACGAATGCATGCTCACTGTAAGAGGCTCTCTAAAGAAAAGAAGAAACTAGTTGAAGAAAATGACAAGTTGAAGACGTCCAACTTGGAATTTTCCGATCAACTAGAATCTCTTAAACAAGAGTCTACTAATACTCTTGATTCTTTAGAGAACAAAATTGAATCATATAGGAAAGATGAACAAAAGTTACAAATGGAAAATAAAATGTTGAAATCCAAGTTAGAAAGTTGTGAAAATGAAATAGTGCAACTTAAGTCTTCTAAATTTACCTTAGAAAAAATGATAGAACAATTTAAATCGGGTGCAAATATGTTAGATACACTTATCTCATCACAAAAGTATGGCAATGATAAAACCGGCCTAGGCTATAAAGAAGAAAACGAAAAAGTAAATGAAAAGACTAAGTTTGTTTCATCTAGTACAAAGTTGCCATATAATACAAAATCAACTTTGCCTGCTACATCTTCTTCTACACCTTCTTCTACTCATATCAAGGCAAAAATACAACACAAACCCACCAATATGCACACGCATAAACATACATCTAGGCCAAATTTTGCATCTAGACAACCTAGAAATCATGCCTACATGTATACAAATGCAACTAGACCAAATAAAATGCATCCAACTTTTTATGAACCTAAGCATAAGCAACTCTCATACAAGTCTTATAGAAATACACATGAATATACATATAGAGCACCAGATAAGAAACAAAGTCGCATGCCTTATACACATTATAAGATTCGGTCATCCTATAATGATTATCAACCATGGAGCAACATGTATAACAATGCATCCTCACTTATGTGGAATAATCATCTATATGCTTATCCTTCTTACTTTAACCATGCTAAAAATGTGCCTAGAAAGTATATTCAAGTTTGGATACCTAAGGGTTATCTAAACAAGAATAATGCCCCTAACATTCAAGGACCCAAATAAAGGGTACCTAAAACTTTGTCTCCATTGTAGGAAAAATGCAAGGAATGCAAGAAAGAGGCAAAGTCAAAGAATCTAAAAACCAAATGGTTTTTAGATAGTGGATGTTCGAGGCATATGACGGGCAACCCCAATCTATTCACCGAACTTGAACATATTGATGGTGGAAAGGTAACATTCGGTGACAACAACAAAGGAAAAGTTGTTGGAAAAGGAACAATCGGGGACCCAAACACATTTCAAATACGAAATGTGTTGCTAGTAAGCAATCTCTCTTATAATTTACTTAGTATTTCTCAACTTATAGATTGTGGTTATAATGTCTCCTTTCTTCCCAATTCTTGTGATATAATAAATGAAAAAGGAGAAACGGTTTTAAAAGGAAATAGAGATGGAAATATTTATACCCTTACCTTAGATAACATATTAAATGCTAAGGTTAAGTGTCTAATATCACATGACTTAGATGTGAATTTATGGCATAGAAGATTAGGCCATATAGGAATTTCAACCATTAGGAAATTATCTAAAAAGAATTTAATTAGAGGTATGCCTAAGTTAGACTTAGATAATTTTCAAATGTGTGAAACATGTATTAAGGGAAAACACATTAAAGAAACCTTAAAACCGAAACATGAAGTGAGTACTAGTCATGTACTAGAATTGCTTCACTTAGACTTATTTGGTCCAAGTAGGACAAGAAGTCTAGGTGGACACTACTATGTGTGTGTCATAGTAGACGATTACTCACGCTACACATGGACATTGTTCTTAACACACAAAGACGATGCTCCATTAGCAATCGAAACCCTTATCAAGCAACTTGAAAACATTTACGAAGAAAATGTCAAAAGAATTAGAAGTGATAGAGGTGGAGAATTTAAAAATAAAGACGTAATCAAATTTTGTGAACTTTATGGAATAAAACATGAATTCTCACCACCTAGAACACCACAACTCAATGGAGTTGTTGAACGTAAAAATAGAACGATTCAAGAAGTTGCAAGGACAATGCTGTGTGAAAATAAATTACCTAAGTATTTATGGGCTGAAGCTGTTAACTGTGCATGTTATATTATAAATAGGCTCACTATTAGAAAGAAATTAAATAAAACACCTTATGAATTGCTAAACAATAGACAACCTAAAATAGATTATCTTAAAGTATTTGGATGTAAATGTTTTGTGCTAAACACTAAGGATAATCTAGATAAATTTGAACAAAAGTCTATTGAATGCATATTTGTTGGGTATTCAACTAACTCAAGAGCATATAGGTGTTATAATCCTGCATCTAGCAAAATAATTGAATCCATACATGTGAAATTCAATGAAAATGCATGCTTCGAAGTTAGTGATAAACATCAACATAAACAAGAAACAAATGTTGAACATATGTTTGATGATGATGTAATACTTGAGCCTGTACTTGATCATCTAGAACCAACTCCCCCTGAACAAGACATGCATGAACCCTTAGGTGATATAAATGAAGAAACTTTGCAATTGGAAGATAATGTAACTACTGATCCAGTTACATATGATAATGTTCACACTAATGAAACATTTGAACAAGATGAGGGTGAACCTAGTCGATCTAGGAATTGGTGGCACCCTAGAGAATTAATCATTGGGGATCCAAGTGTTGGGGTTAGAACACGTAGAAATATAAGTCAACTTGAAGGACATAGTTTAATCTCACAATTAGAACCTAAGAACGTAAAGGAAGCCTTAGGCGATATCTCTTGGATAGATGCTATGCATGAGGAATTAAATCAATTCACAAGGAACAACGTGTGGGACTTAGTACCTAAACCCGAAAACAAGTCAATAATAGGAACGAAATGGGTGTTTAGGAATAAGATGGACGAACAAGGAAACATTACAAGAAATAAAGCTAGACTAGTCGCACAAGGATATAATCAACAAGAAGGAATAGATTATGAGGAAACCTTTGCACCCGTTGCACGACTAGAAGCAATTAGATTGTTACTTGCGATTGCAAGTCTAAGTAACATTAAACTCTTCCAAATGGATGTCAAGAGTGCATTCTTGAATGGATACATCCAAGAAGAGGTGTTTGTCAAACAACCCCCTGGATTCGAAGATCCAAAGAATCCTAACCATGTTTACAAGCTTAAGAAAGCTTTATATGGTTTGAAACAAGCTCCAAGAGCTTGGTATGATAGATTTGCAAACTTTCTTATTGCAAATAATTATCAAAGGGGAACCATAGACAACACATTATTCCTAAGAAGAAAAGGTAATGATTTGTTAATAGTTCAAATATACGTAGACGATATTATCTTTGGTTCAACTAACCCTACCTTAGTAAAAGACTTCGAAGAATGTATGAAGTCAGAGTTTGAAATGTCAATGGTAGGAGAGTTGAATTATTTCTTAGGACTCCAAATCAAACAAACCCCTCAAGGAATTCACATTAGCCAACTTAAGTATGTCAGTGATATGATTAAGAAGTTTGGCTTTGAAGATTTGAAACCTACAACTACCCCCATGAGCGTTAGTACCAAGCTCGATAAGGATGAAAATGGTAAACCTTTTGATGACACACTCTATAGGTCTATGATTGGCTCATTGTTATACTTAACTGCATCAAGACCTGATATCATGTTTAGTGTGTGTATGTGTGCTAGGTTTCAATCTTGTCCTAAGGTATCACATTACAATGCAGTGAAAAAGATATTTAGATATCTTAAGCATACACCTCACTTAGGACTATGGTATGATAGAAACGCTAAGTTGGAATTACACGCATATAGTGATGCTGATTATGGTGGTTGCAAGTTAGATAGAAAATCCACTAGCGGCACTTGTCAATTCATAGGAACCAATTTGATCTCTTGGTTTTCTAAAAAGCAAGCTAGTGTAGCTCTTTCTACCACTGAAGCCGAGTATATTGCTTTGAGTTTATGTACTACCCAAATACTTTGGCTTAAACAGCAACTTAGTGATTTTGGCATTAAAATGAAAAAGATTCCAATTTTCTGCGATAGCACAAGTGCAATCAATCTTTCCCGGAATCCGGTGCTTCATTCTAAGGCCAAACACATTGAGGTGCGATACCACTTTCTTCGCGATCATGTTCAAAATGAGGACAAAGTGATAAACCATATAAGAACTGATCATCAAATTGCTGACATCTTCACCAAACCCCTTAATCAAGCCACGTTTGAAAACTTGCGTGCCAAGTTAGGTATGATGACTTACGATACCATTGTATAGTTCTATCTTTTGCATGATTTGCAAAATAAAGGGGGAGATAGAATAAGCACATGATTTTGGATTTTAGTTGGTAAGTCATCATTTGGTTTGAAATGATAAGTTTCAATTGGTTATGAGTTGAGTATAGGTTAAGGGGGAGAGTATGAGTTGAGGGGGAGCAACATACTATTTAAAAGTTGAAAACATTTGGTTAAATTTTTAATTATAAGTTGTGACATTAAAATCATGTTAGATTATTTTGAAAATCATCCAAAAGGGGGAGAATGTTGAGAAATATGTTTGGATAATTTTCAAAGTCATGATTTTAAGTGGTTAATACTTAAAAATGTCATACATGGTGTTATATGTGATTAAAAGTTGAAAAAGTTGACATCGGTCTCTCAGGTTGTTGCACATCGATCGATGTCTAGGGTTTTTAGAAATAATTTTCTAAAATGTGTTAAAATGATTGTTTTCATTTGTACATGATTTATACATGTTCATTATGTGATTATTATGTGTTTTTGGTGATTATTTTTGTCTTGTGACTAACGTGCCTTGGAAGTTTCTACAACTTACCAAAAAGGGCAAAATTGGTATTTTGAGTTTTGTAGGAACATGATATGATGAAAATATTTCAAGGATGTATTCTTATCCTATTTATCATGACAAAGGTGATATCATGAATATTTATGACCATCCGGGTCATTTCTGGAGTTTTCTTACACCAGGGGTATTTTGGTCATTTTACCCCCAAGGGTATTTTTGGTATTTTCACTCAAGGAATCTCTTGAGAATATTATTATCTTCATTCTGGAGCTGTGTTATTGCTAGTTTGAAGATTATATGGTGATCTTATATCTTATTCTCTCAACCGATGATATTATTGACTATAGCTGGATATGTGACGATTTGAGATGTCACATTCTATTTTTTTCTTGAAGACACTCTTATATATGTTATAAGAGAATATTTATCATCAATATTCAGAGATATTAAAGGTGTCAAAGGTGTGGAAATGTTATTGACACATAAGAAGAAATATTGGGGAATTTCGGTGTTACACGTTGACATAATCTTGTCAAGTGTTATCTATTTATTTCTTCTTCAAAAATCTGAGTTGCTACACATATATATATGTTGAAAAACGTGAGTTTACAGTTGGGAATGATACATTATTCATTTTATGAGTTGGAGACAAGTGGACCAACCAAAAAGGAGCTAGTTGGCAAAATTGCCAACTTGGAATTTACTAAAAATAGCCAACGGCTATATTGTTTTATTGGTGAAATTTCAGCAGATTTTTGAAGTCAAATGAAGACTTCACATGTCCTATTATGGTGCTTGAAGTTGGGGATAATTTGGTGTATTATCCTTTCTCATTTTATTAAGGAAAATCAAAATATTCTTTTGGAAATTTTGGTTGTAGCCAACGGCTACATAGACTTCTTGGAGCAGATTTTTTCAATTTGAAAAGGTCAATGTCCACTTGCCTATTCTAATGGCAAGAAGTTGAGGAATTCTTGAAGCATATTCCATTTTATCTTCTCATTTTTGCAAAGGATAATTATGATAAATCCAAGGTGGAAAAAATCGGCCAACAAGGTGACATCCAAGGTGGACCAATCATTGTGTTTTATTTTGCCAAGTGTACAAAGCCAACCAATGATGAGAAGACATTTGGAGTTGATGATGAAGATGATGACACATTGGCATTCTTATCTTCAAAGCTCAAATCACACTATAAATAGAGGCATTGGTGAAGAAGATGAAACACACTTGAAGCTCACAAGCATTCTATAGCTCTCATATTCATCTTCTTGTTCTTGTTGTTGTATTTTGTTGTAGCAAAGTTGTTCTTAATATTTTGGTGAGCTACAAGCCTCTTGAGCTTCATTTGTAAGATTGATTAGCCATCTTTATAAGGCTACATCAATAGGTGTTGGAGGTATTGCAACTAAGTGTTGCTTAGAAGGTGATTATCCAAGTCTTGAGTAGGGTTGGTGTATAACCCAAGGATCAAGCTTGGCTCTTGTTGTAAGGTGTTCATATCATAGTGAAATCCAAGGAAAGGTGTTCCTTGGGACTAGAGTAGGTCACATTGACCGAACCAGGATAAATCCTCGGTGTTCTTCTCTTGTTTCTTTATTTCTGTTTTCTGCCCGTTTTTGACTGCAGTTTTCACCCAACTTCACACAATTTGAAAAAATAGCTAAACTTTTTCAAAATTCGTGATTTTTGGTGGAGTTATACTTCAGACTGTTATCTTTCATTTGCAACAAGAATCACTTGATTTGAGCAAGTAAAAGTTAGTCTTTCAGTCTTTGCAAGATAACTGCTCCAATCTGGCTGCAATCTGACCAGTTTTGAGAAAAGTTAAATTCTGTATTTTTCAAGAATTGTTTGAGGTCAGGGCCTTTTGGAAACTTCATCTACACATCCTAAGGAGTGTTTTGATATAAAGATCAACCTTTTTGGTTGAGTATTCAAAGAGAAACACTATTTTCAAAATCAGCAACATTCTGTCCAATTCTGTCCAGATTGACCATCTAAATCTTTTAATTTGTTTGAAGGGTCAAACGATCTTATTTTTGTCTGATTTTTGGACAGAGTCTTGTTAACTCATTGAAGTTTAATTCTGGAAAGTTTCATAATTTTTGGAGTTGTGTACAATTATTTGTGAATTTTTGAAAAACGGGTTCTGAATCTGAGTTGGTCTCAGATTCTGTTTTCAAAGGGGATTTTAACAAAGGGTTGTAGTGTAATTTCCGCTAACCACTATTCACCCCCCCCCCCCCCTCTAGTGGTGTTCATTGCAGGTGCACGGTCCAACATGTGGAAGTGGCTCAATAAAAATTACACCGGATGTCACACTTAAACACTGTCTGTTCGTCCCTTCACTTTCAACTAAATTACTTTCCGTCAGTCAACTCACAAAACAATTA
This sequence comes from Eustoma russellianum, assembly GCA_036186865.1. NCBI lineage: Eukaryota > Viridiplantae > Streptophyta > Magnoliopsida > Gentianales > Gentianaceae > Eustoma > Eustoma russellianum. The sequence continues at coordinate 21,825,661 of AP025053.1, forward strand.
GATTGCATAGTTCTTATGTATCCGTCGTTTTGTGTGTTGCAGGACATTCATACTCGGGAGATCATTGGACGTGGTACTGAGTGCGGTGGTTTGTATTACGTAGATACGGTGGCGCAACAGGGTAAGTCTAATCTTGCCACCGGTACGGTCTCGCGCCAGTTGTGGTTATGGCACCGTCAACTGGGACATCCATCATTTGGTTATCTTCAGAAACTTTTTCCTCATTTGTTTTCCAATAAATTACCTAGTATGACTTGTGACACTTGCCTCTGGGCTAAATTACCTCGGGCGACTTATAATACTCGTGCGAGTCGTATTTTCTCTGTTATACATACAGATGTTTAGGGACCATCCCCACACCCTACATCACTTGGCTTTCGTTACTTTGTTATTTTTGTCGATGGCTATTCTAGAATGACCTGGCTATATATTCTAAAACACAAATCAGATGTTGCCAGCAAATTTGTTGAATTCTATCATATGATCCATATTCAGTACAAAACAGATATCCAGATACTATGATCTGATAATGGGGGGGAATACCTTGATGGGGCACTAAAAACCTTTCTCAGTGAAAAAGGTATAGTACATCAAACCACTTGTCCTGAAACCCCTGAACAAAATGGGTTGCAGAAAGAAAAAATCGCACTATACTAGAAATGACTCGTGCCATGATGCTTGACTCCGAAGTCCCTCGAGGTTTTTGGCCGGAGGCGGTGTCCACCGCCACATACCTTTGCAACCGCCTACCCACTGCCATCCTAAATCATCAAACTCCACTACAAACCCTTTCTACCCAAACAGATATTCCCTCCATGTTAACTCTACCACCGAAGGTCTTTGGTTGCACTGTATTTATCCATGTCCCTAAATCCCATCGAACTAAATTTGACCCCTGTGCCGAGAAATGCGCCTTCGTTGGTTATGCCTCCACCCAAAAGGGTTATAGATGCTATAATCCTCAGACTAACCGAATCCATATCACCATGAGCTGCACATTTGTCGAAATCGAATTTTTCTTTGCCACCCAATCTCGGTCTCAGGGGGAGATAACAGATAATGATGGTGACCCACTAGCCGATGATTGAGCCAACACGGCAAGTAGATGGCTCCGAATGTGCTATAGCTCCCTATGATAATACAAACGCTGGGTAATCTCGAGGTGAATGGACTGCAACAACCGAACGAGTCTACATATGACACTGGTAATCTTTTTGACAATATTCCGCAATTTCCTGAAAATTCACCTGTTTCATCTGATACTGAACTTGCTAATTTATCCTCTGATATTCTGACTGAAACTTCTGGACAACTTGAGTTGGACCATACTGATATTATAACAGGAGAACAGGGACGTGTCTTGCCACCAAGGAAAACCAGAGGAGTCCCACCTGTTAGATATTCACCCACAAAAACCGCTCGCGCATCCAAGTATCCTATCCAGAGAACCAGTCTCAGTGGTATAGCAAAGAGTTCCTTAACAACAATATGCTCAGAGGAGATTCCCCAAAATGTAGAGGAGGCATGTACCAATCAATCATGGAAAGAAGCTATGAAAATCGAAATGGGCGCACTCAAAAAAAGTGAAACATGGGAAGTATGTGAACTACCAGTCGGAAAGAAGCCAGTAGGATGTAAGTGGGTCTTTACCATTAAATACAAGTCCGATGGAAGCATCGAACGACACAAAGCACGGCTGGTGGCAAAGGGTTTCACTCAAACCTATGGAGTAGATTATTCTGAAACGTTCTCTCCAGTCGCAAGAATTGATACTATCAGGGTCTTATTCTCCATTGCAGCAACATAAAATTGGTCACTACAGCAATTTGATGTAAAGAATGCGTTTCTACATGGCGACTTGAAAGAAGAAGTATATATGGAGCCTCCCCAGGGATTCAGAAATGACTTTAAACCAGGACAGGTGTGCAGACTTAGAAAGGCTTTATATGGGCTCAAGCAGTCTTCTCGGGCATGGTTTGGGAGATTCACCTCGGTCATGAAAAAGGACGGATATAGACAAAGCAATGCCGATCACACCCTTTTCATCAAGAGACAGGGAAGTCTAGTTACTTGTCTTATTATTTATGTTGATGATATGATTATCACTGGAAATGACTCTAATGAAATCTCTCGTCTCAGGAAACATCTATTCACTCAATTCGAGATGAAAGACTTGGGAGGACTGAAATACTTCTTGGGAATCGAAGTGCTACGATCACAGGCAGGCATATACATATGTCAAAGGAAGTACGTCCTCGATCTTCTGACAGAAGTAGGTATGCTTGATGCCAAGCCAGCTGATACTCCAATAGTCCAAAACCATAAGTTGGAGGTTATACCAGGAGGACCCACTACTGATCGAGAAAGATACCAGCGACTGGTGGGCAAGTTAATCTACTTATCCCACACCAGACCAGACATTGCTTATGCTGTTGGAGTGGTCAGTCAGTTTATGCACAATCCCCAGAAGCATCACCTAGACGCAGTGTTCAGAATCTTAAGGTACCTAAAGAAGACTCCAGGCACTGGGCTACTCTTTCAGAATAATGGACATCTCAAGATCGAGGCATATACTGATGCTGATTGCGCAGGAAGCCATGTTGATCGCCGTTCTACATCCGGGTACTTCACTCTAGTAGGCGGCAATGTGGTAACATGGAGGAGCAAAAAACAAAAGGTTGTGGCATTGTCAAGCGCAGAAGCAGAGTTTCGAGGCATCATAAAAGGTATCACGGAAATACTTTGGATTCGCAAGCTACTTGGTGAACTCGGTTTTTAAGTATCTGAACCAACAGAGTTAAAGTGTGATAACAAGGCGGCTATCAGTATCTCAGAAAATCCCGTTCAACATGATCGTACCAAACATGTTGAGATTGATAGGCATTTCATCAGAGAAAAACTTGACGAAAGGATCATTACGCTTCCGCATGTACGTTCTGAAGATCAACTCGCGGACATCTTAACCAAGGCGGTAAATGGACGAATATTTGAAGATGCACTGTGCAAGTTGAATATTGGCGACCCCACAATTCAATTTGAGGGAGAGTGTTGAGATTACGCTACCATATTTGTGTCATAATAGCAAATATTCATTACCTTGTATAGGAATAGGAAAGGAATCAATTACGATCAATCATCATTAGTACATACCATACTTAGGGCATTGGTGTAAACATAAATAGGACACTGTATCAAACTTTGAATGTATGAAAAACAATTTCTCTCTAATCGTGTCTTGCTAACAGGAGTGTCCAACGAACTAACCTACATCGCGGAGATGGCATGACTGGAATGAGGCCTGCTTGAACCAAAGCAGCATCGGGTAGCATATATTTCTTCCCTTTACGCTCAAGTGCCCAATCTTATACCGATCGACGAATTCCCTCAAAAAACATTGCTGCGAGTCCACTGACTTTCTCCAAATGTTATTGATGTATAAGCTTTCCATATTTTCCACACGATGATACTCGGAACTACAATACGAAGTTGTCCCTTAAGCGACTTAGCCTGAGTGGATATCCACCATTGAAGTAAGAAGGGACGAATAGATGCTGCATTCATCAATGGCCCATCGAGTGAGTGACTAAAATATGACCAAATGCAAGATACCTCAGGACATCTAAGAAAAATGTGGTCTTTTGTTACTTCGTTCAGCAAGTAAAATGGACATTTTGACGGGCAAACCGCAACAAATTGTGCTAGAGACTGTGGCAGAGGTAAGCATCATGATAAAATCTCCATAGAAATAAACGAATGTTAGGGCGTACTAGTTTGTGCCAGATAAACTGATGAGAGAACAAACCCGTGCCAACAGCGCGAATTTGGTCATATGTAGACCTAAAATTGAATTGTTGATCCAACGTAGCTGCCGATCTGAGTGAACCCACAGCACTATTGAAATTAGATGCACATATATGATGAACCCGACATATTTGTTTCCATATAGGAGAGTCTGTAATTATGAAACAGAAATCTGCTCGTCTCCCATATTTTGATCGTAGATAAGTACTGAGGAGTGTGTTTTGAGTATGACATCTCCACCACAATCGAACAAAATCAGCCAGAAGTATTTGTAGAATTACATTTATTGTTTCATAGTATGTAGATCAATCATTCATGGTCCTTATATATATATATATTTATATATATATATATATATTACTACTCTGAAAAAGAAATAAAACCAAAGAGTCTTCCCAAACAAAGGTTTTACTCCAGGCTTTCTTCTTTTTTGCTTTTTGCTTTTTGTTTCCGTTTACAACTTCAGCTTGTCAGCCAAGGGATATTTCAATATCTCAAGGTGTAACCGGACATACAAAGGAGAATATCCCAATTTTCAGTGTGGAGATATTGAACGAGACACCAAAAAAGAATGACGTATTTAACGTTAAAATAGCTTGTGGAGATTTTTCATCCATTATTTTGGTTAATCCGAATACCGTCAAGAAGATAGCCCCTGTCGTCTGTTTACTCAATAATGGTAGGAGAATAAGAGAAAGAGAATTGGTTTCATTCAACTATGCACAAAATACATTTCCATTCAAACTCAGTGTTATAAGCCTAAACTGCTAGATCTTTTAGCCAGTTGAAGTTATAATAAATTAGGTTACGTTTTTTTTTTTGCCTTATTGAGGTATGTTATGAGTGTTATGTTAACTCCAGAATAATGGTGCAGACGTGACTTATCTGTCGATTATATTATTGTAGTTTATTTTTGTCAAACATTGTTAGAAAAAATACTAATATAATAAAAAAGTGATGTCTTTTCGGTAAAAAAAGATTATTGTAAGAAGCATTTATTCATTGTATCGAACAAAATCAGCCAGAAATACTTGTAGAATTACATTTACTGTTTCATAGTATATAGATGAATCATTCATGGTCATGCAACTAATTGCCAAAGTATGTGCTACCATGTTCCCCTTGACCGTGAATCCAAATTGCCTTTCGTTCCGCAATACCCTTTTCAACGAAAGCCTGGGATCCTCCACTAGATCCGTCTTTGTTGTTGGCTGATCGATTTTCCTCGGATGAGATCCTAGGAGGTTAAAGGTGAGGCCTCTAATCACGCGTCGCCACGTATACAAAATCAATTTTTTTTAAAAAAAATGTAACACCCCCTTGCTTTTGTACACGTGGCGACGCGTGATTGAAGGCCTCATTTTTAGCTTCACTTTTAACCTTCTAGGATCTCATCCGGATTTTCCTGGGGCTGCATGAAACTTATGATATATGCATCCTCCACTTGTACTAGGCCTTTTATTTGGGTATACTAGCTTTTCATTAAGTTTCTCATACCAACATTGTTTCAATTGTTTGGGTTTTTTAAGTGAACCAAACTTCTGACAACTGTTCGACTGAGTTTATTTGTCATATGCGACACGTAGCTTAATGTACTGAACGTTCCTGGTGCACTAAATTTCCGTGTTTACGTACGGCCCGAAGAAAGATCGGATCGCTTCGCGATCTCATATACACAGTATTATCATACACTTTATGCAAGATGTTTCCGCAGCTTGAACTCGTGATTTCAAGATCATAAAGTAGCAACCTTACCAGTTAATATAAGATCCACTCTCATGTACTTTTATGCAAGTGAGTTTGTCAATTAAGTATGATTAGGCCATTTACATCAATAAAATATGATGCTACAGAAATATAAAACCATCAAGTTCAGTTATTAGTTTTGGCAACAGTTCGGATGTAATAGTCGACCATGCCACCTTTAAGATTATTAGCCCCTTAAGTAATTAGTTTTTTCTAACACGTCTTGCATCCCTAATTTATCATATCATTTTGCTTCATGTGCAACAAGTAATAACTCATATAATAGAAAGAAATCATATAAGCATAAACCGAACATGTAGTATAAAAACTTTCACTAATAATACTTGTCGTACTTAGAAAGTGACAATATTTTCGAGAGAAACTAAAATAGAAAAAAAAAACAATATTTTTAAGACGGAGGGCATCTCTTTAACAATAAAAATGTAAAAGATGTGTAAACACTTCAAAATAAAGGCAATTGTTTGTCAATGAAAGACTATAAGCACAAGAGAAAAGGTGAAAGCAGTGTTAGACTTTAATGACTACACCAAAACATACTCACATGCACCCGGACCCGATGACGACAATGGCCACTTATCCAACCCACAATAACAACCAAGTTGAAATTTACATTATCTTAAATCTTTTCAATTCATATGATATTTTTGCATCTTTAACATAAAAGAAAGCTAAATGTTTTTAAGTAACATGCAGTTCTTCCAACAACTCCAACAACTCAGAGCAACGTCTAGTCAAATTATAGCATATGCAAATATTACTCTGGTTGAATTGAATTCTGATCCTTCATTTATGGAAAACAAACTACGTCAAGGTTCCAACTTCAACGAAACTACTCTTGAATGTTGATTGCGCTTAGCCACCTTCACATAAAAAACTGAAAAGCATGACGGTGCCCACCAAGGTTGTCGAACTTTTTGCTCTCCTTTTAAACAGGCAACTGGAAAAGAGCTAAAATGAGAAACGAAATGTTGAAATCTAGTACACCATAAAAGAAGAAGCAGTTCAAGAACGAACTAAACGAAATCATGGCCAAACCACCCTAAACCTTGTTTGAAACGTTTATGCTCCCTAGACACTGCACCTAAACAGCTAGGAAAAACTAAATATGCAGATTTCTATAAATAAGACAAAACAAAAGCTGGGTGCTGACAATCCATTTCCACAATTGTGTTAACTGATGTTTACAACAATGGCTAGCCATAAATGTTTTAGGACATCAGTTACATGAGAAGCCAAAACACTGGTGGTTTTCAGGATTAAAACACATGGGAGGTCATTGACAGAGTAAAAATGTAACAAAAGGCACAGAGCTTGATAAAAATGCCTTCATTTTTCAAGATCAACAAGTTAAACCCTTCCGTCAGTGCCTGACTGCCTGTGCATTTCTTGAAAAAATAACATTTTTTCTGTTCAAAAAGTATTATGACTTTTCAACGTAGTCTTTTTAGAAGGTACATTGTTACTTAACCTCGAAGTCTATGCACATACATGAATATTGGGACAAGTATACCCAGAAAATTCCGCTGATATGATCCGCTGACACAAATGAAAATGTACACCCTATTCAGAAAAAATACTGAGGCAAGTTCAAATCAGACCATGGCCATGCCTTGATGACCAGTAAATTGTAATGCATTTAATCATGGCACTAGCTCAATAATATATTTGACAGATCAAAAAGAATCACACATAAAAACCAGCATCATATCGTCTAAAAAGAGTTGTCAAAAGGGCATTTACTGAGAGTAGTTATTGTAGAACTTGTTGACAAAAGCAAAAGGAAGATTTTTTTTTTTTTTTTTTTTTTTTGTAATTCAAAAGGAAGATATTGTGTTCAAGAGAAGCTAATATTTCAAAAATGATGATTAAATCACATCAAATTCAGCCTCCTCATAGGTAGCTTATATTTTCATCTTGTAGAGCATATTCCTAATCATCATCACAATTTCCCCCATTAAACCAGTTCTATGGGTTTCCTGACTATCACTTTCTTCTCTCGGTTTATTATCTCATCTTGACTGCTCCCACGGTTGTTCCATATTTTCTCCCTCTGTTTTTTAACACTGATCTCTAGACTCCCTCCGTTTTTTGGTCCCTTTACCCCCCAAGAAAATCATGTTCCAAGATTTTTTCAATAAAAAGCATGTTGCATCGGCATGTCTACCTCACGCCTACCCTTTGCAGTTGGCAGCTATAGCGGAACATTTAGCCACAAAAAATGGCAAGATAAAAAAGAGCAGTCACTCTCTCACGACAAGAAATGAACAAAGATAAAGGTTAATTGCAAGAAATTAAAAATGCAGACTACTTTGAGGGCATGTGAGTTGAGGGAGTAAACCTTTTATTCGTCTCAGCTCCTTGCATAATGTTATGAAGTCCCCCCATTTCATGTGGCATCTTCTTATAAAACGAAGTATCTGCTCAGTTGTGAACATAGACATGCCTTCCAAATACTCTCCATTGATGCCATTTTCTTTAAATACTTGTCGATAGCTTCCAAGATTTATCTCTTCCAACCACAAACCAACATCCTGAGAAAGATAAAAGAATCACAGCTTTTATATGTTTTTTATTTTTTGATGGTTGCAGAAAACTTACTAAATAATGCCATGCACAGACTGAATGAATATCAAACGTCAAACTTTTTTCCTGCTTCTTGTGATATTTCATTCTTCCAATCCGGGTGTGCCTTCATGGAAAACGAAAAACCCATTTTACTTTCTATGCTTAATTTACATTCTTTTTTTAAGTTAATTTCATAGATCTTAAAAACATGCATACAAGGTAGCTATTATAACAGGGAGTACCACAAACAATTGCTCAATGTGCTTTCAAACCATCAATAAGCAGAGCCTATTTCTAGGAAGCAATTCAAAAACCTATCAAAAGAGGACCAAGAACTATTGTTTTAGTTTCCTTCTTCTATTTCTACATCTACTATATTGCTTAACAGCCTTTGCACCGGTACCTTCCGTCAAGTCGACCACTGAATCAAACTGTTAAATATGTTCTTTGGCCTCAAACCCATTAACTTAAAATATATAGGGATCATAAACATTCTGTTCATGGGTCCGTTTCCACCATATCATTCTTATTTTGAGTTTTCAGTTTATGAGTGTTTTTCCACTTTACCTCTTTCGTTCTTCTTCATTGGCTTGGCTTCAACAACTTCACAACCTTGTTTTCCTTCCATTTCATCCCCTCCTTCCTCTGCCCCAATGTCGTCGCTCATTTTATATTTGCCTTTGTGGTTCCTCTTTGCAAACTTACCTTCAATGGTAACAGCTTCAGTTGAAAGCACATTCATTTGTTGGCTGGGAATTTTTTTCCAGTTGTGTGTTCTGCGCCTTTAATTTCTTCTCAACCGTCCTCGTGATGTGTTTTGCTAATCTAATTTCCCAACCTTATGTTCTTTAGAATCAAAATCAGAGAAAACCAGTCCTTCCAGAGTATAACCACCAAAAGTGTTCCTGCCATCACTAACCACACAAGGGTTAGTGCCTCTGTCCTCAGAAGAAGAGCATGCTAAGGCAGTCAGTTCATTTTGATTTTTAGAATTACTCACCGAAGAGTCAAATTTATTTTTTGAAATCACTTTCTCAGCATGTTTCTCTACTATCTTCTCAGGGGGCCAAAAGGAATTCCTTCTGGCACGGACAACCTTCCATTTCTGGTCCTTCCTAATCCTCTTTAATGTATTCAATTGGCATTTGTCTGCAGACTCTATTTCTTGTTGATCTTCTACTTCAATCTTTGGTTGGGCAAGAAGAAGAGGATACCTGACAGCACGTGCTTGTTAGCATTATTGTTAGTATGATTCTCAATAGCATACAGTTTCTTGCTATCCTCTTTTCAGGTTGTTCAGTTCTTCTTTGCCGTTAGTGGGAACTTTGAGTCATCCATGTGGTTGGCTAGACATCTGTTGTTCCCACAGCTTCACAAGAGTACCCGAAAGATTTACAATTGGGGCATTGAATTGACATCCACTTGTAAGAAATCTCTTGAATAACATCTTTTCTGTATTCATTGGTGAACTTCCCTTCATTAGGAAGGTTTTTCCAAGCTTTGATTTCAACGCAAATTCTTGCGAATGCAACACGTGCTTGAGCACTTATGGCTCTATCCATGAAGAGTGCTTTTTCAATGAGACTCTCAATGCTACCCAATGTGTACTTATTGAAATATGAAAGCCTCAGAGTATCTCACCCAAACATGTACAACATTGAGTTTTACCTTTTCAATTTTCTTATCTGGTGTTCAAGGTAACAAGAAAAGACCTATTACCAAAAGATAGTGGAGAAAGTTTCAGAATTTTATTCTTGCAATCTTCAGATTAGAAGCTAAAGATGAAGAGGTCTTCTGACATTTTTTGAGTTCCTATTAGTCCATTACTGTACTATTTGGCATGTACTAAGCCTAGCATCCATAGATCGAGTTTTAATCAAGAAAAAATAGGCATTTTCAAAAGAAGAGTGCCGGTTATTGGCGCCGGACACTTACCACGGCGCCGGAGTGGTCAAAGAGAGATGAGGAAGCACCTCCGTGCTTAGATCGAGTTGAGACCAAGTGAATCTAGACATTTAAGAAGGTTGAGAAAGCTACACCGACTGTGGGAAGAGAGTAAAGAGAACGAAAAAAGAAGAAAGGGAAGAGGATTGGTTCGGATGTTTTAGGAGAAGCCAAAGGATTAATTTTTTAAGAGAGAGTTTTTGACTATAAAAGTGGAAGAGAGGTATTTCATTCTATCTACATTCTCTTTGACGTGATTTTTGTTTTCATGATTATTTTGAGTTCTATTCTTTTGCAAGAGTTTGGGGTGGGGTGGGGTGGGGTGGAGGCAAGCATTGCTGGTATGACGGTGGAATCAAAACAAAAATCGGCAGGTCGGTGCCTATTAAAATACTAAAGGTAGCATTACCATCTTATTCCATTGTCCTTCTAAAGCATGCTTTATTCCAACACAAAACCAGCTATCTAAACAACTAAGATGATCACTAATTCACTCCAACCATATATCTTTCCATGTATGTCTTTTGTCACTATGCATTATCTTCTCCCTCAGTCTATGACCTTCTTCCTATCCACATCCCCCTGCCCCCGCCCCCGCCCGTTTATGATGTGACTTTTCAATCAAGAGGTCAGATACAGAAGCAAATTAGCACAGAGAAACCAGCTCCCTGAACCCATAAACCACGTTAGTCTATCAGTACTTGACCTAGCAAAACTGCAATTATATGTATGAACACGTTCCAGCCTTTCACGTTCTGAAACATTTCAGAGCTATATTGTAGAAACCACTTAGTATTCCCTAATTTAATTCATAGACAGGGGATAAAATTCTACTAGTTTGCTAGCCATGACCTAAATTTGAAACCCCACCAACTATATCAACCTCGAAATCATCGATGGTAGTACCCGAAAACAAGCTAAATCCAAAATTACGAGCAAAAGAAATAAATTAGTTACCTCAACAGTCCAAATGAAGAAATCCAAAGGTTCGGGTGGCCTTCCTTTACTCATAACTCACAGTGATATCAACAGCCCTTATCAACAGCCCTCTTCTTCTTTTTTTTCTTAAATTTGCCAGCTGAAAACAAAAATTAACAACATAAGGCCTTCTTCAGGTCAAAGAAAACATAAATCTGAATCAAGTAACACAAACACGAAACAATTACATGTAGAGAAAATCCTTATAATACATACATGTGATATTTAGATCCTTGTTCTTCAAATTTATAACAAAGATTCTCAGCGAGCCAGGTGAGAAAGATTTGAAAGCATATCAGGGTTTAGCATGAGGTTTCAACTTCCGATCGATTTCGCCTAAACTCTGATGGTTTAGCTTTTTGGCTATTGTCTTCTCTTCCGGAACTCGGAGGACACAAAATCCCTCGCGATCTTATGTTCACGCCGCTACTTAATTGTTTGATTAATTGCATTTACGTCCCCGGTATTTTCATTTATTAACTGGTAACCTCAATTTCTAGGATTAGTTTTCTAAAGGAAAAAAAAATTATCTCAGTTTTTTACAGAGGTTAGTTTACTATTATCAGTTTTATTTGTTGTCTCATATACAAACTTAGATTTATTAGAGAACGAAAATGACATTCTGTACAGCACAAGTATGAGCAGAGCTCAGCACAGGGAAGAGCTGAGGCCAGCACAGGGATGAGCACAACACAGAGATAAGCTCAACACATGGAAGAGCTCAAACAGAGAAGAGCTCAACACAGAGATGAGCTCAGCACAGAGATGAGCTCAACACATGGAAGAGCTCAAACAGGGAAGAGCTCAACATGCAAACCGAGGCGAGTCCACGACTCTGTCCTTAAGACGAATTGCTCCGGTATACTATGTCCAACCGGAAATCGCAAACGTCTCTCATGATAAAACGGCTAACAATTCCAACGAGTGGCACTACTATGTAAGAACTCCACGAACCTGACAAGTATTCTGACTTCTCGGATTGATGAAATGCAGCAGTAGTGTATGCAGTATGCAACAATAGTTAATGCAGAATGCTCGTATGCAACAGGAGAAGAGAAGAAAAATTTCAGTGTACATCAGAAGCATAGCACTTCCTCTATTTATAGAGGGAAATCTTGGAGGTTACGGCAACCCACGACCGCACTAATCGGCCAGTAACCCCCATGTTCACTATGCACCCCACGACTACCTCTGATCGACCAGTAACCCACGACTGGTAGGAATTAGTCAACTGAAACTGTCAGCTTAATCCGAGCCGTTAGATCGTAGGATTAAATCATAACCGTAGGATCTGGTGACTTATTTTCTGGAAAAATTTAAAAGAAAATTTATCCAAAAAGATAAGAACCGGGCGGGCGAGTCACGAGTCACGAGCCACGAGCCACAAGAACGAGAACGAGCACGAGCCGAGCCGGCCAGACAGGCAGGCGGTGACGGCACGCGCGTGTGTGGCAGCCATCTGCGTCTTCCCTCCGGTCGAAAATTCTCTTGCCCTTGGGACACATCTAAAGTGCCTCTCCTAGCACTATATTTGGTGGCATTTTTCTTTCAATTTGCCAATGTGGTATATTTGCAAAAAAGTGATGTGTCTTCTTTTCATGAAGCCACATCACCAATTTTTCAATTTGCAACCAATTTTTATTCCTACTTTGAGCATTAATTTCTCATTCACCGGTATCGAAATTGAGTGATTCAAAAGCCTAAAATCATCTACTCATTACGTAGATAATTTAGGATTCATTAGTTTTCATTTTTGATTAATGAAAACTAATCATAATTAAACTCAAAATATGTTGCTCACTCATTTTGGACAAACTCATTTCCACATTACAAATTTTCCTCCAACAATCCCCCACATGAATGAAAATTAATGCAAATGCAGATGCAGACTCTGACAAGAAGTCAGACAAAAAAAATATTGCATCAGAAAAGGTAGCTTCATGCTTTGAACCTTTCGTAGTGAAATACCACCGGATTCACTCGGCTAAGTAGTGACTTGATGTCTTAAACTTGTCAGCCTTTGCTGTGAGCCTAGACAACAATACTCACACAACATTTCCTTTAACACTCTTTTGGTTCTCATGGTTGTGTTCGTTTTGGCCATGAACAACCTGGTTTCAGAAAGTGTTTTAGAGATTTCTTTGTCTCACAGAATTCTCATAGAAGCGGCCCCACTTCACACTTGCATAGGTGATTCTTATCAGGAGCATTCTGCTATACCCCACTTAATGTATCAAGATATAGGACATCATTAAAAGATTTAGCTTACCCTAAATATTCTCTACATACATCACTTTTATGTAGTTGAATGAGTAAGTGCTAAACTGAACCTTCATAACTTAGTTGTCCCATTGAACCAAGATTCTGGGATCTCTGGTCAACAAGGTTGGGTTACCGTTATAAAGATTCTTGCGTAGTAGGCTTAAGCCCCATTCCGTTTGTCAATTTTGACATCTGATCTCTAGGCAAGCCTTTTGTAAGCGGATCCGCAAGATTCTCCTTTGATTTTATGTAATCAATGGAAATCACACCATTAGAGATCAATTGCTTAATGGTATTATGCCTCCGACGTATATGCCATGACTTACCATTGTAGATGCTGCTTTGTGCTCGTCCTATAGCAGACTGACTATCACAGTGTATGCTGATAGGAGCGATTGGCTTAGGCCAACATGGAACATCTTCTAGGAAATTTCGAAGCCATTTAGCCTCTTCTCCAGCTTTATCTAGTGCTATCAACTCGGCTTCCATAGTGGACCGAGCTATGCACGTTTGTTTTGTGGACTTCCATGACACAACACCACCACCAACAGTGAATAGGTATCCACTAGTGGACTTAGAGTCCTTGCTATCTGATATCCAATTTGCATCACAGTATCCTTCCAATACTGCTGGATATCTTGTATAGTGTAATCCAAGGTTCATTGTGTACTTCAGGTACCTCATCACTCTATTTAGAGCTTTCCAATGATCTTCACATGGATTACTCGTAAATCTGCTCAATTTGTTTACTGAACATGCTAAGTCTGGTCTTGTACAGTTTGTTATGTACATCAGACTTCCAATTACTTGTGAGTACTTCAATTGAGCTACAGGTTCACTTCGGTTCTTTCTTAAGTGTACACTCAAGTCTAGTGGGGTCTTTATTGGTTTTGTATCAAACATATTGAATCGTTTGAGAACAAATTCAATATAATGAGTTTGTAACGAGGTCTTCAGTTATCCAAGAAATTTTAATTCCAAGAATAACATTGGCAATCTCTATATCTTTCATATCAAAATTTCGTGTTAACATCTTCTTGGTATTCAATATAATGTCACGAGTACTGCCATGATGACCATGTCGTCTACATATAGACCTACTATCACATAGGCATCTGGTGTGTTCTTGATGTACACACACTTGTCACACTCTTTGATCCTGAAGCCGTTTAATAACATTGCCTCATCAAACTTCAAATGCCATTGTTTGGGTGCTTGTTTAAGACCGTACAAAGACTTAACAAGTTTACACACCTTTTTCTCTTGTCCTGGTACAGCAAACCCTTTAGGTTGCTCCAGGCAGTCTTCACATCCATCTGATGGATTTTTAAGGCATAGACTGCAGCAATAGCAACTAGCATCCTTATTGAAGTGATTCTAGTTACTGGTGAGTAAGTATCAAAAAAGTCAAAGCCTTCCTTTTGTCGATAGCCTTTAGCTACCAACCGGGCCTTGTACTTGTCAATAGATCCATCCTCTTTCAGCTTTTTCTTAAAGATCCATTTGCATCCGAGTGGTTTACTTCCTGGTGAAAGATCAACCAGCTCCCAAGGGTGATTTTGAAGAATCGATTATATTTCATTGTTTACTGCCTCTTTCCAGAAGGGAGCTTTTGGAGTTGACATACCCTCAGAAAAGGTTCTTGGATCGTTTTCTACCAAGTACGTAAGATAATCGGGTCCAAAGGACGTTGGTATTCTGCTCGTTTGCTTTGACGCGGTTCCTCAATTTCTTGAGGGGTCGTCTCACGCACTCGCTTACTAGTGTTTGTTTCTTTGTTGTTTTTGTCTTTTTTTGGAAAGACATCTTCAAAGAACACTGCATTTATTGATTCCATGACAACATTTTCATGTATGCCAGGAATGTCCGACTTGTGCACCAAGAATATATATGCACTACTGTTAGTTGCATATCCTATAAATATGCAATCAATTGTCTTAGGCCCAATTCTTACTTGTCTTGGTTTGGGTACTGCAACCTTCGCCAGACACCCCCACACTTTCAAGTATTTGTAACTAGGCTTATGGCCTTTCCAAAGCTCGTATGAGGTTTCATCCACCTTCTTAGATGTAATTCTATTTAAAATGAAGTTGACCGAGAGAACTGCTTTCCCCCACAAGTTCTGAGGTAAACCCAAACTTGTCAACATAACATTCATCATCTCTTTCAGAGTTTGGTTTTTGCGTTCAGCAATACCATTTGATTGAGGTGAATATGGTGCAGTCGTTTGATAAATAATGTCATGTTCTGAACAGAATTTATTAAACGGTGCATCATATTTACCACTTTTATCACTACAAATCGTCTTAATTAGTTTGCTAAGTTGATTTTCAATTTCATTTTTGTAGTCCTTGAAAGCATCAATGGTCTCGTCTTTGCTACTTAGCAAATAAACATAATAATATCGTGTGCAATCGCCGATAAAAGTTACGAAATACTTTTTACCACCTCTCGTTTGCACAAATTTTAAATCATACACATCAGTATGAATTAAATCCAAAGGTTCAGTGTTCCTTTCTATTGAAGGAAATGGCGTATTTGCCATTTTTGCTTCAACGCAGACTTGACATTTTTCTTTATTAATGTTTAGTTTGGGTATTAAGTCAAGATTAATCATCCTTTGATTGACTTGTAATTAACATGTCCCAAACGAAAATGCCATAAACAAGAAGACTCAAGCATATAAGCAGAAGTAGAAGCATTCTTATTAGTCTCTTCGGGCGAAGTTTTCTTGGGTACAGCAGTCATCACACTAAGTTTGAACATGTTGTCGGTCAAGTACCCCTTCCCCAGAAATATCTCATTCTTACTCAGAATAAATTTATTACAATCAAATACTAGTCTAAATCCATGACTGACTAGTAAAGCTCCAGAAACTAAGTTCTTGCGGATGTCAGAAACGTGCAGTACATCTCGTAGATCCAATTCCTTTCTTGAAGTCATCTTTAGAATCACATTGCACGAACCTTCAATCTTCGAGCTATCAGAGTTCCTCATGTACATCTTTTCATTATTCTCCCCCGGAGAATAGTCTCTGAACATCGCCCTGTTGGCGCAGACGTGTCGAGTGGCTCCAGTGTCCACCCACTATTCAAGAGGATTCCCTACTGCATTGCACTCAGAAACAACAGCGCACAAATCCAGATCATCCATCTGGCTGACAAGGTTGGATTTCGCTTTTTCCTACTTTTTCTTGGGCTTACGGCAGTCAACACTGCGGTGCCTCTGAATTCCACAGTTATAACATTTTCCAGTGAACTTTTTGGCAACTTTCTTGCCTTTTGGGTTCACTCCGACAGGATTTACCTTTTTCTTTTTCTTCACCTCTGCGACATGAGCCTTTGCATGACCAGAGATCGAACTTCGCTTTCTTTCGGATCTGCGGTTGTCCTCCTCTATACGGAGTCAAACAATCAGATCCTCCAAAGTTATCTCTTTTCGCTTGTGTTTGAGATGGCTTCTGAATTCCCTCCACGAAAGAGGTAGCTTCTCAATCACAGACGCCACTATGAAAGATTCACTGAGCGACATGCCCTCTTCTTCCATTTCGGCCACCAGCATCTGAAGTTCCTCAATCTGAGAAACAACATTCTTGGAGTCTGACATTTTAAAATCAAGAAATCTTCCAACGACAAACTTCTTTGTATCGGCATCCTCCATGCGGTACTTCTTATCTAAGGTCATCCATAGTGACTTTGCAGTTTTAAAGGTACAATACAGTTCGTACAACGAATTGTCTAAATAACTTAAAATATGACTCAAGCAAACATAATTACTATAATTCCGCACTTCAGCCATCAAACTGTTTTGCATAATCTGATTCTGATCTTCGACCGAAACTACCTCCGGAGGATCCTCAGTCAGCATTTTAGCCAAACCCATCGTTGTCAAGAAAAACGACATCTTTTGCTGCCAACGTTTGAAGAAACTGCCTCCAAACTTTTCCGGCTTCTCAACCTGTCCAACCGCAGGAACAGGAGCAGGAACTGACGCAGCAACAGTAGGTGCAATTGGAACAACATTGTTCTGTTCCTGAGATCCAACGTGCACAGCATTGAACAAATTAGAGCTTTCGTTCTCCATCACGTTTTAGTTTCTGACAAGTGTAGAAACAAGAAGTCAATATACAAACAGAATACTGTAAATAAACCGATATGGAACCGCATAAAAACTCGTCTTAAGATTGTTGTCTCATATACAAACTCAGATTTATTAGAGAACAAAACTGACATTGTGTACATCACAAGAATGAGCAAAGCTCAGCACAGGGAAGAGCTGAGGGCAGCACAGGGATGAGCTGAGGCCAGCACAGGGACGAGCTGAGGCCAGCACAGGGACGAGCTGAGGCCAGCACAGAGATGAGTTGAGCACATAGATTAGCTCAACACAGAGATGAGCTCAACACATGGAAGAGCTCAGCACAGAGATGATCGCAACACAGAGATGAGCTCAACACATTGAAGAGCTCAAACAGGGAAGAGTTCAACATGCAAACCGAGGTGAGTCCACGATTCCGTCCTTAAGACGAATTGCTCAGGTATACTGTGTCCAACCGGAAATCGCAAACGTCATGTGTCTTAGGCCATGATTTGGATGTTTTATGTTATACATTTATTATTAATAAAGAGGTTTTATTATCATTATTGTTGGTTAGTATGTTACACAATTTTGATATATGTCCCTGGTTCATTATTGTTATAGAGATAAAATAATTTATAATCAGTATGAGTATTGATTTGATAATCATGAGATGATTATGTGTATGGTGATACAAATCAATCTCATAGATACTTGTTAGAGAACAGTGTATTGGATAGACCCATCATGAGATTACTATATGGATTAGCATCATAAGTAAATCTCATGATAGTCATGTTTTAATCCTTAGACTTGAGATTGTCATAGTTTCCAACGTAAGGACTATTATATTTTAACATGATCAAACATTATCCGTAACTGGATAATAATAAAGGTCATGATTGAATATGATAGAAATTATGTAGAGGATATTGAACAATCGAGATAGAATTTGTCCCTGTCTTTTGAGAGAGATATCTTTGGGCCCCTCGATTAGTGAGACTGTGAAATGCATGGTCGTGATCAGATGAATTGATAGTGTGATCAATATCGTTTGTTTTATCGGTCTACTTAGAGATCGAGTAATCATATGTTTGAATAGTATAAGTATGACGCTGACCATGATTTATGTTCAAACTAGATATCGTGTGACAAAGGGATTAATGCATGTACTATTATTAGGCTAGTTGAACTTTACTCGTATTAATTGGGTAGTCGTAATGTCTTGCTAGAGACCAATTACGACTTTTTGGTTTAATGGAGATTTAACTGACTGCCAATTAATATGGGCCTATCGGGTCACACACAAGAATGCGCACGGGCTGATATTAATAATATTAATATTAGATATTAATTATTATTATTATTATTTTCGTTTTTATATATATATTTATATCATCGGATAATAACAATAGAATCCATATCTGATATGGATTTTGATTGGTTTTATCTAATCCTAACAAATTCCGTATTTGATACGGATTATGATTGGCATTAACCAATCCGATCTGGAATCGGATTTTGATATCTATATATATGTATATATCCTGGTGTGTCTTGTACACTACAGAGTACAGAAAAACGAAACCCTAGAATCGTTTTTGAGAAAAGCCGAGTTCTTCAGCCGCGCCGTTTCAAGAGCTAGCACTCTGGGCAGAAGCATTCGTGTGGATACCGACAAAGGGTGATCGTGTCATCGCACCTCCTACGTTTTCACGTTCTACGTCAGCAGATTTCGAATCTATAGAGGTATAGTTTTTGATTTCTTTCATCGAATTAAACGAACAACATGGATCATTGGTAGGAAATCGGAGATCAAGTTTTGTTTTTTCGCTGCGCGGTTTGCAGTGATCTCGTTGGATTTCCTAACAATATAACGACTAACAGTTCCAACGAGTGACACTACTACGTAAGAACTCCATGAACCTGATAAGTGTTCTGACTTCTCGGATTGATGAAATGCAGCAGCAGTGTATGCAGTATGCAGCAATAGTTTATGCAGAATGCTCGTATGCAACAGGAGAAGAGAAGAAAATTTCAGTGTACATCAGAAGCATAACACTTCCTCCATTTATAGAGGGACATATTGGAGGTTACGGCAACCCACAACCGCACTAATCGGCCAGTAATCCCCACGTTCACCACGCACCACACGACCGCCTCTGATCGGCCAGTAACCCACGACTGGTAGGAATTAGTCAACTGAAACTGTCAGCTTAATCCGAGCCGTTAGATCATAGGATTAAATCATAACTATAGGATCTGGTGACTTATTTTCTGGAAAAATTTAAAAGAAAATTTATCCAAAAAGATAAGAACCAGGCGGGCGAGCCACAGCTACGAGAACAAGAATGAGAACGAGCACGAGCCAAGCCGAGCTGAGCCGCCGAACGAGCGGGCGGCGGTGGCGCGCGTGTGTGTGTGGTAGCCATGTGCGTCTTCCCTCCGGTCAAAAATTCTCTTGCCCTTAGGGCACATCTAAAGTCCCTCTCCGAGCACTATATTTGGTGGCATTTTCTCTTCAATTTGCCAATGTGGTATATTTGCAAAAAGGTGACGTGTCTTCTTCTCATGAAGCCACATCACCAATTTTTCAATTTGCAACCAATTTGTATTCCTACTTTGAGCATTGATTTTTCATTCACTGGGTACCGAAATTGAGTGATTCAAAAGCCTAAAATCATCGCTCATTACATAGATAATTTAGGATTCATTAGTTTTCGTTTTTGATTGACGAAAACTAATTATAATTAAGCTCAAAGTATGTTGCTCACCCACTTTGGACAAACCCATTTCCACATTACAAATTTTCCTCCAACATTATTCAGGTATAGTTTTCATTGTGTGGTAAAAAATAGCTTTTGTGGTAATTAGGAAAGCTTTAACCAAGTCAAAGTTTAAGTCATATAAAAGAAAGAAAAGAAAGTTAAAATGGCAGGATACTGAAATCACCTAATTCATTTGTTGGTCCTTGATATCACAGTAATTATTTTCTTCAAAATTTACCTTTCTTGATTAAAAATAACATCGAGTTCTCACTTACCAAATAAGTTAGGGTGTGCTCTTTTTTTTAATCATTCGGCAGGTTCCTCTATACACTTTTTTCACCTTTTTATTTTATCACCACGCAAAAAAATAACTTTAAAGAAAATAATATCACTTTTTCAAAAAAAAAAAACTAATTATATTGTATTAAATAACGTATTACCATGATCAAAATAAACACCATATTGTATATATTATATTAAATATATTATTAATTTATTTTACATTACAAAAATCTAAAATCAATATCTCAAAAAAAACTAAAATCAAAGAAAGAAAAAAAATATGGAAGAGAAGAAAACCTTAGCATTTTCAATTTGGAATTCGTCAAGAAGTAAGCAAGTAAAAGCACAACGGCAAACTCATAGATTTAATTAGGGGAAACGAAAAACGTTAATTGGAAGTCAACTATGTAAAGATCGTTAATTACTCATGGAACTTCAATAATTACCGGATGAGATCAGAGGAGACCTCATATGAGGCAAAATATGAGGCCTCCAATCAAGCGACGCCACGTGTATAAAAGGTCCCGCTGTTTACTTTTTTCTTTTTTTTTAAAAAAAAAGATTCTTTTGTACACGTGGCGTCGCGTGATTAGAGACCTCATATTTTGCCTCATATGAGGCTTCCTCAGATCTCATTCGAATAATTACTAGTAGGGACAAAGCCCACTTTGGTATGTAATATTACTTTGAGGAGTTTACTTAATGACGGTTACAAGAGCATCTCTGTGTCGTATTCTTTATGTCAATTCAATAGGACATGCTAACTATCCTTACTTAACAGGATAGGAAACACCCAAAAAAAAAGAAAAAAACTTCAATCATAAATGCTATATGAAAAAACAATACTAATTTATGTAACTTATAGTAATCTTTAGTTTTTTGACTTGTGTAACTACAACTTAGAATATTTCCCTTTTTTAATTAGAAAAACACATAGTTTGCTACAACAACAACACTACCTCATTGCCTTAAAGGATTCTGCCTATGGTGGGATATAAAGAGTCAGATGTATCCAACCATACCCATGTGTTAGAAACACATAGAAGTTGTTTTCCGATGACCCATAATGAAAATTGCATCAATCTGTGTCGATCAATTACTACATATTTGTTTCGTCTTATTAACTATTAATATCTTCATTGTTTTCAAAAAGTAATCTAACATAAAAAACCATATCTAATTGTTTCAATTAGGGTTATAAATGAACCAAGTCGTTCGGTTGTTCGGCTCGTTTGACTCGAGTTCGAGCTCGAGCTCGGTTCGGATAAAAGGTTAATAAACAGAGCTTGAACACATTTTTTCTGTTCGAACTCGGTAAGTGACACCGTTCGTTTAAAGTGTTTGGCTCGTTAATGTTGTTCGTGAGTTAAACGAACCAAGCTTGAACAATTAATATGTTCGTTTAAATAAATGAACAAGCTCGGTTCGTTAGCTAAGTTAAATGAACCGAACTTGAACAACATAATACTCGGTTCGTTTGGCTTGTTTACCGACCTAGTTTCAATCAATCGAACATTAGTCCATTTAGAATCATTGATGTCTAAACATCTGACAACCATG
Source organism: Eustoma russellianum (assembly GCA_036186865.1). Lineage (NCBI taxonomy): Eukaryota > Viridiplantae > Streptophyta > Magnoliopsida > Gentianales > Gentianaceae > Eustoma > Eustoma russellianum. The sequence continues at coordinate 21,847,665 of AP025053.1, forward strand.
AATTTTGAACTCATAACTTATGCACCTACATGCATGCATGCATACACACACACATACATATACACACACATATATATACATGCATAAATATATATATATATATGTGTGTGTATGTATATATATGTCTTTAACATTTAAAACACTCTTAAAAAAATTAAGGAAAAATCTACCGTACTTGTAACTTGTTGACCACAAATCTATTGTTCGACTCTTCTTTATGTTTAAAAAAAGAAAAAGATTCAAATATTTTCAGTCCCATACAACTGAACCCAATAGAATTTGCTTCTGTATGTTCAAGTCGGGTCCATAACGAACTGGACTAGAATACCTCACGAAAGGCCCAATTTGCATTGCATTCCTAAATATAGCCACGGATGCTGTTGAAAGGCACGATTTTTATGTTCAAGAAAGGTCAAGAATTGTTTCATATGATGACCCAATCACTCGTGCAAGAGTAAAAAAGATTCAATAATCAATTGAGCTAATTCTAGTGAAATTCAAACCAAAATAGATCAAACCTTTGAAGATCGTGAATGCCTATCTTAGGTTAATATTATTAGCATCCAAAAAGTTTAAAAAAGCATGGAATGTGAGTAGACTGGACTAAAACATCCGCATGCTGAATTTGACATGTTTTCGATGATCAGAGCAAGCTTTGTATAACCTTTACTTTTGGCCGATGGCCTTATAACCATTCTAAAACCTTTTCTCACCCTAATTTTACTTACCCATCTTTTAATAGATTAGGTAAAGCAGGAATAAGTTATGCCTTGTAGGTACAATTAAATGGATTTCCATTTTGGTCCAAAACTAGAGGTCTAAAAGTAGATTTAGAAATGTCTAAAAGAAACAAGGTTTATCCATTAATCCTTTCCGCTTGACAGAAACAACATCAAGATGTTAAAAATCCAAACTCAGTCAGGTAACCTCACACTGTGGTGGTCAGTTTCTCCAATATCTGCAGCCCTCTCCGTTTAAGTGCATCTACTCAAAGAGAATTTCTTCACAGCAGGCCAGAGTTCTCAAGACTTCGTGTAATAGTTCAACCGAAAAAATAATCCGACAAGTTAACAAGGTAGCTAAGAATTGTCAAAACAAAGGCAAGCAAGGAATAGAATAAGCTGCACCATGAAATGCAACTGCTCATACAAGTCTTAGAAATGGGAAATTAGTCTTTAATCAAGTCATAGGCTGCTGTTAGTTTCAGACAGTTTTATTACGAGTCGGCCGCGGCAAGGACTTCTGGCAACGGCTGCAGTTTCAAAGGTGAGGAAAGGCCTTTGATTGAGCTGCTAGTGGAAGGCCTGAGTGTCCTCTTTTCATTTGGTATTTCAAGGCCTAGGACTCCCAGCACTTTCCTAACCTCATTCGCCAGCTCTATGATATAGTCGTCCTCATGACCTGCTCACATTCAGATGGAACACCTAAACACGGTCTGAACTCCACAATAGGAGTCTAAAAGTTAAAATAAAACATCTGACATACCCATTTCAAACAAGGCTTTCTCCATTAGAAAAATGTAGTCTCTGTTGTTTCCACAAGGACCATGAGCAGTAGCAATTTGCCTGAAAGGAGGATTAAATTCATCACTACATACTGGAGGAGGTAAATAAGCATCAAAACAAAATCCGTAGACGAAGATTGTTCCTCACATTGCCATTTCTTCCAAAGGTGCAGGGCCCAGGTAGTACTTATTTGACACCTTATCTGGGGTTGATGTAAACCTGCAGGATATCCAAAGAAAGCCTCATGGCCAACCGTTTCACGAATTACAAAATCTTCTCTGGATTGGTCGCAACTGGTTGGTTCAATTATCAAAGAATTTTTCCTTTCTCGTAATTTAAATAAGGAAAATGATAAAAGATAAACAAAGATTAAATAGTAGCAAAAAGAGGCCTCACACTATCACATCAGTAAGGACTGGCTGCACTGAGTCGCCTTCCTGATTAACAATTTAAATTAAAGCAATCAATTATATAACAGGCTGGGATACACAATGAACTCAAAGTCGATTGGAAAAAATTGTCAACAGTTGCAGCTTTATACTAAATCAGACAAAGGACGCAAATTTCAAACTCACCACATAAAATTCAACCAGAGTCTTCTCATCGTACTCACATTCTCTTCTTTCCAAGTACTGCACAATTAAAATTGATATCAGGATCCAATTTTGTTGATATAATTTAATTCCCATAGAACCTCATTACATAGTAAATCTAATCATTGAAATATAAAGCTGTTAATCCCTCAAAAGTAGAAAGTGAATGCTTGCCTGCATTGCGACTTTTTCCTTTTCTGGCCCCCCTCTAACGCAATATGCAGCACCCCACTAACCAGGAAAAAGGACAGAAGAGAAATAATGAATACAGAACATCATGTTCAGACTTCAAGACTAGAGGAAAGGGAAACCAAAAAGTATGCAAAGGTCTAAGCTCCAGCACAGTTAGAAATTGCAAATATTTGTTTATGACAAAGTCCCCATCTTACAAGACAACAGATTCCTATGAATATATTGTAATTGGGGAAAACCATGAAAATAATATACAAGAACAAGAAATCCTTGCGCAACATGTCAACTTAGCATTTAAACTTACACAAACAGCTCCGTCTAGCAATTCCAGGGTGCAAGTTCTCGCAGGATGCTGAGGCGTGCCTCTATGATCAATACAAGCTGAAAGTACATAAATTGACCAAAGAGAAAAACAAGAGAGGTTAATAAATGAACAAGAAATTTTTACGGCAGCCGCAATTTGTTACCCCGAAAAGATTGATGTTGCAAAAAGAATTGTTCATCCAGGATTCCATTAGCAAAGGCATATGACTATTCAATTAGGAACTTCTTGTTTCTATCTTACCCTTCAAGACTCGAGAAGTATATTTGAAACATATATGAGCTAAAATCAAGCTAGTCTAATTTCTAGATACTACATTGCAACACCTTCACAGCCTTGAAATTAGTTGTCCAACAGAACATCAGACCCAAAATTAAAAGAAGAAGAAGAGAAGCTTTGTTCAAAAGAGCAAAATAATGCAACGAGAAAAATTTTAAACGAGTTGGGGAACCAAATTGGATATAACTTGTAATAGGGTGTGAGAAGAAAATGCTCACCAAGATCAAATACACGGCGGTATCCCTTGATGAAACCAATCAATTTCTCATCAAATTCGAAACCCGGATTCCAAACAAGTGAACCGTAACCAAAAACCCACAAAACCATCGTTGTATCTGATTGATTACAAAACAATAAATAAAAAAGGAAAAATTAAAATTAATTAATCACAATCACAACAATCAAACAAAAGAAACTCGATAAAAGGAATGAAGAACATAGTTAAGGAGTATCAAGCTATTCAACTACCTAACAATCTGACAAGTGAATGCTTGATTCAGCAATGCGTATCCGGAACTCCTCAAAGAAGTCACTTTCCCCCTTTCGATCTGCAGTGCAAAGATAGGCTTCTGAACGATTGATGATATCGAAATGGGAACACAACAGAGAGAGGGGTGCAACGAGGAAGGAGTAATTTTCCTTTTCTTGGAAAAATTGGAGCTCTCGCTGCCTCTTTCTCTGGGGTTCCGGAGAGGGGTTCTTCTGTTTTGAGGACAATAATGTATTTATAGATATTTTCTATTCTGCCTTTAGATAAAAGTAATTGCTGGAAATTCAACATCACCGTCTGTATCTAGACGTCATATTGCAGCAGGTGCTCAATATTACGTGCTTGATTTAACAGAGACAAAAGTGGCAATAAAATGTCCTTAGATTGTCTTTAAATAAATTATTTTTTTAGTAAAATGATCTTCCGATGTATTAGTCTTTCGCAATTTACGTAAGATTTGAAAATGACTCGAATCGTTTCACGATCTAATATTTTAGTTAAGTTGTTTAATATAATTGAGTACTTTTTGTGAATAAAAGAAAGGTGATAATGTCAATTAACATGGTGCGAGATTAAATAAACGTCATATAGTATTTTACATTGAAACACTTTATGTTTCAAAATTTTCTCCATGTACAACCGAGGAGGTTAATTGATATATCACAATATCTGGTAAATATATTTTAACCTTATTATCATTTTTTTGGGCTAAAATGTAAAAATTTCATTTAACCAATCATCAAAATAGGATCAATCAATTACAGTTCCACTGGGCATACCCAGGATGCAATACATACAATCACTAACAACTACTCAATTTCAAAAAATCTATACACTTGAGTAACAATTCTATGCACCACATCCTGCGCATTAATGTTTTGATCCTCAAAACACTTGCGATTTCTAGCAAACCACAAGTAGTATATAGTTGCAGCAAAAGAGGCTTTAATAAATTTGGTCCGAGCACTTCTCTTCCTGGCATGCATCAACGACCAGGAAACCAACTCCTTTAAGGAGGAAAAAACATCCTGAATGCCAAGCCAAATTCGAATCTCGTCCCAAACAAACCTCGAAGTCGGACAAACAAACAAACAAAACATGATCTTGGGTCTCAATAGGGGCATCACAAGTTGGACAATTTAATTCATTTAAGGAGAACTTGAGATTCTCTCTAGTGGAAAGTCTACCATGTAGAGCCAGCCAAAAAGTAAATCCATGCTTGGGAACAATGTAATTCGCCCAGACCATGCTGGCCCAAGGAACTTTACGCCCTTTGCACCTAAAAACCTCATAAGCACAAGCAGAGAAGGATGAATTTGCCTCAGTCCAAGTCTGCAAATTCATATCACACATTCGGGGATCACCAAAGTGCATCAGAAAAATATCCTTAATATGAATAAGCCTTTTGATAAAAACTGAGAACGAATCCTTAGCCTGCACCTCCCAGAAATTAGAAGGCAATCGGTAGAAATGATGAATCCAACGAACCCATAATGAATCCTTTTTCATGTGAATATTCCACATGTGCTTGACCAAAAGTGCATTATTCCAAGCATGTAAGTCAAAAAGATTCAAACCACCTTCGTTTTTGGGTTTACAAATGGTCTTCCAAGAGACCAACGCCCTTTTCTGCCGTTGATCCCTAAAGCCCCAAAGAAAATTCCTAGCAATGCGAACCAAGTGGAGCTGAACCGAAGAGGGGATAGCCAAAATACCCATCCAAAAGGCATGAATACCCTGCAGGACCCCTCTGATTAGCTCAAGCCTCCCAGCACATGATAAAGTCTTGACATTCCATAATGCAGTACATTTGAGAATTCTCTTAAGGTAGCCACTAAAGTAAGAGAATCTAAGTGCATGCCCAGCAACAGGAATTCCAAGATAACGAAATGGAAACAGTCCCATAGCAAAGCCAGAACATAAGCGAATATCCATCTTTTCCTCATCACTCATTCCAGCCAAAAAAATTTCAGACTTAGCAACATTACTCCTAAGTCCCGAAATGTTGCCAAAATCCTCTAAGATGCCCATCATGGCCATAACAGAATCCTTATCCCCTCTAGAAAAAAGAATCAGATCATCAGCAAAAGCCAAATGGGTGATCTTGTGCAGACCACATTTGGAGTGAAAATTGAAATTTGGATTCTCATGTAAGGTACACATCATCCTGGAGAGGTACTCCAAACCTAATACGAAAAGGAAGGGGGAAATAGGGTCTCCCTGCCTTAATCCTCTCGCCCCTTTGAAGAAACCCTCCAATGAACCATTAATTGAAATAGAGAAGGAGGTGGAAGAAACACACTCCATGATCCAAAAAATGAACCTAATTGGGAAATTAAGCCCATTGAGCACAGCTTCCAGAAAGGACCATGAAACCGAATCAAAAGCTTTCTTGATATCAACCTTGATCAAACATTTAGGAGTGGTCTTCTTTCGTCCATACTGTCTTAAAAGTTCTTGCACCAGCAAAATGTTTTCAGCCATAACCCTCCCACGAACAAACCCAGCCTGGGCATCATTCACCAAATGAGGCAAAACCAACGAAAGTCTAGCAGCCAAAATTTTTGAAATTGCCTTATAGACAACATTGCAAAGGGAGATAGGACGAAACTCACCAACCATCCTCGCATGTTCAGTTTTAGGAATCAAAGCAATGATAGAATGATTCAATTGTCTAAGTAGTCTTCCATTCTCAAAAAACTCTAGGATAGCCTTGGTAACATCTCCGCCCACGATATGCCAAGCTTTAATAAAGAAGTGAGACGTATACCCGTCAGGCCCCGGTGACTTATCCTTCCAAATTGAAAAAATTGCATCCTTGATCTCATCCACCCCAACAGGCCTTAGAAGTTGATCAGCCAGACGCTGATCAAGCAGAGGCCCCCTCCTAAAGACATCCATACTGACAGGAAGAGTACTCTCCCGAGTGCCCAAAAGTCCAGTATAATAGTTGACAAATTCATCCGCAATCTCCTTTCTTGTGATGGCAAAGGAGCCATCAGAACGCTCAATAGACAGGATCCTGCCTCTTGATCTGCTCCGCTTGACCCAAGAATGAAAGAACTTAGTGCTACGATCACTAAGCCTGATAAAAAGCCTTATTATCATTAGTTTTGGTAGTATCCGCTAATCAAATATATAAAAGGGAAAAGTATGTATTTCGGCGAAATAACTTCTACGCTTCTTCTAGTTTTTTCTAATTTGACATTTTAAATCCCCTGTATTTTTAAAATAAAAAAAATTAAATTTTTGGTGGAAATTAACAAAAGTTATACTTTTAGTCTAAAAAAAAATGTTGTATAAAAGTAGAAATTTTTAACTAATGATGTTCGAGAATCAATCGGCAAACTGAAAAAACGCTAAAAGTAGAAAAAATATTTTTTAAATATGAAAACTTTGGTTTCACTTTTTGTTGAAAGCCACAAAGATGTAAAGATCAAACTTAAAGTCTAAACGTCATTTCATCAAAATACGTAAATAAAATGGTAAATTTTTCCTATATAAAATATAATATGTATTTTGAGTGAATAATTTTTTTAATATGTTATAAGTCAGATCTTAGTATATTACTCTAATCTTAAGGAGAGTGGTAGAGAATACTCTTTCCTCTAAAAAATATTTACTATTAATTTATCTCACAAATATTATATCTTTGCAAAAATAGAAGTTCATTAATATCTAAGGTTTCAATAACATCTTTGTCATTGCTATTTCAATTAATATAGGAAAGAGAAAGTATACTTTAAAATAAAAAGTATAGTAGACAACTTTGTAAAAAATATGTCTTAGAAACTGGTGTGGTCTTAATTTAGCATAAACTGAGTCAATATATCTATTTATTTATACACACATATATATTTATACACGTACGCGCGCGCACACACACTGATATATATATATATATATATATATATATATATATATATATATATATATATATATATATATATATATATATATATATATATATCAGTAAACAAGCAGCATCGTTGCGCAGATGCAATGAACGTGGACACAAAAATTTTGACCTCTTACGATCCGTGATTTGTGTTGCCAGAGCAGTTTTTGTCCGGGCGGACAAGTTTCTTTTCCCTTTTGTTTTTCCTTTTAAACATGAGTACAACGCTTTTGACATGGTGGTCCTTTTTCTTTTACTATTAGGAAAAAATTCTTGTTTTTAATAAAACATAATAGGTAAAACTTCAAATGCTAAAAAAATACTCCTTCTATAATAAAAATACTATTTTAGCTGACCTTTTAACATAGTTTGTCCCGAAATATTCACTTAATTGATGTTTTCACATAGTATAATCATACTATATTAAAAAGTCAATTAAAACAATATTTTTAAAATGAAAAAAGGTATGATACTTCTGTTGAGAATGTTGAATGGAGTAAATTTGTTTGAATAATTTTCAAAAGCTTGATTTTATACTAAGGAATACCATTTTATATTATAGAAGTGTTGAAAAGTTCAAACAAAGTTGAAACCAGTGAAAAGTGATATCGATTTCTCAGGTTGAGATACATGGATCGATCGATGTACATCATCCCCTACATCGACCGATCGATGTCAAACAGATTCAAAAACAAAACCTCACTGTGTGATATCGATCTCTCAACTAAAGGTATATCGATTGATGCATACATCAGTGTCTAAAATTGAGACATGGATTGATTGATGTCAACATATTTTTGAAAAATTTCTTCAACATATGGCAAACTAACAATCATTATTGGTATACACACGATCCTCTTTACATGAAATGAGTCTTTAAACATCCCACATATATTTATCATGTTTCATTACTTGAACTTGGTGTGTTTATGTGTTTATATATTCATGTGTTATATCACTAACTCACTAAGGAAGTTTTTACAACTTACCATAAGGGCAAAAGAGTATTTTAAGTTTTTACAGGGCCATATCCTATGAAGAACATCCATATGAACAAAAAGATGAAGTTAGAGTATTAGTACACACTTATTTGGAATATTTGGTGCTGAAGGGTATTTTGGTCATTTTGGTGCTCAAGGGCATTTTGGCCATTTATACATATTTATTTTCAGTGTAATGCTAAAATGGTTTTCCCATGGATGTCTCTTATATCATATTCATGGTCTTTATAATATTCTTGGTGTTCATAGACTTCATATTTATATTAACCATATAATTTTCGATTTTCTTTGGGTTTCTTATGCTGTGACATTTATTTTGTCACATTATATGATCATCACAGTGTTATCATATACATATTTTGAGACTTTTATTTTATTATTTTCGGATGGATATTGGTCAAAAAGTTGAGAAACAACCAGCCACACTTGAAGGAGAGAAAAGGAGAAGTACTTGGGTCAAATGGTGATGTTTACAAGGCAGCTGATTATCCAGCCATTATTATCAAATTTTTTTACTCATTTTTGAACATAAAAAAATCCATTTATGTGTTTATGGGGTGGACAAATCAAATTTTTAAATATGAGCAGGACTACACCACATGGACAAACCAAAACACTCCTAGATGACATGTTGACAAGAAGCTGCATACTTTGCACCCAAGGTGGCATATATTTCAGTTTTGGAGTTCAAATCCTGTAGATTTGGTCAGTCCATATCCCAACCAAGTTGTTGGAGAAGTTGAGAAGAAGGTGGAGGAAGAAGTGGTCATCCAAACCACTTAACATTTTCTGAAAATTCCTGCAGAAAATTTCAGCATTTGAGATGGACCAATCATGTTTTTTGAAGTTGCCAAATGTGCAAGGTGCTAAGATGGTTATCCAATCAAGTGAAGATAAATGTGATTGATGACATGGAAGGTGCCATGTGGGCATCTTAATCCACAAGGGCTGTTCACACCTATAAATAGGAGTGAAGTTGAAGAAGGAAGAACACAACACTTGGGGCTCTATTCTTTCTTGCTTGCTTCTTCTTCTCTTCTCTTGCTCTTTATACTTGTAGCTTATGCTATAAGTGATTTTGATTGTTGTTGTGCTACATTCAAACCTCTTGCACTCATAAAAGTTGTAATTGATTAGCCATTCTATAAGGCTACATCAATAGGTGGTGAGGTGTATTCATTCCTGTGTTGTAAGTTCGTGAAATCAAGTCTTGATTAGGTTCGGTATATAACCCCAGGATCAAGTACTTTGTAAGGTGTAAGGTGATCATTTCATAGCGATGATCCAAAAAAAGGTGTTCCTTGGGACTGGAGTAGGTCACATTGACTGAACCAGGATAAATTCTTGTGTTCTTGTCTTCTTTACCTTTCTGTCTGATTTTTTTAGTTTCTGCACTAAACTTCTAAAATATGAGAAAAATAAAAAACGTTTTCAAAAATTCTAAGTTTTGGTATCAGCCAGCTTCAAACTGTTAGCTTTTATTTGCAACAATAATCACTTGATTTGAGCAAAAAAAAAGTTAGTCGATCAGTCGTTTCAAGTTAATTGCACAAATCGGTCATCAAAACTGATCGATCTTCAAAATTTTGTAATTCTGTATTATTTGGCTAGGATACTTAGTCAGGGATTTTTAAAAACATAAACTAAACTTTCTAATATTTGTTTTGACATAAAGAAAACAAATTTTAAATAAGTACAAGGAATTATAGCTTCTTAAAGTTGAATAACTTTTCTGTTTTGTTCTGAAAAATCTGAGTGACTCAAAGTTTTTAATTTATTGAAGAACCAAACGGCTTTGGATTTTTCTCAAATTTTTACAGAAGTTAGTGAACAGCTTGAAGTTTGTTTCTGATAAGTCTCAAAGTTTTTGAAGTTCTACACAAAGAGAAACAATTTTTCAAAGACAGACTCTGATTCTGAATTTTACAGAATCAGATTTGAGGAGAGTTTTGAAAAGGATCTTTTAATAGTGTAATTTTTGGTAACCACTATTCACCTCCTTCTAGTGGTGTTTATTGCAGTTGTTACGGTCCAACAACTTCAGCCACCTCGTCTGATTAAAGCTCATGTGCCACATTCTTTGTTTTTCTTTTTTTTGCAGGATCAGATAAAATAATATGAAACATTTGAATTGAAATTCCACTAATGCTTATAAACTATAAATTAGAGTATTATTGTAAAGACTACTAAAATTCATTTTTAATTAAAAGGGTAGTTTGGTCGTTTATGTGGTCCAGTTAAGATTGGATTAACTATGATTCTATCTCATCAAAGTAATGGATGCTATGGCACTGTCACGTCTCTTCCTCCACCGGTGGTTGTTTCTAGCGACATTGCGCGTAGAGCATATAGTATAGAATGCGCAGTTGGTAGTATTGTAAGGAATGTAGCGATCGCGGACGTAGATTGAATTGTAATTAGACTCACATCCATGTAAACGTTGACATATTACTTTGTCAATAAAACGATCCATTTTCCGGAAAAAAAGTAATGGATGGTATCAAAGTTGGGGGTGGGGGGTGGGGTGGGGTACGTTGTCTTCATAGTCAACAACATACGACACCTAAAGAGGGAAAGGAGAAAAATGTTTCACAGCTAATATTCAGGTTGTGAAATTGTAACTAAAAAACAAAAAAGAATTTTCAATCTCAAGACAATCCAAAAATAACGAAAAGCCAGATTTTTATTTCATAGACATGTTTGGATTTCATAGACTTTTTTGGAATCAATATTCAAATTGAAACCTTTTAGCGGTAAAATCTCTAATATTATTCATGCCTTAAAGGATCAATCCCCTAAGGTTCCTAGAACCTAACCATTGAATTAGGACCAGATTGAAGCAAAGGTGTTTAGCTTTTAATGTTAGATCTTTTGATTGTTGCATAGGTCACTAATCTGCTAGAAGCGGCTTAATAAAACCTCGTTCTTCATTTCGGTCTTCTTAAATCATGAGCGGACTTCTATTTACAATCTTTTGCAATGTGTTAACTAGGTCCTTATTGAAATTATGTACAGAAAGAAACATGATTCATATGGTAAGATAAGAGTATGTGTTAACTAGATTCTTATTAAAATTATGTACAAAAACAAACATGATTCATCTTATAAGATAAGAGAAGGCTGAAGTGCTTAGGCTACTTTAGCTATATGCTAACACATGCAAATAGAATGTTGTTTGAACTGAACAAAAACGGGATAAAGTTATGGTTAAACTCATTAGGCTTATTACCTGAATATTAAAACACAACCAACTAGAGGAGGACCAAATTTAGTACGAACTTTTCAAAGAAGATATAAGGTTAATAATTAAAATTAATTTCATAACACATAATAAATATAAATAATTGAAATTGACCCAAGAAAAGTATTAGACCCGAGACTGTCTTAATAAATCTAGATATATAACACATAATAATTGTTACGCCATGAAAAATTTTGTTACATCGATACGTATTTAATATCTTAGTTAGTTACATATAAATTTTACGCGTGTATTAAAACATACGAAATATCAATATGGGACGAAATTCGTTAAGGGACGTTACGATTTCTTGATAAGAATTGAAACAAGACTAATACATAACAACTTAAATATTAGGATAAATTAAAATCAAAATAAAACACATGACACAAGGAATTAGGGTATTTAAATAAAGAAAAAGAAAGCAAGACATGACTAGATATTTTGGAGAAAAGGGAAAATCATATAATATATATACCTAAAGGTATATAGGGCGGTAAGTATAGGAAAAGGAAGAAGAAATTGTGGTTGGATTAATGCCCCAACAAAATACCAAGTGTAGAAAATTGTGTAGAAATAAAATGATAAAATTTTGTCCTATTCTACTCACTCCCACTACCCATTTAGGCGTCCCCTTAAACAAGGAAGGAGACAATATTTTGTCTTGCTTCAAGCAATCATAAGATATACCAAAAACCCTTCCAACCCCTTACACATCTTCTTACATGTCTTACACTACTCAACCAAGCCAAACCACCCCCTCTCACTCCCTATTTTGGCCGCCCACAACACTCCAAAGGAAGGAGATATTTTCTTCTTTCTTTCCCTCTTCATTCACTCCATTGCCTTACACATTATCAAGACAACTAAATCACCTCCATCTTCTCCCATCAACTCTCATGATGAAGTATTCCATCTCACTCCAAGCCCCCAAACCGTCACCTCCTCTAGAAAATAGAGAATACTCTCTTTACTTCTCATTTCAACACTTAGAAAAATCTTCATCTTCCTAAACACTCTCTTTCCTCTCCCAAGAAAGAAACAAGTCTTCCAAGCCTCACTTTCTCCTCTTTGGCCGTGAGTTGCAAAGCAAGAACAAGGAGGGAAATTTCTTCTTTTCATCTTATACACTCATCAAAAACACTAGCTACAACATCCTCCTTCATCCAAGAACTATGTAGACTAAGCTTAGTTGAGCCAAGAACCAAGGAGTAGCAAGGTAAGAACATCATCTAAGATAAGTTTATCTTCTTTCATTTATCCATTTCCATGGTTGCTCACTAACCCTTCTATTTTTTTTTTTGGCAAACCCATGGGTTTCATAAGGCAAGGAGGGGAAGTTTTTCTTCAAGCCAAGTGAAGAAACCTTCACTTGTCTTTAAGATTGAGTGAGAAAGGTAAGTACTCTTCCTAGATTCTTCATGGATTTTCAAAGATCTAAGTATAATGTTCATATAAAGTTGGATCAGTCATGATATATGTTCAATGTTTTAGTATCAAGAATATGCAAAAGCTATGTTTTTAAGTGACGTATAAAGTGTGATATATATTATATATACGTTCGACCATGATGACTAAATATACACTTATATGTGTAAATGAAATGAAATGAACACTCTTAGGTGATGTATGTAGAAGTTAAAGAAAGAATATGAAGCCATATAAAATGTTAAGAAAAGTTCACTAAGAAGACATTTTATGCATGTGTTCATAGGTTTTCTATGAAGATCATCACTTATGTGTTTGTTTACAATTTTCGCTTTCATGAACTTTTGTGCCCTTGATTTAGCATGTTATGAGGCAATCATATTCATATCTATGATTCTAGTTCACAAAAGATGGTTCTTGATGATTTCCATGTTGATTTCATGCATATATATACTCGGCCACAAGTAGGCTTCTGAGCCTACTTACTTTATTTTCATGGTTTCCATCATTTGGTATGTTTATGTAATTTATGATGATTTTTCTAGTCATTATATTGATGGAAACTAGTATGCATATAGTTGGAATAAATATTGAAACCAAGATATAAGTAAGGGATGTGATAAAGAAAAGATTTATGTGGTATATACAACCTCATATGTATTCGGCCATATGGCCCAAAAAGATGGAGAATAAACTTCGTTACATGTTATAATATAGATATGTAACATGTTATAAATATAAATATGTATTCACATAAAGATTTGGCCATAAGGCTAAAATATAAAAATAAAGAAGTGTGTAACATGAAAGGAAAATATAAATATGTATATATATGTGTTTTCGGCCAAAAAGGCCATTTGCGCATATATATATATATATATATATATATATATATATATATATATATATATTATACACGGCCAATATACATTTTGATGTGGAATAAATAGCTTTGTACATATTTATGGATATAAATATGCATAACATAAAGTATGATAGAAAATATGATTACTTTATGTATATTCTTATCAAATATGAAAGTATGTGGAAATGAATATTAAATTAGGGTTTTTGGCCAATTTAACTAAGCATAAGATGTATATTTTAAGGAAATGTGGAGGGATAAAATAAGAGAAAAGTGGGCTGTTTTGTAGTGTACATGGCCGAGAGTTAAGATAAGAAAAAGAAGGTGTATTTTCATGATTTAAGGCATAGACTATGTACATATGTGTTGGGCTTTATGACTTGCTGATATGAGAAAGTTTTAGAGTATAAATATAGTAGAATGGCCAAGTAGGCCAAATGCATCCATATTCATCTCATGAAATGTTCTAAAAAGTTCACTCTTACATATCGAATCATATCGTATAGTCAGATATCTCATGACATGTTTATCCTATGTATATGATTAAATGGAGGCAGTCATAATACCATGTACAATGTGGTTGGTATTATGGACATATAGTATGTTATCAATGAATAGAGGCCGACATGATATCGGAACCCAAAGGAGTTGATGTCATGGGCATGTAGTATGGTTCTTTATAGGTCCGAGTGCAACACCTTGTTAAGGACAAGCAATCTCTGGCATATCGACTTACCGTTAGTTTATGTACATTATGATATAATACTATCAGGACTCATCGGGATTCATATTTTGTACATGTGACTGTAGGGGGATATTCCGTTACTATGACGATACCCTTCGCATGCAAGGTAAAGTGCTATATCCATCATATGGAAATGCCATGTTTATAAAAATGTTATGTCTTGGACACGTTTATGGAAAATGGATACGAATATCATGTTTTATTGTTCATCATTATGGAATTTTTATGGCATCGTTTTATGACATCGCATCGTAAGAATATCCCATTTACATGACTCGTGTAGGCACTTGATACATCTAGATGATAAGATTAAGCATGATGATTATCTTAGACCTTGATTGAGATTTTAAGTATGGACATATATAGAAATGCCGTTTTTAGAGACTAATAATATTAAATGATTACGTTGATGATGATATATATGTTAGATGTTAATTGATCACGTTTATGTTATGCACTTTATTTATTAAAGTTGGAGACATGAAATGTTAAGTTCTTTATTTACGTCTCGTTATTTTATTACACCTCTCCCATGCATGATCCACATGACGTATATAGAAGGACTACTTGCTGGACGATTAGTGTTATCGCTCATACTTGCCTTATCACATTGCAGAGAACAATGACATTGACCCATTATTCCTAGAGGGCGAACCCTGGCTAGATTACCCGTGAGAGAAGAAGTATGCCATAGTTACCTTTTGGATATGTTAGACATTTTGATCATGATGTACTTAGATTGTTTTGAGACATTGTACATTATGATTTGTATGGACCTATGACGATTTGCATTATATGCATGTCATATGTTTATTTTTATGTTGCTTCTGCTTATCGATTCATTATTCACATCGACATGCACACGTATAGTATCGACGCCTTATACTTTTCGTAGTAGAGAACGACGGGTGTATCATACCAAAAACCTAATTCTAGGAGGGACGCTACAGGTGGTATCAGAGACTAAGGCTCTAGATCCATGGCGGAAACAGTAAAGTAAACGACTTAGAATTTAAGTGATGATTTCAAAACTTAAGTGATGATTTTAGACTGAGAGTTCCAGCCTTAAATTAAGTCAACTAGAACGGTTTAAGGATAACATACAAAATAACTTTACTTAAGTAATATACGAATATAGAGAAAACCCTAATAATTAGAAATACTGTCTAAGGAAGATGGAAATTGATTTGAATAAATATTTTCATTACGTATCTGTGAACTGTTGAATTGATATAAATGTCTCCGACAGGATGTCGTCATGACAATGAGCGAGACCACATGATGATAGACCCGCATAGTTACCTCCTCCACCACGAGTACCTCTGCCAGTAGAGCCGATACCCCCATTTGTCGAGCCATTACCCCCACCTCAGCAGCAGTATTAGGGAGATTTTAATCAGGCTGTACTTAATGCTTTAGTACAAATTGGTCAGGTAGTTGGGAACAATAATACTAATCATCATGCCGCACCTCCGGCGCCACCGCCACCACCGTAGTAGGGTATTCGTTTCTTTTATAGAGAGCTGAAGAGGACCCGTGTGCCGAATTTTGGGGAAGGCTCAGATCCGGATATAGCTGAGAAATGGCTAGATAAGGTACAGAATAATTTTGAGTTGATTCAGGTACCTAACGAGATGAAGACTCAAGTGATCTGACCTTTTCTTATTGGTGAGGCCAATTAGTGGTGAAAGATGAATGTTCAGCACTTGCCACTACCAGTTACATGGACCCGATTTCTTGAGGAGTTTCATAAGTTTTATATCCAACCCTCAGTGACTTTGCAGAAGATTGGGATGTTGAGCCTTTGAGCCATGCGCTTGGCATGACCGTAACTGATTATGCTAATCAATTTACAGCTCTGGGGAGATATATTCCATCGATTATGGGAGATGAGGGCCTAAAGATGATTAAGTTCGAGTGGGGTTTGAATTCTCGCATTCGCACGTGGATTATGAACGTGAATCGGAAGGATTTTAAGGAGCTTCTTGATGCATGCTATGGCATTGAACGCGATATTCTGAGACGCGATGAGGAGATGGAGGGTAAAAGGCCTCGAGACTTTAGAGGTTATCAGTCTGGACAGTGGACCAAGACACAGAGGGGATCATGTGGCAAACCTTAGCACTGACAGCAGCCACAGAGGCTGCCATAGTTTCAGCTTTAGCGGGCCCGGCAGCCACAACAGCAGCAGCAGCAGTAATATAGAGCTAGACCACAACCAGCTGTTCTTCATTGCCCTACATGCCAGAGATTGCGGACCAGAGTTTGTCGACTGAAGACCGGTGCGTGTTTTAATTGCGGTCAGACTTGCCATATGTTGAAGGACTGTCCAGTACCTAGGAGTGGACAACAGAGGAATGTCCCACAGCAGAGGGATCGTCCGCGGGCCAATGTCCGAGTTTATATGATGACGGATGCTAAAGTCTTAGATGCGTCGGATGTAGTGACGGGTATCTTGAATTTTGCAATTTCAGTGTTGTTATACTATACATCTTTAGAATTTCTACTTGAATTATAAATTGTCTCAGGTGCGATATTATTAGAAAATGTACCGTGAACATATTGTTTGATAGTGGCGTAAGCCACTCTTTCATGTTTAAAAGGTTCGCCAAGAACCTTAGCAAATGTTCGACATGGTTAGAGATGCCTTATCGTGTTCAAGCAGCTGGCGAGCAGGTTCTTAATTCACATCACCCGTACAAGTGTTGTGAAATCGAGATGGAAGGACAAAAGTTCGAAACTACCCTAATTCCGACACAGATTAGGGCTTCGACATCATCGTGGGCATGGATTGGTTGTTCAAGTATCACGCTTCTATCGATTTTCATGGAAAGCACGTAGTGATCAAGGACTTGAGCCGAGATAAAGTTGTCTATCATGGGAACTCTAAGCTAAGAAAGATACCGCAGAACATATATCCGACTGCAGCTCAAGCATACCGAGCACTGAAGAAAGGAGACAAAGGGTTTCTTGTGTATACCCTCAGCGATGAGTCAGAAACGCCTACACTCGACAGTATTCCAGTAGTCATGGAGTTTTCGAATGTCTTTCCGGATGATTTGCTTGGTTTACCTCCGACATGGAGATAGATCTCGAGATAAATGTTGTACTAGGAGCAGATCTTATCTCTAAAGCACCGTATCTGATGGCCCTAGCTGAGTTGAAAGAACTGAAGGTGCAGTTCCAACAATTGATCGAAAAGAAATTTATCCGGGCCAGCATATCACCTTGGGGAGCTCTAGTTTTGTGCGAGAAGAAAAAGGATGACAGTATGAGACTGTACATTGATTACCGGGAGCTAAATTAAATCACGATCAAGAATAAGTATCCACTGCCAAGGATTGATGACTTGTTCGATCAGTTGAGGGTAAGTAATTTAAATACTTACTTAACGCTAATATGTTTGAATATAAACTATAACCGTTGCGTACAGGGTGCCAAAGTGTTCTACAAGTTATCATCAACTTAAGATCAAAACAGATGATGTTGCTAAGATCGCTTTCCGCTCTCGAATATGGTCATTACGAGTTCATGGAGATGCCATTCGGGTCGACTAATGGCCCAACAGTATCTATGGATTTGATGAATACGGTGTTTTGCGAGCAGCTGGACAAGTTTGTAATGGTATTCATCGACGACATTCTTGTTTACTCACCAGATGAAAAAACCCATGCCCAGCACTTGAGAATGGGGCTAAGTATATTACAAGCGAAACAACTCTACGCCAAGTTCAGTAAGTGCGAGCTTTTGCTACGCAGTGTAGCATTCTTGGGTCATGTTATTTCTGAAGATGGCATATCAGTGGACCCTAAGAAGATCGAGGCCGTTTCTGAATGACCAAGACCTATGAATGTGACGGAAGTCAGGAGTTTCTTGGGATTAGCCAGATATTATCGGAAGTTTGTCGGAGGTTTCTCCAGAATTGCAGTTCTATTGACTAGATTGACACAAAAGAAGACGAAGTTTGACTGGACTGCCGCATGTGAACAAAGCTTCGTCGAACTTAAGAAGAGATTGACCTCAACCCCAGTTTTAGCACAACCCATTTCTGGTGAAGTGTTTGTCGTATACAGTGATGCATCCAAGAATGGGTTAGATAAATGAATAAACGACTTCATTATTTAAGATTTTCATAAAGTATACGTGTGATACATTTTTTGCCTTGTAGGTTGCGTATTGATGCAGAACGAGCAGGTAATTGCTTATGCTTCGAGATAGTTGAAACCTTATGAGCAAAATTACCCTACCCACGACTTGGAGTTGGCAGCAGTGGTGTTCCCATTGAAAATCTAGAGACACTACTTATATGGTGAAAGATGTGAGGTGTATATGGATCATAAGAGTCTGAAGTAGCTTTTCACCCAGAAATAACTGAACATGAGACAACGGAGATGGGCCGAACTGATAAAGATTACGATCTCGCAATTCATTATCATCTGGGTAAGGCAAACAAGATAGCAGATGCATTGAGTAGGAAATCGAGCCATGCCAGACAAATGCCACTTGAGAGGGACATAGCCGAGTTTGGATTGGACGTGGTTGAGTCAACTGTGAATTTACTGGCTACTTTGTTGATCATTCTGTTGAGAAATCGGAGTTTGAGTGATTTGAAAATGCATGATTTAAATGTTACGCGTTCATGAAATGCATGAAATAAGTGTTACTTGATATATGCACGTAATAAAATTCTCTATATATTTATGTATAATGTTGCTGTACTAACGTGCCATGAAGCGTTAAAGCTTACATCATATGGCAAACATTTGTTGTCTTTATACTATTTTCAGGTGCTATGATTAATGAACTAAACTAGTTCATTAAGTGAAATGCTTAAGTTAATGAACTAACTAGTTCATTAAATCAAGACATATTTGGAGAGAGCTATATGACAAAAAACTTGAAATGAAAAGTCTCCTCATCTCCACACCTTACTATACATGCCACATACACATATTATATATCCATATTTTTTTATATACGAAAACTATATACTTATGTTCCAACGTTCCACCGACACGTCATATATATTATACACATACGTCGACGTCACACCACTATATACACCTCATATATATGAGTACGTACAGGTCTTATATCATATATTACAAGTCACAATGCTATCAAAATTATAACGACATGTTACAAGGTCATAAACCGAAAATTGTCGTATCGAGTCACTACCGAAACTTCACCGACATGTCACTTAATTACCATATAAATATGGTCAGCCTATATACATCAAAAATATTCAAAAATTTTGTGATCTACATGTTATATTCAGCCACAAGGTCATACCATGTTTGCACACACAAATCACCCATAATTTAGCCTAGATTTGTGGAGAATTCAAACTCAAGCCTATTTTGGCACATGAGACATTTTATACTCAGCCATTGGAGCTGAATATATACCTCATTTTATGTATATTATGTGTGACATAATATATATTACATGTGTAAGAAGTTTGAAATTAATCGGAGAAAAATCGCGTAATCGACGAAAGACGAAAAATTGATTTTCTACTAACCTACACACATGTAACGTTTTTGACATTGATGTAACATGTATCTAGATATTTTTTACGCATTCAAGACATGTTAGAGTTTTATAAAAAATTCATATTAGAGCTGATTGCAATTTACCATATATGTGTGAATATTTGCATTATTTGACAAAGTTTACATAAAAAGAATTCAGCACATGTGCAGCCCTATTTCACATGCCTAGTTCAGCATTTTTGGAGCCAAGGTGGAGCTTATTTGGCACTTTAATTGGTGGAGGACATGCCACACATGATTGGTGACATTGAAGAGGGCAACACATAAGGAAAGAATTCAAAAGAAAGCACATGCTGAATATTTCAGTACATGTTTGGAGCTGGCCAAATTTTTGGTGTTTATTGTTTTCAGTTTTAGTCCAAAATTTAAGGGGATTGAATCATGATTATTTGGATAAGTATAAGTGAGTCAAACGTTAATATTTCTGAGACTAGTGCAATCTGATTTTCAGATTTGCAAAGGTTGAGAACATCAACGTGGTTGATATACTTACCAAGGGAATTTTGAAAAACTGTTTTAACCCATTAAAATACAAATCTTGTGGGTCATACCATAAAATTTTGGGTACCAAAAGATACTCTTGCAAAGGGTTGAAGGACTAACTCTTAAGGATCCAAAATAAAGGGTACATAAATTGTTTTTACACATTGCAGGGAACTCAAAATCAAAAGACACATCAATCAAGTGGTTCCTTGACAGTGGTTGCTCTAGGCACATGACGGGCGACCCGAGCTTGTTCTCAAAATTGAAGAAGGTTACAAAAGGTGGATCGGTAACCTTTGGAGACAACAACGTAAGAAGAATTATCGGAAAAGGAACAATTGGAAACCCGAGCACTCTTCAAATCTCCAACGCCTTTCTGGTAAGTAATCTATCCTACAACTTGCTTAGCATCTCACAATTTCTTGACAATGGTTTTGATGTCTGCGTCACTCATCCATATTGCAATATTATAAATAAAAACGCAGAAACGATATTAAAAGGAAAAAGAGAAGGAAACATTTTTCCACTATCTATAGATGACATGTTAGACGCTAAAGTAAAATATTTTATGTCAAATGAACCTAACATGAATTTGTGGCATAGGCGGTTAGGACATATTGGCATCTCAACTCTTGAGAAACTTCAACAAAAGAATCTAGCACGAGGATTTCCTAAACTTGATTTAGACAACTTTAAGTTGTGTGAATCTTGCATTAAAGGCAAACAAACACGTGAATCACTTAAGTCTAACAATGAAATTTGTACATCTAGAGTCTTAGAATTATTATACATTGATTTGTTTGGTCCTAGTCGTACTAGAAGTCTTGGTGGGCGATATTATGCATGTGTCATCATTGACGTTTTTCTTGCTATACATGGACTTTATTTCTTGCAAATAAAGATGATAGTGCCGTTGAAATTGCTAAATTAATAAAACAACTTGAAAATGAGTATGGTTTAAATGTGAAAAAGATTAGGAGCGATAGAGGCGGCGAATTTAAAAATAAGGACATGATTACATTTTGCGAAGAAAAAGGTATTAAACACGAGTTTTCACCACCTAGAACACACAATTATATGGAGTAGTGGAAAGAAAGAATAGGACGTTACAAGAAATTGCGAGAACCATGCTATGTGAAAATAAGTTACCTAGATTTTTGTGTGCGGAAGCCGTAAATTGTGCATGCTATACAGTTAACCGCTTATTGATTAGAAAGAAAATAAACAAAACTCCTCATGAAATTTTGAATGATCACATGCCTAAGATTGATTATTTTCATGTGTTTGATTATAAATGCTTTGTTTTAAATACAAAAGATAATCTAGAAAATTTGAGTCTAAATCCATTGAATGCATTTTTGTTGAATATTCTATGAATTCTAAGGCATATAGATGTTACTATCCTATCACTAGACAGATTTTAGAATATATTCATGTGAACTTTAATGAATTTGGTGAATATGAAAAAAATAAAGAATATTTCGATGATTTTGAACTAAAGCCCGTGTTAGATGATATAGAAGAAACTATATATGAAGAACACGACACACTAGAAATGCATGAAAAAACTTAGAGAATAATCAGCCAAGATGGATAAGGATCACCCACACGACCTCA
This sequence comes from Eustoma russellianum, assembly GCA_036186865.1. Lineage (NCBI taxonomy): Eukaryota > Viridiplantae > Streptophyta > Magnoliopsida > Gentianales > Gentianaceae > Eustoma > Eustoma russellianum. The sequence goes on from AP025053.1 coordinate 21,869,882, forward strand.
TCATAGGCGACATAACACAAGGTGTACGACCACGTAGAAGAATAAATTAAGATGAAATAAATCAATTTCATGCTATGATATCTGAAATAGAACCCAAGAATGTGTTTGATGCTTTAAATGATTCTTCTTGGATTGACGCTATGCATGATGAACTAAATCAATTCACAAGAAGACGTGTGGGATTTAGTACCCTGACCACAAGATAAAACAATAATAGGCACAAAGTGGGTCTTTAGAAACAAAATGAATGAAGATGGTAAAGTCGTTAGAAATAAAGCAAGGCGTGTAGCACAAGGCTATAATTAAGAAGAGAGAATAGATTACGAAGAAACATTTGCACCCGTAGCACGCTTAGAGGCTATACGATTATTACTTGTTATTGCTTGCATAAAGAATTTTAAACTTTATCAAATGGATGTAAAAAGTTCATTCTTAAATGGTTTTGTACAGGAAGAAGTATATGTAAAACAACCACCTGTTTTTGAGGATATAAAATATCCTAATCATGTGTATAAGTTAAAGAAGTATGGTTTAAAACAAGCACCTAGGGTTTGGTACGATCGTTTTGCTACCTTTCTTTTAGAAAATGGATTTAAAAGAGGAACTATAGATAGTACTTTATTCCTGAAACAAGAAAAATTGGATTTACTCATTATTCAAATTTATGCTGATGATATTGTCTTTGGATCAACATGTCATAAGCCAGTCGAAGAATTTGAAACATGCATGAGATCCGAATTTGAGATGTCTATGGTTGGTGAGTTAAATTATTTTCTTGGCTTGCAAATTAAAAAAACTAGTAAAGGCATACATATAAGTCAAATTAAATACGTAAACGACATGATTAAAAAGTTTAACTTTGGAAACATGAAACCATCTCCCACCCCTATGAGTGTAACCACTAAACTTGATAAAGATGAGAATGGAAAAGAGTCTGATAATGATTCGTATAGGTCTATGATTGGTTCTTTGTTTTATCTTACTGCAAGTAGACCCGATATCATGTTTAGTGTTTGTATGTGTGCTCGTTTTCAAAGTGACCATAAAGTGTCACACTATTATGCTCTAAAAAGGATATTTCGATAAATTAAGCATACTTCCACATTAGGAATTCGGTATGACAAAAATTGTGAATTTAACTTGCATGCCGATTTTGATGCGGATTATGTCGGATGTAAAGTAGATTAAAAAAGCACAAGTGGTACATGTCAATTCATCGGCAATTCATATTAATATCTTGGATTTCGAAAAAGCAAGATAGTGTAGCATTATCTACCACTGAAGCAGAATACATGGCACTTAGTCTTTGTTGCACACAACTATTATGACTAAAACAACAACTATCCGATTTTGCAATAGCTGTAAGTCGCATCCCTATATATTGTGAGAGTATGAGTGCTATTAACTTGTCTAAGAACCCCGTTTTACATCCAAAGGCAAAACATATAGAGGTACGATATTATTTTTTTTTGTGATCATGTAAACAGTGGTGATATTGTTATAGAACATGTCCGTACTGAAGCACAAGTAGCCGGCATATTCACCAAAGCACTTAATCAAGCCATATGTGAAAATTTACGCTCAAAATTAGGCATGATTTCTGTTGATATGCTATAAACTGCTATTTCTTGTGGGACCTGTAAGGCACCACTAGAAGGGGAGGGGTTGAATAGTGGGTACAGAAAATTTAGTTTTTGAAATATTTTGACCCAAAAACCCAACTTCTGAAAACAGTTTCTGTTTTCAGATCCTGATTTGAAAAGTTTGAAAGACTAGGATACAGACCTTCAAAAATTCTGAAATTTGTAGAGCTTCTACTCTCAGATGTACTGAGTATCTCCAAAAAATTTCAGATTAAAATTCCACCTCTAACTCTTTGAAAACACGTTTGTGGTCAGATTGCGCGAATCTGCCAAAAACAGTACTCTGATTTGAAAAATTTATTCCAATTAATCCGTAACTCTAAATGGTCTGAAAATTTAATAAAAAACCCCTTAAGGTATTTATTTTAATGTGTTGAAACAGTTTTGAAAAATTCCTTTGGGAAATATGTCAAATACGTTGATGTTCTCAACCTTTGCAAGTCTGAAAATCAGATTGCACTAGTCTCAGAACTATTAATGTTTGATAGACTTATACTTATCCAAATAGGGTGAAACTTGAGCCAAATTAAAGCTAAGAGGTGTGGCTATGTTTCAGAAAAGTTTTACGATTTTTGAAATTTGTTTGATATTTTTACTATTGCAATGAAAACGATGCAAAATGCTAGAAACTGAAATTAAAGTGCTGAAAGTAATAACACCAAGAATTTTATACTGGTTCGGTTAACACAACCTACTGTTGGACCGTGCACCTGTAATAAACACCACTAGAGGGGGGTAGGGGGTGAATAGTGGTTAGCAGAAATTACACTACAACCCTTTGTTAAAATCCCCTTTGAAAATAGAATCTGAGACCACCTCAGATTCAGAACCCGTTTTTCAAAAATTCACAAATAATTGTACAAAACTCCAAAAATTATGAAACTTTCCAGAATTGAACTTCAATGAGTTAACAAGACTCTTTCTAAAAAGAAGACAAAAATAAGATCGTTTGACCCTTCAAATAAATAAAAATACTCAGATGGTCAATCTGGACAGAATTGGACAGAATGTTGCTGATTTTGCAAAACGTGTTTCTCTTTGAATACTCAACCAAAAAGGTTGATCTTTATATCATAACACTACTTAGGATGTGTAGATGAAGTTTCCAAAAATTCCTGACCTTAAACAATTCTTGAAAAATACAGAATTTAAGTTTTCTTAAAACTGGTCAGATTGCAGCCAGATTGGAGCAGTTATCTTGCAAAGACTGAGAGACTAACTTTCCCTTGCTCAAATCAAGTGATTCTTGTTGCAAATGAAAGCTAACATTCTGAAGTATAACTCCACCAAAAATCACGAATTTGGAAAATGTTTAGCTATTTTTTCAAATTGTGAGAAGTTGTGTGAAAACTGCAGTCAAAACGGGCAGAAAACATAAATAAAGAAACAAGAGAAGAACACTGAGGATTTATCCTGGTTCGGTCAATGTGACCTACTCCAGTCCCAAGGAACACCTTTCCTTGGATTTCACTATGAAATGAACACCTTACAACAAGAGCCAAGATTGATCCTTGGGTTATACACCAACCCTACTCAAGACTTGGATAATCACCTTCTAAGCAACATTTAGTTGCAACACCTCTACAACCTATTGATGTAGCCTTATAAAGATGGCTAATCAATCTTACAAATGAAGCTCAAGAGGCTTGTAGCTCACCACAATACAACAAGAACACCTTTGCTACAATGAACAAAACAATAGCAACAAGAAGATGAAGATGAAAGCTAGACAATTCAACAAATGCTTGTGAGCTTCAAGTGTGTTTCATCTTCTTCACCAATGCCTCTATTTATATTGTGATTTGAGCCTTGAAGATAAGAATGCCAATGTGTCATCATCTTCATCATCAACTCCAAATGTCTTCTCATCATTGGTTGGCTTTGTACACTTGGCAAAATAAAACACAATGATTGGTCCACCTTGGCACTCCATGTTGGCCGAAATTTTCAGCTCAAAGATGATTTGGAATTATCTTGAAAATGTGAAGATAATAGCACCATAACAACTCCATTATCTTCTCAACTTTTTGGCATAATACCACCAAATTATCCTCAACTTCAAGCAACATAATAGGGCATGTGAGAGCTCCATTTGACTTCAAAAAATCTGCTGAAAAACACTCCAAGAAGTAGCATATAGCCGTTGGCTATATTTAAAATTTCCAAGTTGGCAATTTTGCCAACTAGCTCCTTTTTGGTTGGTCCATTTGTCTCCAACTCATAAAATGAACTCCACATCATATCCACCACCATATTCACATTTTTAAACATATATATATGTGTAGCAACTCAGATTTTTGAAGAAGAAATAAATAGATAACAATTGACAAGATTATGTCAACGTGTAACACCGAAATTCTTCAATATTTCTTCTTATATGTCAAGAACATTTCCACACCTTTGACACCTTTAATATCTCTGAATAATGATGATAAACATCCTCTTATAACACATATAAGAGATTCTTCAAGAAAAAATAGAATGTGACATCTCAAATCGTCACATATCCAGCTATAGTCAATAATATCATCGGTTGAGAGAATAAGACATAAGATCACCATATTATCTTCAAAATAATAATAACACAGCTCTAGAATGAAAATAATAATATGCTCAAGAGATTCCTTGAGTGAAAATATCAAAAATACCCTCAGGGGTGTGAAATGACCAAAATACCCCTGGTGTGAGAAAACTTCAGAAATGACCCGGATGGTCATAAATAATCACAATTCCAACTTTGTCATAATAAATAGGATGAGAATACATCCTTGAAACATTTTCATCATGTGATGTTCCTACAAAACTCAAAATACCAATTTTGCCCTTTTTTGTAAGTTGTAGAAACTTCCAAGGCATGTTAGTCACAAGACAATAATAATCACCAAAAAAACACATAATAATCACATAATGAACATGTATAATTCATATACAAATGAAAACAATCATTTTAACACATTTTAGAAAATTATTTCTAAAAACCCTAGACATCGATCGATCGAAGTGCCTCAGCTTCAGAGATCGATGTCTCACCAAAAGTTTCAGAGTTTGTCTCTAACCTACATCGATCGATCGAAGTGAGGGTTCGATATACATCGATCGATCGATGTGTCTCAGGTTTAGAGATCGATGTCTCACAGAAAGATCTTAAACTTTTCTGCCTTACAAAGATCGATCAATGTGAGAGATCTATGTACATAGATTGTTCGATGTGCAACAACCTGAGAGATCGATGTCAACTTTTTCAACTTTTAATCACATATAACACCATGTGTGACATTTTTAAGTATTTACCACTTAAAATCATGACTTTGAAAATTATCTAAACATATTTCTCAACTTTCTCCTTCTCAACATTCTCTCCCTTTTGGATGATTTTCAAAATAACCTAACATGATTTTAATGTCACAACTTATAACCAAAAATTTATAACCAAATGTTTTCAACTTATAAATAGTATGCTGCTCCCCCTCAACTCATACTCTCCCCCTTAACCTATGCTTCAAAATTTATGCCAATTAAAACTTATCATATGATTCATCATGACTTACCAACTAAAATCATGTACTTATTCTATCTCCCCCTTTATTTTGCAAATCATGCAAAATATAGAACTATGCAATGGTATCGTAAGTCATCATGCCTAATTTGGCTCGTAAGTTTTCAAAAGTGGCTTGATTAAGGGGTTTGGTGAAGATGTCAGCGATTTGGTGATCAGTTCTTATATGGTTTATCACTATATCCTCATTTTGAACATGATCGCGAAGAAAGTGGTATCGCACCTCAATTTGTTTGGCCTTAGAATGAAGCATCGGATTCCGGGAAAGATTGATTGCACTTGTGCTATCGCAGAAAATTGGAATCTTTTTCATTTGAATGCCAAAATCACTAAGTTGCTGTTTAAGCAAAGTATTTGGGTAGTACATAAACTTAAAGCAATATACTCGGCTTCAGTGGTAGAAAGAGCTACACTAGCTTGCTTTTTAGAAAACCAAGAGATCAAGTTGGTTCCTATGAATTGACAAGTACCGCTAGTGGATTTTCTATCTAACTTGCAGCCACCATAATCAGTATCACTATATGCGTGTAATTCCAACTTAGCGTTTCTATCATACCACAGTCATAAGTGAGGTGTATGCTTAAGATATCTAAAGATCTTTTCACTGCTTTGTAATGTGATACTGTTGGAATGCACAGCATTATTTCCGTGCATTATTTCCGGCTGGAATATGGTGATGAATGCACTTTAATGTGCGATATTTCCAAGGATGAATAATCGGATGCTGCAGTAATTTGGAGGATTTGACCTACCTTAATTTGGAGACATTAATGTTGTAATTATCTTGTAATATCCTAGATTGATTGTAGGAGAGATTAGAGGTGTATATTTGGTAGGATTTTTATATAGAATCCCCAAGATTAATGGGATTAATAGCTAGCCTTAATGTCATAATTAGTGTAGGAGGTATATGTTGAATTGTGTATACGGTTTTTGCTTAAGGAAATACAAATTATTCTCTTCCATTTTTCGGTTTCCACCTTCATGGTATCAGAGACTACTCTCTAAACCGAAACCAAGCCACCGAAAACTCTCATCCAACAAATCGAGATGAGTTCTGGAAATTCCTCCTCTTCCTCCACCGAAAAAATTGAGTCGGCCACCCTAAACATCATCACCAACCAGCCCACAATCGGTGAAAATGCCCCTTTGCAAATTACAAACCACAAACTCAATGGTAAAAACTTTCTGTTGTGGTCCCAATCAGTCCTAATGGTGCTACGAGGACGAGGAAAGCTTGGTTACATCAATGGCCAAGCAACCAAACCTGAAACCACCGATCCCAACTATTCGATGTGGGAGCTTAACAACTCTCTTGTCATGTCATGGCTCATCAACTCGATGGAACCTCACATCAGCCGCACATATCTATTCCTACGATCCGCTAAGTCTATCTGGGAAGCGGTTCAGGAGCATTATTCAGACCTTGAAAATGCTTCTCAAGTCTTTGAGATCAAAAATAAGCTCAAAGAAATTCGCCAGGAGGGTATGAGTACCACTGAATACTACAATACTCTCCAAACTCTGTGGCAAGAACTGGACTTGCATTATGAAGCTGACTGGGGAGATCTAGAAGGAAACACCAAATTCAGAGAACATCTAGAAAAGGAGAGATTGTATGAGTTCCTTGCGGGACTCAATCGAGAACTAGATGAGGTCAGAGGACGTGTCCTGGGAAGGAGACCTCTTCCTTCCCTTAGTGAAGCTTTCGCTGAAGTCAGGCGCGAAGAAAGTCGTCGGCGTGTCATGCTAGGAGAACGGAGGGACCATCAACATATTTTTACCCCTGGTGACTCGTCTGCACTAGTGGTAAAATCGGCCACCACCCGACCTAACAACCGCCCCAGATGCTCCTTTTGCAACAAGCTGGGGCATACACAGGAGAAGTGCTGGAACCTCCACGGGAAACCTGCAGATGCTCGGCCCAAACGAAATCCGCAGTCGCAAGGCCGAGGGTTCACGGCGGTAGCAATGGAAGGATCCCCGGCAAACACCCCCGGCGTGTCAGCCCTCAGCCAAGAGCAAGTTGACCAACTGTTTGCTCTGTTGAAAGGACATACCGAAATGCAGCCCACAGTCACCAATCAATCAGGTATGGCAAATCTTGTTGAAACTTCATCATGGATTCTAGACACGGGAGCCACGGATCATATGACAGGTAATGCTTCCCTGTTCACCACCTACTCTACGAGTCCTGAAACATTGAAAGTTAGAGTAGCCGATGGTACTTTTGCTACTGTAGCCGGACGGGGTTCAGTGATTGTATCTTCAACCCTAACCTTGCAAGCTGTATTATTCGTTCCCAAACTTGCAGCAATTTAATCTCTGTCAGCAAACTTACTAAGGATTCTGGATGTGTGGCTGAATTCTCTGCGCAAATTTGTGTGTTGCAGGAATAGGACTCTGGGAGGAAGATTGGCACTGCTAGAGAGAAAGGCGGACTCTATTACTTTGAGGACGACTCACACTCCAAACAACGAGCCAATTACCTTGATATTTCTCATTCCTACAATTCTGTTTCAAATTCTCCATATGTACTTTTACTTCATCAAAGATTAAGACATCCTAGTCTCCAATATCTGAAACGATTGTTTTCTTCAAATTTGAAAATAAAAAGATCCAAATTTCTGTCATGTGATGTGTGTACACTTGCCAAACATACTCGACAACATTACTCTCCAAAAATGCATGTTGATTCGTTTCCATTTCATCTTATACACAGTGATCTTTGGGGTCCCTCAAGAATTAAAAATATCTCGGGTGCACGTTGGTTTATTACTTTTATTGATGATCATACTAGAGTGTGTTGGATCTATCTTCTTAAAGACAAAACTGAAGTAGCAACCACATTTCAGAATTTCCACTCCATGGTTAAAACTCAGTTCCAATCCACAATAAAAATCCTACGCACTGACAATGGCACAGAATACTTCAACAAAATCTTACACACCTACTTATCCTCCGAGGGTATCATACATCAAAGTTAATGTCCAGACACACCCCAACAAAATGGTGTGGCTGAACGGAAAAATCGACACATCATGGAAGTTGCTCGAGCCTTAATGTTCACAAAGCATGTTCCTACTTATCTTTGGGGAGAAGCCATACTTACTGCCTGCCACCTGATTAACTGCTTACCATAAAAAACACTTGACTTTAAAACTCCTATCTCAGTTTTACAGCATTCCTACCCTCTATTCCATAGTGGTTCAACTCTCCCACTCAAAGTATTCGGGTGTGTAGTCTTTGTCCATAATCACAATTCTCATGGATCCAAACTAGATCCACGATCATACAAATGTGTGTTCATAGGCTACTCATCCACTCAACGAGGGTACAAATGCTACTCACCTACTCACCGAAGAATCTTTGTTACAATGGATGTCTATTTTCGTGAACATGAACCATATTTCTCTCCAACACCCAACTGCGTAGACCAATGGGGCCATTTGGACATCATTCCACTTAATTCTCCATCTAGCACTCAAAGTCCCCTGATTCCAGACTCAGTACACGAATCGCTGCCTCCTCCTTCTCACGGCAGCGCTTCAGGGGGAGTACCAACCACATCGTTGTCCGGGTCTGGACCCACACCCACACCTATGCCCGTGCCCGTATCTACGCCACTTTCGAGTCCAGCCCCTCGGTCAAAAACGCCTCCAGACACTATCATAGTTTACTCACAAAAAAACCCACCTCAAAGTGATACGAACACTGTCATCTCTCCAGAGTGCCAATCTCCAGAACCGAGTCTTGGTTCATGCAAGGACACTCAGGAGGACTTGGATTTACCTATTGCAGTAAGAAAGGGAAAGCGAGTATGTACCCAACATCCCATCTCAAACTTTGTTTCTACTGATAAACTCTCTTCCAATTTTTCGGTCTTCACAGATAAGGTCACTAATACTCCAATTCCTAAAGATACCTATGAGGCAATGGTGGATAAAAACTGGAGTATGGCCGTCCGGGATGAACTGCAGGCACTAGAAAAAACTGGCACGTGGGATGTGGTACAACTGCCGAAAGGTAAGAAAACAGTGGGATGCAAGTGGGTGTTTTCAGTCAAGTATAACTCCGATGGTAGTATCAACAGGTATAAGGCTCGCTTGGTAGCTAAGGGTTTTACTCAGGTTTCTGGAATTGACTATAATGAAACGTTTGCCCAGTTGCCAAGCTAAATTCAGTAAGAATACTTCTGTCTCTTGCTGCTTGTCTTGATTGGCCTCTCCAACAACTAGATGTTAAAAATGCCTTCTTAAACGGGGACTTACATGAAGAAGTTTATATGGATTTTCCTCCGGGTATTTCAAATGAAAATAATTCTGTGTGTAAACTAAACAAATCTCTCTATGGCTTGAAGCAATCACCTCGTGAATGGTTTGGAAAGTTTACACAGGCTGTCAAAACTCAAGGATTTAAGCAATCAAAAGCAGACCATACCATGTTTTATAAGCACTCCATTGATGGAACACGTGCTATTATTATTGTCTATGTTGATGATATTATCATTACAGGGGATGCACATGTTGAGATTAATTCTCTAAAGAAGTATCTGAGCAGTGTGTTTGAAATGAAGGACCTTGGCCACCTGAGATATTTTCTTGGCATGGAAGTCGCACGTAACGCCTCAGGTATTAGTGTTTCTCAAAGAAAATATGTACTTGATCTATTAATGGAGACAGGGATGCTCGGTTGCCGCCCCGCAGACACGCCAACCGATGCAAATGTGAAACTAAGTCTTGAAGGAGGAGCATGCGTAAATCAAGGACAGTATCAACGACTTGTGGGTAAACTCATTTATTTATCGCACACTCGTCCTGATATTGCATTTGCAGTTAGTATGGTGAGTCAGTTTATGCACGCACCAAAAGCACAACATCTTGAAGCAGTGTTTCGGATACTAAGGTATCTAAAGAAAACTCCAGGCAGGGGCCTCTTCTTTGGGAAGAGGGCCGAAAGAGGTGTTAGAGTATATACTGATGCAGACTGGGCAGGATCAGCAGTAGACCGGAGATCTACATCAGGATACTGCACTTATGTTTGGGGTAACTTAGTGACATGGCGCAGCAAAAAACAGCCCGTGGTCGCGCGGAGCAGCGCGGAGGCGGAATTCCGAGCCTTGGCTCATGGAGTCTGTGAAGGATTATGGATAAAAAGATTACTTGGTGAACTACGTGTTTTATCTAACGACCCTATACACCTTTTGCGCGACAACAAGGCCGCGGTGAGCATTGCACACAACCCAGTTCATCATGATAGAACAAAACATGTCGAGGTGGACCGTCACTTTATTAGAGAAAAAATTGACGATAAAAGTTTCTCAATGTGCTACATTCCTACAAAGCAACAAGTGGCGGATATTTTGACCAAGGGATTTCATAAAACCAATTTTGAAGAACTAGTTAGCAAGCTCGGCATGGAAAATATCTACATACCAGCTTGAGGGGGAGTGTTGGAATGCACAACATTATTTCCGTGCATTATTTCCGGCTGGAATATGGTGATGAATGCACTTTAATGTGCGATATTTCCAAGGATGAATAAACGGATGCTGCAGTAATTTGGAGGATTTGACCTACCTTAATTTGGAGACATTAATGTTGTAATTATCTGGTAATATCCTAGCTTGATTGTAGGAGAGATTAGAGGTGTATATTTGGTAGGATTTTTATATAGAATCCCCAAGATTAATGGGATTAATAGCTAGCCTTTAATGTCATAATTAGTGTAGGAGGTATATGTTGAATTGTGTATACCGTTTTTGCTTAAGGAAATACAAATTATTCTCTTCCATTTTTCGGTTTCCACCTTCAGATACCTTAGAACAAGATTGAAACCTAGCACACATACACACACTAAACATAATATCAGGTCTTGATGCAGTTAAGTATAACAATGAGCCAATCATAGACCTATAGAGTGTGTCATCAAAAGGTTTACCATTTTCATCCTTATCAAGTTTGGTACTAACAATCATGGGGGTAGTTGTAGGTTTCAACTCTTCAAATCCAAACTTCTTAATCATATCATTGACATACTTAAGTTGGCTAATATGAATTCCTTGAGGGGTTTGTTTGATTTGAAGGCCTAAGAAGTAGTTCAATTCTACTACCATTGACATTTCAAACTCTGACTTCATACATTCTTCGAAGTCTTTTACTAAAGTAGGGTTGGTTGAACCAAAGATTATATCATCTACGTATATTTGAACTATTAACAAATCATTACCTTTTCTTCTTAGGAATAATGTGTTGACGATGGTCCCCCTTTGATAATTATTTGCAATAAGAAAGTTTGCAAATCTATCATACCAAGCTCTTGGAGCTTGTTTTAAACCATAGAGAGCTTTCTTAAGCTTATAAACATGGTTAGGATTCTTTGGATCTTCGAATCCAGGGGGTTGTTTGACAAACACCTCTTCTTGGATGTATCCATTCAAGAACGCACTCTTGACATCCATTTGGAAGAGCTTAATATTGCTTAGACTTGCAATCGCAAGTAACAAGCTAATTGCTTCTAGTCGTGCAACGGGTGCAAAGGTTTCTTCATAATCTATTCCTTCTTGTTGATTATAATCTTGTGCGACTAGTCTAGCCTTATTTCTTGTAATGTTTCCTTGTTCATCCATTTTATTCCTAAACACCCAGTTCGTTCCTATTATTGACTTGTTTTCGGGTTTAGGTACTAAGTCCCACACGTTGTTCCTTGTGAATTGATTTAATTCCTCATGCATAGCATTTATCAAGATATATCACCTAAGGTTTCCTTTACGTTCTTAGGTTCTAATTGTGAGATTAAGCTATGTCCTTCAAGTTGACTTATATTTCTACGTGTTCTAACCCCAACACTTAGATCTCCAATGATTAGTTCTCTAGGATGCCACCAATTCCTAGATTGACTAGGTTCACCCTCATCTTGTTCAAATGTGTCATTAGTGTGAACATTATCATATGTAATTGGATCATTAGTTACATTATCTTCCAATTTCAAAGTTTCTTCATTTATATCATCTAAGGGTTCATGCATGTCTTGTTAAGGGGGAGTTGGTTCTAGATGATCAAGTACAGGCTCAAGTATTACATCATCATCAAACATATTTTCAACATTTGTTTCTTGTTTATGTTGATGTTTATCACTAACTTCAAAGCATGCATTTTCATTGAATTTCACATGTATGGATTCAATTATCTTTCTAGATGCAGGATTATAACACCTATATGCTCTTGAGTTAGTTGAATACCCAACGAATATGCATTCAATAGACTTTTGTTCAAATTTCTCTAGATTATCCTTAGTGTTCAACACAAAACATTTACATCCAAATACTCTAAGACAATCTATTTTAGGTAGTCTATTGTTTAGCAATTCATCATCATCATCATCATCATCATCATCATTCGAACCCAGTATATCCCAACGACAGCAAAAGATATCGTTAGGGTCTGGGGAGGGTAAGTGGTAGTCAGACAATACCTCTATCCCAAGGGATAGAGAGTCTGCTTCCAGTGAGACCCCCGACTCTACCTGCATAAATGACATGATTATAGAGATATGTTGTGCTAGTGTGTTAGTGAGTAGATTCAAGAAATATAAATAAAGGCCTTTCGATATTAAAATACACCGCATTTGTATATATACATGTAATGTAAAACAACGGTATAACATACTCAACCAAGTGTAAAGTTAATGTAAAGTGTAGATAGTGTCTACGCCTATCTATGTCCCTAAATATACTCTAAAGTGTTCCTATATATGACCTATACCTCGTTAACCTTAATCTTATGTCTCTATGAACTCCTATCATGGACCATATCCTTAGAGAGGTGCAAATCTAGTAAGTCGTGCCTTATCTGTTCATCCAAGTCAGTTTGGGCCTGCCTTTACTCCTGTTTCCCTCTACAATGAGGCTTTCAATTGCTCTGACCGACGCCGTTGTCTGTCTCCGCTTGACATGCCCAAACCATCTCAATCTTCCCTCCCTTATCTTATCTGCTATACTAGCCACGCCTAACCTTTCTCAAAACACCTCGTTTCTGATCCGATCTAGCCTTGTATGTACACACATCCATCTTAACATTTTCATCTCTGCCATTTCCATCTTCTGTAATTGCGACCTCTTGATGGCCCAGCAGTCTGTCCCATATAGCATTGTCGGTCGCACTGCCACCCTATAAAATTTTCCCTTTAGTTTAGTTGGGAAATTTTTGTCACACAGCACCCCTGAGACCGCCCTCCATCTACACCAGCCCTCTTGATTTTGATGTGCTATATTGTTTAGCAATTCATATGGCGTTTTATTTAATTTCTTTCTAATAGTAAGCCTATCTATAATATAGCATGCACAACTAACGGCTTCAGCCCATAAATACTTAGGTAATTTATTTTCACAAAGCATTGTCCTAGCAACTTCTTGAATTGTTCTATTTTTACGTTCAACAACTCCATTGAGTTGTAGTGTTCTAGGTGGTGAGAATTCATGTTTGATTCCATATAGTTCACAAAATTTGATTACATCTTTGTTTTTAAATTCTCCACCCCTATCACTTCTAATCCTTTTAACATTTTCTTCGTAAATGTTTTCAAGTTGCTCGATAAGGGTTTCGATTGCTAATGGAGCATCGTCTTTGTGTATTAAGAACAATGTCCATGTGTAGCGTGAGTAATCATCTACTATGACACACACATAGTAGTGTCCACCTAGACTTCTTGTCCTACTTGGACCAAATAAGTCTAAGTGAAGCAATTCTAGTACATGACTAGTACTCACTTCATGTTTCGGTTTTAAAGTTTCTTTAATGTGTTTTCCCTTAATACATGTTTCACACATTTGAAAATTATCTAAGTCTAACTTAGGCATTCCTCTAATTATATTCTTCTTAGACAATTTCTTAATAGCTGAAATTCCTATATGGCCTAGTCTTCTATGCCATAAATTTACATTTAAGTCATGTGATATTAGACACTTAACCTTAGCATCTAACATGTTATCTAAGGTAAGAGTATAAATATTACCATCTCTATTTCCTTTTAAAACTATTTCTCCTTTTTCATTTATTATATCACATGAATTGGGAAGAAAGGAGACATTATAACCACAATCTATAAGTTGAGAAATACTAAGTAAATTATAAGATAGATTGCTTACTAATAACACATTTCGTATTTGAAATGTGTTAGGGTCCCCAATTGTTCATTTTCCAACAACTTGTCCTTTGTTGTTGTCACCGAATGTCACTTTTCCTCCATTTTTGATATGTTCTAATTCGATGAATAGTTTGGGGTTCCCCGTCATATGCCTCGAACACCCACTATCTAAAAACCATTTGGTTTTTAGATTCTTTGACTTTGCCTCCTTCTTTCATTCCTTGCATTTTTCCTACAATGGAGACAAAGGTTTAGGTACCCTTTATTTGGGTCCTTGAATATTAGGGGCATTATTCTTGTTTAGATATCCCTTACGTATCCAAACTTGAATATACCTTCTAGGCACATTTTTAGCATTGTTATAATTTGGAAAATAAGAAGAATTAGCATATACATGATTATTCCACATAAGTGAAGATGCATTGTTATACATGTTGTGCCATGGTTGATAATCATTATAGGATGGCCGAGATTTATGATGTGTATAAGGCATGTGACTTTGTTTCTTATATGGCGCTATATAAGTGTGTTTGTAGGCATTTCTATAAGACTTATAAGAGTGTTGCCTATACTTAGGTTCATAATAAGTTGTATGCATTTTATTCTTTCTAGTTGCATTTGTATACATGTAGGCATAATTTCTAGGTTGTCTAGATGCAAAGTTTGGCCTAGATGTATGTTTATGCGTGTATATATTGGTGGGTGTGTGTTGTATTTTTGCCTTGATATAAGTAGAAGAAGGTGTAGAAGAAGATGTAGCAGGCAAAGTTGATTTTGTATTGTATGGCAACTTTGTACTTGATGAAACAAACTTAGTCTTTTTATTCACTTTTTCATTTTCTTCTTTATAGCCTAAGCCGGTTTTGTCATTACCATACTTTTGTGACGAGATGAGTGTGTCTAACATGTTTGTACCGGATTTAAATTGTTCTAACATTTTTTCTAAGTTAAGTTTAGAAGACTTAAGTTGTATTATCTCATGTTCACAATTTTCTAACTTAGACTTTAACATATCATTTTCCATTTGTAACTTTTGTTCATCTTTTCTATATGATTCAATTTTATTCTCTAAAGAATCAAGAGTATTAGTAGACTCTTGTTTAAGAGATTCTAATTGATCAGAAAATTCCAAGTTGGACGTCTTCAACTTGTTATTTTCTTCAATTAGTTTCTTCTTTTCTTTAGAGAGCCTCTTACAGTGAGCATGCATTCTTAAGAATTCTTCATACATTTCATCAAATGTCATGTCACTATCAGAATCAATATCAGAAGAAGAACATACCTCGTTGGATACGAAGCAGACTTGAGCTTCCTCAGTTTCGGATTCTGAGTCGGATGAGTCGTTCCATGTGCTCACCTTCATTGCTCGTTTCCCTTTTCTTGCCTTAGACTCCTTTGGCTTTGTCATTTGTGCCTCCTTGTCCTTGCCTTGTTTATTATTGTTGTTATTATTATTTTTCTTCGTGGGACAGTCGTATGAAATATGTCCTTTTTGACCGCATTCATAACACTTTAATTCTTTATTATACCATTTGTTTGTGTTATTCTTCCTAGGTTGAGAAGAAGAAGAAGAATTACGTTGTCTATTCCTATTTGGACGTTTGAAAAACTTTCTAAGTTTTCTAGCTATCAATATCAAGTCATCGTCTAATTCAGTATCACTATTACTATCATCGTTACTAGCATGTGTTTCGGTTGTTTTGAAAGCTATTGACTTACCGGATGACTTAGACGATTCAGACTTTCGTTGGTTTAATTTAACCTCGTAGACTTTAAGAGACCCGATCAATTCATCCATCTTGGTGATTGACTTTGTCTCCTCGATTGCAGTCACCTTTGGATCCCATTCAGCAGGGAGGCTTCGTAGCACCTTTTGAACCTTTTCACTGTTCGAAAATGACTTCCCTAAAGCTTCAAGGGCATTGAAAATATTAGTAATCCTCAAATCCATAGATGTTATGGATTCGTTTGGCAACATTTTGAAAGTCTCTAATTCAGTCATAAGCATGTTTATTTTTGACTCTTTAACACCACTAGTACCTTCATGCTTTAATACAAGTGATTTCCACATGCCGTGTGCGCTTGTGCAATTTGACACATATCCTGCTTCAGAAGTTGTAAGTCCATTCAAAAGTAATTGCATAGCTTTAGCATTCATGGACATTTTCTTTTTATCATCTGATGACCATTCACTTTTACATTTTTCAACCTCTTGAGTTATTTCACTAACTTGTGTAACTTTCGTTGGAATGTACGGCCCATCTTCAACTATAGACCATAAATCGATGTCTATAGCCATTAAGAATAGCCTCATTCTTAGTTTCCAATGAACAAAATTATTGCCATCAAAAAGAGGAGGGCGTTGTGTAGACATACCTTCCAACTCACCTTTGTGAGAAACAATAGCCATAGTATGTACCTTGGATTTGAGACAAGCAGTATATAATGAATCATTGTTTCTTGGCCTTGTATTGTTCGTATGGTGTTGAATCTTGCTTCTTTTGAGTGGTGTTGGTCTGGCTCTGACACCAAATGTTGGACCGTGCACCTGCAATAAACACCACTAGAGGGGGGCTGAATAGTGGTTAGCGGAAATTACACTACAACCCTTTGTTAAAATCCCCTTTGAAAACAGAATCTGAGACCACCTCAGATTCAGAATACGTTTTTCAAAAATTCACAAATAATTTTACACAACTCCACAAATTATGAAAATTTCCAGAATTGAACTTCAATGCGTTAACAAGACTCTATCCAAAAATCAGACAAAAATAAGATCGTTTGACCCTTCAAAC
Organism: Eustoma russellianum; assembly: GCA_036186865.1. Taxonomy (NCBI): domain Eukaryota; kingdom Viridiplantae; phylum Streptophyta; class Magnoliopsida; order Gentianales; family Gentianaceae; genus Eustoma; species Eustoma russellianum. The sequence goes on from AP025053.1 coordinate 21,887,020, forward strand.
AAATAAAAAGATTCAAATGGTCAATCTGGACAGAATTGGACAGAATATTGCTGATTTTGCAAAACGTGTTTCTCTTTGAATACTCAACCAAAAAGGTTGATCTTTATATCAAAACACTCCTTAGGATGTGTAGATGAAGTTTAAAAAAGGCCCTGACCTTAAAAAATTCTTGAAAAATACAGAATTTAAGTTTTCTCAAAACTGGTCAGATTGCAGCCAGATTGGAGCAGTTATCTTGCAAAGACTGAAAGACTAACATTCCCTTGCTCAAATCAAGTGATTCTTGTTGCAAATGAAAGCTAACAGTCTGAAGTATAACTCCACCAAAAATCACGAATTTTAAAAATGTTTAGCTATTTTTTCAAATTGTAAGAAGTTATGTGAAAACTATAGTCAAAACGGGCAGAAAACAGAAATAAAGAAACAAGAGAAGAACACCGAGGATTTATCCTGGTTTGGTCAATGTGACCTACTCCAGTCCCAAGGAACACCTTTCCTTGGATTTCACTATGAAATGAACACCTTACAACAAGAGCCAAGCTTGATCCTTGGGTTATACACCAACCCGACTCAAGACTTGGATAATCACCTTCTAAGCAACACTTAGTTGCAACACCTCTACAACCTATTGATGTAGCCTTATAAAGATGGCTAATCAATCTTACAAATGAAGCTCAAGAGGCTTGTAGCTCACCACAATACAACAAGAACACCTTTGCTACAATGAACAAAACAATAACAACAAGAAGATGAAGATGAAAGCTAGACAATTCAACAAATGCTTTTAAGCTTCAAGTGTGTTTCATCTTCTTCACCAATGCCTCTATTTATAGTGTGATTTGAGCCTTGAAGATAAGAATGCCAATGTGTCATCATCTTCATCATCAACTCCAAATGTCTTCTCATCATTGGTTGGCTTTGTACACTTGGCAAAATAAAACACAATGATTGGTCCACCTTGGCACTCCATGTTGGCCGAAATTTTCAGCTCAAAGATGACTTGGAATTATCTTGAAAATGTGAAGATAATATCACCATAACAACTCCATCATCTTCTCAACTTTTTGGCACAAGAATAGGCATGTGAGCATTGAAAACTTCAAAATAAAAATTCAGCTCCAATTCAACAAACTAGCCGTTGGTTTTCTTGCATATTTTCAAAAATGAACTTTGATTTTCCTTATTAAAAATAAGAAAGGATAATACCACCAAATTATCCTCAACTTCAAGCAACATAATAGGGCATGTGAGAGCTCCATTTGACTTCAAAAAATCTGCTGAAAAACACTCCAAGAAGTAGCATATAGCCGTTGGCTATATTTAAAATTTCCAAATTGGCAATTTTGCCAACTAGCTCCTTTTTGGTTGGTCCATTTGTCTCCAACTCATAAAATGAACTCCACATCATATCCACCAGCATATTCACGTTTTTAAACATATATATATGTGTAGTAACTCAGATTTTTGAAGAAGAAATAAATATATAACAATTGAAAAGATTATGTCAACGTGTAACACCGAAATTCTTCAATATTTCTTCTTATATGTCAAGAACATTTCCATACCTTTGACACCTTTAATATCTCTGAATAATGATGATAAACATACTCTTATAACACATATAAGAGAGTTTTCAAGAAAAAATAGAATGTGACATCACAAATCGTCACATATCCAGCTATAGTCAATAATATCATCGGTTGAGAGAATAAGACATAAGATCACCATATTATCTTCAAAATAATAAAAACACAGCTCCAGAATGAAGATAATAATATGCTCAAGAGTTTCCTTGAGTGAGGGTTCAATGTACATCGATCGATCGATGTGTCTCAGGTTTAGAGATCGATGTCTCACAGAAAGATCTTAAACTTTTCTGCCTTACAAAGATCGATCGATGTGAGAGATCTATGTACATAGATCGATCGATGTGCAACAACCTGAGAGATCGATGTCAACTTTTTCAACTTTTTCAACTTTTAATCACATATAACACCATGTGTGACATTTTTAAGTATTTACCACTTAAAATCATGACTTTGAAAATTATTCAAACATATTTCTCAACATTCTCCTTCTCAACTCCAGTCTTTGAGGACACCTTCCTTAGTTATCATTAATAAAAAAAAAAGACATTTTACCACAAGGGTTTCTGGAGTTACACATCAACTCCAACCTTAAACAAACGATACGAGCAATCCCACCGATCACGAACACCAACACCGAACGGATTTGATCACACCTTGATCAACCTTTTACAATTTAAACATGTATGGTGGTCTAATCAAAGCCTATTCAATATAATGAATATAAGAACAATAGGCTTGTGAGAAAAAGAAGAAGAAATAAATGTAAAAGAAGAGAGTGGAGAGTCTTTTTGCACTTTGGAAATTATGAGAGTTGTCTTGCATTTGTGTGGCTCTCTTCTCTTCCTTTTATCTAGACTTGGCCGCCCCCTAGGGCTTTTTTTCACCTTGAAAATTCTCTTTTATGTCCTTGGAAGAATGCCTTGTGTAGATATGACACCATCTTGCTTACTTGGCACAACTTGATTGGATGAATGTCTTGGCTTTACTTACTTGGCACTCCTTGACTGGATGAGTTTTGTCACCATTTAGTGGCTGTAAAAATCAGAGAATAAAATGAAAAACATGTGCCAAATAAAGTTCAAAACATTGCCAAATATTCTATAATCAATCCCTTCAAATTTGGAAGCAAATTTGTCTCCATTCAAGACCTAGAATTTGTCCATACCATAGTCTCACATGCTGAATTTTCAGCATGTGTTTCATTTGCTAAAAGGTTTGAATTATTGCCTTGTGTAGCTCCCTCTATTATGTCACTAACCTTGCGTGGCTTATTCTCCACTAATTTAGATGCCAACTAAGCTCGACATAAGCTCGACCAAGGCTGTAGTAGGCGTGTATGATGACTTGAACATGTGCTGAATTCTATTTTTGTAAACTTTGTAAAATAGTGCACAATAATTACACATGTATGGTATATTCCAATCAGCCCTAATTTGAATATTCTAGTACACTTTAATATGTATTGAATATGTAAAAAGTGTCTATATACATGTTACATGTCATGCCAAAAACGTTCTATGTGTTGTGTTCGTAGAAAATTGAATTTTTGACTTTCGCCGATTACGCGATTTTTCTCCGATTAAATTCAAACTTTTTGCACATGTTATATATATTATGTCACACATAATATACATAAAATAAATTAAATATTAAGCTCATAATGGCTGAGACAAAATGGCGCCCACATGCGACAAAATAGGTTGAATTTGAAATCTCCACAATTTGGCCTTAATTGGGGGTGATTTATGTGTGCCAACATGGAATGATTTCATGACTGAGTATAACATGTTAACGACAAAATTTGTGGCCATTTTTGAAGTGTAGGAGCTGACAATCTATATATGGCAAGTACGTGACACGTTAGCGAAGTTTCGGTAGTCACCCGATACGACAATTTTCGGTTTATAACCTTGTAACGTGTCGTAATAATTTTGTCATCACCGTGACATATATCATATGATATAAGACCTGAATATACTCATAAATATGAGGTAAGTAAAGTGGTGTGACGTTGACGTGCGTTCGTAATATATGTAACGTGTCGGTAGTATGTCGGAATATATGTGTATTGTGCCTTTTTATAAATAATCTGAATATATATAATATATATATAAAAACATTTGAATGGATGTAGAAGGAGACTTTCTATTCTTCAATTTGTTGCCATCATGCCTTCTCCAAATATATCTCCATTTAATGAACTACTTAGTTCATTAACTTAAGTACTTCATTTAATGAACTAGTTTAGTTAATTAATGGTGGCACCTAAAAATAGTTCAAACACAAAAAATGTTTTCCATTTGATGTAAGTTTTAACGCTTCATTTCTTATTAGTACGACAACATCATATATATAGTATATAAGTAAAGTTTATCACAAACACGTGTCAAGTAACAAATTTTGTCATGCATTTCTTAAACACGTTGTATTTAAATCATGTATTCATGAATCACTCAAACCATTTTTCTCAAAAATCTCCCCCTTTTGATGATTTACAAAATAACATTGTTTCATGATTTAAATTTAACCGATCCCCCTCAAATTGTGCACAAATTCGAATTTTGAATTTTGAATTGTCTCCCCCTTGATTTGTGCAATCATACTCTCTTACAATCACTTAAACCAAATCTCACCCCCCTTAAATCATGCACTCCCTCCCCCTTTATTTTGGAAATAAAATCAAAAGTGCATGTAAGAAATAACAATTAGTATATCAACAGAAATTATGCATTTCAAGTGCGTTCTTAAGGGTTATTTATTCAACCTTTTGCAAATGTCCCTTTTTGGTACCCAAATTTGGGTGACCTTTCTAGGTCTTCCAAAAGGTGAGAAAGGAGATGAAGATGCAACATAATAGACGTTATGTGGATATGTGTTTGGCCTTTGACCGAGAATCCCATCATGCACATAGTATGATCTTTGTTTTTGATATGTTCTTATGTTGGTGTGCATAGAGTGTGATCTAGATGCAAATGAATGCCATGTATGCATTTGTGGTTTCTTTTCATATTTGTACAACACATAATTATATCTCGTGTGATATGAAGATGAAGCACGATGAGATGACATATGAGGCATCTAGGCGTCTTCTTAGGCGCCACATATATTTTGGGTGCATCTATTTTCTTAGCCGGAATGAATTTGGTTGATTTATTTAGTGTCTCGTTTTTCTCAACGTATCCTAATCCGGTTTTGTCGCTATCATACTTTTGTGAAGAAATGATGTGATCTAGCATGTTTATACCTATGTCAAATTGTCTTACCATTTTTTCTAGATCTATATTCCTTGATTTCAAGTTTGAAATCTCGGATTTCATTTCATTATTTTGTGTCGTTAATGATGAGATCTCTAATTCAATGCATTGATGATGCAAGACGACTCTTCTTTTGAATCGTTTAATTGAGAAACAAGGTTTGTGTTAGAAGATTCTAACAACTTCTTGTCTTCAATTAATCGTTTCTTTTCTTTTGCGAGAGTCTTTGTGAATTTATACAATTCTAAATATTGACTAAATTAATCATCATATGAAAGTTCAGAATTAGAGTCAGAATCAGAAGATACCTCGTTTAATGCTTTGGATACAAAGCATACTTGTGTCGTCTCTTCTTCGGTATCAATCTCAGAGTCGGATGTGTCACTCCAAGTGGAGGCCTTGAGAGCTCTTCTCCTTTTCTTAGGTTCTGAGACGAGTCTAGTTTTGGTCTGATCCTTGTCAAGGTGTTTGTTTGTCCTTGTTAGGGCAGTCATATGACAAGTACCCAAGTTTCCCACATTCACAACACTTTATTTCCTCATTATTTTTATTTCTATGGTTCTTAGATGAAGTAGGATTGTGCTTCTTTTTAATTGATTTTCTCATGATCTTTCTTAATCTTCTAGTCATCGTGATTAGATCTTCATCATCGGAATCTGTGTCACTATCATCTACGGGGTCATAAGAAGTAAAGACGTATTCATTTGATTTAAACGCTATAACCTTATCTTGTTTAGAAGTAGATTCGGAATTTCTTAAAGTGAGTTTGTTTTCATATACCTTTAATGATCCGATCAATTCCTCCATTTTTATCGATTTAGTATCCTTACTTTCTTCGGTTGTAGTGACTTTTGAATCCTATTCGGATGGGAGACTCCTTAACACCTTTTGAACCTTTTCCTATGTAGAAAAAGCTTTGCCAAGAGACTCAAGAGAATTGTAGATGTTAGACAATCGTAAGTCCATATCAACGATAGATTCATTAAGCAATATTTTAAAAGACTCAAGAGTAGACATAAGCATATTTATTTTAGACTCTTTGACTTGACTAGTCCCTTCGTGTTTCATTTCTAGAATCCTCCACATCTCTTGTGCACTAGAGCAATTAGACACGTAACTTGATTCACTTTTACTCAGTTCGTTTAAAAGTAGTTGCATGGCTCTAGCATTCATACTCAATTTCTTTTTGTCATCACTAGTATATTCTTGTTTCGATTTTACAACCTCTAGTGTGACACCATCAACAGTAGATAACTTAGAAGGAATAAAAGGACCATCTCTTATAATGGACCATAAGTCTATATCAATGGCCATAAAGAAAAATTTCATTCTAAGTTTCCATTTTATAAAAGACTCGCCATCGAAAAGAGGAGGCCTTACGGTTGACATTCCTTCGTGCTCGGTTTTGTAAGTAGTGGTTGCCATCTCACTAAGATCATTGGATCTCCTTGTCATGAGTGTGTCTGCACTCTGATACCATTTGTAGGACTTGTAAGGCACCACTAGAAGGGGGGGGGGTTGAATAGTGGGTGCAGAAAATTTGGTTTTTAAAATATTTTGACCCAAAAACCCAACTTCTGAAAACAGTTTATGTTTTTAGATCCTGATTTGAAACGTTTGAAAGACTAGGTTACAGACCTTCACAAATTCTGAAATTTGGAGAGAGTCTACTCTCAGATGTTCTGAGTATCTCCTAAAAATTTCAGATTAAAATTCAACCTCTAACCATTTGAAAACACGTTTGTGGTCAGATTGCACGAATCTGCCAGAAACAGTACTCTGATTTGAAAAATTTATTCTGATTAATCCGTAACTCCAAATGGTCTGAAACTTTAATGACAAACCCATTAATGTATTTATTTTAATAGTTTGAAACATTTTTGAACAATTTCTTTGGGAAGTATGTCAAATACGTTGATGTTCTCAACCTTTGCAAGTCTGAAAATTAGATTGCACTAGTCTCAGAACTATTAACGTTTGATAGACTTATACTTATCCAAATAGGGTTAAACTTGCGCCAAATTAAAGCTAAGAGGTGTGGCTATGTTTCTGGAAAATTTTATGATTTTTGAAATTCGTTTGATATTTTTACTATTGCAACGAAAACGATACAAAATGCTGGAAACTGAAAGTAAAGTGCTGAAAGTAATAACACCAAGAATTTTATACTGGTTCGGTTAACACAACCTACTCCAGTCTTCGAGGACACATTCCTCGGTTATCACTAATCACAAAAAAGCACCTTACCACAAGGGTTGCTGGAGTTGCACATCAACTCCACCTTTAAACAAACGATACAAGCAATCACACCGATCACGAACACCACCACGGAACGGTTTGATCACACCTTTATCAACCTTTTACAATTTAAACATGTATGGTGGTCTAATCAAAGCCTATTCAATATAATGAATATAAGAACAATAGTCTTGTGAGAAGAAGAAGAAGGAAGAAATGTAAAAGAAGAGAGTGGAGAGTCTTTTTGCACTTTAAAAATTATGAGAGTTATCTTGCATTTGTGTGACTCTATTCTCTTCCTTTTATCTAGACTTGGCCGCCCCCTAGGGCTTTTTTTCACCTTGAAAATTCTCTTTTATGTCCTTGGAAGAATGCCTTGTGTAGATGCGACACCATCTTGCTTACTTGGCACAACTTGATTGGATGAATGTCTTGGCTTTACTTACTTGGCACTCCTTGATTAGATGAGTTTTGTCACCATTTAGTGGCTGTAAAAATCTGAGAATAAAATGAAAAACATGTGCCAAATAAAGTTCAAAACATTTCCAAATATTCTATAATCAATCCCTTCAAATTTGGAAGCAAATTTGTCTCCATTCAAGACCTAGAATTCGGCCATACCATAGTCTCACATGCTGAATTTTCAGCATGTGTTTCATTTGCTAAAAGGTTTGAATTGTTACCTTGTGTAGCTCCCTCCATTATATCACTAAGCTTGTGTGGCTTATTCTCCACTAATTTAGATGCTAACTGAGCTCCACATAAGCTCGACCAAGGCTGTAGTAGGCGTGTATGATGGCTTGAACATGCGCTGAATTCTATTTTTGTAAACTTTGTAAAATAGTGCACAATAATTACACATGTATGGTATATTCCAATCAGCCCTAATTTGAATATTCTAGTACACTTTAATATGTATTTAATATGTAAAAAGTGTCTATATACGTGTTACATATCATGCCAAAAACGTTCTATGTGTTGTGTTCGCAGAAAATCGAATTTTCGACTTTCGTCAATTACGCGATTTTTCTCCAATTAACTTCAAACTTTTTGCACATGTTATATATATTATGTCACACATAATATACATAAAATAAATAAAATATTCAGCTCATAATGGCTGAGACAAAATGGCGCCCACATGCGACAAAATAGGTTGAATTTGAAATCTCCACAATTTGGCCTTAATTGGGGGTGATTTGTGTGTGCCAACATGGAATGATTTCATGACTGAGTATAACATGTTAACCACAAAAGTTTTGGCCATTTTTGAAGTGTAGGGGCAGGCCATCTATATATGGAAAGTACGTGACACGTTAGGAAGTTTCGGTAGTCACCCGATACGACAATTTTTTGTTTATAACCTTGTAACATGTCGTAATAATTTTTTCATCACCATGACTTATATCATATGATATAAGACCTGAATATACTTATAAATATGAGGTAAGTATAGTGGTGTGACGTTGACGTACATTCGTAATATATGTAATGTGTCGGTATGTCGGAATATATGTGTATTGTGTCTTTTTATAAAAGAATCTGAATATATATATATATATATATATATATATATATATATATTTAAACGGGAAAAATGATTTTATTATGCCTCACTTATGGCAGAGGAATACCATATTACAATGATCATCAATGAAAACAAAATAATAGTATAACGAACATATAAGTTGGTACCTCCAATCATATACGATATGCCGCATTAAAACCTTGTCAAGTAAAACCACCCTTGTGGATAAAACCTTGGCGAAGGAAAAAGCGTACATATTTATATGATTGGTGTAATTGCATGAATATAAAGAATATGATCGTGTAGGGAACGTGAGTTGCATGGGTGTAACATGTTGCAGTCGCTGTTGAAGTCGCCAACGTATGCTCCTCCGATGTTGCCATTGTAATCCAGGTTCCATGCACAAACATAAAAAAGGATTAGGAGTGTGATGAAAGGTATATATATCAGCAGTTGTATCTCGTAAAGTGCAGCAAATATCTGTGGTGGAGAAGTTACCCAGGTTACCCATATCGATTGATATGGGTAACAATGCTATGGAGTGTGAAATATGTGGAAGAAATATGCCACAGTGTAGTAGTATGACAGAGGAGAGCATGCGTAACCGCGTTGCCCATATCATATGATATGGGCAACTAATTTGATCCAGAGCTGTGACCATTGCGAATGTATGGAGTACTTTCAGTTTGATAGCTTGCTCGAACTAATGGCGGTAGGGCAGCTACTGTTGTGAATATGGTGAGTTGCTGTCGAAGTTGACCATATTGTGCGAGAAAATGTGCCGGCTGATTGGCCTCCCTAGGAACATATGTTATCTCCGATGCTCTTGATATCAATAGCGATTTAAATATTAAGGCATGCTGCTGAGTAGTGTTGTGGACCATTGAAAGGACTTGTTGAGCATCAACCTCAATATCAATTGATGGCCACTGCGAGGCAAAGAAAAGGTAGCTGAAGTATGCAGCTTGAAACTCTGCAATTGCTGGTGATGATAATGGTAAGTGAAATGCTATTGCTCCTAAGAATGCACCGTTGCTATCACGCAAAATTGCTCCTGTCGCTGCTATCTGCTGAAAGATCAGGTTTTTTTCTTTCTTTCACTCGCGATCATGTCTGCCGCGCCATCCTTTGCTGCGGTGGTTGCCGGAGCGAAATCCTCTGCTGCCATCGATATTTCTCCGAAGACTGTATCACGATACAAAGGCATCCCCTTGATATCATTTCTGGATTCTGAGATTGATGACCTTGCTGCTCCCTTCAAATACTCTTTGGTAGGTACTTTTTGGTATGGCCGTCCTCCATTGAAAATTATACGTGAAGTTTTTTAAGAAGATAGGGTTTCATCATGATTTGCGAATCACACTAATAGATCAAACACACATTTTGCTGAATTTTCACAATGAAGTGGATTATCTATGATGTTTCTATAGACGCTCATGGCATATTTCGGGTTGTCATATGCGCATAACCAAATGGACGGTTGATTTCGATCCTACTGCTGACGTCCCTATTGTCCCCATATGGATTGCATGTCATGGTTTTCCAATTCATTTACATCGTCGTGAGGCACTTTTTGAGATTGTTCGCCCTATTGGTTCGCCTATCAAATTGGATGTGGCTACGTCGGATGGCCTCCGACCTTCTGTCGCTCGAGTCTGTGTTGAGGTCGATGTTTCGCAAGAACTGCCACAGAAAATTTATTTGCAGGCAAAGAATAGATTTATACTGCAGTCAGTAATTTATGAGGATCTCCCACTGTTTTGCATTACGTGCCGTCGATTGAGCCATGCATCCGGCGCATGTCCTACCACGTCAGCCTCATCGGTGCCACCACCGCCGCCGCCTCCTCCACCTCGTCCAAAACCTCAACGTTGGACACCCATCAAGAAGAAACCAGTGGTTGAACCAGCCAAGTGCTGAGATTTAAAGTATATATTATATATATTATGTGTAACATAATATATATAACATGTGCAAGAAGTTGGAATTTAATTAGAGAAAAATCGGGTAATCGATAAATATCGAAAATTCGGTTTTCTACGCACACAACACATGGAACGTTTTTTGGTACATCATGTGACATGTATCTAGACACTTTTTACATATGTTATACATCTTAAAGTGTTCTAGAAAATTAAATTAAGGGCTGATTGGAATATAACATGTGTGTATTATTAAATGTGCACTATTTTACAAAGTTAGCAAAAATAATTTTCAGCATATGTATATACATCATACACGCACATTACAGCCAAGATGGAGCTTATTTGGAGCCTTGTTGGCATATTGATTGGTCAAGAATCAATCTAACAATGTTGATGAATTAAAGAGAGAAGTTACAAATGGTAAGATTTCAAACTTTATCTCATTTGTAACACATGCTGAAAATTTTCAGCATGTGCTAATAGGCTGGCCGATTTTTGCATGCTAATATGACATATTTTATCATCTCAAATTATGTGATTGATTGGGAGAAGAAATGGAAGTATTTTAAATATTTTTCAAAGCCAAAAATAGTGATATCTTCAATATCACACATGCTGAAACACATGCTGAAATTTTTCAGCATGTGTAGTATGTACCATGGCCGAAAATGAGGCCAAGTGAGAGACCAAATTTCATTTCCAACTTGATCAAGATAACAATAGCTGGTCCATCAACTGCGGTGCCAACACAGGCCACCCCGGATGTTCCAGCTACGGAGACGGTAATTATACAGGATCATGACAGTGATACTCACGCGGATGTATTCTGTGATGCAGCAGAACCTCCGCTTTCGTCTGATCCGATTCAATGTGACCTGGGCCATGCATCGGATACAGAATTGCCTACTGAGGTTCCAAATGCAGATTTGCCAAATGTGCCTGACGATGTTGTTCGACGAATGCAGTTAATCCCTCCATCTCCAGATGAGGAGGTCTTGATCTCACGTCTAGAGGAGCCAGCTGAGGACGCTGGTTTCATACCAGTGGTCCCTCGTCGAAAACGTCGTGCACGAAAGGATCTAACCCCATTGCCACCATCCACCATACTAACCTGAAGTGCATCACAGATCTTGCAGGGAAGTGTTTCCACTCTTTCTCAATAAATACATTAATATGGAATATCAGAGGCATGCGTGCCTCCTTACCTAGGCTACGACTTTTGATTATGGAACATCGTTTGCATTTACTAGCTCTCATTGATCCTAAGCATGCTCCTACACATATTGATGGATTTGGTTTACGTCTAGGTTTTTCCAGTTGTTATGCTTCTCAGTCTGAACGCATTTGGTTTTTCTGGCGTGATTCAGAGTTTCGTTTGCTTACTACGCAGGATCAAGATCAGGTAGTTCATTTCACATTGCTATTTCACCCGCTCCAACTCACATTTGTTCTATCAGTTGTGTATGCAAAGCACACGGCATCGCAGCGTCGTGTCCTTTGGCATTCTTTATGTGACTTTGCTCGGTCTTCCGCATTACCCTGGTTAATTGGATGGGATTTTAACACTTTTCGTGCGCTGGAGGATCATAGGGGCCGATCACATCCCCCTCTGACGATTTTACAGGATTTTAATGACTGCATAGAGCGTTGTTCTCTTATGGCACCACCGTATCATGGACCCAGATTTACTTGGGCAGATGGCAGGGGACTAGGCCGTGTTCGTCGCAGATTAGATTGGTTATTCGTTAATTCCTCTTTCCAAGATGTGTTTGAAGACATGCAGTTAACACATCTTCTGCGGGTGACTTCGGAACACACGCCATTATTATTTGCGTGTCGCCTACATACGGCAAGTGGCCGACGCTCTTTTTGTTTCTTGGATTCCTGGTTGCTTCATCCAGATTTTTACTCTTACATGCAGAATGCATGGTTGTCATATCCAACGACTGGAGGTATGTATGGCTTTTATTCGAAGTTATTTTCTCTGAAACGAGACATTCAACGGTGGAATAAAGAAATATTTGGTAATATATTTAACAACCTTATGCACGCGAAATCTCATCTAAATAATGCTGAGGCTTGTTGGGATGCTAACCCTACCGAAGATACTCGTGAGGCATATCATCGAGCAAAGGCAGAATATCTTCGGGCATCTACTTATGAATTACATTTCTAGAAACAAAAAGCTAGGGTTAAATGGCTCAAAGAGGGCAAACCAACCTCCGTATACAACAGATTCGCACCTCTACTGGAACGCTATTAACGACATCGGCAGACATTATGGCGGAAGCCATTTCGTTCTACACCACTCTATTTGCTCGGGAGCCAACACACAGTCATTCGTCAATTCTTTCCCACATCCTTTGTATGATATCGGAGGAGGACAATATTATGCTTACTCAGTTACCCATGGCAGCAGAGGTAAAGGAGGCAGTTTGACATTTAGATCCTCAGAGTGCAGCAGGGCCAGATGGATTTCATGGTACGTTTTACAGATCGTGTTGGCCAGTTATACATTCTGATGTAGTTAAAGTTGTGCAGGAGTTTTTTATTGGTGTGCCGCAGCCCACTGTAATGGCTAGTGCATTGATTACTTTGATACCAAAGACACAGTCTCCCCAAACTTTCAGTGATTTTCGCCCTATCTGTCTTACAAACTTTCTGAGTAAAGTTTGCACGCAGATTATCGCCACGCGTTTGGGGAAACTGCTTCCTAAATTGATCTCCCCAGAACAGACAAGTTTTTTGCCTGGGCATGATATCTCTTCACAAGTTCTCATGGCACGTGAGATGGTGCATATGCTTGATAAAGGTGGATCCCAATTATGCTTGAAATTAGACATGATGAAAGCTTTTGACCGCGTTAGCTGGGAGTATCTAGAATTGTTGTTACGACAGTTTGGTTTCTCCACTTTCTTTATTCGGATAATCTTCAACCACTTGCGCGCTACTACACTATCGGTTTTGATCAATGGCCAACTTTCGGCGTCTTTCCGGCCATACAGAGGGGTCAAGCAGGGTGACCCACTGTCTCCACTACTTTTCATTCTATCTTCTGAGGGTTTTAGTAGGGGCTTCAAATCTTTGGTTGACTCTGGAGGCCTACAGCCTGTTCGCCTGGGCCGTATCCCATTTGCCATCACCCATTTAGCATACGCGGATGATTTACTTATTTTTCTATGGGGTACACAACGCAATTTACGACGATTTCACTCTTTCTTAATTTCATATGAAACTGCATCAGGCCAAAAAATTAATTTTCACAAGAGCAGTTTTATACCCTCTGCCAGCACTCCAGCTCACCAACGTCGCACTTTTGAGGCAATCTTAGGCATGTGGAGTGCCGCTTTGCCATTTCGGTATCTTGGTTCATATTTACATAAGGGTATTAATCGCGCCAGATATTGTATATCCCTCCTGCAGCATATTGATGATCGCATTCAAGGATGGCATTCTCGTCTTCTTTCCACCGCAAGACGATTGGTGCTACTACGCTCAGTGATTTCAGCCCTTCCACTTCATATTTTGGAAGCTGGAGGTTTGCCAAAGTCAGTTATCAAAGTCGTTGAAAGGAAGATGGCATCCTTTTATTGGGGGTAATCGACATCATTGGGTTGCATGGTCCACAATTACATTGCCAACTGAAGAAGGCGGCTTGGGCCTCTGGGATCTCAATAGCTTACAAATGGCATATCATTGTCGAATATGGTGGTCATATCATCAGCAAGATACACTTTGGAGTAAGTACATGCATGTTAAATATGGCAGTAGAGGAGATTACCGCCCACGCCTCCCGGATTCGCCGATATGGAAGCTCATTTGTAGAATCCATGCTAACTGCATTGCTCAGACAGAAGGCTCCAGACCTCATATTACATGGAAACCCACGTCGTTTGGTGAGTTTTCTTTGAAATCTGCTTATGACATTTGCCGTGTTGCAAGGCCCACACTGCTCTCTGCCATTTGAGGATTATATTGGCAGATACTCTACCGCTTGACCCACACAGTGTCCTTTCTGTAAACAACATTCGGCCACGGTAGACCATGTTTTTCTCTACTGCAGCAACATTCGCTTCATTTGGGATTTTTTCGCCATAGAATTACATGGTACGTCACCCATCTCGCTACACCTTCGTCAGTACTTGTTATCTTGGTGGTATCGCTCCTCGTTCTCGTCACTATTTGGGATTTTAAAGATCGTCGTTCCGGCTATTGTTGTCTACAATATATGGCGAACCTATGCGGCATTAGTATATGGAGACTCGGCTTCATTTGCTCCTGCTACGCTTCGGGCTTCGATACATTATGATATTGAGATGTGGGTCAAAACTATACAAGAATCAAAGATTGCGGCAGGACCCACCTTTCGTCTTTCATGGATTCCAAGAATTCAGTCCCCACGTCTATAGGTAGTTTGCTGGCAAACACCACCCTCTGGTAGGCTAAAGTTGAATATTGATGCGTCAGTTGGCAGGCACAACGCCTCAGGTGGGGCGATTTTGCGTGATCATTTCGGTGCTTGTGTGGGAGTGATTTCATTTCGGCTTCCCCATTGTACACCACTTGCAGCAGAGATTCAGGCAGCAGTGTTTGGTCTGCTATACTTTCTTCCAATTTATCGTTTTATTGTTTTAGAGTCCGACTGCGCACAACTGATTACACGCCTGAGACAGCCACAGCCTGTCTTTGGTAACTATCATCTTCGGCTATTATGGACATTACTGCATCAGCATGGCCTGGATTTTGTTCATGTATATAGAGAGGCCAACATGGCGGCACACTACATTGCTCAGCATGCGATGATGTTTCCCCAGACACGGTCATATTCGTGTCACAGTCTACCATCACTCGTTCATGGTGCCATCACTTTGGAACTCTCCTCTGCAAATTTGCGGGTCCTTTAAGTTTCAGGTCTTCTAAATGGATTGGCAACTTTTCACTATCTCTGCATGTACCTTAGTTGGTATGATCTTCATTCGATTCACCATAAACCTTTCTCGATGTTTCATATATCTGCTTCACTCAGCGTTTTATATCTCTTCTGCATGGACGGGCTCACGGCTCATATTTGTTTGCATCGCCGACGAAACTGTTCTTTCCGCCGGGATGAGGGCCTCTCCGATGCAAATATGCGGGTCCCTTTTGTTTCAGATCTTCCAAATGGATTGGCAATTCTTCGCTATATCTGCCGGTACCTTAGTTGGTGCAGGCAGACCTGGTATGATCTTCATTCGATTCGCCTTAAACATTTATCTATGTCTCATATATCTGCTTCACTCAGCGTTTCATTTATCTTGTGCATGGACGGGATCACGGCTCATAATTGTTTGCCTCGCCGACGACGCTACTCTTTCCACCGGGACGAGGGACAAGCATCAAGGGTGGACATCTCCATGGCTTACTTTTATTTTGTTACCTTTGTATCATTTTCGATTTGCACATTCTTTCATTTTACACGGTAGCGCATATCAACACTCCATTTATATAAATATGTACGGTTTTCCTTCGCCAAGGTTTTATCCACAAGGGTGGTTTTACTTGGCAAGGTTTTAATGCGACATATCATATATATTTTGGATGTTGGTAATCATATACTGCTACTATCGCCATACTTTCATGCTCTGTAATAAGGTTTTCCTCCGCCATAAGTGAGGGCTTATGCTAATAAAATTTCCTTTGATTAAAAAATAAACGTTTGAATGGATGTAGAAGGAGACTTTCCATTCTTCAATTTGTTGCCATCATGCCTTCTCCAAATATATCTCCATTTAATGAACTACTTAGTTCATTAACTTAAGTACTTCACTTAACGAACTAGTTTAGTTCATTAATGGTGGTGCCTGAAAATAGTTCAAACACAACAAATGTTTGCCATTTGATGTAAGCTTTAACACTTCATGGCTTGTTAGTACGGCAACATTATATATAAAGTATATAAGGCAAGTTTATCACAAACACGTGCCAAGTAACAAATTTTGTCATGCATTTCTTAAACACGTTTTATTTAAATCATGTATTCGTAAATCACTCAAACCCCTTTTCTCAACATTTCTTTCCATTCATATTTATAATTTTGATGACATTTACAAAATAAAAAGGGAGATAAAAGAATGATTTAAAGGGGAGAGAGAAGCAAGATTTAAGGGGGAGCACGATATGAAATTCAAATTTTAAATTTGTGCATAATTGTAGGGGGAGCGATCACATTTAAATCATGGATCAATGTTATTTTGCAAATCATCAAAAGGGGGAGATTGTTGAGAAATTGGAGTTTGAGTGATTTGAAAATGTATGATTTCAATGTTACGTGTTTATGAAATACATGAAATAAGTGTTACTTGATATATGCACGTAATAAAGATTCTTTATATATTTATATATAATGTTTCCATACTAACGTGCCATGAGGCTTTAAAGCTTGCATCATATGACAAACATTTGTTGTTTTTGTACTATGTTCAGGTGCCATGATTAATGAACTAAACTAGTTCATCAAGTGTAGTGCTTAAGTTAATGAACTGACTAGTTCATTAAATGAAGACATATTTGGAGAGAGCTATATGGGAACAAACTTGGAATGGAAAGTCTCCTCATCTTCAAACCTTAATATACATGCCACACACATATTATATATCCAAAGTTTTTTATATACGACAAACTATATACTTATGTTCCTACGTTCCACCGACACGTCATATATATTATACACGTACGTCGACATCACACCATTATATACACCTCATATTTATGAATATATACAGGTCTTATATCATATATTACAAGCCATAGTGCTGTCAAAATTATAACGACATGTTATAAGGTCATAAAACAAAAATTGTCGTATCCGGTGACTACCGAAACTTCACCGACATGTCACGTACTTACCAAATAAAGATGGTCAGCCTATATACATCAAAAATATTTAAAAATTTCGTGATCCAAATGTTATATTCAGCCACAAAGTCATACCATGTTTGCACACACAAATCACCCACAATTTAGCCTAGATTTATGGAGAATTCGAACTCAAGCCTATTTTGGCACATAGGACATTTTATACTCATCCATTGGAGCTGAATATAAACCTCATTTTATGTATATTATGTGTGACATAATATATATTACATGTGTAAGAATTTTGAAATTAATCGGAGAAAAATCGCGTAATCGACGAAAGTCGAAAATTCGATTTTCTACAAACCTACACACATGGAACGTTTTTGACATTGATGTAACTTGTAATTACACACTTTTTACACATTCAAGATAAGTTAGAGTGTTCTAGAAAATTCAAATTAGGGCTGACTGCAATTTACTATATATGTGTAAATATTATGCATTATTTGACAAAGTTTACATAAAAAGAATTCAGCACATGTGCAGCCCTATTTCACACGCCTAGTTCAGCATTTTTTGAGCCAAGGTGGAGCTTATTTGACACTTTAATTGGTGGAGGACATGCCACACATGATTGGTGACATTGATCATGGGAACATATAAGGAAAGAATATAAAAGAAAACACATGCTGAAAATTTCAGCACATGTTTGGAGCTGACCGAATTTTCGGTGTTTATTGTTTTCAATTTTAGTCCAAAATTTAAGGGGATTGAACCATGATTATTTCGATGAGTATAAGTCAGTCAAACGTTAATAGTTCTGAGACTAGTGCAATCTGATCCTCAGATTTGCAAAGGTTGAGAACATCAACGTTGTTGATATACTTACCAAGGGAATTTTGAAAAACTGTTTTAACCCATTAAAATACACATCTTGAGGGTCATACCATAAAATTTTCAGGTCATTTAGATTTTTCAATTAATAGGAATAAATTTTTCATTTCAGAGTATAGTTTCTGGCAGATTGACGCATTCTGGACAAAAACATGTTTTCAAGGGGTTAGGCTAGCAATTTTAACTTGCAATTTTTGTGAGACACTTATAACATCTGAGAGAATATCCTCACCAAATATAATAATTTTTGGAGGTCTACAGCTAGATCATCTTGAATAATTAAATCAGGTTCTGAAAAAAGAAACTGATTTCAGAAATGAGTTATTTCGTCCAAAAAGTTTTAAAACCGAATTTTCTGCACTCACTATTCAACCTCCTCTTCTAGTGATGCTACATAGGTCCTAAAAGTGGTATCAGAGTGCAGGTTCACTCACAACAAAAGGATTTAACAATCTTTGTAAGATCGCATACACTAGTCACAAAACCGAACAAGAAGGTATGTCAGGTCAAAGGCCTCCACCTTTTGATAGTGAGGTAAATTCTGATTCTAATTCCGATTCTGAACCATTGTATCATGATTTATATTTTCAATATCTTGAATTGCATATGCTAAGACTCTTGCAAAAGAAAAGAAATGCTTAATTGAAGACAAGAAGTTGCTAGGAATCTTCTAACACGAACCTTGTATCTCAATTGAACGATTCAAAAGAAGAGTTGACTTGCAAAAGTAATGCATTAAAATGGGAGGTTTCATCATTAACATCCAAAAATAATGAAATGAAAGCCGAGATTTCAAATTTGAAATCAAGAAACATGGATTTAGAAAGAATGGTAAAACAGTTTTCAATACGGGTACGAAAATGCTAGATCGTCTCATTTCCTCCCAAAACATGAAAGTGATAAAACCGGATTAGGATACGTTGAGGATAATGAAATACAAAATAAGTCAACCAAATTTATTTTATTTTTGTCTAAGGAACCGCATGCATTTAAGACAACTATACAACTTAAGAAGATGGCTAGTTCACAACTCATCACATCTCATCGTGCTTCTTCTTTTTCATCTCATACAAAATACAATCATGTGTCATATATATACGAAAGCAAACAATTGATGCATACGCGAGATTCATACAACACAAATGCATGTAGATCACGCATTATGCACACTAACACAAATGCATATAAAAATGAAAGTCTTATTATGCTCATAATGACATTTTCGGCCATAGGCAAAATAGACATGCCCCTAACATTTATTATGTTGCTTCTTCATCTCTTTTCTCACCTTTTGTAAGACCAAGAAATGTCACATATGTTGAGAAAAAGAGTTTGAATGATTCACAAAATGCATAATTTAAATAACGTGTGTTGAAGAAATGCATGACACAATTTATTACTTGACACGTTTTTGCGACAAACTTGCCTTATATACTTCATAGATAATGTTGCCGTACTAACAAGCCATGAAGCTTTAAAGCTTATATCAAATGGCAAACATTTGTTGTGTTTGAACTATTTTCAGGTGCCACCATTAATGAAATAAACTAGTTCATTAAGTGAAGTACTTAATTAAATGAACTAAGTAGTTAATTAAATGGATATATATTTGGAAAAGGCATGAAGGCAACAAATTGAAGAATGGAAAGTCTCCTCCCACCTCTTCACATGTTTTTATATATATATATATATATATATATATATATATATATATTCAGATTTTTTGTAAAAAGGCACAATAGACATATTTTCCAACGTAACACCCACACGTTACATATATTATGAACTCACGTCAACGTCACACCACCATACTTACCTCATATTTATGAGTATATTAAGGTCTTATATCATATGATATAAGTCATGGTGATGACAAAATTATAACAACACGTTACAAGGTTCTAAACCAAAAATTGTCGTATCGGGTGACTACCGAAACTTCACTAACGTGTCACGTACTTGCCATATATAGATGGCCAGACCCTACACCTCAAAAATAGCCACAAATTTCGTGGCTTACATGGTATACTCAACCATAAATTCATTCCATGTTGGCACACACAAATCATCCCCAATTAAGGCCAAATTGTGGAGATTCCAAATTCATCTTTTTAATCACATGGGGGTGCCACTTTAATCAGCCATTAGAGCTGAATATTAAAGTTATATTATGTATATTATGTGTGACATAATATATATAACGTGTGCAAAAATTTAGAATTTAATCGGAGAAAAATCGCGTAATCGACAAAAGTCGAAAATTCGGTTTTCTACGAACACAAACATGGAACGTTTTTGGCATGACATGTAACATGTATCTAGACAGTTTTTACATATTCAATACATACTAAAGTGGTCTAGAATATTCAAATTAGGGCTGATTGGAATATACCATATGTGTATAATTATTGTGTACTATTTTACAAAGTTTACAAAAATAAATTCAGCACATGTTCAAGATGAATATACACGCCTACTCAGCCTTGATGGAGCTTATGTGGAGCTTAGTTGACATCTTGATTGTTGAAGAATGGACTACACAAGGTTATTGACATAATAGAGGAAGCTACACAAGGTAATGTTTCAAACTTTGTTACAAATTTCAGCATGTGTGAGTTGATGGTGGCTGAATTTTGTCTCGTAATTGTGACCAATTTGCTTCTGAATATTCAAGGGATTAATGTGTAGTAATATGGTAATGTTTCAAAGTCTTGAGATGATTTAGCACATGCTGAAAATTTCAGCATGTAAGACAATGTGAGTGGCGATTTTATGGTCTTTATGATGACCAATTTGATTCCCAAATTAGTAGAGATTGATTGAATGCTATTTGGAAATGTTTTTACTACTATTTTGGCACATGTTTTAGATGATATTCTCGGATTTTTACAGTCACCAAGTGATGACAAACCTCATCCAAACAAGGAGTGCCAAGTAAGCAAGGCCAAGACAATCATCCAATCAAGTTGTGCCAAGCAAGCAAGATGGTGTCACATCTATACAAGGCATTCTTCCAAGGACTTAAAAGAGAATTATCAAGGTAAAGAAAACCCTAGGGGGAGCAGCGGCTAACTTGATTGAAAAGAAGAGAAGAGAGCCAAACAAAAGCAAGACAAGTCTCATAATTTCCAAGTGCAAAAGGAGTCTTCTACTTTCTTCTTCCACATTTCTTTCTTCTTCTTCTCTCTCAAGCCTATTGTTCTTATATTCAAAAATATTGAATAGGCTTTGTATATACCACCATACACGCTCATTGTTGTAAATGGTTGATCAAGGTATAATCAATCCTTCATTTGTTTGGTGGTGGTGTTCGTGAAAGGTGTGATTGCTTGTATCGTTTGTAAAGGGTTGAAGTTGGTGTGTAACTCCAACAACCCTTGTGGTAAGGTTTTGATTTTGTTTAGTGATAACCGAGGAAGGTGTCCTCGAAGACTGGAGTAGGTTGTGTTAACCGAACCAGTATAAAATTCTTGGTGTTATTACTTTCAGCACTTTACTTTCAGTTCCCAGCATTCTGCATCCCTTTTGTTGCAATCTTAAATATCGCAAACGAATTTCCAAAATTGTAAAATTTTACAGAAACATAGCCACACCTCTTAAGTTTCATTTTGCGTAAGGTTCAACCCATTTGGACAAGTATAAGTCAATCAAATATTAATAGTTCTGAGACTCGTGCAATCTAATTTTCATACTTGCAAAGGTTGAGAACTTGAATGTATTTGACATACTTCCCAAAGGAATTTTTCAAAAATGTTTCAACCCATTAAAATAAATATCTTAAGGGGTTTGTCATTGAATTTTCAGATCATTGGAGTTACGGATTAATCGGAATAAAATTTTCAAATCAGACTACTGTTTCTGGCAGATTTGCGCAATCTGACCACAAACAATTTTTCAAAGGGTTAGAGGTTAAATTTTGATCTGAAATTTTTAGGGGATGCTCAGAACATTTGAGAGTAGAATCTCTCCAAAGTTCAGAATTTTTGAAGATCTGTAACCTAGTTTTTCAAATGTTTCAAATCAGGATCTGAAAACAGAAATTGTTTCCATAAGTTGGGTTTTTGGGTTAAAATATTTTAAAAACCAAATTTTCCGCACTCACTATTCAACCCCCCTTCTAGTGGTGCCTTACAGGTCCTACAAGTGGTATCAGAGAGCAGGCACACTCACAACAAGAAGATCCAATGATCTAAGTGAGATGGCAACCACTAGCTTCAAAACCGAACAGGAAGGAATGTCAACCGTAAGGCCTCCTCTTTTCGATGGTGAGTCTTTTATTCAATGGAAACTTAGAATGAAACTTTTCTTTATGACCATTGATATAGACCTATGGTCCATTATAGAAGATGGTCCTTTCATCCCTTCGAAGTTATCTACTGTTGATGGTGTCACACTAGAGGTTGTAAAATCGAAACAATAATATACTAGTGATGACAAAAAGAGATTAAGTATGAATGCTAGAGCCATGCAATTACTCTTAAACGGGCTAAGCAAAAGTGAATCTAGTTACGTATCTAATTGCTCTAGTGCCCAAGAGATGTGGAGAATTCTTGAGATGAAACATGAAGGGACTAGCCAAGTAAAGGAGTCTAAGATTAATATGCTTATGTCCACACTTGAGCCTTTCAAATTATTGCCAAGTGAGTCTATTGTTGACAAGGATTTACGATTGACTAACATCTATAATTCTCTTGAGTCTGTTGGCAAAGCTTTTTCTACACAGGAAAAGGTTCAAAAGGGGTTAAGGAGTCTCTCATCCGAATGGGATTCAAAAGTCACTGCAATCGAAGAAAGTAAGGATACTAAATCGATAAAAATGGAGGAATTGATCGGATCATTAAAGGTATACGAAAACAAACTCACTTAAAGAAATTCTGAATCTATTTCTAAAAATGATAAGGCTACAGCGTTTAAATCAAATGAATACGTCTCTACCTCTTATGATCGCGTAGATGATAGTGACATAGATTCCGATGATGAAGATTTAATCACGATGGCTAAAAGATTGAGAAAGACCTTGAGAAAATCGATTAAAAACATACATAAGTCTACTTCATCTAAGGATCATAGAAATAAAAATAATCAAGACGTAAAGTGCTATGAATGCGGGAAACTTGGACACTTGTCATATGACTGCCTGAACAAGGACAAACAAATGAACAAATACCTTGACAATGATCGGACCAAAACTAGACTCGTCTCAGAACCTAAACAAAGGAGAAGAGCCTTCAAATCCTCCACTTGGAGTGATTCATCTGACTCTGAGACTGATGATACGGAAGAACAAACGGCACAAGTATGCTTTACCTCTAAGGCATCAAATGAGGTATCTTCTGACTCTATTTCTGATTCTGAATCTTCTTATGATGATTTATATAGTCAATATTTAGAGTTGCATAAGTTCTCAAAGACTCCTGCAAAAGAAACGAAGCGGTTAATTGAAGACAGGAAGTCGTTAGAATCTTCTAACACGAACCTTGTTTCTCAATTAAACGATTCAAAAGAAGATTCGTCTTGTATAATCAATGCATTAAAATCAGAGGTCACATCATTAAAGAAACAAAACAATTAAATGAAATCCGAGATTTCAAATTTGAAATCAAGGAATATAGATCTAGAAAAAATGGTGAAACAATTTGACACAGGAAAAAACATGCTAGATCGCATCATTTCTTCGCAAAATCATGATACCGACAAAACTGGATCAGGATACGTTGAGAAAAATGAGAAGTTAAATAAATCAACCAAATTCATTCCATCTAAGAAAATAGAGGCATCTAAGACATATGTGGCGCCTAAGAAGACGCCTAGATCCCTCCTATGTCATTTCAACATGCTTCATGTTCATATCATATGAGATATAATTTTGCGCCGTACAAATATGAAAAGAAGCCATTGATGCATATGAGAAATCCATATCATAAAAATGCATCTAGATCACGTCCCGTGCATGCAAACCGAAACTCTTATCAAAAACAAAGATCACACTATGTGCATGATGGCATTCTAAGCCAAAAGCCAAACAGATTTGCACTGAATGTCTATTATATTGCATCTTTATCTCCTTTCTCACCTTTTGGAAGACCTAGAAAGGTCACCCAAATTTGGGTACAAAAGGGACATTTGCAAAGGGTTGAATAAATAGCCCTTAAGAACGAAATCGAAATGCATGAGTTTTTTTACTTCTTTCTTATATGCACTTTTGATTTTATTTCCAAAATAAAGGGGGAGATAATGCATGATTTAAGGGGGAGAGCGAATGATTGATTGCAAAAAACAAGGGGGATAGAATTCAAAATTCAAAATTTGAATTTGTGCACGATTGGAGGGGAAGCGATTAAATTTAAATCATGAACTAAGGTTATTTTGTAAATCATCAAAAAGGGGAGATTGTTGAGAAAAAGAGTTTGAGTGATTCACAAAATGCATGGTTTAAATAACATGTGTTAAAGAAATGCATGACACAATTTATTACTTGAGACGTTTTTGCGACAAACTTGCCTTATATACTTTATATATAATATTGCCTTACTAACAAGCCATGAAACTTTAAAGCTTATATCAAATGGAAAACATTTGTTGTATTTGAACTATTTTCAGGTGCCACCATTAATGAACTAAACTAGTTCATTAAGTGAAGTACTTAGTTAAATGAACTAAGTAGTTCATTAAATGGAGATATATTTGGAAAAGGCATGAAGGCAACAAATTGAAGAATGGAAAGTCTCCTCCCATCTCTTCACATGTTTTTATATATATATATATATATATATATATATATATATATATATATATATATATATTCAGATATTTTTTTAAAAAAAGGCACAATACGTATATATTCCAACGTACCACTGACACATTACATATATTACGAACGCACGTCAACGTCACACCACCATACTTACCTCATATTTATCAGTATATTAAGGTCTTATATCATATGATATAAGTCATGGTGATGACAAAATTATAACGACATGTTACAAGGTTCTAAACTAAAAATTGTCGTATCGGGTGATTATCAAAACTTCGCTAACGTGTCACGTACTTGCCATATATAGATGGCCAGCCCCTATACTTCAAAAATGGCCACAAATTTCGTGGCTTACATGGTATACTCAGCCATAAAATCATTCCATGTTGGCACACACAAATCATCCCCAATTAAGGCTAAAATGTGGAGATTCCAAATTCATCTTTTTAAGCACATGGGGGTGCCACTTTAATCAGCCATTAGAGCTGAATATTAAAGTTATATTATGTATATTATGTGAGACATAATATATATAACGTGTGCAAAAAGTTTGAATTTAATCGGAGAAAAATCGCGTAATCGACAAAAGTCGAAAATTCGGTTTTCTACGAACACAACACATGGAACATTTTTGGCATTGATATGTAACATGTATCTAGACAGTTTTTACATATTCAATACATACTAAAGTGTTCTAGAATATTCAAATTAAGGATGACTGGAATATACCATATGTGTATAATTATTGTGCACTATTTTACAAAGTTTACAAAAATAAATTCATCACATGTTCAAGATGAATATACATGCCTACTCAGTCTTGATGGAGCTTATGTGGAGCTTAGTTGACATCTTGATTGTTGAAGAATGGACTACACAAGGTTCGTGACATAATGGAGGAAGCTACACAAGGTAATGTTTCAAACTTTGTTACAAATTTCAGCATGTGTGAGTTAATAGTGGCCGAATTTAATCGGAGAAAAATCGCGTAATCGACAAAAGTCGAAAATTTGGTTTTCCACAAACACAACACATGGAACGTTTTTGGCATGACATGTAACATGTATCTAGACAAATTTAACGAAAGAATCTAGACAACTTTAAGTTGTGTGAGAAACTTCAACGAAAGAATCTAGTACGAGGATTGCCTAAACTTGATTTAGACAACTTTAAGTTGTGTGAATCTTGTATTAAAGGCAAACAAACACGTGAATCACTTAAGTCTAAGAATGAAATTAGTACATCTAGAATCTTAGAATTATTACACATTGATTTGTTTGGTCCTAGTCGTACTAGAAGTCTTGGTGGGCGACATTATGCATGTGTCATCGTTGACGTTTTTCTCGCTATACATGGACTTTATGTCTTGCAAATAAAGATGATAGTGCCGTTGAAATTACTAAATTAATAAAACAGCTTGAAAATGAGTATGGTTTAAATGTGAAAAAGATTAGGAGCGATAAAGGCCACAAATTTAAAAATAATGACATGATTGCAGTTTGCGAAGAAAAAGGTATTAAACACGAGTTTTCACCACCTAGAACACACAATTAAATGGAGTAGTAGAAAGAAAGAATAGGACGTTACAAGAAATTGCGAGAACCATGCTATGTGAAAATAAGTTACCAAGATTTTTGTGGGCGGAAGCCGTAAATTACGCATGCTATATAGTTAACCGCTTATCGATTAGAAAGAAAATAAACAAAACTCCTTATGAAATTTTTAATGGTCGTATGCCTAAGATTGATTATTTTTGTGTGTTTGGTTGTAAATGCTTTGTTGTAAATACAAAAGATAATCTAGATAAATTTGAGTCTAAATCCATTGGATGCATTTTTGTTGGATATTCTATGAATTCTAAGGCATATAGATGTTACAATCCTATCACTAGACAGATTTTAGAATCTATTCATGTGAAATTTAATTAATTTTGTGAATATGAAATAAATAAAGAATATGACGGTGATTTTGAACTAAAGCCCGTGTTAGATGATATAGAAGAAACTGTCGTACATGATGAACACGACACACTAGAAATGTATGATCATTTAGAAATGCATGAAAAACTTAGAAAATAATCAACCAAGATGGCATAGGGATCACCCACACGATCTCATCATAGGCGACATAACACAAGGTGTACGACCATGTAGAAGAATAAATCAAGATGAAATAAATCAATTTCATGCTATGATATCTGAAATAGAACCCAAGAATGTGTTTGATGCTTTAAATGATTCTTCTTGGATTGACGCTATGCATGATGAGCTAAATCAATTCACAAGAAAAGACGTGTGGGATTTAGTAACCCAGCCACAAGATAAAACGATAATAGGCACAAAGTGGGTCTTTAGAAACAAATGAATGAAGATGGTAAAGTCCTTAGAATCAACACAAGGCTTGTAGCACAAGGCTATAATCAAGAAGAGGGAATATATTAAGAAGAAACATTTGCACCCGTAGCACGTTTAGAAGCTATACGATTATTACTTGCTATTGCTTGCATAAAGAATTTTAAACTTTATCAAATGGACGTAAAATGTGCATTCTTAAATGGGTTTATACATGAAGAAGTGTATTAAAACAACCACCCGGTTTTGTGGATATAAAATATCCTAATCATGTGTATAAGTCAAAGAAGGCTCTATATGGTTTAAAACAAGCACCTAGGGCTTGGTATGATCTTTTTGCTACCTTTCTTTTAGAAAATGGATTTAAAAGAGAAACCATAAATAGTACTTTATTCCTGAAACAAGAAAAATTGGATTTACTCATTATTCAAATTTATGTTGATGATGTTGTCTTTGGATGTACTGTTATAAGCTAGTCGAAGAATTTGAAACTTGCATGAAATCCGAATTTGAGATGTCTATGGTTGGTGAGATAAATTATTTTCTTGGCTTGTAAATTAAACAAACTAGTAAAGACATACATATAAGTCAAGTTAAACACGTAAATGACATGATTAAAAAGTTTAACTTTGAAAACTTGAAACCATCTCCCACCCCTATGAGTGTAACCACTAAACTTGATAAAGATGAAAATGGAAAAAACTTTGATAATGGTTTGTATAGGTCTATGATTGGTTCTTTGCTTTATCTTACTGCAAGTAGACCCGATATCATGTTTAGTGTTTGTA
Organism: Eustoma russellianum; assembly: GCA_036186865.1. Classification (NCBI taxonomy): domain Eukaryota; kingdom Viridiplantae; phylum Streptophyta; class Magnoliopsida; order Gentianales; family Gentianaceae; genus Eustoma; species Eustoma russellianum. The sequence continues at coordinate 21,915,181 of AP025053.1, forward strand.
TGTGTGCTTGTTTTCAAAGTAACCCTAAAGTGTCACACTATAATGCTGTAAAAAGGATATTTCGATACATTAAGCATACTCCCACATTAGGAATTTGGTATGATAAAAATTGTGAATTTAACTTTCATGCCTATACTGATGTGGATTATGGCGGATGTAAAATAGATAGAAAAAGCACAAGTGGTACATGTCAATTCATCGGCAATTCATTAATCTCTTGGTTTTGAAAAAGAAAAATAGTGTAGCATTATCTACCACTGAAGCGGAATACATGGCACTTAGTCTTTGTTGCACACAGCTATTATGGCTAAAACAACAACTGTCCGATTTCGGAATAGCTGTAAGTCACATCCCTATATATTGTGATAGTATGAGTGCTATTAACTTGTCTATGAATCCCGTTTTACATTCAAAGGAAAAACATATAGAGGTACAATATCACTTTTTTCGTGCTTATGTAAACAATGGTGATATTGTTATAGAACATGTCCATACTGAAGCAGAAGTAGCCGACATATTCACCGAAGCACTTAATCAAGCCATAGATGAAAATTTACGCTCAAAATTAGGCATGATTTTTGTTGATATGCTAACTGATATTTCTTTCCATTCTTACTTATACTTTTAATGACATTTGCAAAATAAAGGGGGAAAGAGAAGCATGATTTAAGGGGGAGAGAGAAGCATGATTTAAGGAGGGAGCACGATATGAAATTCAAATTTTAAATTTGTGCATAATTGTAGGGGGAGCGATCACATTTCAATCATGGATCAATTTTCTTTTGCAAATCATCAAAAGGGGGAGATTGTTTAGAAATCAGAGTTTGAGAGATTTGAAAATGCATGATTTAAATGTTACGTGTTTATGAAATGCATGAAATAAGTGTTACTTGATATATGCACGTAATAAAAATTCTTTATATATTTATATATAATGTTGCCGTACTAACGTGCCATGAATCGTTAAAGTTTACATCATATGGCAAAGATTTGTTGTCTTTATACTATTTTCAGGTGCCATGATTAATGAACTAAACTAGTTCATTAAGTGAAGTGCTTAAGTTAATAGACTAAACTAGATCATTAAGTGAAGTGCTTAAGTTAATGAACTAACTAGTTCATTAAATGAAGACATATTTGGAGAGAGCTATATGGCAACAAACTTGAAATGGAAAGTCTCCTCATCTTCACTCGTTAATATACACGCCACATACACATATTATATATCCATATTTTTTATGTAGGACAAACTATATACTTATGTTCCGACGTTCCACCGACGCGTCATATATATTATACACGTACGTCGACGTGACACCACTATATACACCTCATATTTATGAGTATATACAGATGTTACATCATATATTACAAGTCATAGTGCTATCAAAATTATAACGACATGTTACAAGGCCATAAACCGAAAGTTGTCGTATCGGGTGACTACCAAAACTTCACCGACATGTCATGTACTTACCTTATAAAGATGGTCAGCCTATATACATCAAAAAATTCAAATCCAAATGTTATATTCAGCCACAAGTTCATATCATGTTTGCACACACAAATCACCCACAATTTAGCCTATATTTATGGAGAAATTGTGAATTTAACTTGCATGCCTATACTGATGCGGATTATGGCGGATGTAAAATAGATAGAAAAGCACAAGTGGTACATGTCAATTCATCGGCAATTCATTAATATCTTGGTTTTTGAAAAAGCAAGATAATGTAGCATTATCTACCACTGAAGCAGAATACATGGCATTTAGTCTTTGTTGCACACAACTATTATGGCTAAAACAGCAACTATCCGATTTTGGAATAGCTGTAAGTCGCATCCCTATATATTGTGAGAGTATGAGTGCTATTAACTTGTCTAAGAACCCCGTTTTACATCCAAAGACAAAACATATAGAGGTACGATATCATTTTTTTCGTGATCATGTAAACAGTGATGATATTGTTATAGAACATGTCCATACTGAAGCACAAGTAGCCGACATATTCACCAAAGTACTTAATCAAGCCATGTATGAAAATTTACGCTCAAAATTAGGCATGATTTATGTTGATATGCTATAAACTGCTATTTCTTTCCATTCTTACTTATACTTTTGATGACATTTACAAAATAAAGAGGGAGAGAAAAGCATGATTTAAGGGGGAGAGAAGCAATATTTAAGGGGTAGCACGATATGAAATTCAAATTTTAAATTTGTGCATAGTTGTAGGGGGAGCGATCATATTTAAATCATGGATCAATTTTCTTTTGCAAATCATCAAAAGGGAGAGATTGTTGAGAAATCAGAGTTTGAGAGATTTGAAAACGCATGATTTAAATGTTACGTGTTTATGAAATGCATGAAATAAGTGTTACTTGATATACGCACGTAATAAAAATTCTTTTTATATTTATATATAATGTTGCCGGACTAACGTGCCTTGCTGGGCGCCACTATGCATGCGTGATTGTTGATGATTTCTCTCGTTATACTTGGACTTTATTTCTTGCACATAAGGATGATAGCGCCATTGAAATTGCAAAATTAATTAGACAACTTGAAAATCAATACGGTGTAAGTGTGAAAAAGATAAGAAGTGATAGAGGCGGTGAGTTTAAAAATAAAGAGATGATTTCATTTTGCGAAGAAAAAGGAATCAAGCATGAGTTTTTGCCACCTAGAACTCCACAATTAAATGGAGTAGTAGAAAGAAAGAACCGTACATTACAAGAAATCGCTAGGACTATGTTATGCGAAAATAAATTGCCTAGATTTCTGTGGGCGGAAGCCGTAAATTGTGCATGCTATATTGTAAATCGCCTATCTATAAGAAAGAAAATAAACAAGACGCCTTATGAGATTTTGAATGATCGCATGCCTAAGATTGACTATTTTCGTGTGTTTGGATGCAAATGTTTTGTCTTGAATACAAAAGATAATTTAGATAAATTTGAATCCAAATCAATTGAGTGCAGTTTTGTTGGATATTCTATAAATTCAAAGGAATATAGATGTTATGATCCTCTCACTAGACAAATCATGGAATCTATTCATGTGAAATTCAATGAATTTGGTGAGATTGATAAAGATAAGGAATATGACGATGACTTTGAATTGAAACCCGTGTTGAATGAAGATGATGGTTCTTTTGATATGCATGATATGAATGACACACTAGAAATGCATGATCACATAGAAATGCATGATAACATAGAAAATAATCAACCAAGATGGCATATAGAGCACCCACATGATCTCATCATAGGCGACCTCACTCACGGTGTGCGACCACGTAGAAGAATTACATCGGACGAAATAAATGAATTTCATGCTATGATTTCTGAAATTGAACCCAAAAATGTGCATGATGCTTCGAGTGATTCTTCTTGGATTGATGCCATGCATGATGAACTTAATCAATTTGTTAGAAACGATGTATGGGATTTAGTGCCACGACCACAAGACAAGACTATAATAGGCACAAAGTGGGTGTTTAGGAATAAAATGAATGAAGAAGGAAAGGTTTTTAGAAATAAAGCGAGACTTGTAGCACAAGGCTATAATCAAGAAGAAGGAATTGACTACGATGAAACATTTGCACCCGTAGCACGTTTAGAAGCTATACGACTATTCCTTGCTATTGCTTGCATGAAAGATTTCGGATTATATCAAATGGACGTAAAAAGTGCATTCCTAAACGGATTTATACAAGAAGAAGTATACGTGAAGCAACCACCCGGGTTTGAAGATTTGAAACATCCCGATCACGTGTACAAACTAAAGAAAGCACTATACGGTCTAAAGCAAGCACCGAGAGCATGGTATGATCGTTTTTCTACTTTCCTTTTAGAAAATAATTTTAAACGAGGTACTATTGATAGTACACTATTTTTGAAACAAGATAAATCAGATTTACTTATTATCCAAATCTATGTTGATGATATTATTTTCGGTTCTACCTCACATAGACTTGTTGAAGATTTTGAAAATTGCATGAAATCTGAATTTGAAATGTCTATGGTTGGTGAACTAAATTATTTTCTTGGCTTGCAGATTAAGCAAACGAGTAAAGGGATTCACATAAGTCAAGCAAAATATGTAAATGACATGATTAAAAAGTTTAACTTTGAAAATTTGAAACCATCCCCCACCCCTATCAGTGTCACTACTAAATTAGACAAAGACGAACATGGTAAAGACGTTGATATTGGCTTATATCGATCTATGATAGGTTCTTCGCTATATTTAACTGCTAGTAGGCCTGATATTATGTTTAGTGTATGCATGTGCGCACGATTTCAAAGTCAACCTAAGGTGTCTCACTATAATGCGGTAAAAAGAATATTCCGCTATATTAAGCACACACCCACCTTAGGAATTTGGTACGATAAGGATTCTACTTTTAACTTACATGCTTACACTGATGCAGATTATGGTGGCTGCAAAATAGATAGAAAAAGCACGAGCGGAACTTGCCAATTTATAGGAAATTCACTCATTTCATGGTTTTCCAAAAAGCAAGCAAGTGTTGCTTTGTCCACTACTGAGGCTGAGTACATGGCACTTAGCCTTTGTTGCACACAGTTGTTGTGGATAAAACAACAACTTTCGGACTTTGGAATTACCGTAAATAAAATTCCTATATATTGTGATAGTATGAGTGCCATAAATTTGTCTAAGAACCCCGTGTTACATTCTAAGGCTAAGCATATAGAAGTACGCCATCACTTTCTTCGTGATCACGTAAACAATGGTGATATTGTCATAGATCACGTACGCACAGAAGCACAAGTAGCAGATATATTTACAAAAGCCTTAAATCAAGCCACGTATGAATCTCTTCGTTCTAAATTAGGCATGATTCCTGTTGATATGATTTGATTTGACGTGATTTGATTTTCTTTCCTTATTGACATGAATCTTTTGATTTACTTTCCAAAATAAAGGGGGAGAGAAAAGCATGATTTAAGGGGGAGGGAGAGACTAATTGATACTAATTGCACAAATCAAGGGGGGGCCGGATTTGAAATTTGAAATTCAAATTTCAAATTTGTGCATGTTTCAAGGGGGAGCGATAGCATTTAAATCATGTGCATAAGTTATTTTGAAAATCATCAAAAGGGGGAGATTGTAGAGAAAAGGAGGTTTGAGCGATTTCAAAATAAGTGACTTAAATGCATGATATGTATACAAACGTGTACATGTATGCATGATACTTTGCTATTACTTGCCTTATTTAGCTTATATATAATGTTTCCGGACTAACGAGCCATGAAGCGTTAAAGCTTACATCATATGGCAAACATTTGTTGTGTTTATACTATATTCAGGTGCCACCATTAATGAACTAAACTAGTTCATTAAGTGAAGTACTTAGTTTATTAAACTAAGTAGTTCATTAAAGGAAGCCACATTTGGAAAAGGCACAAAGGCAACAAAGCTAAGGAAGGAAAGTTTTCTCCTCCTCCCCTCTTTAATGTGACACGCCATATACACATATATTACATATATTTTCAGATTTTTTGAAAAGGGCACATACACATGTATTCCAACGTACTACCGACACGTTATATATTTTACGTACGTACGTTAACGTCACACCACTATACTTAACTCATATTTATGAGTATATTCAAGTCTTATATCATATGATATAATATATGGTGTTGACAAATTAAATACGACACGATAAAAGGTTCTAAACCAAAAATTGTCGTATCGGGCGAATGCCGAAACTTCGCCAACGTGTCACGTACTTGCCATAAATAGATGGCCAGTTCCTATACCTCAAAAATAATTATTATTTTCGTGGGTTACATGTAATATTCAGCCAAAAATACTTTCCATGTTGGCACACACAAATTACTCCACATTAAGGCCAAAATGTGAAGATTCCAAGTTTAATTTTGTCACATGTTAATGGTACCACTTTAGACCAGCCAAGTGCTGAGATTTAAAGTATATATTATATATATTATGTATAACATAATATATATAACATGTGCAAAAGTTGGAATTTAAATTAGAGAAAAATCGGGTAATCGATAAATATCGAAAATTCGGTTTTCTACGCACACAACACATGGAACGTTTTTGGTACATCATGTGACACGTATCTCGACACTTTTTACATATGTTATACATCTTAAAGTGTTCTAGAAAATTAAATTAAGGGCTGATTGGAATATAACATGTGTGTATAATTAAATGTGCATTATTTTACAAAGTTAGCAAAAATAAATTTCAGCACATGCACATACATATACAACGCCACCTACAGCTGAGATGGAGCTTATTTGCAGCCTTGTTGGCATATTGATTGGTCAAGGATCAATCATGCAATGTTGGTGAATTAAAGAGAGAAGCTACAAATGGTAAGAATTCAGAATTTGTCTCTCTTATAACACATGCTGAAAATTTCAGCATGCTACACAAGGCTGGCCGATTTTTTGACATAAATGTGATATAATTTGTCATCTTTTATTGTGTGATTGATTGGAAGAAGAAATGGAAATGATTTGAATATTATTTAAATTAATAAAGTGTGATATTCTACATATCACACATGCTGAAATTTTTTCAGCATGTGTGAGACATAGAGTGGCCGAATTATTGAGCATAAAGATGTCCATGTTCATTTCCAATGTGATAAAGTTATTTACCATCAATTGGTGATTCATTTTATAAAGAAAAATCAAATTAAATTTGGCATTATTTTGAATGAAATGGAATGATGCACATGCTGAAAATTCAGCATGGCATGGCCGAATTTTTGGCTCAATTTTGTGAGAAAATTGTCTTGCAACATTTATGTGATAATCTTATGATTTATGGAAATTATTTTGTGATGATTTTGGCACATGTTTAAGTGTTATTCTCAGATTTTTCCAAGTCATCAATGATGACAACATTCAACCAATCATGAAGTGCCAAGTAAGCGAAGCTTAAATGATCATCCAATAAGAAGATGCCATGTAAGCAAGGCCTTGTCACAATGACGTCTTACATTCTTCCAAGGACTTAGAAGATAATTTTCAAGAGGGAGAGGCACCTACAAGGGGACGGCTACATGGCATAAAAAGGAAAGAAGAGAGCAAACAAAACAAGCACAAGTATTGCAAATCAAAGTGATCAAAAAACCTAGCTCTTCTTCTTCTATCTCTTTCTTTCTTTCTTCTTGTAAGCCTATTGTATTCATATCTTTCAATCTTGAATAGGCTTGATATAGACCACCACATATTCCATATCTTTGTAAAAGATTGATCAAGGTGTGATCAATCTTCATTCTTGCGAGGTGGTGGTGTTCGTTCATATTGTATTCAACGTACAAGATTTGTAAAGGGTTGGAGTTGGTGTGTAACTCCATCAACCCTGTGGTAAGGTGTATTGCGTGTGTGTGATTAGTGTGAACCAAGGAAGGTGTTCCTTGAAGACTGGAGTAGGTTGTTTATAACCGAACCAGTATAAAATTCTTGGTGCCATTTACTTTCTGCATTTACTTTTCAGTTACTGCACAGTTTACGCTTCTTGTTCGCATTCGCAAAAATAGTAAACGATTTTCAAAAATCACAAAAATTTCTAGAAATATACCCACACGTTTTAGGGTTAATTTGGCACAAGTTTCAACCCTTTTGGATAAGTATAAGTCGATCAAACATCAAAAGTTCTGAGACTAGTGCAGTTTGATTTTCAGACTTGCAAAGGTTGAGACTTTGATTGTAGTCGACCTACTTCCCAAAAGAATTTTGCAAAACTGTTTCAACCCACTTAAATATAGTATATAAGGAGTTAGTGGTCAAATAGGAATAAATTTTTCGAAACCATCTACCGTTTCTGGCAAATTCGCACAATCTGATTACCAACGGTTTTTGAAGGGGTTAAAGGTTGAATTTTAATTTGAAATTTTTAGGGGACCCTCATAAAAACTGAGGCTAAGTTCTCTCAAAATTTCGGAATTTTTGGAGACCTATAACCTGGTTTTAAAAACGTTTTAAAACTGGTCCTGAAAACAGAATCTGTTTTCAGAAGTTGAATTGTTTAGGTTCAAACAAATTTTAAAAACCACACTTTCCGCACCACCTATTCAACCCCCCCTTCTAGTGGTGCCTTGCAGATCCTACAAGTGGTATCAGAGAGCAGGAACACTCACTTCAAGGAATCCAGCGATTCAGTGAGATGGCAACCACAAATCTCAAAACCGAGCAAGAAGGTATGTCAAGCCAAAGGCCTCCACTTTTTGACGGTGAGTCGTTTATTCAGTGGAAACTTAGAATGAAGCTTTTTCTTATGGCTATAGATATAGATCTTTGGTCAATCATTGAAGATGGTCCTTATGTCCCATCTAAGGTATCCACCGTAGACGGAGTCACATTAGAAGTTGTTAAAACTAGACAAGAATATACGAGTGATGATAAAAAGAAACTTAGTATGAATGCTAGGGCTATGCAATTGCTTCTAAACGGATTAAGTAAAAGTGAGTCTAGTTATGTGTCAAACTGTTCGAGTGCACAAGAAATGTGGAGGATACTAGAAATGAAACACGAAGGCACGAGTCAAGTAAAAGAGTCAAAAATAAACATGCTTATGTCCACACTTGAGTCGTTTAAATTATTGCCTAATGAGTCTATTGTTGATATGGATCTTCGTTTGACTAACATTTATAACTCTCTTGAGTCTCTTGGTAAAGCTTTTACCATGCAGGAAAAGGTACAGAAAGTCCTACGAAGTCTTCCATCCGAATGGGATCCTAAAGTGACCGCTATAGAAGAAAGCAAGGAAACTAAGTCAATAAAGATGGAAGAATTAATCGGATCACTTAAAGTTTATGAGAATAAACTCACCATACGGAAATCGGAGTCATCTAAACAAGGTAAAGCTATTGCTTTTAAATCAAATGAATACGTCTCCCCTCCCTCCGATCACGTAGATGATAGTGATTCTGAAACGGATAACGATGACCTAATTCTATTGGCTAAAGGCTTAAGAAAATTTATGAGAAGGTCATTTAGAAACAAAAATAAGGTTACTACAACCAAGAGAAATAAAAACAAGTCAAATGATAAAGACGTTAAATGTTATGAATGTGGAAAACTCGGACACTTATCATATGACTGCCCCAATAAAGAAAAGCAAACAAATAAATACCCTGACAAGGAGCGGAACAAAAATAGACTCGTCTCAGAACCCAAACAAAGGAAACGTTCTCTAAAGGCCTCCACCTGGAGTGATTCATCTGATTCTGAAACTGAGACCGAAGAGGAGACTGCACAAGTATGCTTTGCATCCAAAGCATCTAATGAGGTATCATCTGATTCTGACTCTGACTCTGAACCTTCTTGTGATGATCTTTTTAGTCAGTATTTAGAATTGCATAAATTCACTAAGACTCTCGCTAAGGAAAAGAAGCGATTAATTGAAGACAAGAAACTGTTAGAATCTTCTAACGAGAATCTTGTCGCTCAATTAAGCGATTCAAAGAAAGAGTCATCATGTGTCATTACTGCATTAAAGACAAAGATTTCATCATTAACCACTCAAAATAGTGAAATGAAATCCGAGATTTCAAATTTGAAATCAAGGAATACCGATTTAGAGAAAATGATGAAACAGTTTGATACGGGGTCCAACATGCTGCATCGCATTATAGTGTCACAAAAGCACGACAGCGACAAAACTGGTTTGGGATACGTTGATACAAATGAAGTATCAACCAAACCAACCAAGTTTGTGGTGTCTAAGAAAGTATACACCTCTAAGCCTCAAGTGGCGTCTAAGATGACGCAAAAGCCGCCCCTTTCCTCATCACGCCCCACTTCTTCTTCATATCATGTGAAATATAACTTTGTACCATATAGATATGAAAAGAAAAGAACAATGCATACACGAAATTCATATCATCCACGCACTACGCACACACACACAAGGACATATCAAAAACATCCTTCATTTAGTGAGTATAGAGGAGTCCTTGGGCAAAGGCCCAAAGTGCATGCACCACATGTCTACTATATCGCACCTTCATCTACATTCTTGCCATTTGATAGACCGAGAAGGATCAGCCAAGTATGGGTACCGAAAGGTACTTTTACCAAGAGGTGATTAACTAACTCGAAAGGACCCAAAGTTAAAAGGGTACCTAAATCATCTTTGCACATTGCAGGGAGCCCACACATCGAAAGATACATCTATTAAGTGGTTCCTTGACAGTGGATGCTCGAGACACATGACAGGTGACCCGAGCCTGTTCACTAAACTAAAGAAGGTCACAAAAGGCGGATCCGTGACCTTTGGAGACAACAACGAAGGCAAGATCATCGGAAAAGATACGATTGGAGATCCAAATACTCTCCAAATCTCCAACGTCTTTTTGGTAAGCAACTTATCTTACAATCTTCTTAGCATTTCTCAATTTGTTGACAATGGTTTTAATGTGTGTTTCACCCACCCTTATTGCAATATAATAAATAAAAATGGATAAACCGTTTTAAAAGGAAAACGAGAAGGAAATATTTTCACGCTTTCTATGGATGATGTGGTAGACACTAGAGTTAAGTGCTTTATGTCAAATGAACCTAATGTGAATTTGTGGCATAGACGTTTAGGACATATTGGTATCTCCACACTAGATAAACTTCAACGAAAGAACCTAGTACGAGGACTGCCCAAGCTTGATTTAGACAACTTTCAGTTGTGTGAATCTTGCATAAAAGGCAAACAAACACGTGAGTCACTTAAGCCTAAAAATGAAATAAGCACGACTAGAATCTTAGAACTATTGCATATTGATTTGTTTGGTCATAGTCGCACTACAAGCCTTGGTGGGTGCCACTATGCATGCGTGATTGTTGATGATTTCTCTCGTTATACTTGGACTTTATTTCTTGCACATAAGGATGATAGCGCCATTGAAATTGCAAAATTAATTAGACAACTTGAAAATCAATACGGTGTAAGTGTGAAAAAGATAAGAATTGATAGAGGCGGTGAGTTTAAAAATAAAGAGATGATTTCATTTTGCGAAGAAAAAGGAATCAAGCATGAGTTTTCGCCACCTAGAACTCCACAATTAAATGGAGTAGTAGAAAGAAAGAACCGTACATTACAAGAAATCGCTAGGACTATGTTATGCGAAAATAAATTGCCTAGATTTCTGTGGGCGGAAGCCGTAAATTGTGCATGCTATATTGTAAATCGCCTATCTATAAGAAAGAAAATAAACAAGACGCCTTATGAGATTTTGAATGATCGCATGCCTAAGATTGACTATTTTCGTGTGTTTGGATGCAAATGTTTTGTCTTGAATACAAAAGATAATTTAGATAAATTTGAATCCAAATCAATTGAGTGTATTTTTGTTGGATATTCTATAAATTCAAAGGAATATAGATGTTATGATCCTCTCCCTAGACAAATCATGGAATCTATTCATGTGAAATTCAATGAATTTGGTGAGATTGATAAAGATAAGGAATATGACGATGACTTTGAATTGAAACCCGTGTTGAATGAAGATGATGGTTCTTTTGATATGCATGATATGAATGACACACTAGAAATGCATGATCACATAGAAATGCATGATAACATAGAAAATAATCAACTAAGATGGCATAGAGATCACCCACATGATCTCATCATAGGCGACCTCACTCACGTTGTGCGACCACGTAGAAGAATTACATCGGACGAAATAAATGAATTCCATGCTATGATTTCTGAAATTGAACCTAAAAATGTGCATGATGCTTTGAGTGATTCTTCTTAGATTGATGCCATGCATGATGAACTTAATCAATTTGTTAGAAACGATGTATGTGATTTAATGCCACGACCACAAAACAAGACTATAATAGGCACAAAGTGGGTGTTTAGGAATAAAATGAATGAAGAAGGAAAGGTTGTTAGAAATAAAGCGAGACTTGTAGCACAAGGCTATAATCAAGAAGAAGGAATTGACTACGATGAAACATTTGCACCCGTAGCACGTTTAGAAGCTATACGACTATTACTTGCTATTGCTTGCATGAAAGATTTCGGATTATATCAAATGGACGTAAAAAGTGCATTCCTAAACGGATTTATACAAGAATAAGTATACGTGAAGCACCCGGTTTTGAAGATTTGAAACATCCCGATCACGTGTACAAACTAAAGAAAGCACTATACGGCCTAAAGCAAGCACTGAGAGCATGGTATGATCGTTTTTCTACTTTCATTTTAGAAAATAATTTTAAACGAGGTACTATAGATAGTACACTATTTTTGAAACAAGATAAATCGGATTTACTTATTATCCAAATCTATGTTGATGACATTATTTTCGGTTCTACCTCACATAGACTTGTTGAAGATTTTGAAAATTGCATGAAATCTGAATTTGAAATGTCTATGGTTGGTGAACTAAATTATTTTCTTGGCTTGCAGATTAAGCAAACGAGTAAAGGGATTCACATAAGTCAAGCAAAATATGTAAATGACATGATTAAAAAGTTTAACTTTGAAAATTTGAAACCATCCCCCACCCCTATGAGTGTCACTACTAAATTAGACAAAGACGAACATGGTAAAGACGTTGATAATGGCTTATATCGATCTATGATAGGTTCTTTGCTATATTTAACTGCTAGTAGGCCTAATATTATGTTTAGTGTATGCATGTGCGCACGCTTTCAAAGTCAACCTAAGGTGTCTCACTATAATGCGGTAAAAAGAATATTCCGCTATATTAAGCACACACCCACCTTAGGAATTTGGTACGATAAGGATTCTACATTTAACTTACATGCTTACACTGATGCAGATTATGGTGGCTGCAAAATAGATAGAAAAAGCACGAGCGGAACTTGCCAATTTATAGGAAATTCACTCATTTCATGTTTTTCCAAAAAGCAAGCAAGTGTTGCTTTGTCCACTACTGAGGCTGAGTACATGGCACTTGGCCTTTGTTGCACACAGTTGTTGTGGATAAAACAACAACTTTCGGACTTTGGAATTACCATAAATAAAATTCCTATATATTGTGATAATATGAGTGCCATAAATTTGTCTAAGAACCTCGTGTTACATTCTAAGGCTAAGCATATAGAAGTACGCCATCACTTTCTTCGTGATCACGTAAACAATGGTGATATTGTCATAGATCACGTACACACAGAAGCACAAGTAGCAGATATCTTTACAAAAGCCTTAAATCAAGCCACGTATGAATCTCTTCGTTCTAAATTAGGCATGATTCCCGTTGATATGATTTGATTTGACGTGATTTGATTTTCTTTCCTTATTGACATGAATCTTTTGATTTACTTTCCAAAATAAAGGGGGAGAGAAAAGCATGATTTAAGGGGGAGGGAGAAACTAATTGATACTAATTGCACAAATCGAGGGGGGCCGGATTTGAAATTTGAAATTCAAATTTCAAATTTGTGCATGTTTCAAGGGGGAGCGATAGCATTTAAATCATGTGCATAAGTTATTTTGAAAATCATCAAAAGGGGGAGATTGTAGAGAAAAGGGGGTTTGAGTGATTTCAAAATAAGTGACTTAAATGCATGATATGTATACAAATGTGTACATGTATGCATGATACTTTGCTATTACTTGCCTTATTTAGCTTATATATAATGTTTTCGGACTAACGAGCCATGAAGCGTTAAAGCTTACATCATATGGCAAACATTTGTTGTGTTTATACTATTTTCAGGTGCCACCATTAATGAACTAAACTAGTTCATTAAGTGAAGTACTTAGTTTATTAAACTAAGTAGTTCATTAAATGAAGCCACATTTGGAAAAGGCACAAAGGCAACAAAGCTAAGGAAGGAAAGTTTTCTTCTCCTCCCCTCTTTAATGTGACACGCCATATACACATATATTACATATATTTTCAGATTTTTTGAAAAAGGCACATACACATGTATTCCAACGTACTACCGACACGTTATATATTTTACGTACATACGTTAACGTCACACCACTATACTTAACTCATATTTATGAGTATATTCAGGTCTTATATCATATGATATAAGATATGGTGTTGACAAATTAAATACGACACGATAAAAGGTTCTAAACCAAAAATTGTCGTATCGGGCGAATACCGAAACTTCGCCAACGTGTCACGTACTTGCCATAAATAGATGGCCAGCCCCTATACCTCAAAAATCATTATTATTTTTGTGGGTTACATGTAATATTCAGCCAAAAATACTTTCCATGTTGGCACACACAAATTACTCCACATTAAGGCCAAAATGTGAAGATTCCAAGTTTAATTTTGTCACATGTTAATGGTACCACTTTAGACCAGCCAAGTGCTGAGATTTAAAGTATATATTATATATATTATGTATAACATAATATATATAACATGTGCAAAAGTTGGAATTTAAATTAGAGAAAAATCGGGTAATCGATATATCGAAAATTCGGTTTTCTACGCACACAACACATGGAACGTTTTTGGTACATCATGTGACACGTATCTAGACACTTTTTACATATGTTATACATCTTAAAGTGTTCTAGAAAATTAAATTAAGAGCTGATTGGAATATAACATGTGTGTATAATTAAATGTGCATTATTTTACAAAGTTAGCAAAAATAAATTTCAGCACATGCACATACATATCCAACGCCACCTACAGCTGAGATGGAGCTTATTTGGAGCCTTGTTGGCATATTGATTGGTCAAGGATCAATCATGCAATGTTGGTGAATTAAAGAGAGAAGCTACAAATGGTAAGAATTCAAAATTTGTCTCTCTTATAACACATGCTGAAAATTTCAGCATGCTACACAAGGCTGGCCGATTTTTTGACATAAATGTGATATAATTTGTCATCTTTTATTGTGTGATTGATTGGAAAAAGAAATGGAAATGATTTGAATATTATTTAAATTAATAAAGTGTGATATTCTACATATCACACATGCTGAAATTTTTTCAGCATGTGTGAGACATAGAGTGGCCGAATTATTGAGCATAAAGATGTCCATGTTCATTTCCAATGTGATAAAGTTATTTACCATCAATTGGTGATTCATTTTATAAAGAAAAATCAAATTAAATTTGGCATTATTTTGAATGAAATGGAATGATGCACATGCTGAAAATTCAGCATGGCATGGCCGAATTTTTGGCTCAATTTTGTGAGAAAATTGTCTTGCAACATTTATGTGATAATCTTATGATTTATGGAAATTATTTTGTGATGATTTTGGCACATGTTTAAGTGTTATTCTCAGATTTTTCCAAGTCATCAATGATGACAACATTCAACCAATCATGAAGTGCCAAGTAAGCGAAGCTTAAATGGTCATCCAATAAGAAGATGCCAAGTAAGCAAGGCCTTGTCACAATGACGTCTTACATTCTTCCAAGGACTTAGAAGATAATTTTCAAGAGGGAGAGGCACCTACAAGGGACGGCTACATGGCATAAAAAGGAAAGAAGAGAGCAAACAAAACAAGCACAAGTATTGCAAATCAAAGTGATCAAAAAACCTAGCTCTTCTTCTTCTACATTCTCTTTCTTTCTTTCTTCTTGTAAGCCTATTGTATTCATATCTTTCAATCTTGAATAGGCTTGATATAGACCACCACATATTCCATATCTTTGTAAAAGATTGATCAAGGTGTGATCAATCTTCATTCTTGCGAGGTGGTGGTGTTCGTGCATATTGTATTCAACGTACAAGGTTTGTAAAGGGTTGGAGTTGGTGTGTAACTCCATCAACCCTGTGGTAAGGTGTATTGCGTGTGTGTGATTAGTGTGAACCAAGGAAGGTGTTCCTTGAAGATTGGAGTAGGTTGTTTATAACCGAACCAGTATAAAATTCTTGGTGCCATTTACTTTCTGCATTTACTTTTCAGTTACTGCACAGTTTACGCTTCTTGTTCGCATTCGCAAAAATAGTAAACGATTTTCAAAAATCACAAAAATTTCTAGAAATATACCCACACGTTTTAGGGTTAATTTGGCACAAGTTTCAACCCTTTTGGATAAGTATAAGTCGATCAAACATCAAAAGTTCTGAGACTAGTGCAGTTTGATTTTCAGACTTGCAAATGTTGAGACTTTGATTATAGTTGACCTACTTCCCAAAAGAATTTTGAAAAACTGTTTCAACCCACTTAAATATAGTATATAAGGAATTAGTGGTCAACGTTTCAGAGCATTTGGACATACACATAAATAGGAATAAATTTTTCGAAACCATCTACCGTTTCTGGCAGATTCGCACAATCTGATTACCAACGGTTTTTGAAGGGGTTAAAGGTTGAATTTTAATTTGACATTTTTAGGGGACCCTCATAACAACTGAGGCTAAGGTCTCTCAAAAGTTTGGGATTTTTGGAGACCTATAACCTGGTTTTAAAAACGTTTTAAAACTGGTCTTGAAAACAGAATCTGTTTTCAGAAGTTGAATTGTTTAGGTTCAAACAAATTTTAAAAACCACACTTTCCGCACCACCTATTCAACCCCCCCTTCTAGTGGTGCCTTGCAGATCCTACAAATTTAGCCTATATTTATGGAGAAATTGTGAATTTAACTTGCATGCCTATACTGATGTGGATTATGGCGGATGTAAAATAGATAGAAAAAGAACGAGTGGTACATGTCAATTCATCGGCAAGTCATTAATATCTTGGTTTTTGAAAAAGCAAGATAATGTAGCATTGTCTACCACTGAAGCAGAATACATGGCACTTAGTCTTTGTTGCACACAACTATTATGGCTGAAACAACAACTATCCGATTTTGGAATAGCTCTGAGTCGCATCCCGATATATTGTGAAAGTATGAGTACTATTAACTTGTTTAAGAACCCCGTTTTACATCCAAAGGCAAAACATATAGAAGTACGATATCATTTTTTTCGTGATCATGTAAACAGTGATGATATTATTATAGAACATGTCCGTACTGAAGCACAAGTAGCCGGCATATTCACCAAAGCACTTAATCAAGCCGCGTATAAAAATTTACGCTCAAAATTAGGCATGATTTCTGTTGATATGCTATAAACTGCTATTTCTTTCTATTCTTACTTATACTTTTGATGACATTTACAAAATAAAGAAGGAGAGAAAAGCATGATTTACGGAGGAGAGAGAAGCAAGATTTAAGGGGGAGCACGATATGAAATTCAAATTTTAAATTTATGCATAATTGTAAGGGGAGCGATTGCAGAGAAAAGGTGGTTTGAGTGATTTCAAAATAAGTGACATAAATGCATGATATATATACACACGTGCATAAGATATACATGTATGCATGATACATTGCTATTACTTGCCTTATTTAGCTTACATATAATGTTGCCGGACTAACGAGACATGAAGCGTTAAAGCTTACATCATATGGCAAACATTTGTTGTGTTTATACTATTTTCAGGTGCCACTATTAATGAACTAAACTAGTTCATTGAGTGACGTACTTAGTTTATTAAACTAAGTAGTTCATTAAAGGAAGCCACATTTGGAAAACGCACAAAGGCAACAAGGCTAAGGAAGGAAAGTTTTCTCCTCCTCCCTCCTTAAATATATACACGCCTATATACATATTATATACATATATTTTCAGATTTTTTGAAAAAGGCACATACACATGTATTCCAACGTACTACCGACACGTTATATATTTTACGTACGTACGTTAACGTCACACCACTATACTTAAATCATATTTATGAGTATATTCAGGTCTTATATCATATGATATAAGTCATGGTGATGACAAATTAAATACGACACGATAAAAGGTTCTAAACCGAAAATTGTCGTATCGGACGAATACCGAAACTTCGCCAACGTGTCACGTACTTGCCATAAATAGATGGCCAGCCCCTATACTTCAAAATTTCATAAAAATTTCGTGCACATGACTGTATATTCAGCCAAAAATACTTTCCAGGTTGGCACACACAAATCACCTCGCATTAAGGCCAAAATGTGAAGATTCCAATTTTAATTTTGACACATGATAAATGGCGCCACTTTAGACCAGCCAAGTGCTGAGATTTAAAGTATATATTATATATATTATGTGTAACATAATATATATAACATGTGCAAGAAGTTGGAATTTAATTAGAGAAAAATCGGGTAATCGATAAATATCGAAAATTCGGTTTTCTACGCACAGAACACATGGAACGTTTTTTGGTACATCATGTGACATGTATCTAGACACTTTTTACATATGTTATACATCTTAAAGTATTCTAGAAAATTTAATTAAGGGTTGATTGGAATATAACATGTGTGTATTATTAAATGTGCACTATTTTACAAAGTTAGCAAAAATAATTTTCAGCATATGTATATACATCATACACGCACATTACAGCCAAGATGGAGCTTATTTGGAGCCTTGTTGGCATATTTATTGGTCAAGAATCAATCATACAATGTTGATGAATTAAAGAGAGAAGTTACAAATGGTATGATTTCAAACTTTATCTCATTTGTAACACATGCTGAAAATTTTCAGCATGTGCTAATAGGCTGGCCGATTTTTGCATGCTAATATGACATATTTTATCATCTCAAATTACGTGATTGATTGGGAGAAGAAATAGAGGTATTTTAAATATTTTTCAAAGCCAAAAATAGTGATATCTTCAATATCACACATGCTGAAATTTTTCAGCATGTGTAGTATGTACCATGGCCGAAAATGAGGCCAAGTGAGAGACCAAATTTCATTTCCAACTTGATCAAGATAATTTTCATCAATTGTTGATTTATTTTAATTAGAAAAATCAAAGAAAAATTGTAATATTTTGAATTTTATCTCCATGTATCACATGCTGAAATTTTAGCATGCTAAACTCTTAATGGCCGATTTTTCTTGCCTTTGTGTGGAAGGAATTTTGTCTTGCAATTTATGTGACAATCTTGTGCATTATGGAAATAATTTTATGATTCATATTGGCACATGTTTTAAGTGTATTCTCAGATTTTTCCAAGCCATCAATGAGACACCATCCAACCAATCATGAAGTGCCAAGTAAGCAAAGCTTAAATGATCATCCAATAAGAAGATGCCAAGTAAGCAAGACATGTCACAATGATGTCTTACATTCTCCCAAGGACTTAGAAGATAATTTTCAAGAGGGGGATAGCACACATAGGGGACGTCCATGCAAGGTTAAAAGGAAAGAAGTTGAGCAAAAACAAGACAAGCACAAGCATTGCAAATCAAAGTGATCAAAACGCCTAGCTCTTCTTCTTCTACATTCTCCTTCTTTCTTTCTTCTTGAAAGCCTATGGTATTCATATCTTTCAATCTTGAATAGGCTTGATATAGACCACCACATATTCCATATCTTTGTAAAAGATTGATCAAGGTGTGATGAATCTTCATTCTTGCGAGGTGGTGGTGTTCGTGCATATTGTATTGAACGTACAAGGTTTGTAAAAGGTTGGAGTTGGTGTGTAACTCCATCAACCCTGTGGTAAGGTGTATTGCGTGTGTGTGATTAGTGTGAACCAAGGAAGGTGTTCCTTGAAGACTGGAGTAGGTTGTTTATAACCGAACCAGTATAAAATTCTTGGTGCCATTTACTTTCAGCATTTACTTTCTGTTACTGCATAGTTTATTCTTTTCGTTGGCGTTCATAAAAATAGTAAACGACTTTCAAAAATCACAAAAATTTCAGAAACATAGACACACGTTCTAGGGTTAATTTAGCACAAGTTTGAACCCTTTTGGATAAGTATAAGTCGATCAAACATCAAAAATTCTGAGACTAGTGCAGTCTGATTTTCAGACTTGCAAAGGTTGAGACTTTGATTGTAATTGACCTACTTCCCAAAAGAATTTTGCAAAACTGTTTCAACCCACTTAAATATAGTATATAAGGAGTTAGTGGTTAAATTTTCAGAGCATTTGGACTTACACACAAATAGGAATAAATTTTTCAAAACCGTCTACCGTTTCTGGCAGATTCGCGCAATCTGACCACCAACGATTTTTGAAGGGGTTAAAGGTTGAATTTTAATTTGAAATTTTTAGGAAACCCTCATAACATCCGAGTCTAAGTTATCTCAAAATTTCAGAATTTTTGGAGACCTATAACCTTGTTTTAAAAACGTTTTAAAACTGGTCCTGGAAATAGAATCTGTTTTCAGAAGTTGAGTTGTTTAGTTTTAAACAAATTTTAAAAACCACACTTTCCGCACCACCTATTCAACCCCCCTTCTAGTGGTGCCTTGCAGATCCTAAAAGTGGTATCAGAGCGCAGGAACACTCACTTCAAGGAATCAAACGATTCAGTGAGATGGCAACCACAAATCTCAAAACCGGCAAGAAGGTATGTCGAGCCAAAGGCCTCCACTTTTTGACGGTGAGTCGTTTATTCAGTGGAAACTTAGAATGAAGCTTTTTCTTATGGCTATAGATATAGATCTTTGGTCAATCATTGAAGATGGTCCTTATGTCCCATCTAAGGTATCCACCGTAGACGGAGTCACATTAGAAGTTGTTAAAACTAGACAAGAATATACGAGTGATGATAAAAAGAAACTTAGTATGAATGCTAGGGCTATGCAATTGCTTCTAAACGGATTAAGTAAAAGTGAGTCTAGTTATGTGTCAAACTGTTCGAGTGCACAAGAAATGTGGAGGATACTAGAAATGAAACACGAAGGCACGAGTCAAGTAAAAGAGTCAAAAATAAACATGCTTATGTCCACACTTGAGTCGTTTAAATTATTGCCTAATGAGTCTATTGTTGATATAGATCTTCGTTTGACTAACATTTACAACTCTCTTGAGTCTCTTGGTAAAGCTTTTACCACGCAGGAAAAGGTACAGAAAGTACTACGAAGTCTTCCATCCGAATGGGATCCTAAAGTGACCGCTATAGAAGAAAGCAAGGAAACTAAGTCAATAAAGATGGAAGAATTAATCGGATCACTTAAAGTTTATGAGAATAAACTCACCATACGGAAATCGGAATCATCTAAACAAGGTAAAGCTATTGCTTTTAAATCAAATGAATACGTCTCCCCTCCCTCCGATCACGTAGATGATAGTGATTCTGAAACGGATAACGATGACCTAATTCTATTAGCTAAAGGATTAAGAAAATTTATGAGAAGGTCATTTAGAAACAAAAATAAGGGTACTACAACCAAGAGAAATAAAAACAAGTCAAATGATAAAGAAGTTAAATGTTATGAATGTGGCAAACTCGGACACTTATCATATGACTGCCCCAATAAAGAAAAGCAAACAAATAAATACCCTGACAAGGAGCGGAACAAAAATAGACTCGTCTCAGAACCCAAACAAAGGAAACGTGCTCTAAAGGCCTCCACCTGGAGTGATTCATCAGATTCTGAAACTGAGACCGAAGAGGAGACTGCACAAGTATGCTTTGCATCCAAAGCATCTAATGAGGGAGCCCACACATCGAAAGATACAACTATTAAGTGGTTCCTTGACAGTGGATGCTCGAGGCACATGACGGGTGACCCGAGCTTGTTCACAAAATTAAAGAAGGTCACAAAAGGCGGATCCGTGACCTTTGGAGACAACAACAAAGGCAAGATAATCGGAAAAGGTACGATTGGAAATCCAAGCACTCTCCAAATCTCCAACGTCTTTTTGGTAAGCAACTTATCCTACAATCTTCTTAGCATTTCTCAATTTGTTGACAATGGTTTTAATGTGTGTTTTACTCACCCTTATTGCAATATAATAAATAAAAATAGAGAAACCGTTTTAAAAGGAAAACGAGAAGGTAATATTTTTACGTTGTCTATGGATGATGTGGTAGACGCTAAAGTTAAGTGCTTTATGTCAAATGAACCCAATGTGAATTTATGGCATAGACGTTTTGGACACATTGGTATCTCCACACTAGAAAAACTTCAACGAAAGAACCTAGTACGAGGATTGCCTAAGCTTGATTTAGACAACTTTCAGTTGTGTGAATCTTGCATAAAAGGCAAACAAACACGTGAGTCACTTAAGCCTAAAAATGAAATAAGCACGACTAGAATCTTAGAACTATTGCATATTGATTTGTTTGGTCCTAGTCGCACTACAAGCCTTGGTGGGCGCCACTATGCATGCGTGATTATTGATGATTTCTCTCGTTATACTTGGACTTTATTTCTTGCACATAAGGATGATAGCGCCATTGAAATTGCAAAATTAAGTGGACAACTTGAAAATCAATACGGTGTAAGTGTGAAAAAGATAAGAAGTGATAGAGGCGGTGAGTTTAAAAATAAAGAGATGATTTCATTTTGCGAAGAAAAAGGAATCAAGCATGAGTTTTCGCCACCTAGAACTCCACAATTAAATGGAGTAGTAGAAAGAAAGAATCGTACATTACAAGAAATCGCTAGGACTATGTTATGCGAAAATAAATTGCCTAGATTTCTGTGGGCGGAAGCCGTAAATTGTGCATGCTATATTGTAAATCACCTATCTATAAGAAAGAAAATAAACAAGACGCCTTATGAGATTTTGAATGATCACATGCCTAAGATTGACTATTTTCGTGTGTTTGGATGCAAATGTTATGTCTTGAATACAAAAGATAATTTAGATAAATTTGAATCCAAATCAATTGAGTGTATTTTTGTTGGATATTCTATAAATTCAAAGGAATATAGATGTTATGATCCTCTCACTAGACAAATCATGGAATCTATTCATGTGAAATTCAATGAATATGGTGAGATTGATAAAGATAAGGAATATGACGATGACTTTGAATTGAAACCCGTGTTGAATGAAGATGATGGTTCTTTTGATATGCATGATATGAATGACACACTAGAAATGCATGATCACATAGAAATGCATGATAACATAGAAAATAATCAACCAAGATGGCATAGAGATCACCCACATGATCTCATCATAGGCGACCTCACTCACGGTGTGCGACCACGTAGAAGAATTACTTCGGACGAAATAAATGAATTTCATGCTATGATTTCTGAAATTGAGCCTAAAAATGTGCATGATGCTTTGAGTGATTCTTCCTGGATTGATGCCATGCATGATGAACTTAATCAATTTGTTAGAAACGATGTATGGGATTTAGTGCCACGACCACAAGACAAGACTATAATAGGCACAAAGTGGGTGTTTAGGAATAAAATAAATGAAGAAGGAAAGGTTGTTAGAAATAAAGCGAGACTTGTAGCACAAGGATATAATCAAGAAGAAGGAATTGACTACGATGAAACATTTGCACCCATAGCACGTTTAGAAGCTATACGACTATTACTTGCTATTGCTTGCATGAAAGATTTCAGATTATATCAAATGGACGTAAAAAGTGCATTCCTAAACGGATTTATACAAGAAGAAGTATACGTGAAGCAACCACCCGGTTTTGAAGATTTGAAACATCCCGATCATGTGTACAAACTAAAGAAGGCACTATACGGCCTAAAGCAAGCACCGAGAGCATGGTATGATGTTTTGCTACTTTCCTTTTAGAAAAAGGTTTTAAATGAGGTACTATAGATAGTACACTATTTTTGAAACAAGATAAATCGGATTTACTTATTATCCAAATCTACGTTGATGACATTATTTTCGGTTCTACCTCACATAGACTTGTTGAAGATTTTGAAAATTGCATGAAATCTGAATTTGAAATGTCTATGGTTGGTGAACTTAATTATTTTCTTGGCTTGCAGATTAAGCAAACAAGTAAAGGGATTCACATAAGTCAAGCAAAATATGTCAATGACATGATTAAAAAGTTTAACTTTGAAAATTTGAAACCATCCCCCACCCCTATGAGTGTCACTAGTAAATTAGACAAAGACGAACATGGTAAAGACGTTGATAATGGCTTGTATCGATCTATGATAGGTTCTTTGCTATATTTAACTGCTAGTAGGCCTGATATCATGTTTAGTGTATGCATGTGCGCACGATTTCAGAGTCAACCTAAGGTGTCTCACTATAATGCGGTAAAAAGAATATTCTGTTATATTAAGCACACGCCCACCTTAGGAATTTGGTACGATAAGGATTCCACATTTGACTTACATGCTTATACTGATGCAGATTATGGTGGATGCAAAATAGATACAAAAAGCACGAGTGGGACTTGCCAATTTATAGGAAACTCACTCATTTTATGGTTTTCCAAAAAGCAAGCAAGCGTTGCTTTGCCCACTACTGAGGCTGAGTACATGGCACTTAGCCTTTGTTGCACACAGTTGTTGTGGATAAAACAACAACTCTCGGACTTTGGAATTACCGTAAATAGAATTCCTATATATTGTGATAGTATGAGTGCCATTAATTTGTCTAAGAACCCCGTGCTACACTCTAAGGCTAAGCATATAGAGGTACGCTATCACTTTCTCCGTGATCACGTAAACAATGGTGATATCGTCATAGATCACGTACGAACAGAAGCACAAGTAGCGGATATCTTTACAAAAGCCTTAAATCAAGCCACACATGAATCTCTTCACTCCAAATTAGGCATGATTCCCTTTGATATGATTTGATTTGACGTGATTTTCTTTCCTTATTTACTGGAATCTTTTGATTTACTTTCCAAAATAAAAGAGGAGAGAAAGCATGATTTAAGGGGGAGAGAGAGACTAATTTATATTGTATGCACAAATCAAGGGGGAGCCGGATTCGAAATTTGAAATTCAAATTTCAAATTTGTGCATATTTGAAGGGGAGCGATAGCATTTAAATCATGTGCACAAGTTATTTTGAAAATCATCAAAAGGGGGAGATTGTAGAGAAAAGGGGGTTTGAGTGATTTCAAAATAAGTGACTTAAATGCATGATATATATACACACGTGCATAAGATATACATGTATGCATGATACATTGCTATTACTTGCCTTATTTAGCTCACATATAATATTGCCGGACTAACGAGCCATGAAGCGTTAAATCTTACATCATATGGCAAACATTTGTTTTGTTTATACTATTTTCAGGTGCCACTATTAATGAACTAAACTAGTTCATTAAGTGAAGTACTTAGTTTATTAAACTAAGTAGTTCATTAAAGGAAGCCACATTTGGAAAAGGCACAAAGGCAACAAGGCTAAGGAAAGAAAGTTTTCTCCTCCTCCCTCCTTAAATATATACACGCCTATATACATATTAAATACATATATTTTCAGATTTTTTGAAAAAGGCACATACACATGTATTCCAACGTACTACCGACACGTTATATATTTTACGTACGTACGTTAACGTCACACCACTATACTTAACTCATATTTATGAGTATATTCAGGTCTTATATCATATGATATAAGTCATGGTGATGACAAATTAAATACGACACGATAAAAGGTTCTAAACCGAAAATTGTCGTATCGGGCGAATATTGAAACTTCACCAACGTGTCACGTACTTGCCATAAATAGATGGCCAGCCCCTATACTTCAAAATTTCATAAACATTTCGTCCACATGACTGTATATTTAGCCAAAAATACTTTCCACGTTGGCACACACAAATCACATCACATTAAGGCCAAAATGTGAAGATTCCAATTTTAATTTTGACACATGATAAATGGCGCCACATTACCATCAATTGTTGATTTATTTTAATTAGAAAAATCAAAGAAAAAAGGTAATATTTTGAATTTTATCTCCATATATCACATGCTGAAATTTCAGCATGCTAAACTCTTAATGGCCGATTTTTCTTGCCTTTGTGTGGAAGGAATTTTGTCTTGCAATTTATGTGACAATCTTGTGCATTATGGAAATAATTTTATGATTGATATTGGCACATGTTTTAAGTGTATTCTCAGATTTTTCCAAGTCATCAATGATGACACCATCCAACCAATCATGAAGTGCCAAGTAAGCAAAGCTTAAATGATCATCCAATAGGAAGATGCCAAGTAAGCAAGACCATGTCACAATGATGTCTTACATTCTCCCAAGGACTTAGAAGATAATTTTCAAGAGGGGGATAGCACACATAGGGGACGGCCATGCAAGGTTAAAAGGAAAGAAGTTGAGGAAAAACAAGACAAGCACAAGCATTGCAAATCAAAGTGATCAAAACGCCTAGCTCTTCTTCTTCTACATTCTCCTTCTTTCTTTCTTCTTGAAAGCCTATTGTATTCATATCTTTCAATCTTGAATATGCTTAATATAGACCACCACATATTCCATATCTTTGTAAAAGATTGATCAAGATGTGATCAATCTTCATTCTTGCGAGGTGGTGGTGTTCGTGCATATTGTATTCAACGTACAAGGTTTGTAAAGGGTTAGAGTTAGTGTGTAACTCCATCAACCCTGTGGTAAGGTGTATTGCGTGTGTGTGATTAGTGTGAACCAAGGAAGGTATTCCTTGAAGACTGGAGTAGGTTGTTTGTAACCGAACCAGTATAAAATTCTTGGTGTCATTTACTTTCTGTTACTGCACAGTTTATTCTTTTTGTTGGCGTTCATAAAAATAGTAAACAACTTTCAAAAATCACAAAAATTTTCAGAAACATAGCCACACGTTCTAGGGTTAATTTGGCACAAGTTTGAACCCTTTTGGATAAGTATAAGTCGATCAAACATCAAAAGTTCTGAGACTAGTGCAGTCTGATTTTCAGACTTGCAAAGGTTGAGACTTTGATTGTAATTGACCTACTTCCCAAAAGAATTTTGCAAAACTGTTTCAACCCACTTAAATATAGTATATAAGGAGTTAGGGGTTAAATTTTCAGAGTATTTGGACTTACACACAAATAGGAATAAATTTTTCAAAACCGTCTACCGTTTCTAGCAGATTCGCGCAATCTGACCACCAACAATTTTTGAAGGGGTTAAAGGTTGAATTTTAATTTGAAATTTTTAGGGGACCCTCGTAACATCTGAGGCTAAGTTCTCTCAAAATTTCAGAATTTTTGGAGACCTATAACCTGGTTTTAAAAACGTTTTAAAACTGGTCCTGGCAACAGAATCTGTTTTCAGAAGTTGAGTTGTTTAGTTTTAAACAAATTTTAAAAACCACACTTTCCGCACCACCTATTCAACCCCCCCTTCTAGTGGTGCCTTGAAGATCCTACAGCGATCATATTTAAATCATGGATCAATGTTCTTTTGCAAATCATCAAAAGGGGGAGATTGTTGAGAAATTAGAGTTTGAGTGATTTGAAAATGTATGATTTTAATGTTACGTGTTTATGAAATTCATGAAATAAGTGTTAGTTGATATATGCATGTAATAAAAATGCTTTATATATTTACATATAATGTTTCCGTACTAACGTGCCATTAAGCTTTAAAGCTTGCATCATATGACAAACATTTGTTGTTTTTGTACTATTTTTAGGTGCCATGATTAATGAACTAAACTAGTTCATTAAGTGAAGTGCTTAAGTTAATGAACTGACTGTAGGACCTGTATAGCACCATTAGAAGGAGAGGGGGGGGGTTGAATAGTGTGTGCGGAAATTCTTGTTTTTAAAAACGATTGACCCAAAAACCCCACTTCTGAAAACCGTTCCTGTTTTCAAATTCTGATTTGAAATAATTAAACGACCTAGTTAGAGACCTCCAAAAATTATGAAATTCGGTATGAGTGAACTCTCAGATAATATAAGTATCTCACAAAATTTCAGAATAAAACTCCACTCCTAATCATTTGAAAATTCGTTTTTGGTCAGATTGCGCGAATCTGCCAGAAACAGTACTCCGACTTGAAAAATTTATTCAGACTAATTCGTAACTCCAAATGGTCTAAAAATTTAATGAAAACCCCCTTAAGGTATTTTTTAATGGGTTGAAACAGTTTTTGAAAATTCCTTTGGAAAGTATGTCAACCACGTTGAAGTTCTCAACCTTTGTAAATCTGAAAATCAGATTGTACTAGTCTCACAACTATTAATGTTTGATTAACTTATACTTGTCTAAATGGGTTGAAACTTGCGCCAAATGAAAGCTAGGATATGTGGCTATCTTTCTGAAAATTTTTGTAATTTTTAAAAGTCGTTTACTATTTTTACGATGGCAACAAATTCAACACAGAAACTGAAAACTGGAAGTAAAGTGCTGAAAGTAACGACATCGAGGATTTTATACTGGTTCGGTTAAATCAACCTACTCCAGTCTTCGAGGACACCTTCCTCGGTTCTCATTAAACACCAAAAAACACCATACCACAAGGGTTGACGGAGTTACAAACCAACCCCACCCTTTCACAAACAATACAATCAAGCGCACCGATCACAAACACCACCACCGAATGGATGAATGTTTAGTCACACCTTGATCAATACTTTTACAAAAATTAAAACGTATCCGAACGGATGAATGGTCTAATCAAAGCCTATTCGATATATTGAATATAAGAACAATAGGCTTGAGAGAAAAAGAAGAAGAAATAAATGTAGAAGAAGAGAGTATAGAGTCTTTTTGCACTTTAGAAATTATGAGAGTTGTCTTCCTTTTGTTTGCTCTCTTCTCTTCTTTTTAATCCATGTTGGCCGCCCCCCTCTAGGTCTTCCGTCACCTTGAGAATTCTCTTTAATGCCCTTGGAAGATTACCTTGTGTAGAGATGACAACATCTTGCTACACAACTTGATTGGATAAATATCTTGGCTTTGCTTACTTGGCACTCTATGATTGGTGAGTATTATCACCAATTAGTAGCTGTAAAAATCTGAGATTAAAGTGTAAAAACATGTGCCAAATAAAGTTCAAAATATTGCTAAATAATCAACAATTAATCCCTACAAATTTGGGAAGCAAATTAGTCATCATCAATGACAAAAGATCGGCCACCAATTGTCTAACATGCTGAATTTTCAGCATGTGTTACATTTGCTACAAAGTTTGAACTGTTACCTTGTGTAGCTCCCTCCATTATGTCACTAACCTTGTGTGGCTTATTCTCCACCGATTGAGATGCCAACTAAGCTCCATATAAGATCCACCAAGGCTGAGAATGGCGTGTGATAGTCTCCAACATGTGCTGAATTTCACTTTTATAAACTTTGTCAAATATTGCACAATAATTACACATGTATGGTGTTTTCCAATCATCCCTAATTTAAATATTCTAATACAATTTAACACGTATTGAATATGTAAAAAGTGTCTAGATACATGTTACATGTCATGCCAAAAACGTTCCATGTGTTATGTTCGTAGAAAACCGAATTTTCGACTTTCGTCGATTACGCGATCTTTCTCCGATTAAATTCAAACTTTTTGCACATGTTATATATATTATGTCACACATAATATAAATAAAATCTAGTAGATATTCAGCTCTAATGGCTTTACTAAAGTGGTGCCCCATGTGACAAAAGATTGAATTTGAAATCTCCACAATTTGGCCTTAATTGGGGGTGATTTGTGTGTGCCAACATGAAATAATTTTATGCTGAATATACCATGTAAGCCACAAAATTTCTGGTCATTTTTGAAGTGTAGGGGCTGGCCATCTATATATGGTAAGTACGTGATACGTTGACGAAGTTTCAGTAGTCACCCGATGCGACAATTTTCAGTTTACAACCTTGTAACATGTCGTAATAATTTTGTCATCACCATGACTTATATCATATGATATAAGACCTGAATATACTCATAAATATGAGGTAAGTATAGTGGTGTGACGTTGACGTACGTTTGTAATATATGTAACGTGTCGATAGTATGTCAGAATATATGTGTATTAAGTCTTTTTAAAAAAATCTGAATATGTATTTATATATATACACACACACACACACACACATAAAACGTGCATATCAAATGGAGAGGAGACTTTCCATGTTTCAATTTGTTGCCATCATGCTTTCTCCAAATATATCTCCATTTAATGAACTGGTTAGTTCATTAAACTAAGTACTTCACTTAATGAACTAGTTTAGTTCATTAATGGTGGCACCTGAAATTAGTTCAAACACAACAAATGTTTGCCATTTGATGTAAGCTTTAACGCTTCATGGCTTGTTAGTACTGCAACATTATATATAAAATATATATAAGGCATGTATATCGCAAAAACGTGTCAAGCAATAAATTTTGTCATGCATTTCCTAAACACGTAGTATTTAAATCACGTATTTGTAAATCACTCAAACTCTTTTTCTCAACAATCTCTCTCTTTTGATGATTTACAAAATAACATTATTTCATGATTTAAATTTAACCGCTCCCCCTCCAATTTGGCACAAATTCGAATTTTGAATTTTGAATTGTCCCCCCTTGAATCGTGTAATCATGTCCTTTCTCCCCCTTAAATCACTCTTCTCCCCCTTAAATCATGCACTTTCTCTCCCCCTTTAGTTTTTAAATAATATCAAAAGTGCATGTAAGAAAGAAATAGCAATTAGTATATCAACAAAAATCATGCATTTCAAGTGCGTTCTTAAGGGTTATTTATTCAACCCTTTGCAAATGTCCCTTTTGGTACCCAAATTTGGGTGACCTTTCTAGGTCTTCCAAAAGGTGAGAAAGGAGATGAAGACACAACATAATAGACGTTATGTGGGTATGTGTTTGACCTTTGACCGAGAATCCCATCATGCACATAGTATGATCTTTGTTTTTGATATGTTCTTATGTTGGTATGCATGGAGTGTGATCTAGATGCATTTATGGTAAATGAATGCCGTGTATGCATTAATGGTTTCTTTTCATATTTGTACGATACAAAATTATATCTCGTATGATATGAAGATGAAGCACGATGAGATGACATAGGGGGGATCTAGGCGTCTTCTTAGGCGCCACATATATCTTGGACGCATCTATTTTCTTAGATGGAATGAATTTGGTTGATTTATTTAGTGTCTCATTTTTCTCAACGTATCCTAATCCAGTTTTGTCGCTATCATGTTTTTGTGAAGAAATGATGCGATCTAGCATTGTTTGTACCTGTGTCAAATTGTTTCACCATTTTTCTAGATCTATATTCCTTGATTTCAAATTTGAATTCTCGGATTTGATTTCGTTATTTTGTGTCGTTAATGATGAGATCTCTAATTTCAATGCATTGATGATGCAAGACGACTCTTCTTTTGAATCGTTTAATTGAGAAACAAGGTTCGTGTTAGAAGATTTTAACAACTTCTTGTCTTCAATTAATCGTTTCTTTTCTTTTGCAAGAGTCTATGTGAATTTATTCAATTCTAAATATTGACTAAACAAATTATCATAAGAAGGTTCAGAATCAGAATCAGAGTCAGGAGATACCTCATTTGATGCCTTAGATGTAAAGCATACTCGTGCCGTTTGTTCTTCCGTATCGTCAGTCTCAGAGTCGGATGAATCACTGCAAGTGGAGGCTTTGAAGGCTCTTCTCCTTCGTTTAGATTTTGAGACGAGTCTAGTTTTGATCCGATCCTTGTCAGGGTGTTTGTTCGTTTGTTTGTCCTTGTTAGGGCAATCATATGACAAGTGTCCAAGTTTCCCACATTCATAACACTTTATTTCCTCATTATTTTTATTTCTATGGTTCTTAGATGAAGTAGGCTTGTGTTTGTTTTTAATTGATTTTCTCATGATCTTTCCTAATCTTCTAGCCATCGTGATTAGATCTTCATCATCGGAATCTGTGTCACTATCATCTATGCGATCATAAGAAGTAGAGACGTATTCATTTGATTTAAACGCTATAACCTTATCTTATTTATAAGTAGATTCAGAATTTCTTAAAGTGAGTTTGTTTTCATATACCTTTAATGATCTGATCAATTCTTCCATTTTTACCGATTTAGTATCCTTACTTTCTTCAATTGCAGTGACTTTTGAATCCCATTCGGATGGGAGACTCCTTAACACCTTTTGAACCTTTTTCCTCTGTAGAAAAAGCTTTGCCAAGAGACTCAAGAGTAGGCATAAGCATATTTATTTTAGACTCCTTAACTTGGCTAGTCCCTTGACGTTTCATCTCAAGAATTCTCCACATCTCTTGGGCACTAGAACAATTAGACATGTAACTTGATTCACTTTTACTTAGCCCGTTTAAAAGTAGTTGCATGGATCTAGCATTCATACTCAATTTCTTTTTGACATCACTAGTATATTCTTGTTTCGGTTTTATGACTTCTAGTGTGACATCATCAATAGTAGAAAACTTAGAAGGAACGAAAGAACCGTCTGCTATAATAGACCACAAATCAATGTCAATAGCCATAAAGAAAAGTTTCATTCTAAGTTTCCATTGTATAAAAGACTCACCATCAAAAAGAGGAAGCCTTACAGTTGACATTCCTTCTTGCTCGGTTTTGTAACTAGTGGTTGCCATCTCACTAAGATCGTTGGATCTCTTTGTCGTGAGTGTGCTTGCGCTCTGACACCACTTGTATGGCATGTATAGCACTACTAGAAGGGGGGTTGAATAGTATGTGTGGAAATTCTTGTTTTTAAAAACGTTTGGCCCAAAAATCCCACTTCTGAAAACCGTTCCTGTTTCAGATTCTGATTTGAAATAATTAAACGACCTAGTTAGAGACCTCCAAAAATTATGAAATTCGGTATGAATGAACTCTCAGATAATATAAGTATCTCATAAAAATTTCAGAATAAAACTCCACTCCTAACTCTTTGAAAATTTGTTTTTGGTAAGATTGTGTGAATCTGCCAGAAACTGTACTCTGATTTGAAAAATTTATTCCGACTAATTCGTAACTCCAAATGGTCTAAAAATTTAATGAAAAACCCCTTAAGGCTTTTATTTTAATGGTTTGAAACATTTTTTTAAAATTCCTTTAGAAAGTATGTCAACCACATTGAAGTTCTCAACCTTTGCTGTAGGATCTGCAAGGCACCACTAGAAGGAGGGGTTGAATAGGTGGTGCGGAAAGTGTGGGTTTTAAAATTTGTTTGAACCTAAACAATTCAACTTCTGAAAACAGATTCTATTTTCAGAACCAGTTTTAAAACGTTTTTAAAACCAGGTTAGAGGTCTCCAAAAATTCTGACATTTTGAGAGAACTTAGCCTCAGATGTTATGAGGTTCCCCTAAAAATTTCAAATTAAAATTCAACCTTTAACCCCTTCAAAAACCATTGGTACTCAGATTGCTCGAATCTGCCAGAAACGGTAGATGGTTTTGAAAAATTTATTCCTATTTGTGTGAACGTTCAAAAGCTCTGAAAATTTATCCACTAACTCCTTATATACTATATTTAAGTGGGTTAAAACAGTTTTGCAAAATTCGTTTGGGAAGTAGGTCAACTACAACCAAAGTCTCAACCTTTGCAAGTCTGAAAATCAGACTGCACTAGTCTCAGAACTTTTGATGTTTGATTGACTTATACTTATCCAAAAAGGGTTGAAACTTGTGCCAAATTAACCCTAGAACGTGTGAGTATATTTCTGGAAATTTTCGTGATTTTTGAAATTCGTTAACTATTTTTACGAATGCGAACAAGAAGGGTAATCAGTGCAGTAACCGAAAAGTAAATGCAGAAAGTAAATGACACCAAGAATTTTATACTGGTTCGGTTATAAACAACCTACTCCAGTCTTCAAGGAACACCTTCCTTGGTTCACACTAATCACACACACGCAATACACCTTACCACAAGGTTGAAAGAGTTACACCTAACTCCAACCCTTTACAAACCTTGTACGGTGAATACAATTTGCACGAACACCCCCACCTCGCAAGAATGAAGATTGATCACACCTTGATCAATCTTTTACAAAGATATATAATGAGTGGTGGTTTATGTAAAGCCTATTCAAGATTGAAAGATATGAATACAATAGGCTTACAAGAAGAGAGAAAGAAATAGGATGTAGAAGAAGAAGAGCTAGTCTTTTTGATCACTTTGATTTGCAATGCTTGTTGCTTGTTTTGTTTGCTCTCTTCTCTTTCCTTTTAATGATGCATGGACGTCCCCTTGGTGTAGCCTCCCCCTCTTGAAAATTATCTTTTAAGTCCTTGAAAGAGTGTAAGACACCATTGTGACAAGGTCTTGCTTACTTGTCATCTTATTATTGGATGATCATTTAGTCTTCGCTTACTTGGCACCTCCTTATTGGTTAAACGTTGTCATCATGATGACTTGAAAAAACAAATCTGAGAATTACACTTAAACATGTGCCAAAATCATCACAAAATAACTTCCATAAATCATAAGATATATCACATAAATTGCAAGACAAAAAATCTCACAAAATTGACCTAGAATTCGCCCATGCCATGCTGAAAATTCAGCATGTGCATCATTCTATTTTATTCAACATAATTCCAAATTTACTTTGATTTTTCTTTATAAAATGAATCATCAATTTATGGTAGATATTCCTATCACATGAGAAATGAACTTGGACCCCATTTAGCTCATATATTCGGCCACACCATGTCTTCACACATGCTGAAAAATTTTCAGCATGTGTGATATATAAAATATCACACTTTATTAATTTAAATAATATTCAAATCATTTTTATTTCTTCTTCCAATCAATCACACAATTTAAGATGACAAAATATACCATTTTGAAGACAAGAATTCGGCCAGCCTTGTTAAGCATGCTGAAATTTTCAGCATGTGATATAAGAGAGACAAATTTTGAATTCTTACCATTTGTAGCTTCTCTCTTTGATTCACCAACATTGTATGATTGATCCTTGACCAATCAATATGCCAACAAGGCTCCAAATAAGCTCCATCTCAGCTGTAGGTGGCGTTGGACATGTATGTGTATGTGCTGAAATTTATTTTTGCTAACTTTGTAAAATAATGCAAATTTAATAATACACACATGTTATATTCCAATCATCCCTTAATTTAATTTTCTAGAACACTTTAAGATGTATATCATATGTAAAAAATGTCTAGATACGTGTCACATGATGTACCAAAAACGTTCCATGTGTTGTGTGCGTAGAAAACCGAATTTTCGATATTTATCGATTACCCGATTTTTCTCTAATTTAAATTCCAACTTTTGCACATGCTATATATATTATGTTATACATAATATATATAATATATACTTTAAATCTTAGCACTTGGCTGGTCTAAAGTGGTACCATTAACATGTGACAAAATTAAACTTGGAATCTTCACATTTTGGCCTTAATGTGGGGTGATTTTGTGTGTGCCAACATGGAAAGTATTTTTGGCTGAATTTTCTGTCATGTGCACGAAATTTTCATCCATTTTTGAAGTATAGGGGCTGGCCATTTATTTATGGCAAGTACGTGACACGTTGGCGAAGTTTCGGTATTCGCCCGATACGACAATTTTCGGTTTAGAACCTTTTATCGTGTCGTATTTAATTTGTCATCACCATATCTTATATCATATGATATAAGACCTGAATATGCTCATAAATATGAGTTAAGTATAGTGGTGTGACGTTAACGTACGTACGTAAAATATATGACGTGTCGGTAGTACGTTGGAATACATGTGTATGTGCCTTTTTCAAAAAATCTGAAAATATATGTAATGTATATGTATATAGGCGTGTATCATTAAAGAGGAGAGGAGGAGAAAACTTTCCTTCCTTAGCTTTGTTGCCTTTGTGCCTTTTCCAAATGTGGCTTCCTTTAATGAACTACTTAGTTTAATAAACTAAGTACTTCACTTAATGAACTAGTTTAGGGCATTAATGGTGGCACCTGAAAATAGTATAAACACAACAAATGTTTGCCATATGATGTAAGCTTTAATGCTTCATGGCTCGTTAGTACGGCAACATAATATATAAGCTTAATAAGGCAAGTAATGGAAAAGTATCATGCATACATGTACACGTTTATATATATCATGCATTTAAGTCACTTATTTTGAAATCACTCAAACCCCCTTATCTCTACAATCTCCCCTTTTTGATGATTTTCAAAATAACTTATGCACATGATTTAAATGCTATCGCTCCCCCTTGAAACATGCACAAATTTGAAATTTGAATTTCGAATTTCAAATCCGGCTCCCCCTTGATTTGTGCAATTAGTATCAATTAGTGTCTCTCTCTCCCCCTTAAATCATGCTTTTCTCTCCCCCTTTATTTTGGAAAATAAATCAAAAGATTCATGTCAATAAGGAAAGAAAATCAAATCACGTCAAATCAAATCATATCAACGGGAATCATGCCTAATTTAAAACGAAGAGATTCATACGTGGCTTGATTTAAGGCTTTTGTAAAAATATCCGCTACTTGTGCTTCTGTGCGTACGTGATATATGACAATATCGCCATTGTTTACGTGATCACGAAGAAAGTGATAGCGTACTTCTATATGCTTGGCCTTAGAATGTAACACGGGGTTCTTAGACAAGTTAATTGCACTCATACTATCACAATATATAGGGATTCTATTTACGGTAATTCCAAAGTCCGAGAGTTGTTGTTTTATCCACAACAGCTGTGTGCAACAAAGGCTAAGTGCCATGTACTCAGCCTCGGTACTGGACAAAGCAACACTTGCTTGCTTTTTGGAAAACCATGAAATGAGTGAGTTTCCTATAAATTGGCAAGTTCCACTCGAGCTTTTTCTATCTATTTTGCAGCCACCATAATCTGCATCAGTGTAAGCATGTAAGTTAAATGTAGAATCCTTATCGTACCAAATTCCTAAGGTGGGCGTGTGTTATAACCGTGTTTTAACAACAAAAAAAAAGAGAGAGAGAGAGAAAAGAAAATAGAGATAAAGGATAACTAAATGTTTGAATTCATTAAATTCTATCCTAATCAACTAATTGACCTCTTTTAATTTTCCTCAAATCTCCCCCTCTCATCTTAATCTCTTATCAAACCTAATCCTCCTCCTTTCTCCCTCAAATTCGGCAGCCACTCCTCCCCTCTCTCCCACACAATTTTCAGCCACAACGAGAAGAGAAAAGAAGGATCTTTGATCCATAGTGCAAGAGAAGGGAGATCACACCGCCAACGTCATCACACTCTCGCACATCAATCACTTCTCGCTAGGATCGAGGTAGGTGCATATTGATTTTCCCTCAAAACGGTATGAAGGCTTGCGTAGGAAAAATGGTAGTTTATGTGTTGTTGTTGTCGTAATTGATTGGATCTTGTTTATTTGCCCAAGGTGTTTATTTTTCCGTTATTTGTTTTGATGTCAATGTGATCTCGTTGATGTGCGTGCCTTGAAGGGGTTGAGAGTTCTTAAAGCGTATATGGATTCGTGGGGATGGGGTGGAAGAACGAATGAGGTTTGAGGAGACGATTTCAGAGAATTTCAGAATTGGAGTTCTGAAGATCGGGGACATCGATCGATCGACGTCCAGAGGGTGAGGGTTCGATGTGCCTCAGATGGACATCGATCGATCGATGTCCAGAGGGTGAGAGATCGATGTGCCTCAGATGGACATCGATCGATCGACGTCCGGGGGCTGAGGGTTCGATGTGCCTCAGAACCACGTCGATCGATCGACGTCCTGGGGGGCTGAGGGTTCGACATACCTCAGAAGTACACCGATCGCTCGACGTCAACTGAGTGAGGGTTCGACGTGCCTCAGTTGGACATCGATCGATCGACGTCAGAGGATGACGTCCCACAGTTTTCTTTTCCCTTTCCCCTTGCATTCATGGCACGTGCATTTGCATGAGGTATACTGCGTCTATAGGGCGTGGGTATCGGGATGACTTCCCGTGTCTATAGGGCGCCGGGGTCATGAGACATACTGCGTCTACAGGGCGTGGGTATCCAAACGGTAAGTGGTGGCTAGTGACCATGATGCCGGTTTGCATGAGGTATACTGCGTCTATAGGACGTGGGTATCGGGATGACTTACCGTGTCTATAGGGCACCGGGGTCATGAGACATACTGTGTCTATAGGGCATGGGTGTCGAAACAGCGAATGGTGGCTAGAGACCAAGATGCTGGAGTTAGGACCCGGGGTCATGCATTGCATATAGGTTTAGGGACATACTGCGTGACATGATCGTCGTTGCGTGTGACACGTTATTTGAGCATGCATCACGTAATTGCGCATGCATCTTCTGTGGACTGTTTACTTTTCGTATAAGACTTATCATGCTGTGTTATGTGCTACGTGCTGATACCAATTTGAGTATGTAAGTATTCATGTTGTTTTGAGAGGCACCTACTGGGTGATTACCATCACTCACTCCTACTATTCCATATGTAGACGATGCGGAGTGTGATTATGTTTTCGTTGAGGATGGAGCCGATACTGTGGAGTGGGCTGATTGACCCGTAGGGAATGACTACGACGAGGACGAGGACAGAATTCTTATATTGTTATTGGGATGAGCAGA
The DNA here is from genome assembly GCA_036186865.1 of Eustoma russellianum. Lineage (NCBI taxonomy): Eukaryota > Viridiplantae > Streptophyta > Magnoliopsida > Gentianales > Gentianaceae > Eustoma > Eustoma russellianum. The sequence goes on from AP025053.1 coordinate 21,953,398, forward strand.
CATTTTTCTTATCATGCAGTATTACTTTTGGAAACGATATCTCGTATTTAAATTTTAGACTTTTGACCTTGACTTGCAAGGCCTGGTCAGCCTGAGAATAATGGTGTTCTTTTCTTAACGTTATTTAATTTCGAATTTGGTGTTATGACTTATCGTTTCCGCAGAAAGAAAAGGAAAACTTTTCTATGTCAACGCTGACGTGTAGCAGGTTGGTATGACGCCTTGTATTCTCCTGAGTGAGATACGGCGGGTGCACCGTTACCGAGGATGGAGCTCGGGAGCGGGACGCTGCAGGTGGTATCAGAGCCCAGGCTTCAGATACGCCTTGGGAACGTATAGTTTAGTTAATTAACCCTAGGATAAGTGACGATCTGTTTTCAAATGATTTTATTTTTCTTTTGAACCGGAGTAAAACGAAGTAGACATAAGCTATGACTGGGGTTTGGTTGGTGAGTGCCGATAGTAAGTAGACAGGATAGGTTATCCTTCTTCGACCTCCCTTCCTTACTTCTTTTCAATACTCTTAAGTCAACCTTGTCTAACATGCTTTAATCATCTACAGACAATGCCTCCACGTCGTGAACCATCAGGGAATGATGGAAATGACAGAGACGAACGACAGGGGCAAGGGGCGATTCCCCAAAACCTCGCGGATACACTGGCCAATCTGACGGCCTTAATAGCCCATCAGCAAACACAGATGGCCCAGCAATATACCCAGATGGCAGAGCAACAGGCACAGATTGCCCAAATACTTCAGCACACTCAGCAGCAACAGCAACAACATCCGCCACCGCCACCGCCCGCACCACAGCAAGGTCTGAGGTTCTATTACAGGGAGATGCAGAACTCCCGAATACCAATGTTCGGGGGTACCACTCGGCCTGAGGAAGCCGAGATCTGGCTTAAAAATGTGACTGAACAGATAAGGCTCATTCAGGTGCCCGCGAATCTAAAAGTAGAAACCACGACCCCGTTCCTGGAAGGGGAAGCAGAAAGATGGTGGAATGGGGTGAAACGTAGACTGACTCCACCAGTGACTTGGGAACAGTTTGTGGAGGAGTATAAGAATCACTACATTCCAGGTAGTGCTATTCAGAGGAGGATGGCAGAATTCCAGATGCTGACACAAGGGTCCATGTCAATCGATCAGTATTCTGAGAAGTTTCACGAGTTGGGTCAGTACATGTCATGTATCATGGACAATGAGGAGGCTAAAATGCTGAAGTTTCATACTGGGTTGAGTTTCCGCATCCAGCAAGCTATTGTGTGTGCAGAGCCCACGACATTTGAGGGTCTACTCGAGGTGTGCAGACGGGTTGAGAGGAACTTGGACAGGGCTGCTGCACTGGATAGACTTAAGAGACCCCGTGAAGAAGTGCATACGGGCAGATCGGGAAGATGGCTGAAGGTGCCCCGACGCCCTCAGCCTGGGCAATCTCTCCGACCAGAGCGACAGCAGAATGCAGGGAGTCAGGCCCTACTGATTGAAGGACCGGCACCGACTGATGCACAGCCAGCGAGAGCTGTGGCACCTGTTCCTCAGTGTACCCTATGCGGACGTTCCCACCCGGGACAGTGTTGGAAAACTCAGCGGGTGTGCTACAACTGTGGGAAGCCGGGACACATATCTAGAGAATGCACTGCACCTGCTCAGGTAAATCCGCAGACCCAAGCGCAGCAAGGAGGACGGGGTCGAACCAATGCTCGAGTACACGCGATGACGGATGCAGAAGTCAAGGAGTCGGGCGACGTGGTGACAGGTACACTTAATTATGTAGTTAATTTTGAAGTTGGAATGAACTTTATGTGTGTCATGTTATGTGGCGTACTAAACCTTGAAATATGATAGGAGTAATTTTAATTAACAAAGTGCCAGCCAACGTTCTGTTCGATAGTGGGGCAAGTCACTCATTTGTGGCAAAGAGGTTTGCCAAGAAGCTGGGTGCTCTCCCCGAACGGCTTGCGACTCCCTATCGCGTACAAGCCGCTGGTGGCCAAGTACTAGTGTCACATCATCGTTACAAGGAATGTGGATTGGAGATTAACGGCTTGCAGTTCTCTGCGACCTTGATACCAATTCAGATGTACGATTTTGACGTTATTCTAGGCATGGACTTCTTAGCAAGGTACCATGCAAACATTGATTGCCGACAACTCCAAGTCAGCATGAAGCAACATGAACTGGGGGAAACTAATTTTCAAGGGAACCCTAAATCTAAGAAGGCACCTCAGAAACTTTATTTGACTGCGGCTCAGGCGTTTCGAGCACTAAAGAAAGGGAGAGAAGGATTTTTGATTTACTCAATGGGTGCTGAACAGGAAGTTCCGCAGATCGATCAAATCCCGGTGGTAAAAGAATTTATAGATGTCTTCCCCGAGGAGTTACCGAGACTACCACCAGAAAGAGAGGTAGAGTTCGAGATTAACCTCATACCTGGTGCTGAACCCATATCCAGGGCACCCTATCGCATGGCTCCAGCAGAGCTCAAATAGTTGAAGGAGCAGTTACAAGAACTGCTGGACCGTAAGTTTATTCGACCCAGTGTGTCACCCTGGGGTGCTCCAGTCCTGTTTGTGAAAAAGAAGGATGGAAGCATGAGATTATGTATAGACTACTGGGAGCTCAACAAGATCACTATCAAGAACAAGTACCCCTTACCCCGAATCGAGGACCTCTTTGATCAGCTACGGGTAATGATAAACTAGAATTTTAACTTGAACTTTAAATTATTCGTTAATGTACACCACTAATGAAATTTCTTCCAGGGGGCAAGGGTGTTCTCCAAAATCGATTTGCGATCCGGTTATCACCAGCTGAGGATCAAATCTGGGGATACAGCCAAGACCGCTTTCCGAACACGCTATGGCCATTACGAATTCTTGGTTATGCCTTTTGGACTAACCAACGCCCCAGCTGCCTTTATGGATCTAATGAACACAGTATTTCGGAAACAACTAGATAAGTATGTTGTAGTGTTCATTGACGATATCCTGGTATACTCCCCTGACGAAGAGACGCATGCGGAACACCTGAGAGAGGTTCTAGAGACCCTTCGGAAAAGCAAATTATATGCCAAGTTCAGCAAATGTGAGTTCTGGCTGAAGAGTGTAGCCTTTTTGGGACATGTGGTTTCGGAAGAAGGAATTTCTGTGGACCCAAAGAAGGTAGAGGCGATCACTGAGTGGCCTCGACCCACTAATGTGACCGAAGTAAGGAGTTTTCTTGGATTGGCTGGATACTATAGGAAATTTGTAGAGGGCTTTTCATCCATCGCAGTGCCTCTGAGCCGGTTGACGCAGAAGAAGTCGAAGTTTGAATGGACCACCGAATGTGAGCAAAGCTTCGCTGAGCTAAAAAGGAGACTGACCACAGCCCCTATTCTTGCGCAGCCCTCCGCGTTAGAAGGGTTTGTCATTTACAGTGACGCTTCTAAGAACGGGCTAGGTAAATGTATATGATTTCAACTGATTTTGTATACGATTAAAGATGTGGTCTAATCCTTATATTTCAGGATGCGTGTTGATGCAAAACGACAAGGTCATTGCCTATGCTTCACGACAGCTAAAGCCCTATGAGCAGAATTATCCGACTCATGATCTGGAACTTGCAGCGGTGGTGTTCGCCCTGAAAATCTGGCGTCACTATCTATATGGAGTGAAGTGCGAAGTGTTCACTGATCACAAAAGTCTTAAATATCTGTTCACGCAAAAGGAGCTGAACATGCGCCAGAGGAGATGGTTGGAGTTGTTGAAAGATTACGACTTGACCATCAGTTATCATCCGGGGAAAGCCAATCGAGTGGCTGATGCCTTAAGTAGGAAGTCGAGCCATGCACGGCAGGCTACTCTAGAAAAAGAGATGGCAGAATTTGATTTGGATCTTGTAGATTCTACCGCAGACATTCTGGCGACGCTAATTATCACCCCAACCTTGGTAGACCAAATTAAGGAAGCACAGAAGAACGATGCAACAATTAGAGAGACGCGAGAAAGAATGTTAACCAGTCAAGTGGACGGATTTCAGGTTCATGATGACGGCAGTATGTGGTACCAAGGAAGATTGTGCGTACCTGATATTGAGGACCTTAGGAGGGAGTTGTTAAAGGAGGCACATAGTTCGAGACTGTCTATTCACCCTGGTGCTACGAAGATGTACAATGATCTCAAGAGACACTATTGGTGGAGTGGCATGAAGAGGCACATTGCCGAGTTTGTGGAAAGGTGCCTTGTTTGCCAGCAAGTTAAGTCAGAACATCAAAGACCCGGTGGACTAATGCGACCACTAGAGATACCCGAATGGAAGTGGGAGCATGTAACCATGGACTTTGTGGTTGGACTTCCGAAGACAAGGAATGGGAATGATGTGATATGGGTAATTGTGGATCGATTGACTAAGTCTGCCCATTTCTTACCTATTCCTACCGGCCTTACTATGGAGAGGCTGGTAGCTATATATATCAACAACATTGTTTGCCTCCATGGAGTGCCAGTCAGTATAGTATCCGATCGTGATCCGAAGTTTACATCCCAGTTCTGGGCAGCATGTCAGAAGAAGATGGGGACTGAGTTACGACTGAGCACTGCTTTCCACCCTCAAACTGACGGTCAATCTGAGAGGACCATTCAGACTCTGGAGGACATGTTGAGGGCATGCGCATTGGATTTTAAAGGAAATTGGGATAGCATGCTCAAGTTGATAGAGTTCTCTTACAATAACAGCCACCACAGTGCCATAGGCACGGCACCCTTCGAGGCCTTATATGGACGAAAGTGTAGGTCACCTATACACTGGGACGAAGTTGGTGAGCGTAGGTTGACGGCTCCCGAGATCATCGAGCAAACTAAGGAAAAGGTGAAGCTGATTCGTGAACGTCTTAAGACAGCTCAGGATAGAAGCAAGAGTTGGGCCGACACGAAGAGACGACCTTTGGAGTTCGAAGAAGGAGAAAAAGTCTATCTCAAGGTGTCACCCATGAAGGGTGTGACACGTTTTGGAGTCAAGGGAAAGTTGAAGCCTCGATTCATCGGGCCGTATGAGATACTCGAGAAAGTTGGAGATTTAGCTTACAAGTTGGCACTACCTCCAATGTTGGCTCAAGTGCACAACGTGTTCCACGTCTCGCAGTTAAGGAAGTACGTGCCTGACCCGAGTCATGTGTTGGATGCACAACCTCTTAAGATCAGACCTGATGCTTCTTATGAAGAAGTACCAATCAGAATTCTTGACCGGAAGGACCAAGAGCTCAGAAGGCGGATCATCCCTTACGTAAAGGTTCAATGGAGCAATCACCGGGAGAACGAAGCGACATGGGAGCTCGAAGAACAAATGCGCGACCGTTACCCCCATCTCTTTGATTAAGGTAGGCAAGTTTCGGGGACGAAACTTTTTGTAAGGAGGGTAGGATGTTATAACCGTGTTTTAACAACAAAAAAAAGAGAGAGAGAGAGAGAGAAAAGAAAATAGAGATAAAGGATAACTAAATGTTTGAATTCATTAAATTCTATCCTAATCAACTAATTGACCTCTTTTAATTTTCTTCAAATCTCTCCCTCTCATCTTAATCTCTTATCAAACCTAATCCTCCTCCTTTCTCCCTCAAATTCGGCAGCCACTCCTCCCCTCTCTCCCACACAATTTTCGGCCACAACGAGAAGAGAAAAGAAGGATCTTTGATCCATAGTGCAAGAGAAGGGAGATCACACCGCCAACGTCATCACACTCTCGCACATCAATCACTTCTCGCTAGGATCGAGGTAGGTGCATATTGATTTTCCCTCAAAACGGTATGAAGGCTTGCGTAGGAAAAATGGTAGTTTATGTGTTGTTGTTGTCGTAATTGATTGGATCTTGTTTATTTGCCCAAGGTGTTTATTTTTCCGTTATTTGTTTTGATGTCAATGTGATCTCGTTGATGTGCGTGCCTTGAAGGGGTTGAGAGTTCTCAAAGCGTATATGGATTCGTGGGGATGGGGTGGAAGAACGAATGAGGTTTGAGGAGAGGATTTCAGAGAATTTCAGAATTGGAGTTCTGAAGATCGGGGACATCGATCGATCGACGTCCAGAGGGTGAGGGTTCGATGTGCCTCAGATGGACATCGATCGATCGACGTCCAGAGGGTGAGAGATCGATGTGCCTCAGATGGACATCGATCGATCGACGTCCGGGGGCTGAGGGTTTGATGTGCCTCAGAACCACGTCGATCGATCGACGTCCTGGGGGGCTGAGGGTTCAACGTACCTCAGAAGTACATCGATCGCTCGACGTCAACTGAGTGAGGGTTCGACGTGCCTCAGTTGGACATCGATCGATCGACGTCAGAGGATGACGTCCCACAGTTTTCTTTTCCCTTTCCCCTTGCATTCATGGCACGTGCATTTGCATGAGGTATACTGCGTCTATAGGGCGTGGGTATCGGGATGACTTCCCGTGTCTATAGGGCGTCGGGGTCATGAGACATACTGCGTCTACAGGGCGTGGGTGTCCAAACGGTAAGTGGTGGCTAGTGACCATGATGCCGGTTTGCATGAGGTATACTGCGTCTATAGGGCGTGGGTATCGGGATGACTTACCGTGTCTATAGGGCACCGGGGTCATGAGACATACTGTGTCTATAGGGCATGGGTGTCGAAACAGCGAATGGTGGCTAGAGACCAAGATGCTGGAGTTAGGACCCGGGGTCATGCATTGCATATAGGTTTAGGGACATACTGCGTGACATGATCGTCGTTGCGTGTGACACGTTATTTGAGCATGCATCACGTAATTGCGCATGCATCTTCTGTGGACTGTTTACTTTTCGTATAAGACTTATCATGCTGTGTTATGTGCTACGTGCTGATACCAATTTGAGTATGTAAGTATTCATGTTGTTTTGAGAGGCACCTACTGGGTGATTACCATCACTCACTCCTACTATTCCATATGTAGACGATGCGGAGTGTGATTATGTTTTCGTTGAGGATGGAGCCGATACTGTGGAGTGGGCTGATTGACCCGTAGGGAATGACTACGACGAGGACGAGGACAGAATTCTTATATTGTTATTGGGATGAGCAGACATTTTTCTTATCATGCAGTATTACTTTTGGAAACGATATCTCGTATTTAAATTTTAGACTTTTGACCTTGACTTGCAAGGCCTGGTCAGCCTGAGAATAATGGTGTTCCTTTCTTAACGTTATTTAATTTCGAATTTGGTGTTATGACTTATCGTTTCCGCAGAAAGAAAAGGAAAACTTTTCTATGTCAACGCTGACGTGTAGCAGGTTGGTATGACGCCTTGTATTCTCCTGAGTGAGATACGGCGGGTGCACCGTTACCGAGGATGGAGCTCGGGAGCGGGGCGCTGCAGCGTGTGCTTAATGTAACGAAATATTCTTTTAACCGCATTGAAGTGTGACACCTTAGGTTGACTTTGAAAACGTGCACACATGCATACACTAAACATGATATCAGGCCTACTAGCAGTTAAATATAACAAAGAACCTATCATAGATCGATATAAGCCATCATCAACGTCTTTACCGTTTTCGTCTTTGTCCAATTTGGTAGTGACACTCATAGGGGTGGGGGATGGTTTCAAATTTTCAAAATTAAATTTTTTAATCATGTCATTAACATATTTTGCTTGACTTATGTGAATCCCTTTACTCGTTTGCTTAATCTGCAAGCCAAGAAAATAATGAAGTTCACTAACCATAGACATTTCAAATTCAGATTTCATGCAATTTTCAAAATCTTTAACAAGTCTATGTGAGGTAGAGCCGAAAATAATGTCATCAACGTAGATTTGGATAATAAGTAAATCTGATTTATCTTGTTTCAAAAATAGTGTACTATCTATAGTACCATGTCTAAAATCATTTTCTAAAAGGAAAGTAGCAAAACGATAATACATGCTCTTGGTGCTTGCTTTAGGCCGTATAGTGCCTTCTTTAGTTTGTACACGTGATCTGGATGTTTCAAATCTTCAGAACCGGGTGGTTGCTTCACGTATACTTCTTCTTGTATGAATCCGTTTAGGAAAGCACTTTTTACGTCCATTTGATACAATTTAAAATCTTTCATGCAAGCAATAGCAAGTAAGAGTCGTATAGCTTCTAATCGTGCTACGGGTGCAAATGTTTCATCGTAGTCAATTCCTTCCTCTTGATTGTAGCCTTGTGCTACAAGTCTCGCTTTATTCCTAACGACCTTTCCTTCTTCATTCATTTTATTCCTAAACACCCACTTTGTGCCTATTATAGTCTTGTCTTGTGGTCGTGGCACTAAATCCCATACATCGTTTCTAACGAATTGATTAAGTTCGTCATGCATAGCATCAATCCAAGAAGAATCACTCAAAGCATCATGCACATTTTTGGGCTCAATTTCAGAAATCATAGCATGAAATTCATTTATTTCATCCGAAGTAATTCTTCTACGTGGTCGCACACCGTGAGTGAGGTCGCCTATGATGAGATCATGTGGGTGATCTCTATGCCATCTTGGTTGATTATTTTCTATGTTATCATGCATTTCTATGTGATCATGCATTTCTAGTGTGTCATTCATATCATGCATATCAAAAGAATCATCATCTTCATTTAACACGGGCTTCAATTCAAAGTCATCTTCATATTCCTTATCTTTATCAATCTCACCAAATTCATTGAATTTCACATGAATAGATTCCATGATTTGTCTAGTGAGAGGATCATAACATCTATATGCCTTCGAATTTATAGAATATCCAACAAAAATGCACTCAATTGATTTGGATTCAAATTTGTCTAAATTATCTTTTGTATTTAAAACAAAACATTTGCATTCAAACACACGAAAATAGTCAATCTTAGGCATGCGATCATTCAAAATCTCATAAGGCGTCTTGTTTATTTTCTTTCTTATAGATAGGCGATTTACAATATAGCATGCACAATTTACGGCTTCTGCCCATAGAAATCTAGGCAATTTATTTTCGCATAACATAGTTCTAGCGATTTCTTGTAATGTGCGATTCTTTCTTTCTACTACTCCATTTAATTGTGGAGTTCTAGGTGGCGAAAACTCATGCTTAATTCCTTTTTCTTCGCAAAACGAAATCATCTCTTTGTTTTTAAACTCACCGCCTCTATCGCTTCTTATCTTTTTCACATTTACACCATATTGATTTTCAAGTTGTTTAATTAATTTTGCAATTTCAATGGCGCTATCATCCTTATGTGCAAGAAATAAAGTCCAAGTATAACGAGAGAAATCATCAACAATCACACATGCATAGTGGCGCCCACCAAGGCTTGTAGTGCGACTAGGACCAAACAAATCAATATGCAATATTTCTAAGATTCTAGTCGTGCTTATTTCGTTTTTAGGCTTAAGTGACTCACGTGTTTGTTTGCCTTTTATGCAAGATTCACACAACTGAAAGTTGTCTAAATCAAGCTTAGACAATCCCCGTACTAGGTTCTTTCGTTGAAGCTTTTCTAGTGTGGAAATGCCAATGTGTCCTAAACGTCTATGCCATAAATTCATATTGGGTTCATTTGACATAAAACACTTAACTTTAGCGTCTGCTACATCATCCATAGAAAGCGTAAAAATATTACCTTCTCGTTTTCCTTTTAAAACGGTTTCTCCATTTTTATTTATTATGTTGCAATAAGGGTGAGTAAAACACACATTAAAACCATTGTCAACAAATTGAGAAATGCTAAGAAGATTGTAGGATAAGTTGCTTACAAAAATACGTTGGAGATTTGGAGAGTGTTTGGATTTCCAATCGTACCTTTTCCGATGATCTTGCCTTCATTGTTGTCTCCAAAGGTCACGGATCCGCCTTTTGTGACCTTCTTTAGTTTGGTGAATAGGCTCGGGTCACCCGTCATGTGTCTCGAGCATCCACTATCAAGGAACCACTTAATAGATGTATCTTTCGATGTGTGGGCTGCCTGCAATGTGCAAAGATAATTTAGGTACCCTTTTAACTTTGGGTCCTTTCGAGTTAGTTAATCACCTCTTGGTAAAAGTACCTTTCGGTACCCATACTTGGGTGATCCTTCTCGGTCTATCAAATGGCAAGAATGAAGGTGCGACATAGTAGACATATGGTGCATGCACTTTGGGCCTTTGCCCAAGGACTCCTCTATACTCACTAAATGAAGGACGCTTTTGATATGTCCTTGTGTGTCTGTGCGTAATGCGTGGATGATATGAATTTCGTGTATGCATTGTTCTTTTCTTTTCATATCTATATGGTACAAAGTTATATTTCACATGATATGAAGAAGAAGTGGGGCGTGATGAGGAAAGGGGCGCCTTACACTTGAGGCTTAGGGGTGTCTACTTTCTTAGACACCACAAACTTGGTTGGTTTGGTTGATACTTCATTTGTATCAACGTATCCCAAACCCGTTTTGTAGCTGTCATGCTTTTGTGATAATATAATGCGATGCAGTATGTTGGACCCTGTATCAAACTGTTTCATCATTTTCTCTAAATCGGTATTCCTTGATTTCAAACTTGAAATCTCGGATTTCAATTCATTATTTTGAGTGGTCAATGATGAAATCTTTGTCTTTAATGCAGTAATGACACATGATGACTCTTTCTTTGAATCGCTTAATTGAGCGACAAGATTCTCGTTAGAAGATTCTAACAGTTTCTTGTCTTCAATTAATCGCTTATTTTCCTTAGCGAGAGTCTTAGTGAATTTATGCAGTTCTAAATACTGACTAAAAAGATCTTCATAAGATGGTTCAGAGTCAGAGTCAGAATCAGATGATACCTCATTAGATGCTTTGGATGCAAAGCATACTTGTGCAGTTTCCTCTTCGGTCTCAGTTTCAGAATCCGATGAATCACTCCAGGTGGAGGCCTTTAGTGCACGTTTCCTTTGTTTGGGTTCTGAGATGAGTCTATTTTTGTTCTGCTCCTTGTCAGGGTATTTATTTGTTTGCTTTTCTTTATTGGGGCAGTCATATGATAAGTGTCCGAGTTTGCCACATTCATAACATTTAACGTCTTTATCATTTGACATGTTTTTATTTCTTTTGGTTGTAGTACCCTTATTTTTGTTTCTAAATGACCTTCTCATAAATTTTCTTAATCCTTTAGCCAATAGAATTAGGTCATCATTATCTGATTCAGAATCACTATCATCTACGTGATCGAAGGGAGGGGAGACGTATTCATTTGATTTAAAAGCAATAGCTTTACCTTGTTTAGATGACTCCGATTTCCGTATGGTGAGTTTATTCTCATAGACTTTAAGTGATCCGATTAATTCTTCCATCTTTATTGACTTAGTTTCCTTGCTTTCTTCTATAGCGGTCACTTTTGGATCCTATTCGGATGGAAGACTTCGTAGGACTTTCTGTACCTTCTCCTGTGTGGTAAAAGCTTTACCAAGAGACTCAAGAGAGTTGTAAATGTTAGTCAAACGAAGATCCATATCAACAATAGACTCATTAGGCAATAATTTAAACGACTCAAGTGTGGACATGAGCATGTTTATTTTTGACTCTTTTACTTGACTCGTGCCTTCGTGTTTCATTTCTAGTATCCTCCACATTTCTTGTGCACTCGAACAGTTTGACACATAACTAGACTCACTTTTACTTAATCCGTTTAGAAGCAATTGCATAGCCCTAGCATTCATACTAAGTTTCTTTTTATCATCACTCGTATATTCTTGTCTAGTTTTAACAACTTCTAATGTGACTCCGTCTACGGTGGATACCTTAGATGGAACATAAGGACCATCTTCAATGATTGACCAAAGATCTATATCTATAGCCATAAGAAAAAGCTTCATTCTAAGTTTCCACTGAATAAACGACTCACCGTCAAAAAGTGGAGGCCTTTGGCTCGACATACCTTCTTGCTCGGTTTTGAGATTTGTGGTTGCCATCTCACTGAATCGTTGGATTCCTTGAAGTGAGTGTTCCTGCGCTCTGATACCACTTGTAGGATCTTCAAGGCACCACTAGAAGGGGGGGTTGAATAGGTGGTGCGGAAAGTGTGGTTTTTAAAATTTGTTTGAACCTAAACAATTCAACTTCTGAAAACGGATTTTGTTTTCAGAACCAGTTTTAAAACGTTTTTAAAACTAGGTTAGAGGTCTCCAAAAATTCTGAAATTTTGAGAGAACTTAGCCTCAGATGTTATGAGGGTCCCCTAAAAATGTCAAATTCAAATTCAACCTTTAACCCCTTCAAAAACCGTTGGTACTCAGATTGCTCGAATCTGCCAGAAACGGTAGATGGTTTTGAAAAATTTATTCCTATTTGTGTGAACGTTAAAAAGCTCTGAAAATTTAACCACTAACTCCTTATATACTATATTTAAGTGGGTTAAAACAGTTTTGCAAAATTCTTTTGGGAAGTAGGTCAAATACAACCAAAGTCTCAACCTTTGCAAGTCTGAAAATCAGACTGCACTAGTCTCAGAACTTTTGATGTTTGATTGACTTATACTTATCCAAAAGGGTTGAAACTTGTGCCAAATTAACCCTAGAACGTGTGAGTATATTTCTGGAAATTTTCGTGATTTTTGAAATTCGTTAACTATTTTTACGAATGCGAACAAGAAGGGTAATCAGTGCAGTAACTGAAAAGTAAATGCAAAAAGTAAATAACACCAAGAATTTTATACTGGTTCGGTTATAAACAACCTACTCCAGTCTTCAAGGAACACCTTCCTTGGTTCACACTAATCACACACACGCAATACACCTTACCATAGGGTTGATAGAGTTACACCTAACTCCAACCCTTTACAAACCTTGTACGGTGAATACAATTTGCACGAACACCACCACCTCGCAAGAATGAAGATTGATCACACCTTGATCAATCTTTTACAAAGATATATAATGAGTGGTGGTCTATGTCAAGCCTATTCAAGATTGAAAGATATGAATACAATAGGCTTACAAGAAGAGAGAAAGAAAGAGGATGTAGAAGAAGAAGAGCTAGGCTTTTTGATCACTTTGATTTGCAATGCTTGTTGCTTGTTTTGTTTGCTCTCTTCTCTTTCCTTTTAATGATGCATGGCCGTCCCCTTGGTGTAGCCTCCCCCTCTTGAAAATTATCTTTTAAGTCCTTGAAAGAGTGTAAGACACCATTGTGACAAGGTCTTGCTTACTTGGCATCTTATATATCATGCATTTAAGTCACTTATTTTGAAATCACTCAAACCCCCTTATCTCTACATTTGTAAATCTGAAAATCAGATTGCACTAATCTTAGAACTATTAATGTTTGATTGACTTATACTTGTCTAAATGGGTTGAAACTTGCGCCAAATGAAAGCTAGGATATGTGGCTATGTTTCTGCAAAGTTTTGTAATTTTTGAAAAGTCTTTTACTATTTTTACGATGGCAACGAAATCAACATAGAAACTGAAAACTGGAAGTAAAGTGCTGAAAGTAACGACACCGATGATTTTATGCTGGTTCGGTTAAATCAACCTACTCCAGTCTTCGAGGACACCTTCCTCAGTTATCACTAAACACCAAAAAACACCTTACCACAAGGGTTGCTGGAGTTACAAACCAACTCCACCCTTTCACAAACAATACAATCAAGCACACCAATCACGAACACCACCACCGAACGGATGAAGGTTTGATCACACCTTGATCAATCCTTTTACAACAATTAAAATGTGTATGGTGGTATAATCAAATCCTATTCAATATATTGAATATAAGAACTATAAGTTTGAGAGAAGAAGAAGAAGAAGAAAGAAATGTAGAAGAAGAGAGTAGAGAGTCTTTTTTGCACTTTAGAAATTATGAGAGTTGTCTTCCTTTTGTTTGCTCTTTTCTCTTCTTTTTGATCCAAGTTGGCTGCCCCCCTCTAGGTCTTCCATCACCTTGAGAATTCTCTTTAATGCCCTTGGAAGATTACCTTGTGTAAAGATGACACCATCTTGCTTACTTGGCACAATTTGATTGGATAAATGTCTTGGCTTTGCTTAATTGGCACTCTGTGATTGGATGAGTATTGTCACCAATTAGTAGCAGTAAAAATCTGAGATTAAAGTGTAAAAAATGTGCCAAATAAAGTTCAAAATATTGTCAAATAATCTGTTGGACCGTGCACCTACAATATACACCACTATAGGGGGGTGAATAGTGGTTAACGAAAATTACACTACAACCCTTTGTAAAAATCCCCTTTGAAAACAGAATCTGAGACCACCTCAGATTCAGAATCAGTCTTTTAAAAATTCAAAAATAATTGTACACAAATCCTAAAATTATGAAACTTTCCAGAATTTAACTTCAATGTGTTAACAAGACTCTGTCCAAAAATCAGACAAAAATAAGGTTGTTTGGCCCTTTAAACAAATAAAAAGATTCAGATGGCCAATCTGGACAGAATTGGACAGAATGTTACTGATTTTGAAAAACGTGCTTTTCTTTGAATACTCAACTAACAAGGTTGATCTTTATCTCAAAACACTCCTTAGGATGTCTAGATGATGTTTCCAAAAGGCCCTGACCTTAAACAATTCTTGATGAATACAGAATTTAACTTTTCTCAAAACTGGTCAGATTGACCTAGATTGGAGCAGTTATCTTGCAAAGACTGAAAGACTAACTTTCCCTTGCTTAAACCAAGTGATTCTGTTGCAAATGAAAGCTAGCAGTCTGAAGTATAACTCCACCAAAAATCACGAATTTTGAAAGTGTTTAGCTTTTTTTTTTCAAATTGTGAGAAATTGTGTGAAAACTGTAGTAAAAACGAGTAGAAAACAAAAATGAAGAAACAAGACAAGAACACCGAGGATTTATCCTGGTTCGGTCAATGTGACCTACTCCAGTCCCAAGGAACACCTTTCCTTGGATTTCACTATGAAATGAATAACCTTACAACAAGAACCAAGCTTGATCCTTGGGTTATACACCAACCCTATTCAAGACTTGGATAATCACCTTCTATGCAACACTTAGTTGCAACATCTCTACCACCTATTGATATAGCCTTATAGAAATGGCTAATCAATATTACAAATGAAGCTCAAGAGGCTTGTAGCTCAACAAATACAACAAGAACACCTTTGCTACAAAGAATGAAACAAGAACAACAACAACAAGAAGATGATAGCTAGACAATTCAACAAATACTGGTGAACTTCAAGTGTGTTTCATCTTCTTCACCATTGCCTCTATTTATAGTGTGAATTGAGCCTTGGAGATAAGAATGCACATGTATCACCATCTTCATCATCAAGTCCAAGTGTCTTTACATCATTGGTTGGATTTGTACACTTGGCAAAATAAGACAACATAATTGGTCCACCTTGGACACCCTTTGTTAGCCGAATTTAAGCTCAAAAAATGACTTGGAATTATCTTGAAAATGTGAAGATAATATGTCCATAAAAAATCCATCATCTTCTCAACTCTTTGGCAAGATAATAGGCATGTGGGAATTGACCATTTCAAACTCAAAATCAGCTTCAAAGATGAGTAAGTAGCCGTTAGCTACTAAGTTGCATTTCCCAAGTTGGCAATTTTGCCAACTAGCTCCTTTTTGGTTGGTCCACTTGTCACCAAGTCATAAAATGAATTACACATCATATCCAACTTCATATGCACGTTTGTCAACATATATATATGTGTAGCAACTCAGATTTTTGAAGAAGAAATCAATAGATAATAGTTGACAAGATTATGTCAACGTGTAACACCAAAATTCCTAATATTTCTTCTTATATGTCATGAAAATTTTCACACCTTTGACACCATTGATATCTCTGAATAATGATGATAAATATGCTCCCATAACATATATAAGAGCGTCTTCAAGAAAAAATAGAATGTGACATCTCAAATCGTCACATATCCAGCTATAGTCAATAACATCATCATATGAGAGAATAAGATAAATAATCACCATATAATCTTCAAGATAATAATATTTCAACTCCATAATGAAGATAATAACATGCTCAAGAGATTCCTTGAGTGAAAATACCAAAAATACCCTTGGGGGTGAAATGACCAAAATGCCCCTGGTATGTGAAAACTCCAGAAATGACGCGGATGGTCAGAAATAATCATGATATCAACTTTTTCATGATAAATAGTATAAGAATACATCCTTGAAATATTTTCACCATGTGATGTTCCTACAAAACTCAAAATTCCAATTTTGCCCTTTTTGGTAAGTTGTAGACACTTCCAGGGCACGTTAGTCACAAGACATTTAAAATCACCGAAAACACAATAATCACATAATAAACATATATCAATCATATACAAATGAAAACAACCAATTTATCACATTTTAGAAAAATATTTCTAAAAACCCTAGACATCGATCGATCGAAGTGCCTCAGCTTCAGAGATCGATGTCTCACAGTAAGGTTCATAATTTGTTTCTGACCTACATCGATCGATCGAAGTGAGGGTTCTATGTACATCGATCGATCGATATGTCTCAGGTTTAGAGATCGATGTCTCACAATAAGGTCTTGAACTTTCACTGCCTTACATAGATCGATCGATGTGCAACAACCTGAGAGATCTATGTCAACTTTTTCAACTTTTTCAACTTTTGATCATATATAACACCATGTGTGATATTTTTAAGTATTCACCACTTAAAATCATGACTTTGAAAATTATCCAAACATATTTCTCAACATTCTCCCCCTTTTGGATGATTTTCAAAATAACCTAACATGATTTTAATGTCACAACTTATTACAAATTGTTTATCATAAATCTATCAATTGTTTCACCAAGTTTGTACCAATTGTTTTAGAAAATAATCTCCAACCAATTACCAATTGTTTTCACATTGTTTTCAAATTTTCAACTCTCATGTATTCATGTGCTCATGTACTCCCCCTCAAATTAAACTCTCCCCCTTAACCTATGCTCAACTTATACCAATTGAAACTTAGCATGACTTACCAACTAAAATATGTTCTTATTCTATCTCCCTCTTTATTTTTCAAATCATGCAAAAGATAGAACTATGCAATGGTATCGTAAGTCATCATACCTAACTTGGCTCGGAAGTTTTCAAAAGTGGCTTGATTAAGGGGTTTCGTAAAGATATCAGCTATTTGGTGATAAGTTCTTATATGGTTTATAACTATATCCTCATTTTAAACATGATCTCGAAGGAAGTGGTACCACACCTCAATGTGTTTGGCCTTAGAATGAAGCACCGGATTCCGAGAAAGATTGATTGCACTTGTGCTATCACAGAAAATTAGAATCTTATTCATTTTAATGCCAAAATCACTGAGTTGTTGTTTAAGCCAAATTATTTGGTTAGTGCGTAAACTTAAGGCAATATACTCGGCTTCAGTCGTAGAAAGAGCTACACTAGCTTGCTTTTTAGAAAACCAAGAGATCAAGTTGGTTCCTATGAATTGACACGTACCGCTAGTTGATTTTCTATCTAATTTGCAACCACCATAATCAGTATCACTATATGCGTGTAATTCCAACTTAGCGTTTCTATCATACCACAGTCCTAAGTGAGGTGTGTGTTTAAGATATCTAAAGATCTTTTTCACTGCATTGTAATGTGATACCTTGGGACAAGATTGAAACCTAGCACACATACACACACTAAACATGATATCAGGTCTTGATGCAGTTAAGTATAACAATGAGCTAATCATAGACCTATAAAGTGTGTCATCAAAAGGTTTACCATTTTCATCCTTATCTAGTTTGGTGCTAACACTCATGGGGGTAGTTGTAGCTTTCAACTCTTCAAAGCCAAACTTCTTAATGATATCTTTGATATACTTAAGTTGGCTAATGTGAATTCCTTGAGGGGCTTGTTTGATTTGAAGCCCTAAGAAGTAGTTCAATTCTCCTACCATTGACATTTCAAATTCTGACTTCATACACTCTTCGAAGTCTTTTACTAAAGTAGGGTTGGTTGAACCAAAGATTATATCATCTACGTATATTTGAACTATTAATAAATCATTATCTTTTCTTCTTAGGAATAATGTGTTGTCTATTGTTCTCCTTTGATAATTATTTGCAATAAGAAAGTTTGCAAATCTATCATACCAAGCTCTTAGAGCTTGTTTCAAACCATATAAAGCTTTCTTAAGCTTATAAACATGGTTAGGATTCTTTGGATCTTCGAATCCAGGGGGTTGTTTCACAAACACCTCTTCTTGGATGTATCCATTCAAGAATACACTCTTGACATCCATTTGGAAGAGTTTGATGTTGCTTAGACTTGCAATCGCAAGTAACAATCTAATTGCTTCTAGTCGTACAACGGGTGCAAAGGTTTCTTCATAATCTATTCCTTCTTGTTGACTATAACCTTGTGCAACTAGCCTAGCCTTATTTCTTGTAACATTTCCTTGTTCATCCATTTTATTCCTAAAGACCCATTTAGTTCCTATTATAGACTTGTCTTCAGGTTTAGGTACTAAGTCCCACACGTTGTTCCTTGTGAATTGATTCAACTCCTCATTCATGGCATCTATCCAAGATATATCACCTAAGGCTTCTTTTAGATTCTTAGGTTCTAATTGTGAGATTAAGCTATGTCCTTCAAGTTGACTTATATTTCTACGTGTTCTAACCCCAACATTTGGATCTCAAATGATTAATTCTATATGATGCCACCAATTCCTAGATTGACTAGGTTCACCCTCATCTTGTTCAAATGTTTCATTAGTGTGAACATTGTCGTATACAATTTGATCATTAGTTGTATTATCTTCTAATTGCAAAGTTTCTTCATTTATTTCCACTAAGGGTTCATGCATATCTTGTTCAGGGAGAGTTGGTTCTAGATGATCAAGTACAGGCTCAAGAAATATATCATCGTCAAACATATTTTCAACATTTTTCTCATGTTTATGTTGAGTTTTATCACTAACTTCAAAACATGCATTTTTATTGAATTTTACATGTGTGGATTCAATTATTTTTCTAGATGCAGGATTATAACACCTATATGCTCTTGCATTAGTTGAATAACCAACAAATATGCATTCAATAGATTTTTGTTCAAACTTGTCTAGATTATCCTTAGTGTTCAACACAAAACACTTACAACCAAAAACTTTAAGATAATCTATCTTAGGTTGTCTATTGTTTAACAATTCATAAGGTGTTTTATTCAATTTATTTCTAATAGAAAGTCTATTTATAATATAGCATGCACAGCTAACAGCTTCAGCCCATAAATACTTTGGTATTTTATTTTCACATAACATTGTTCTAGCAACTTCTTGAATTGTTCTATTTTTACGTTCAACAACTCCATTGAGTTGTGGTGTTCTAGGTGGTGAAAATTCATGTTTTATTCCATGTAACTCACAAAATTTGATTACATCTTTGTTTTTAAATTCTCCACCTCAATCACTTCTAATTCGTTTAACATTTTCTTCGTAAATGTTTTCAAGTTGCTTAATAAATGTTTCGATTGCTAATGGAGCATCGTCTTTGTGTGTTAAAAACAATGTCCATGTGTAGCGTGAGTAATCATCTACTATGACACACACATAGTAGTGTCCACCTAGACTTCTTGTCCTACTTGGACCAAATAAGTCTAAGTGAAGCAATTCTAGTACATGACTAGTACTCACTTCATGTTTCGGTTTTAATGTTTCTTTAATGTGTTTTCCTTTAATGCATGTTTCACACATTTGAAAATTATCTAAGTCTAACTTAGGCATACCTCTAATTAAATTTTTATTAGATAATTTCTTAATGGTTGAAATTCCTATATGGCCTAATCTTCTATGCCATAAATTCACATCTAAGTCATGTGATATTAGAAACTTAACCTTAGCATGTAACATATTATCTAAGGTAAGAGTATAAATGTCACCATCTCTATTTCCTTTTAAAACTATTTCTTCGTTTTCATTTATTATATCACATGAATTGGGAAGAAAAGAGACATTATAACTGCAATCTATAAGTTGAGAAATACTAAGTAAATTATAAGAGAGATTGCTTACTAACAACACATTTCGTGTTTGAAATGTGTTAGGGTCCCTGATTGTTCTTTTTCCAACCACTTTTCCTTTGTTGTTGTCATCGAATGTCACCTTTCCACCATCAATATGTTCAAGTTCGGTGAATAGTTTGGGGTTTCCCATCATATGCCTCGAACATCCACTATCTAAAAACCATTTGGTTTTTAGATTCTTTGACTTTGCCTCCTTCTTGCATTCCTTGCGTTTATCCTACATTGGAGACAAAGTTTTAGGTACCCTCTATTTGGGTCCTTCAATGTTAGAAGCACCACCCTTGTTTAGATATCCCTTAGGTATCCAAACTTGGACATACCTTCTAGGCACACTTTTAGCATTGTTATATTTTGGAAAATAAAAAGGATTAGCATATACATGATCATTCCACATAAGTGAAGATGCATTGTTATACATGTTGTGCCATGGTTGATAATTATTATAGGATGGCCGAGTTTTATAATGTGTATAAGGCATGTAACTTTGTTTCTTATATAGTGCTCTATATGTATGTTCATATGCATTTCTATAAGACTTATATGAGTGTTGCCTATACTTAGGTTCATAATAAGTTGAATGCATTTTATTTGGTCTAGTTGTATTCGTATACATGTAGGCATAATTTCTAGGTTGTCTAGATGCAAAGTTTTGCCTAGATGTACGTTTATATGCGTGTATATGTGTAGGTGCGTTTTGTATTTTTGCCTTGATATAAGTAGAAGAAGGTGTAGAAGAAGATGTAGCAGGCAAAGTTGATTTTGTTGTATTATACGACAACTTTGTACTAGATGAGACAAACTTAGTCTTTTTATCTGTTTTTACATTTTCTTCTTTATAGCCTAAGCCGGTTTTATCATTTCCATACTTTTGTGATGACATAAGCGAATCTAACATATTTGCACCAGATTTAAATTGTTCTAACATTTTTTCTAAGGTAAGTTTAGAAGACTTAAGTTGCATTATCTCATTGTCACAACTTTCTAACTTAGATTGTAACATACTATTTTCCGTTTTTTACTTTTGTTCATTTTTCCTAAGTGATTCAATTTTATTCTCTAAAGAATCAAGAGTATTAGTAGACTCTTGTTTAAAAGATTCTAATTGATCAGAAAATTCCAAGTTGGACGCCTTGAGCTTGTCATTTTCTTCAATTAGTTTCTTCTTTTCTTTAGAGAGCCTCTTACAGTGAGCATGCATTCTTAAAAAATCATACATTTCATCAAATGTCATGTCACTATCAGAATCACTATCAGAAGAAGAGCTTACCTCGTTGGATACGAAGCAGACTTGAGCTTCCTCAGTTTCGGATTCTGAGTCAGATGAGTCGCTCTATGTGCTCACCTTCATTGCTCATTTCCCATTCCTTGCCTTAGACTCCTTTGTCTTTGTCATTTGTGCCTCCTTGTCCTTGGCTTGTTTGTTATTGTTGTTATCATTATTATTTTTCTTTGTTGGACAATCATATGAAATATGTCCTTTTTGACCACACTCGTAGCACTTTAACTCTTTATTATACCATTTGTTGTTGTTAGAGTTATTTTTCTTGGATTGAGAAAAAGAAGAAGAAGAAGTACGTTGTCTATTCCTATTTGGACGTTTGAAAAACTTTCTAAGTTTTCTAACTATCAATATCAAGTCATCGTCTAATTCATTATCACTATGACTGTCATCATTACTATCATGTGTTTCAGTTGTTTTGAAAGCTATTAACTTACCAGATGATACACGATTCAGACTTTTGTTGGTTTAATTTTACCTCGTATACTATGAGTGAGCCTATCAATTCGTCCATTTTTGTGATTGATTTGGTTTCTTCAATCGTCGTGACTTTTGGATCTCATTCAGCAGGAAGGCTTTCGTAGCACCTTTTGAACCTTTTCATTGTTCGTGAATGATTTGCCTAAAGCTTCAAGAGCATTAAAAATATTAGTAATTCTCAAATCTATAGATGTTATGGATTCATTCGGCAACATTTTGAAAGATTCTAACTCAGTCATAAGCATGTTTATTTTTTATTCTTTTACACCGCTAATTCTAATGACTTTCACATGTCATGTGCACTTGTGCAATTTGATACATATCCTGCTTCAAAGTTCGTAAGTCCATTTAAAAGCAATTGCATGGCTTTTGCATTCATAGACATTTTCTTTTTATCTTCAGAAGACCATTCACTTTTATATTTTTCTACTTCCTGTGTGACTCCACTAACTTGTACAATCTTCATTGGAATGTACGGCCCATCTTCAACTATCGACCATAAATCAATGTCTATAGCCATTAAGAATAGCCTCATTCTTAGTTTTCAAAGAACAAAATTATTGCCATCAAAAAGAGGAGGACGTTGAGTAGACATACCTTCCAATTCACCTTTGTGAGAAACTATTGCCTTTGTATGTACGTTGAATCTGAGATAAGCAGGCTACAAAGAGTAATTGTTTCTTGGCCTTTTGTTGTTTGTACGGTGTTGAATCTTGCTTCTTTGAGTGGTATAAACCTCACTCTGATAACAATTGTTGGACCGTGCACCTGCAATATACACCACTAGAGGGGGGAGGGGTGAATAATGGTTAGCGGAAATTACACTACAACCCTTTGTAAAAATCCCCTTTGAAAACAGAATCTGAGACCACCTCACATTCAGAACCCATTGTTTAAAAATTCAAAAATAATTGTACACAATTTCAAAAATTATGAAACTTTTCAGAATTTAACTTCAATGTATTAACAAGACTCTGTCCAAAAATCAGACAAAAATAAGATCGTTTGGCCCTTTAAACAAATAAAAAGATTCAGATGGTCAATCTGGACAGAAATGGACAGAATGTTGCTAATTTTGAAAAACGTGTTTCTCTTTGAATACTCAACCAAAAAGTTTGATCTTTATCTCAAAACACTCCTTAGGATGTGTATATGATGTTTCCAGAAGGCTCTGACCTTAAACAATTCTTGATAAATACAGAATTTAAGTTTTCTCAAAACTGGTCACATTGCAACCAGATTGGAGCAGTTATCTTGCAAAGACTAAAAGACTAACTTTTCCTTGCTTAAATCAAGTGATTTTTGTTGCAAATGGAAGCTATCAGTCTGAAGTATAACTCCACCAAAAATCACGAATTTTGAAAGTGGTTAGTTTTTTTTTCAAATTGCGAGAAGTTGTGTGAAAACTGCAGTAAAAACGGGCAGAAAACAGAAATGAAGAAACAAGACAAGAACAGCGAGGATTTATCCTGGTTCGGTCAATGTGACCTACTCCAGTCCCAAGGAACACCTTTCCTTAGATTTCACTATGAAATGAATCACATTACAACAAGAACCAAGCTTGATCCTTGGGTTATGCACCAACCCTATTCAAGACTTGGATAATCACCTTCTATGCAACACTTAGTTACAACACCTCTACCACCTATTGATATAGCCTTATAGAAATGGCTAATCAATATTACAAATGAAGCTCAAGGGGCTTGTAGCTCAACAAATACAACAAGGACACCTTTGCTACAAAGAATGGAACAAGAACAACAACAAGAAGAAGATGATAGCTAAACAATTCAACAAATGCTTGTGAGCTTCAAGTGTGTTTCATCTTCTTCACCATTGCCTCTATTTATAGTGTGAATTGAGGCTTGGAGATAAGAATGCACATGTGTCACCATCTTCATCATCAATTCTAAGTGTCTTTACATCATTGGTTGGCTTTGTACACTTGGCAAAATAAGACAACATAATTGGTCCACCTTGGACACCCTTTGTTAGCCGAATTTAAGCTCAAAAAATGACTTGGAATTATCTTGAAAATGTGAAGATAATATGGCCATAAAAAATCCATCATCTTCTCAACTCTTTGGCAAGATAATAGGCATGTGGGAATTGACCATTTCAAACTCAAAATCAGCTTCAAAGATGAGTAAGTAGCCGTTAGCTACTAAGTTGCATTTTCCAAGTTGGCAATTTTGCCAACTAGCTCCTTTTTGGTTGGTCCACTTGTCACCAAGTCATAAAATGAATTACACATCATATCCAACTTCATATGCACGTTTGTCAACATATATATATGTGTAGCAACTCAGATTTTTGAAGAAGAAATCAATAGATAATAGTTGACAAGATTATGTCAACGTGTAACACCAAAATTCCTAATATTTCTTCTTATATGTCATTAACATTTTCACACCTTTGACACCATTGATATCTCTGAATAATGATGATAAATATGCTCCCATAACATATATAAGAGCGTCTTCAAGAAAAAATAGAATGTGACATCTCAAATCGTCACATATCCAGCTATAGTCAATAACATCATCATATGAGAGAATAAGATAAATAATCACCATATAATCTTCAAGATAATAATATCTCAACTCCATAATGAAGATAATAATATGCTCAAGAGATTCCTTGAGTGAAAATACCAAAAATACCCTTGGGGGTGAAATGACCAAAATGCCCCTGGTATGTGAAAACTCTAGAAATGACTCGGATGGTCAGAAATAATCATGATATCACCTTTGTCATGATAAATAGTATAAGAATACATCCTTGAAATATTTTCACCATGTGATGTTCCTACAAAACTCAAAATTCCAATTTTGCCCTTTTTGGTAAGCTGTAGAAACTTCCAGGGCACGTTAGTCACACGACATTTAAAATCACCAAAAACACATAATAATTACATAATAAACATTTATAAATCATATACAAATGAAAACAACCAATTTATCACATTTTAAAAAAATTTCTAAAAACCCTAGACATCGATCGATCGAAGTGCCTCAGCTTCAAAGATCAATGTCTCACTGTAAGGTTTAGGTTTTGTTTCTGACCTACATCGATCGATCGAAGTGAGGGTTCTATGTACATCGATCGATCGATGTGTCTCGAGTTTAGAGATCGATGTCTCACAGTAAGGTCTTGAACTTTCACTTCTTTACATAGATCGATCGATGTGAGGGATCTATGTACATAGATCGATCGATGTGCAACAACCTGAGAGATCTATGTCAACTTTTTCAACTTTTTCAACTTTTGATCACATATGACACCATGTGTGACATTTTTAAGTATTCACCACTTAAAATCATGACTTTGAAAATTATCCAAATATATTTCTCAGCATAATCAACAATTAATCCCTACAAATTTGGGAAGCAAATTAGTCATCATCAATGACAAAAGATCGGCCACCAATTGTCTAACATGCTGAATTTTCAGCATGTGTTACATTTGCTACAAAGTTTGAATTGTTACCTTGTGTAGCTCCCTCTATTATGTCACTAACCTTGTGTGGCTTATTCTCCACCAATTGAGATGCCAACTAAGCTCCACATAAGCTCCACCAAGGCTGAGAATGGCGTGTGATAGTCTCCAGCATGTGCTGAATTTCACTTTTGTAAACTTTGTCAAATATTGCACAATAATTACACATGTATGGTATATTCCAATCAGCCCTAATTTGAATATTCTAATACACTTTAACATGTATTGAATATGTAAAAAGTGTCTAGATACATGTTACATGTCATGCGAAAAACGTTCCATGTGTCATGTTCGTAGAAAACCGAATTTTTGACTTTCATCGATTACGCGATTTTTCTCCGATTAAATTCAAAATTTTTGCACATGTTATATATATTATGTCACACATAATATACATAAAATCTAGTAGATATTCAGCTCTAATGGCTGTACTAAAGTGGCGCCCCATGTGACAAAGATTGAATTTGAAATCTCCACAATTTGGCTTTAATTGGGGGTGATTTGTGTGTGCCAACATAGAATGATTTTATGGCTGAATATATCATGTAAGCCACAAACTTTCTGGCCATTTTTGAAGTGTAGGGGCTGACCAT
Organism: Eustoma russellianum; assembly: GCA_036186865.1. Lineage (NCBI taxonomy): Eukaryota > Viridiplantae > Streptophyta > Magnoliopsida > Gentianales > Gentianaceae > Eustoma > Eustoma russellianum. The sequence continues at coordinate 21,979,221 of AP025053.1, forward strand.
CTATATATGGCAAGTACGTGACACGTTGGTGAAGTTTCGGTAGCCACCCGATGCGACAATTTTTGGTTTACAACCTTGTAACGTATCGTAATATTTTGTCATCACCATGACTTATATCATATGACATAAGACCTGAATATACTCATAGATATGAGGTAAGTATAGTGGTGTGACGTTGACGTATGTTTGTAATATATGTAACGTGTCGGTATTACGTCAGAATATATGTGTACTGTGTCTTTTTAAAAAAATTCTGAATATATGTATATATATATTTTTTTAAAAACGATGTTTTTATTATGAAAAGCCCTCACTTATGGCGGGAGGAAAACCATAGTACATCAAAATGAAACAATGAAAATATAGTAGTAACTGATTATCAACAGCCAATCTATATATGATATGCCGCATTAAAACCTTGCCAAGTAAAACCACCCTTGTGGATAAAACCTTGGCGAAGGAAAAAGCGTACATATTTATATAGATGGAATGTTGACATGCGCTATTGTGTAATGAATTACAAAATGCACTCCGAATTCTACACAAACGTAAGAATATAAAATGCCGTGTAAACAGTCGTCCATCAACGTCTGAAAAATGGAACGCGAGTCCTGCTACCTTCCATGCATTCCGATAAACCACAGCGCAGATACAGGAAAGAAATAGCAGGGAAGCTTCCCGCCGTCGATAGCGATGCCAGACCCAGGTGATAGACGCATTGCATGTGTGGACTAGACTATCGATCCATGCTATCGTCCACGCACAATAAAAATATATGTCTGAGTAAATCATAAGTCCAGGACATAATGAAACATGAGAAGTTAGCTGGCTGTAGATCAAACCTGAGCTGCCGGCACAATCCAATGTGCCGGCAGAGATACTTGGTACACGCCAATCCATGTGGAAGACTTGTAAGAATAAACAACAAGGCGTACGAGCCAATGATATCTGATGTTGAGTATGATGAGGATAGCCTTGCACATAATAAAGAGGCCTCGCAGCCAGAAGCCATAAATGTGTTGTTGCCGGGCATACACGTATCAAGAAACCAAAATGCAGCGTCAGCGGGTGAAATATAATATAATTGCAGCAGAGTGAAAGAAAAGAAAGCGCACCAAATCTGCCTGTACTGAATGAAGTACAGGCAGGTAAAACTCGTCGTTGCCAATCCGTTTGGAAGAGTGCAGGTATGGGAGTGAGGCGCCGTCGCTCCAAATGGGCATTGCAGTTGCGGTGGTGGCCATCTATCACGGGAACAAAGAAAGCATTAAAGATGATAAGTATAGAAAAGATGCAGCATTGAAGCAAATGAGTGCAATGCGTACCGTGTCAAATATATAAAACGTGTATATCAAATGGAGAGGAGACTTTCCATGTTTCAATTTGTTGCCATCATGCCTTCTCCAAATATATCTCCATTTAATTAACTAGTTAGTTCATTAAACTAAGTACTTCGCTTAATGAACTAGTTTAGTTCATTAATGGTGGCACCTGAAATTAGTTTAAACACAACAAATGTTTGCCATTTGATGTAAGCTTTAACGATTCATGGCTTGTTAGTACGACAACATTATATAAGGCATGTATATCGCAAAAACGTGTCAAGTAATAAGTTTTGTCATGCATTTCTTAAACACGTAGTATTTAAATCACGTATTTGTAGATCACTCAAACTCTTTTCTCAACACTGACTAGTTCATTAAATGAAGACATAATTGGAGAGAGCTATATGGCAACAAACTTGAAATGGAAAGTCTCCTCATCTTCAAACCTTAATATACACACCACATACACATATTATATATCCAAATTTTTTTATATACGACAAACTATATACTTATGTTCCAACGTTCCACCGACATGTCATATATATTACACACATACGTCAACGTCACACCATTATATACACCTCATATTTATGAGTATATACAGGTCTTATATCATATATTACAAGTCATAGTGCTGTCAAAATTATAACGACATGTTATAAGGTCATAAACCGAAAATTGTCGTATCGGGTGACTACCGAAACTTCACCGACATGTCACGTACTTACCAAATAAAGATGGCCAGCCTATATACATACAAAATATTCAAAAATTTTGTGATCCAAATGTTATATTCAGCCACAAGATCATACCATGTTTGTACACACAAATCACCCTCAATTTAGCCTAGATTTATGGAGAATTCAAACTCAAGCCTATTTTGGCACATGGGACATTTTATACTCAGACATTGGAGCTGAATATACACCTTATTTTATGTATATTATGTGTGACATAATATATATTACATGTGTAAGAAGTTTGAAATTAATCGGAGAAAAATCGCGTCATCGATGAAAGTCGAAAATTCGATTGTCTACAAACCTACCCACATGGAACGTTTTTGACATTGATGTAGCATGTAACTACACACTTTTTACACATTGAAGACATGTTAGAGTGTTCTAGAAAATTCAAATTAGAGCTGATTGCAATTTACCGTATATGTGTGAATATTATGTATTATTTGATTAAGTTTACATAAAAGGAATTCAGCAAATGTGCAGCCCTATTTCGCAGGCCTAGTTCAGCATTTTTGGAGCTAAGGTGGAGCTTATTTGGCACTTTAATTGGTGGAGGACATGCCACATATGATTGGTGACATTGAAGAGGGCAACACATAAAGAAAGAATTCAAAAGAAAACACATGCTGAAAATTTCAGCACACGTTTGGAGCTGACCGAATTTTTGGTCTGCATTTTTTTCAATTTTAGTCCAAAATTTAAGGGGACTGAATCATGATTATTTAGATAAGTATAAGTCTGTCAAAGGTTAATAGTTCTGAGACTAGTGCAATCTGATTCTCAGATTTATAAAGGTTGAGAACATCAACGTGGTTGATATACTTACCAAGGAAATTTTGAAAAACTGTTTTAACCCATTAAAATATACATCTTGAGGGTCGCACCATAAAATTTTCAGGTCATTTAGAGTTCCCAATTAACAGGAATGAATTTTTCATTTCAGAGTATAGTTTCTGGCAGATTGATGCATTCTGTACAAAAACGTGTTTTCAAGGGGTTAGGCTTGCAATTTTAATTTGAAATTTTTGTGAGACACTCATAACATCTGAGAGAATATCCTCACCAAATGTAATAATTTTTGGAGGTCTACAACTAGGTCATCTAGAATAATTAAATCAGGATCTGAAAAGAGAAACTGTTTTCAGAAGTGAGTTATTTGGTCCAAAAAGTTTTAAAAACCGAATTTTCCATACTCACTATTCAACCCCCCTTCTACTGGTTCTATACAGGTCCTACACACTCCTACTTTGATTGAAAGAATAAAGGAGGCGTAGAAGAATGATATCGAGTTGATGAATATCGCTGAGCAGTTGAAAGAAGAGCCGGTAATAGATTTTCAGCTTCATAACGATGGCAGCCTTTGGTTCAGTGGAAGATTATGCGTACCGGATATTGATGAGATTAAGAAGGAGATTGTGACTGAGGCACACGGTTTGTGATTATCTATTCATCCGGGAGGCACAAAAATGTATCAGGATTTGAAAAGAAATTATTGGTGGAATGGCATGAGGTGTCAGATTGCAGGGTTTTGTGGGGAGATGCCATGTTTGCCAACAAGTTAAAGTAGAACATCAGCAAACTGCCGGTCTATTACACCCATTGGAGATTCCAGAATAGAAGTGGAAACATATCGCTATGGATTTTTTTACAGGACTTCCTAAGGCTCGCAAAGGTTATGATAAGATTCGGGTAATCGTTGATAGACTCTTCAAGTCGATGCATTTCTTACCCATGTCATTTTTAGCATCTATGGGTAGCTAGTGAGTATGTATATGGATGATATTGTGAGCTTGCATGGGACATCGGTCAGCATCGTATGTGATAGAGATCTGCACTTTACTTTGCAATTGTGGAGGGCGTATCAGCATGCTATGGGTACCTAGATCAGAATGACTACCGCGTTTCATCCACAAACCGACGGGCAGTCAGAACCTACCATACAGACGTTGGATGATATGTTATGTGCTTGCGCTTTGGATTTCAAGGATAGCTGTGATAAATCATTAAAGTTGATTGAGTTCTCGTACAATAACAACTACCATAGTTCTATTGGTATGGGGCCATTTGAGACACTGCATGGTCATAAGTGTCGATTTCCACTATACTAGGATGAAGTTGGAGAGAGAGCTATTATGGGTCCAAAGTTGGTGGAGCAGACCTTGGAAAAGGTCAAAGTCATACGCGATAGGTTGAAGGCAGCCCAAGATCGTAGTAAAAGTTGGGCAGACGCTAAGAGACGACCCATAGAGTTTGATGTAGAGGAGAAAGTATATTTGAGGGTTTTGCCTACAAAGGACGTGATAAGATTTGGGATTAAGAGAAAGTTGCGCCCTTGATTTATCGGTCCATATGAGATCTTGGAGAGAGTTAGAGCAGTTGCATGTCGGTTGGCCCTACCTTCTACACATCACAGGTACATAACATATTTCATATATCGCAGTCGCGGTGTTATATACACGATACCGAGTCATATATTGGAGCAGCAGCCAATTATGATTAGAAACGATGCCACTTATGAGGAGGTTCCGATACTGATTGTGGATCGCAAGGAGCAGATACTGAGGAGGCAATTGATTTTGTTCATCAAGGTACAGTGGAGTAACCATACCGAGCGAGAATCGGCATGGGAGCTTGAGCAGCAGATGATGAAGCAATATCCTCGAACTTCGATTAAACGTGCGTAAGTTTCGAGGACAAAACTTTTTATAAGGGGGAGAATGTTACGCTTCGAAAAATTTCGTTACATCGATACGTATTTAATATTGTACTTAGTTACGTATATATTTTGTGCGTGTATTAAAACATATGAAATATCGATACGCAATGAAATTCGCTAACAAACGTTACAATTTTGTGATAAGAATTAAAACAAGACTAATATGTTACAACTTAACTATTATAATAAATTAAATCAAAACAAAACACTTGACACAATAAATTAGGGTATTTAAATAAAAAGAAAAAGAAAGCAAGACATGACTATATATTTTTGAAAAAAAAGGGAAAAATCATATAATATATATACCTAAAGGTATATAGTGCGGGTAAGTATAGGAAAAAGAAGAAATTGTGGTTGGATTAATGCTCCAACAAAATACCAAGTATAGAAAATTGTGTAGAAATAAAATGATAAAATTTTGTCATATTCTACTCACTCCCACTACCCATTTAGGCGTCCCTTTAAACAAGGAAGAAAACAATATTTTGTCTTGCTTCAAGCAATCATAAGATATACCAAAAAGCCTTCCAACCCCTTACACATCATCTTACATGTCTTACACTACTCAACCAAGCCAAACCACTCCCTCCCACTCTCCATTTTGGCCGCCCACAACACTCCAAAGGAAGGAGATATTTTCTTCTTTCTTTCCCTCTTCATTCACTCCATTGTCTTGCACATTATCAAGACAACTAAACCACCTCCATCTTCTCTCATCAACTCTCATGATGAAGTATTCCATCTTACTCCAAGCCCCCAAACCGTCCCTTCCTATAGAAAACAGAGAATACTCTCTTTTCTTCTCATTTCAACACTTAGAAAAATTCTCACCTTCCTAAACATTCTCTTTCCTCTCCCAAGCAAGAAATAAGTCTTCCAAGCCTCACTTTATCCTCTTTGGCCGTGAGTTGCAAAGCAAGAACAAAGAGGGAAATTTCTTCTTTTCATCTTATACACTCATCGAAAACACTAGATACAACATCCTCCTTTATCCAAGAACTATGTAGACCAAGCTTAATTGAGCCAAGAATCAAGAAGTAGCAAGGTAAGAACATCATCTAAGATAAGTTTATCTTCATCCATTTATCCATTTCCATGATTGCTCACTAACCCTTCTATTTTTGTGGCAAACTCGTGGGTTTCATAAGGCAAAGAAAGGAAGTTTTTCTTCAAGCCAAGTGAAGAAACCTTCATTTTTCTTTGAGATTGAGTGAGAAAGACAAGTACTCTTCTTAGATCTTTCATGGATTTTCAAATATCTAAGTGTATATGTTAATATAAAGTTGGTCATTCATGATGTATGTTCAATGTTTTAGTATCAAGAATATGCAAAAGCTATATTTCTAAATGATGTATAAAGTGTGATATATATTGCATATACATTCGGGCATAATGACTAAATATAGACTTACATGTGTAAGTGAAATGAAATGAATACTCTTAGGAGGTGTATGTATAAGTTAAAGAAAGAATATGATGCTATATGAAATGTTAAGAAAAGTTCACTAAGAAGACATTTTTATGCATGTGTTCATAGGTTTTCCATGAAGATCATCACTTATGTGTTTGTTTACAATTTTGGCTTTCATGAACTTTTGTGTCCTTCATTTAGCATGTTGTGAGGCAATCATATTCATGTCTATGATTGTAGTTCACAAAAGATGTTTCTTGATGGCCTCCATGTTGATTTCATGCATATATATATACTCGACCACAAGTAGGATTTCTTAGCCTATTTACTTTATTTTCATGGTTCCCATCATTTGATATGTTTATGTAATTTATGATGATTTTGAAAGTCATTATGTTGATGGAAACTAGTATGCATATGGTTGGAATAAATATTAAAACCAAGATACAAGTAAGGGATGTGATACAGAAAAGATTTATATGACATATACAACCTCAAACGTATTCGGCCATATGGCCCAAAAAGATGAAGAATAAACTTTGTTACATATTATAAATATAGATATGTATGTCATATAAAGATTTGGCTATAAGGCTGAAATATAGAAATAAAGAAGTGTGTTACATGAAAGGAAAATATAAATATGTACATATATGTGTTTTCGACCAAAAAGGTCATTTGGGTATACCTATATATAATACACAACCAATATACATTTTGATGTGGAATAAGTAGCTTTGTACATATTTATGGATATAAATATGCATAAAATAAAGTATGATAGAAAATATGATTATACTTTATGTATATTCTTATGAAATATGAAAGTACGTGAAAATGTATATCAAATTAGGATTTTTGGCCAATTTAACTAAGTATAAGATGTATATTTTAAGGAAATGCGGAGGGATAAAATAAGAGAAAAATGGGCTGTTTTGGAGTGTACATGCCCGAGAGTTAGGGTAAGAAAAAGAAGGTGTATTTTCATGATTTAAGGCATGGACTATGTATATATATGTTGGGTTTTATGACTTGATGATATGAGACAGTTTTAGAGTATAAATATTATAAAATAGCCAAGTAGGCCAAATGCATCCATATTCATCTCATGAAATGTTTTAAAAAGTTCGCCTTTGCATATCGAATCATATCGTATAGTCGGATATCTCATGATATGTTTATCGTATGTATATGAGTATGTGGAGGCCGTCATAATATCATGTACGATGTGGTTGGTATTATGGGCATATAGTATGTTATCGATGATTGGAGACCGACATGATATCGGAACCCAAGGGGTTTGATGTCATGGGCATATAGTATGGTTCTTTAGATGCCCGAGTGTAACACCATGTCAAGGACAAGGGATCTCCGGCATATCGAATCACTGTTAGTTTATGTACATTATGATGTAACACCATGAGGACTCATCGGGATTCATATTTTGTGCATGTAACTATACGGGGGATATTCAGTTACAATGACGATACATTTCGCATGCAAGGTAAAGTGTTATAACCATCATATGAAAATACCATGTTTATGAAAATGTTATGTCTTGGACATATTTATGGAAAATAGATACGGATATCATGTTTTATCGTTCATCGTTACGAAATTTTTATGGCATCGTTTTATGACATTGCATCGTAAGAATATCGCATTTATGTGACTCATATAGGCACTTATACACCTAGATGATAAGATTAAGCATGACGACTATCTTACACCTTGATTGACTTTTAGTATGGACACATATAGAAATGGTGTTTTTAGAGACTAATAGTATTGAATGGTTACTTTGATGATGATATATATGTTAGATGTTAATGATTACGTTTATATTATGCACTTTATTTATTAAAGTTGGAGACGTGAAAAGTTATGTTCTTTATTTACGTATCGTTATTTTATTATCCACGTCTCCATGCATGATCCACATGACGTATCTAGACGGACTACTTGCTGGGCGATTAGTGTTATAGCTCGTACTTGCCTTATTACATTGCAGAGAACAAAGACAGTCCTGCTATTCATAGAGAACGAACCCCGGCTATATTACCCGTGAGAGAAGAAGCATGCCATGGTTACCTTTTTGATATGTCAGACATTTTGATCATGATGTACTTAGATTATTTAGGGACATTGTATGACGATTTGTGTTATATGCATGTCGTATTTTTATCTTTATGTTGCTTCCGCTTATCGATTCATTATTCATGTCGACATGAACATATATAGTATCGACGCCTTGTACTTCTCGTAGTAGAGTACGGCATGTGCACCGTGCCAAAACCTTAGTTCTGGACGGGGCGCTACAATAATATTGTGTGGATATATTATGTATCAAAAAAACAAAAGTAAAAAATATGGATATAGTTGAATGGTAAAAATTTTCTTTTCTAAGGAGAAAATGCATATTTGATTCCCGCTATCCGTCAAAGATAAAAATAAACTAGTTTAAAAAGCGAAACAACATTTTTTTGAATAGGATATTATAATTTTGATTAATGATTTGATTTATGTTAAGGGGGTTAGGTGTACTTATTTGCAATGCCCTCGGTTTACCACCAACTACTAAGAGTGGCGATTAATCAATAATTAATCAACAAAGTAAATCAAAAATGTTTTCACAAACAAGATATTGTGAATACATAGTTCTAACCCATGACCTCAACCCATGACCTCAAAGTTATGAGCATTGTAAAGTATCAAACTGTTCTACCCTACCCTAAAGAGAAGTACTTAAAACTAACAGACAAACAAGAGTTCTCAAATGTTAATGAACATGACATGCTTTTATTTATCGACAAGATTTTCTATTTCTTCCAAACAAGATCAGAAGTTTCAGTCTTATTGGGGTGAAGTCTTATTCACAATTATTAGACAAGAACAATATGATTGGTATAAACCGAGAGACAAATTTTGTGCTGCTCCTCCACCTGGTTGTATGAAACTTGAATGCCAGTCTCCATATTAATATCATTAGACTAGAATGACTGTACAAACAAGCAACGAGTTAATGATGTCTCCCTCTTCTCTGTTCCCCATGCTTTCCGAGGTGCACAGCTAGACACCCTAAGCTCAGCTTCAGCCTTTCCAAATGCATCTTCTTATGCTCACCAAGATTTTTTACAAAGTGGTATCAAAAGGTATTACTTGTACCAATTTTTCAATTTTACAAGTCGTCTCCAGCTTGTGTTTTCATGATAGGTAAAGAGGTGGAGCAAACTGACCGTAGGCTATGCTTCTAGGCATACTGCTGAACTATCCTTTACCGGCGCCATAGTAATAAATGACATATTCTACTTATGTAGATGCACCCTTCTTAGGGGATGAGATCTCCTCACCCCGCGGTGAGTCACCGCACCGCCCAGGACGCGACACGTGGCAGCAATAGGGGGTGGTGAGGCTGGATGAGGGTTACCCTCACCCAGCCTCACCAACCCCCCTTTTTGCCACGTGTCGCGCGGTCACGCACGCGGTGAGGGATGTGCGGTGAGGGGATCCTATCCCTTCTTAAGGTGCACAGCTAGACACCCCAAACTCCCTTCGTTTTATGGTCTATGTATTGGCGGATATAATTCTTGTTGATCAACCAAAAGGTAAACGTTTTATTTATATGGTCTTTAATTAACAACCATATGGTATTTGATTAATATTAGTTTCTATTGTTGAGTGGACAATGATGTTTAGAAATGATAAGAACGCTTAGGAACATGTTTAAGGCCCAGTTGGGCCCTTAAGCTAGATTAGTATGTGTTTAGATGGATTCCGGTGGAAATAATGATCCGCTACGGGTGACAGTACCCTAAAAAAGGGATTCAAACATTCTCTGTGAGCAAACTTTTGTAGGTTGAACAACAAGCATCCTAATTTGAGATTTCTAACACTCGCAAGACAATATAGACTCTCTTTGAAAAAGTCCGAACGTTCGTTGACTGGATCTAGATGTGCATAAGATTGTTCGAACGTTCATTGATCGAGTTCTCAACACAACCATTTGATATTGTTATTATTGAATTCAATTATTCTTAACTCAGATTAAGATGATTCAAGATGTGTTGAAAATCTCATGCTGATGTCTACAACTTTCATATGATAAGATAAGTCATAATAGGTCTCTAAAAAGGTCAAACCGACATAGTAAGATACTTGTTTTAAAGTTTGTACACATACGTTACCTAAACTTGTCTGAAGCATATCTAAATTCTTTTTATGATTATTCAAAGCGCGTTTGCAACCTCTGTTGATGAACTATCACTTAGTTTTGAATGACAAATCTTAAATCTTTGAATGTCAGAGTTGAATTATTGGTGCAAGATACGGTATTCACCACAAAAAAAAAGCCATATACCGACAGACATATTTCGTCGTCATTTTGTCGCTAACGGTATTTAGCGACGAAATGGCGACGAAATATGTCTGTCGCTATACGGCTTGTTGCAAAGTGATTTTCGTCGGTACGGCGTCGTTATATTGCGACAACAGCAAGATCGTCGGCGGTTCGTCGTAAAATTGCGACGTAAATTTGTCAGGTCTGCGACCTGTTTTTTCCGTCGTCGCTTCGTCAGTATATCTTTTTCGTCGCTATTTTAAAATTTTTGATTTTTTTATATGCCCGGTCTACGACATATATGTTTTGTTGCTATTATTTAAATTAATATTAAATATTAAATTAATATTAAATATTAAATATTAAATATTTATAATTTATTAATAATATCAATATATTATTAATTAAATAGTTTTTATTATTATTTAATTTTTATAATATATTTTATTTTGTATATAAAATTATTTTTACGAATATTATACAGAAATACGGTATTTGCGTATTGAAATTCGTATAATTAAACAACACAAAAGAAATGGAATCCGTATAAATGTCAGATAAAATATAAAAGAACAAAGAATATGTCAATACAATAAATGAAATAGTCAGTACGAAAAATCAAAAAATGAAATACTATGCAGAGGAAGGTGGAGGGAGATCATGCGGAGAAGGCTGACCATCCTGAGGGCGAGGCTGAGGCTGAGGCTGCGAGGAGCTGGAAAGGAAAGAGAGGAGGATCTGTGATAGCTGCGAGAGTTCCTGCTTCGTCTCCTGCTGCGCCTGCTTCGTCTCCTGCTGCGCCTGCTGCAACGCCTGCTGGGTCTGAGTGAGCTGCGACCGCAATGCCTGTACACTCTCCTCATGCTGCGCCCTGATGGTATCCATCTCATGATGCAGCGCCGCATGATCTGCGTCTAGGCGCGAAATATCCTCTGGCGTCGCAGAAGGCGCAGAGGTGCTGGCCTCGGAGGAAGCACCTGGATGCAGAACTTCGGGGAAGAATCACGGCGCTGCTGATCCAACCCCGTACACCTCCCTCTTCTTCTTATTCTAAGGGCCGATGGTTCGAACTGCATCCCAATAAGCACGGTTCTTGTCGGCCTCTTCTCCCCTCTCTGCCAGTAATCTGTTGTACTCGTCCTGAAATGAGAATAAGAATTGTTAGGGTTTAGGGTTTAGAAATAAAACAAACTAAGGAAAAAACAAATGATATCGTAGACTACTTACACTGATGTCGCGGGCCTTCGCCGTGATCCAGTCCTCCGTCTCGTCGGAAGCTTTCTTCCAATGCGTCTTGTAGAAGAGATCGTAGGAGGCTGGCCACTCCCCCGTCTTCGCGTGCTGAAAGAATGAAATAAAATATGTTAGTGAAATCCAGAATTTTAAAAATTTTGGCATGACCTATTCGTTTATCGGAGGTATCCCGGCCTTAAAGACCTCTCCCAAGTCAAATCAAAAATAAAAAGAAAAAGGCAAATGAACACATATACTACTTACATTAACCATATACGAATACCAAAAAAAAACAGCGGAACATAAGAAATCAATGAATCTAAATAATCCACTTAAGTCAATGAATCTAAATAATCCAATGAAATCAATGAATCTAAATAATCCAATATTAAAATACTTACCATAGCACGCATCGTGGTGGCGTGGGAAACCGAACCACCTGAGTGTGTGACAGGTGCTGGGGCCTGTAGATTGCCGCTGCGCCGGTTCGCCGCGTTCCGGGCGCTACGGGCTTGGTTAGCAGGGTCCAGCCACCCTTCTATCCACCCCGCCCAGCTGGCCTCGGATACGTAGGGAGGCCTCGCAGAAATGGGGTCACGCTCCCACTTGGTCTTGAGCGAGTTGACGAAGTCCCTGTAGCATTTGGCGGCCCTCTGGCGCCAGGCCTGCTCCACGTCGTGGGCGATGTCGGCTGGCCAGCTGTACGCCTTCTGTAACTATTATACGGAGGAAAAATAAAAATGTGGTTAGAAAAGTAATGATCGATTACGCATCAAAAAGTGAAATTCATCAAATTTGAATACCTGAAACTCATCCTAGTAGAATCTACGTGTCTGCGGGGTGACACGAGACCAGGCATATCCAGCAGGGTCCTGCCTCAGGTGGAAGGACCGAGTGATGCAACCAGAAATCTGGCCCGAGTCCGATGCAAACCTGAAAGAGGTGAAGTTGTTAGGAAAAAATAACTCGTGAAATAGATTTGAAAACGTGTTAAAAAATAAAGCATTACTTACGTATGGGTAGCATGTGACCAAGGGAGGGCACGACGCCATGGTATGACACCCTCGTCCGATGCCGCATCAGACGCCGGATGATGGGCTGAACCGGTGGGTGTGGGTGGCGTCGGAGATCTAGGGGGTGCGGACCTATCGGCGGGCCCTAAAAGGTCCGCGTCCGCAGCCAGAGCGGTGGTCGACACCGAACCAAGCAGCTCATGCTGAGAAACGAACAGATCGAACTGTCCTGAGAGGGCCTGTCTGGCTGGTGGGTAGGTGGGTCGAGTAGGTAAACCCTCACTAGCCATCAGATCTGCAAGGGTGAAAAATTTAAAAGGCACATTCAACAAGTTTAGGGTTGGTTGGCCAAACAAATAAGATGTCCAAAAAATGACAAGTGTTTACATACATTTAATGCAAGATATTAATAATTTTGAAAATTTCGGCATGACCTATTCGTTTATCGAAGGTTTCCCGGCCTTAATGGCCTCTCCCAAGACAAATCCAAATCCAAACAACATGACATGATTAACCAAACTACATAATCAAACTTCATCATCAAATTACACTTCAAAGTATACATCACTTGAACTTGAAACTTAAAGCATAAATATGCATCACCTCTAAACAAATTACACTTCAAAATATACATCACCTCTACATCCTTATGATACATCACTTGTAACATGAATTATGCATAAAAATGGTAAATTTAAGAGAATTATGGGCTGCCCAAAGTAAACACAATTCAGTTTAACAACAAACAGGCTTCAATCATAAACAAGCTAAAGAAAATACATGGCTTCAATAATATACATCATTTGAGCTTCAAACTTGAAAAATAAATAAAAGCTACTTAATACATCACTTGTAACATAAAATACGCATAAAAATTGAGAATTTAAGAGCATTAGGGGCTGCCCAAAGGCTGCCCAAACATACCTTAGCCACATGATCACCAACATGCTTGCTTCATATGTCGTCGGACATGGAAACCCAACCCAGCGCCACCACCCCACTGCCCTACACCACCCCACTGCCTTACCCAACCCTTACCCACCCCAACACCACCCAGCACCACCCAGCCCCACCCAGCACCTGCCCAGCACCTGCCCAACACCTGCCCAGCCCCACCCACCCCACCCCATACCACCCAGTCCCACCCCGCCCCACCCAGCACAAACCTGCACCACCCCAGCCCCACCGACAGCCACCCCTAACCACCACTGCTCCGCCATTCACCACCCCAACCGCCCCACAGCCCTCCCCATAGTCCCCAACTCATTTGCCATTCGCGGGGGAGATTTCTTGGTGAACCCCCACCCACAGCCACCCCCAACCACCACTGCCCCGCCCCACAGCCCTCCCCATAGTCCCCAACCCACCACCAACACCCACAACCCAAACCCAAAACAAAGAATTGAATCTATAACTAATTAAAAGCATTAAAAACGAGATAGGAAGAAAAACTAACCGGGGAAGGAGGTCACCGGAGAATGGCGGAAGCTGGAGTAGGGGAGGGAGATTTTGCGGTCGCAGGGGAGGGAGATTTCGCAGGGGCTGAAATGGGCGGGGGCTGAAATGGGGAAGAAGAAGGGGATTTCTGGTTTAATTTCGAAATTTTGCGACGAAATAGCAACGGGTTTTCGTCGTTATTTCTTGTGTCGTCGTTATTCCAAATATACGATGACAGTTTCGTCGGTAAATCGTCGGTGCTCTTCAGTATTGTAAAAAAAATAATAGAAAATATAAAGTACTTACAGACACACATTATGTATATACATGTGTATAAGTACATCAACACATACACACTTTCACATAAAGAGGTACATAAAAATTTTGACTAACGTCAATCTTTATTTTCATCCGCATCTTCGTTTTCATCTTCATCTACATGCTCGTCGTCCTCTTCATCCTCGTATTCGTCTTCGCCTACATCTTCAATATTGTCAGCCGGTTGTATGTTGAGATGAATTTCGATGAAACCACCGTTCGGGTCATTTAGAGGAAGATTGTGCACTTCAACATGTGTCGTATCCACAATGCGTGGGTTTTCTTCTTGAAATGCAGCATCCATGCCATCTGAACCCGGCTGGATACTGACATCAAACTTGCTCGATTTCACTTTGCACACGGCTCGCCAGTCTTTTGAGCTTGCATTCATCCTCGTCGTCGAATAGGATAGATAGTACACCTGGGATGCTTGACTAGCCAAAACGAATGGATCATACTTTCTGTACCGTCGCCCTTGGTGTATGTCTACCAACTTATATCGGTCATGAACCTTTGTGCCAGCGCGATAACCTTCTCGAGTTGGATTGTACCATTCGCATTTGAATAGCACCACCCGCTTTATAGGTAATGCGGGATATTCGAGCTCAATGATGTCAGTAAGGTAGCCGTAGAAGTCATCCTCGTCCGGGCTATTGTCATACCGCTTGACACACACTCCGCTGTTCTCCGACGATTTTCGGCTGGCATGGGAGACTGTGTGGAATCTATAACCGTTTACAAAACACATGTCGTAGCGCGTGACTCTGCAGTCTAGGGGCGAGAGGTAAATAGTAGAATTGCTTTCTTAGCACGTTCCGGTTTCTTTTGTTCGTTCTCCACCTGCGTGTCCCACAAACCCTGCACTTGTCTTCATCCTCGTTGATGCCCCAGTATATGATGCACCCCTCGGAACAACAATCGATCTTCTGAACCGGCAGTTCCAATGCCTGCAGCTGTTTCTTCGTCGAATAAAAACAGTCGACCATCGTGTTCCCTTCGGGAAGAGCTTCCCTCATCAGCTGACACATCCCATCATACAATCTCTCCGTCATGCGGTGCTCCGTCTTCATACTCGTCATCCGACCGATCATGGACATCAGTGTGTGACTACCGCAACCGGGATACAGCGGCGTGTTGGCAGCGTTTAGCATCTCAAAAAACTATCTCGCCTGAGGCTTCGGATCTTCCTCCACAAATATACGCGGCTGTTCATCCGGATCCTGTGCACGTTCGTACCCGACATGCATCTGTAAGTACTGCTCGCCCGTAAATGCGCTGGAGGCTACGTCTTGCACCATCTGCACGTATGGGTTCTGAGATCCCTCGCCTATTTCTTCGACATCAACCTGACCGGGTCCCCCTTCGACGTGAACAGTTGCAGATGTAGACGCCCCCGCATATTCGCCGTGGCAGTACCATGTATGGTAATTGTGCACGATACCTTATTGAAACCTCACGTCACCCGGATCCATATATTTACGGTTCTTGCATTTCTTACACGGACATCTAATCTGCGTTCCACTTTCATTACTCGTCGCAAAATCCACAAATTCTTCGAGACCTCCAACAAATCTAAGATTCCACTCCCCGTTGTTTACTCTCTCGTACATCCACTTTCTATCGCTCCTCCTCGGATCCATTTTCTCGATATACCTTCAAAATAACAGCAGCTATCTTTTCTCGGTGTGGAAAACCTCAAAATCCCACACAATAAGATATCTTCCTTCTACATTTTCGTTGAAAGGTGATGATTTATGTGTTTGAAATGGGAGAAGAATGGGAGAAGAGTGGAAGAACAAAGATGGTTTTATGGTTCTGTGCCTGCAACTTTACCGACGACTTAGCGACGCCATAGCGACGAACAAAGAAACACAAATACCGACGCTTACAAAGAAACACAGATACCGACGACTTAGCGACGCTTTGAGCGACGAAACACGTCGTATGGTGTGTGTGTATTAATGTCTGCATTCTTCGCTTACCGACGAAATACCGACGACTATAGCGACGCACACCGTCGTATCTTCACACCATACGATGCGTTTCGTCGCTATTAGCGTCGCTACGGCGTCGCTATTCACCCAACGGCCGTGTCCGCACAGTGCCCGCGTGTTACAACATACGATGACCTTACGTCGCTAAGTCGTCGCTATGTCATCGCTGGTTTTCCCTATAAGCAGCAAACTGCCGTGTCTCTCCTAATATAAAAAAACAAAATCTTCTTTCTAATTAAACAAAAGGAGACAAATATGGTTCGTACTAAGGCACAGGCAAGCCGTGGTAGAGGTCGTACGAACCCTGGATGGGCTCTTCAACCACCCGCACCCGCACCGGTTCCTCCACAACCACAACCACCCCCACCGGCTGACTCCTCCGAAGCTTCTGTGGAGGGGCCAAGGCGGCAAGAGGATCGCCAAATTGGCGATCCTCGTGTAGAAATAAAGGAGATGTGGAACACAGTAGAGGAGATGAGGGAGGTGCTTAAACAACAGAATCGGCGTCTGCGCTACCAGGATCAGCGTCTCAGATACCTGGACAGAAGGCAGATGCGGATCAAAGCCAATGCTGCGCAGCTGAGACGCCTCCTGAAGGCGTGCGCGGAGAGTGTTGCTACTCTCTGTTTGGATGACGAACAGTGAACGGCTCCTCTCCGCTCTTCTTTTAGATTTTTTTCAGTTTTTTCTTTATGTATTTTGTAATTTTTAATTCTCTATTAATGAAGTTTTTTTCCAATCATCGCTTTCTTTTTCTTAATTTAAACACATGTTTAATCCCTTATGAATCTCGACGGCGCTAAAATACAGGCGACGCTAAAATACAAACGAAATGTAAATCGAAAAAAAATTGCGACGACTAATTCACCGACTAAACAGCGACTATATCCTGACGAAACTTAATACAACGACGAGAACCTAATAACCGACGAATTTATTTCCTTGATTATCCGTGTTTATATTTCTGGAAATTTAGCGACGCTTTACCGACGAAATACTGACGACTATAGCGACGTACACCGTCGTATCTTCACACCATACGATGCATTTCATCGCTATAGGCGTTGCTACGACGTCGCTATTCACCCAACGGCCGTGTCCGCACAGTGCCCGATGGTTACAACGTACGATGACCTTACGTCGCTAAGTCGTCGCTATTTTCTCGCTAATTCGTCGCTTGTTCAAACGAAGTGTCATGCCCACACATCTTTCGCTGTTGAGTAACGGACGATAAATTCGTCGCAGATTCGTCGCTATGTCGTCGCTAATTTTACCTATATATAACCCCACAGCCTTACATTTCACATAAACAAAGTTATAAAACTTCCTAAACAAAATACAAAGTATGCCCCGTCGTTATAGAAGAACCCCAAGGTGTGGAGGGGCAAACAATGCACCTCCACAACGGCCTCCTCCTCAACCACAACCATCGGTTGAGCGGGAGGATTCAATATATGTGCATGGCCCAATGCCGCCAGAGGATCCTCAACAAGAAATGCCGGAACCGCAGATCAACTACCGTACGCTTATAGCAAACATACAGCAGGAGTCGAGGCAACTGCACAGCGTGAACAGAAGGCTGTGCAAGTTGAAAGCAAGACATTACAATCTGAAGTGCCTCCTCAAAGAGTTCGCAGAGAATGTGGCGGCCACTCTTTCTTCTGATGACGAAGAGTGAACGACCCCTCTCCGCTTCTCTTTTAGATTTTTTTTTTCAATTTTTCGTCTTTATAATGTAAATTTTTATTTCTAAATGAAAAAATTTTTTTTCCAATCATCGCTTTCTTTTTTCTTAATTCATACACGTGTTTAATCCTCGACAAATCTGCGACGACACAGCGACGAATTGGAATATATAAAATACAAACGAAAAGTAAAACGAAACATTTGCGACGACTAATTCATCGACCAAACACCGACGATATACCGACGAAATTTAATACAACGCCGAGAACCTACTAACCGACGAATTTATTTCCTTGTTTATCCGTGTTTATGTTTCTAGAATTTTAGTGACACATTAGCGACGATATAGCGACAAAACGCTACAAACTAAATAGCGACAAACAAAAGACACAGAGTAGCGACGAACCACCGACAAAACACCGACGAAATTGTAACGAAAGGATTAACCTGACTACTTTTTTTGTTAGCGACAATGTATTTCATCGTAGTTTCGTCACAATTAACGACGAAACTGTGTCTATCGCTATTGCGTCACAAATTAACGACGAAATACCGACGTACCTCGTTTCGTTGGTGAGGTTTTCGTCGGTAATCGAAATTCTTTTTGTGGTGATGGCAGATGATTAAGGATTGTTCCATATGATTTAAGGATTATGTAAGTGGCATGATACATGTATTGATGATTACTTACTGATGTGTAATGATTCCATAAATATATAATCACAACATGGCATATAATTCATCATGTTTGATACATGATACATGATACATGATATATTACATATGACGTGTGATGACAGATAACAGTTGGTCAATGATGACAGGTCACAGTCAAATGAATATAGACTAAGAAAATGAAGCATGTCCTGTGATGATACACTCACGAATTAAAAAAAGTCTTATTATAATGATTGAATGATAGAATGAACCTATGTTATGACAAATGGTTGTTTCATAATATGATAATGCATTATAGGGAATGATTCGGGTTTTTTCTTAAGTGCTAGGATACAAAGTAGGATACGTGATCTTATGATAACCTTCATAGTACTTTGTACTTTGATTTCTAAGAAGAAGATAAAAGCGTTATCTATGTGTCATATGATGGTTTCTCTTACACTTTCATGACATGTATATCCGTAACTTTGAGGGTCACTGCGATTAGTATCCATGACTACCGTATTAGCAGTATGTGCCCTAGGCCATTGATTTGGATTTTATGTTATACATTTATTATTAATGAGGTTTCATTATCATTATTGTTGGTTAGTATGTTACACAATTTTGATATAAATATATCCCTGTTTTATTATTGTTATAGAGATAAAATAATTCATAACCAGTATGAGAGTTGATTTGATAATCATGAGATGATTATGTGTATGGTGATACAAATCATTCTCATAGATACTTGTTAGAGAAAAATGCATTGGATAGACCCATCATGAGATTACTACATGGATTAGCGTCATAAGTAAATCTCATGATAGTCATGTTTTAATCCTTAGACTTGAGATTGTCATAGTTTCCAAGAGTTAATTGCGCCTGGTATCCATTCTTTTCCACAAAGTTTTAAGTAGCATCCAATGTTTCATGAAACACACTTGCCATCCAGACTTATAGGGTTAATAGACACCTGGCATCTTGCAACCGGGAATATAGGTTTCCATATGAATAGATTAATATATTGTATATATGTGAATGCGTTGATGTGGGGGGCTGTGTATGTTATTGGGCCGAATACAATTTTTCTTCCATACATCCATTAAGTTGTCGATGTGGGAGAGCAACCATGGGCTGAGATTCCTTGCACACGTGAATTGAGTCGAAATGCTTATATTATACAAGTTAGCAATGTGGTTTTTTTTTTTTTTTTGGCTTCCTCGAGGGATGGAAGGGCTAAATGAAATTACTGATGTTTGGATGTGTTAACTTATAAGTGTGATCAAATAAAGGAGTGTGGGGAGGACAATTATGCACTGAGGCTGAGCTTATGTTTTTAAAGGGATGGCGCGAGGATGTTCGCGTGAGATGAGATGAGTTGGGTAGTGGGTTAGGAAAAAAGTGGATCGAGGGAGGTACGTATATGTACGTACGCATATATGCGCATGTATGTGCGTGTGCATATATATGTATGTATGTATGTGGCTGAGAGGGTACATTTAGTATTTTTGGGATTCTGAGATTATTTGGTATATTTAAATTGGAACATTTGGTTTATTGGGCATTTTGTTAATTTTGGAAATGGCTTGGACAATTTGTTTAGATTCTTGGAAAATTGGGCTATTTGGTAATTTTGACTAAATTTTGGACTTGGAAAATAGTTTTCGAAAATTTGTATTCGTATTTGAAAAATTCACCCATACATGGGAAATATATCGTTAAGCTAGATTGGTTCCGAACAAACGGACCGGCCAAGCATATTGGCTATTTTGGTATATAGAATGGTCGGACACATTTGACCGCCGATTGGGCCGTCTGTGACACATTTGAACATTGGAAGATCAATTCGTAAGTCTTGCGATATAAGTCACTTGTAAAGAAAGTGCCACGGTCTTTGCATTGAAAATCGATTCGATATTTGGATATTTGGACATTTGGGCATTTGGTATTTGGACCGGTTTGGAACCGGATACCGTATTTGGATTTGGACATTTGATCGAATTATTTTGTATCGAACTTTGCATAGTATCGATTTAAAAATTGCATCATTGACTTTTGACTTGGACTAACATTTGATCGACTATCGTTTGGTTTGACTTATTGGTCTATTTGTTGACTTTGTTACTTGATTGTTATAGAGGCATAATAGTAAATTTATTTGCGAATGGAAATCATGCTATTTTCTATGTTGTTATTTATTTTTGTTACACTTGCTTCTCCGTGCATGATCCAATGGTAAGTATAGTGAGGTTACTTGTTGGGCGAAGTGTTGCGCATACTACATCTTCCTATATTTTTCAGATGAGCAAGATTACGAGCTAGTCTATGTCGAGAATGATTTGGACTGAGATAGATGGTTTGCTCGTGGCCATTGGGGATATTTCTGAGGATGAGCTTAGACGATATATGATTTTACAATTTTCGTACATTGTGGAGATTTTGACATTTATTCCATTCCAGACATTTTACTGGTTTAATTTGGCCTAGACCTTTGTACAACATTTATTATTTTTGATGATTTCGAGGTTTATTTTGACTTCCGCTGACATCAATTTGTGTAACGTTGCTGACATGTCACTGTATCGATTTCGACGTCTTGTATTTTCCTTAGCGAAATACGGTGGGTGAGTCGTTCCGAGTACTATGGCTCGGGATGGATCGCTACAGGTTTGGTGGTACATAAGAGTATAAGGTGGAGGTGAATCATGAAGGTGATGGAAGAAAGGAGGAGGTGATGATGGAGGAAGAAGTTTTTCAAAAGTTATAAATATGGAGTGTAATAATAGATATGGTATACTAATTTGTTAAATTCTGTATCGACCAACAAGATGTTGTCATTAGTATATTAATTTTTTGGTTAAATGTTGAATTTTTATGACAGTGCATTAAATTTATATATATGAGATGGTAATAAGATAGTTATGAGTGCTGATGGTGATGACCCATAAAGTTACGAGTATGTCGTGTAGTTAACTCTTTCTTTTTCTGATCAAGTTGGGGCTTATCTCTTTTTATTTTTCATATTTTTTAGATGAATTGTCAGGTGCAGACCTGGCGAACTTGCTTTGATGCATTGATTGTTATTGTTTTGGATGATTGAAATTGAGAATTACCAATGTTTTTACATGAAAAATTTTACACTTGATGTATGGATTAATGTCATAGATGGTTTTATCTTATAATTTATCTCTTGAGGATTAAATAATGATAATGGTTTTGCTGTCACAAATATGGAATTGCATTGATGGCTCTGTAAGTCTTCAGATGATAGATTTGGTCACGGTCTTGTCTTGAGATATGAGTCATGACAATTGTAGTATCAGAGTCCAGTTTGGCCATTCGAGCATAAGTTGGATCATTTGAAGTAAGATTTATAGTTTGGTCATTCAGCGTAAGTTAGATCATTTGAAGTTAAAATTTATTTAAGCTATAATATGCTTGAACTGCGAATTATGTTAAGTGATGCTCCAATATGTGTCTAAACACACTTCTCTTACTATTTTACGAGCTTTTCATTTATAAAAAGATAGAAATACCAGAATATTTCAATGTATTTTATGCATGATGATATATGAAAAGAGGAGTGGTTATGGGATTCAAAAACATTTGAGAAATGAAGCCAGGTTTTCCAGCTTTTGAAGGCAGTTGAAACGGGTTTTAGAAGTGGGCACTGTCATTTCTTTTGTTGTGTAAGGCTGTGGTGGATATCATCTATGATAAATGAAATACATTCATTAGATAGTGAAGTTTCTATTACTAAGCAGAATCTATGAGCTAGGTTAAAACATAAAGATGTAAAGAAGAAATAATATACTCAGAAGTGATGGAAGCCGATAGCACTGATTGTGCCCGGCACTGTGTATTTATAATTCAAGGATAGTGATTACAACAAAGATTTGAATACATTTGAAAAATGATATGCACAACAAAGATTTGAATAAAAAGTCGTAATTTGAAATTCTAATCTCCTATATTCTTTTGAGTTGTTTGTTTGTTGCTTTTATCCTTGTCTTCAAGATATGCTTTAACAAGCCTCCGCAAAATCAACGGTGTTTCACAGACGTTGAGTTTGTCTCGTAGTGTTACAAACCGTCGTGAAACAAGAGGTTTAGTAAGAATGTCAGCTAGTTGATCTTGAGTACACCGATACCGAACATCAAGACAGCGATTACTAACACGATCGCGAACAAAATGGAAGTCAATTTCAATGTGCTTTGTGCAAGCGTGAAAGACCGGATTGGAAGAGAGATATGTAGCTCCAATATTGTCACACCAACGCGTTGGTGGATGTCGTAGGAACAGGCCGAGTTCACGTAAGAGAGATTGGAGCCATAGGAGCTCAGCTGCAGTGGTGGCGAGTGCACGATATTTTGATTCTGTGCTAGAGCGAGACACGATGGACTGTTTACGAGAGCTCCAAGAGATGAGATTTGGTCCAAGGAATACACAGTAACCACTGCTGGACTTTCGATCATCGGGGCACCCAGCCCAGTCAGCATCAGAATATGCCTCAAGATGATGGGAAGTGGCACGGCGAAGCAGCAAGCCGTGAGTGATTGTATGCTTGAGGTAACGAAGAATTCGTTTAACAGCTTGCCAGTGAACAGAGGTTGGACGGTGCATGAACTGACACACTTTGTTGACGGCAAAGGAAATATCTGGGCGGGTAAGAGATAAATATTGCAAGGCGCCAACCGTGCTTGACGACGAAGGAAATATCTGGGCGGGTAAGAGATAAATATTGCAAGGCGCCAACCGTGCTCCTATATTCTGTGACATCATGTAGTGGATCTTCAGTGAATAATGAGAGGGTGTGAGCTGCACTCATGGGAGATGAAATTGGTTTGGCATATGCCATCTTGGTGCGTTGAAGAAGGTCTAATATGTACCTTTGTTGAGTGAGAAACAAGCCATCTGAGGTAGATATTACTTTTACTCCAAGAAAGTAATGCAGTGGGCCAAGATCTTTAATAGCAAAGTCTCCATGTAAGCAAGAGAGGAGTTGTTTGATGGCTGGTGCATGAGATCCTGTGATTATAATGTCGTCAACAAAGATGAGGACGTAGATGATAATGTCTGCGGATTTATAGATGAAGAGAGAGGAGTCGGATTTTGAGCCAGAGAATCCGAGTTCTAGTCGGCGTGTGATGAGACGAGAAAACCATGCGCGAGGGGTTTGCTTTAAGCCATAGAGAGCTTTGCGGAGCTTGCACACATGATGAGGATAATGCGGGTGGATAAAGCCTGGTGGTTGTGGCATATAAACATCTTCCTTGAGAAAACCATGGAGAAAGGCGTTTTGCACGTCAATTTGCTGAAGAGGCCCACCCAAGAGACACGACAATAGACAAAACTGTGCGGACAGTTGTGGGTTTGACCACGGGGCTGTAAGTGTCATGAAAATCAATGCCGGGTTGATGAAAACCTTTGGCGACAAGACGAGCTTTGTACCTGTCTAATGTGCCATCAGCCTTGCGTTTGATACGGAAAACTCATTTGCAACCTACAATATTCATAGAGGGTAGGGGGAACAAGAGTCCAAGTGTCGTTCCGAAGAAGAGCGTCAAATTCTGTAGTCATGGCTTGGCGCCACTCAGGATGTTTGGAGGCTGCTGTATAGGAAGTTGGTTCAAAGAGTTGAGAGACGGTTTCTATGAGTAATGTATGGGGAAGAGGGTATCTAATCGTGCCATCTGTAGGATTTTAGGTTTATGATTGTTTGATTTAGAGCGGGTTTGCATGGGATGGTGATTCTGGAGAAGGGAAGAGGGGTTGGGGGAGGCAGTGAAGGGACAAGGGGGAAGATGTGGGAATAGGGTGTGAGGCATGGCTGGTTTGCGTTGAGGGTGACGTGGGTTCAGGCTGAGAGAGAGATGTTGGTGTGTTGAAGGTTGTATTTGATGGTAGGGGGCAACGTGATTGTGACAGGAGCTGGAGTCGTGTAGGGATCTTAACGGCAAAGTGATGAGTAGGGAAAGAGAGCTTCATCAAATATGACGTCACGAGATATATAGTATTTGTCAGAGCTGAGATCGAAACATTTGTAGCCATGGTGAGATGAAATATAGCCGAGGAAGATACATTGTGTTGAGCGAAATTGTATTTTGTGACGATTGTAGGGACGAAGGAGTGGCCAACATGCACATCCAAATGTTTTGTGGAAGGTGTAGTCAGGGGGACGTTGAAAGAGAGTTTCATAGGGTGATTTTTGGGAGAGAATGGGAGTGGGAAGGCGATTTATTAAGTTGCAAGCAGTGGTGAAGGCGTTAACCCAAAAAGGGTGTGGAAGGGACGCATGACTGAGAAGGGTGAGACCTGTTTCAATTATGTGACGATGTTTTCTTGCGACAGACCCATTTTGTTGATGAGTGTGAGGACAGGAAAGACGATAAGAGATACCAAGTTGAGATAGAAGGGGGTCTAATTTTTGAAATTCAACACCTTTGTATGATTGTATAGTTTTGATCTGTCATTCAAACAAACGCTCAACAGTTTTGTGAAAATGTTGAAATATAGGAAAAACATCAGATTTAGCATGAATGGGAAAAATCCATGTATAACGACTAAAATCATCGACAAAACTGACATAATAACATTCACCATTGATTGATGCAATAGGAGAAGGTCCCCATACATCAGCAAATAAAAGATCTAAAGGAAATTTTGATTTATTTGGGGAAGAGGGAAAGGGAAGTTGATGACTTTTCCCTTGCTGACAAGCAGAACATACAGCAGGCGGTTTATTGGGGGTGATAGGAAGATGAAATTTAGAGACAACATGACGAACAGTCCGAAGAGCAGGGATGACAAAGGCGCCCATGCCAAGCACTGAGAGATGCTCGTTCACCAACGTAGGCATGATGTGATAGGGGACGAGTTGGTGACGTGTAGAAGGAGTACAGGCCAGCATTAAGTATTAGTCGCAGAAAGTAGACATACCCTGAGTATGAGACTAGAGCAGTGGAGAGGTGTTTTAGAGAGAAAATGCTTAAAGATTAGCCGTTCTAAGACCGAGTATCTGCATTGCGACTTCAGCGGCGTAGCAGACAGGGAGGATAGCCAGCTCACCATCGATGGTCAAGTGGTACCACAGGTAAGTAAGTTTCAGTACCTAGGATCATTTGTGCAGCAGGATGGCGACATAGATAGTGATGTAGCACATCGAGTTCAAGCAGGCTGGTGTAGATGGAGGGCTGCCTCAGGGGTTCTGTGTGACAAAAATTTCCCAACTAAACATAAAAAATTTATTTCTATTAATTTACAACTCCAAATGATCTGAATATTTTATGGAATGACTCGTAGGATATTTAATTTGAAGGGTTGAAACAGTTTTTCAACATTCCTTTGGTAAGTATGACAAATACGTTGATGTTCTCAACCTTTGCAAGTCTGAAAATCAGATTGCACTAGTCTCAGAACTATTAAAGTTTGACTGATTTATACTTATTCAAATGAGGTGAAACTTGTGCCAAATGAAAACGAAGACCTTTGGCTATGTTTCTGAAAAGTTTTATGATTTTCGAAAAACATTTTCTATTTTTACTGTTGCAATGAGAATGATGCAAAAACTGGAAACTGAAAGTAAAGTGCTGAAAAGTAAGAACACCAAGAATTTTATACTGGTTCGGTTAACACAACCTACTCCAGTCTTCGAGGACACCTTCTTCGGTTATCACTAAACACAATATAACAACTTACCACAAGGGTTGCTGGAGTTACACATCAACTCCATCCTTTTACAAACAATACAACCAAAACAACCAAACAAACCGATCACGAACACCACCACCAATCGAATGAAGGTTTGATCACACCTTGATCAACCTTTTACAACAATGAATGAGTGTGAGTGGTATAATCAAAGCCTATATAATATCAAGATTATATGAACAATAGGCTTGAGAGAAGAAGAAGAAAGAAAGAAAAAGAGAAGAAGAAAGTAGTAGAGCTTCTTGATCTTGAGAGAATGAGAGTTGTAGTCTTAGCCTTGTTTGCACAATTCTGTGTGGCCACCCTTAGGGCCTTCTTTCTTTCTTGAGAATTCTCGTTAATGCCCTTGGAAGATTGCCTTGTGTAGAAATGACACCATCATGCTTACTTGGCACACTATGATTGGAAGGTTGACTTAACCTTGCTTACTTGTCACTTGATGATTGGTCCAACTTGGCATCCTTTAATATGCTGTAAAAATCTGAATAAAACTCATAAAACATGTGCCAAATAGTAGTCAAAATATTACCATACAATCACACATTAATCCCCCTTCAATTTTGGAATAAAATTGAATACAAAAGGGAGTCAACATTCGGCCGGAACATGCAACATGTCCTGAAATTTCATCATGTGTTGTATTTTGAATTGTTTTCTTGTGTGCTGTCTTCTTCAATGTCACCAATAATTTGTGGCTTATTTTACACCAATTAAAGTGCCAAATAAGCTCCACCTAGGCTCTAAAAATGCTGAACTAGGCGTGTGGAATGAGCTAGACATGTGCTGAAATTTCACTTCAGTAAGCTTTGTCAAATGATGTACAATATTTACACATGCATGGTAAATTCCAATCAACCCTAATTTGAATTTTCTAGAACCCTTTAACATGTCTTGAATGTGTAAAGAGTGTCTAGATACATGTTACAACTCATGCCAAAAATGTTCCATGTGTTGTGTTTGTAGAAAACCGAATTTTCGACTTTCGTCGATTACGCGATTTTTCTCCGATTAAATTCAAACTTTTTGTACATGTCATATATATTATGTCACACATAATATACATAAAATAAAGTAGATATTCATCTCTAATGGCTGACTTAGATGCGCCTCCCATGTGCTAAAAAAATCGAATTTGAAATCTCCACAATTTGGCCTAAATTGTGGGTGATTTGTGTGTGCCAGTATGGAATGATTTAGTGGCTGAATTTAACATGTGAGCCACAAAATTTTTTGCTATTCTTGAAGTATATGGGTTGGCCATCTTTATATGGCAAGTACGTGATACATTGGCGAAGTTTCGGTAGTCACCCGATACGACAATTTTCAGTTTATAACCTTGTAACGTGTCGTTATAATTTTGTCATCACCATGACTTATATCATATGATATAAGACCTGAATATACTCATAAGCATGAGGTGTATATAGTGGTGTGACATTGACGTACGTTTGTAATATATGTAATGTGTCAGTAGTATGTCGGAATATATGTGTATTATGCCTTTTTTTTAAAAATATGAATATATATATATATATAATATATGTAAGCGTGTGCATTGAGTGGGTAAGGAGACTTTCCATTTTCAATTTGTTGCCATCAAGCTTTGTCCAAATATGTCTCCATTTAATGAACTAGTTAGTTCATTAACCTAAGTACTTTACTTAATGAACTAGTTTAGTTCATTAATCGTGGCACCTGAAAATATTTCAAAGACAACAAATGTTTGCCATATGATGTAAGCTTTAACGCTTCATGGCTTGTTAGTACGACAACAATATATATAAAGCATATGAGGCATGTATATCACAAAAACGTGTCAAGTAATAATTTTATCATGCATTTCATAAACTCATACTATTTAAATCATGCATTTGTAAATCATTCAAACATTTTTTTCTCAACACTTCCCTTCATGATCTTTTTTCGGCTTTCTTCGTGTTTGATTTCTGAAAAGGCAGTCTTCAAGGTCGGTAATGGTTTTGTACTCAGAATTCGACTTCGGGCACTGTCGAATTATGGGTTTTGTCTAGTTAGGAAGCAAAAAACTCGCTTCCTTTCCGTTATTTCTTTATATAATCAAGCATCAGCGACACAAGACCACTGATGCATTTCAAAAGAATCAATCTGATGCCATGCCTTTGTCAGTAGTGTATAGTATTTGTGAACAACCAGATTGCCTTGTTTGAGCTCATGAAGATGAGCTTCAATTTCATATAGTTCTAAGATGTCGTTCTGCTTGGAATACATCTATTTGACTGCAGAGCAGATTTCTGCTGCAGTATTGTACATCATGAAACTGTCAGAGATGTTAGATTGCATAGAACGTATCAACCATGACATAATCATGCTGTTTTCTGACTTCCACAGTCGAAAGTTTGTATCAGTTTCAGATGGAATAGGGACTGTCCTATATAGTTTTCCTCCTTGCCCTTGCATGTTATGAACATCTCTACCCCCTAAAACCACGAGAGGTAGTTATCTCTATTGAGATTGTGGCTAGTGATGACAATAGAGGAATCATCAGTGATTTGAGGAACACATACCACTCCTGATGCCTGATCAGAAGTGGAGGTGGCCTCCGTGTATTCAACACGGATGAAGGGAGTAGTCATTTTGAATAAATTTTAAAATTTGCAGAAAACAGAGTAGGTAGTATGCAGTAGTACAGAATTAGATTAGCTCTGATACCATGTCAAGATTGAAATAATTTGCATTCATTCAAGTTAAATTTTAAATTTACATGGTTGTTTCTATTTTATAAAGGTGATTCTACTCCTAACGTCTTTTATTTTTTGACTTGGACAGTAGTCACTATTTAGCTATAGTATTTTTCTAACGTCTAAGGTAATGGCTAGTTACCTGTCCTGCTCGGTCTTATGTACGGTAAAAAATTCTAAGTTACAATATTTACAAAGTATGACAGTCAGCTTAGAGGTGCTTCTTGACTTGTGCTTAACCTCGTCACCTTGGCTCAGCACCTTTTTACTTCAGCTTCCTTGTTATCTTCAGGTCATCTTCGTTCCGTGATTCTCTTCATCTCAGCTCCTCTTCAGTTCAGAACGGTCATCCTTAATCTTTTTTGCTTCAGCTTTTCTTCGGTTTAGCACAACCTTTGTCCTTCTTCTTTAGTTCAGCTCAGCTCGGTCGACTGACTTTGTTCACTTAGTTTTATTTTCTAGCACGATGATTATTTAGATCAGGTCGACGTACCTCGGCTGAGCTCGGCACACATTGGTTGGATTTATTTCAACAATATTATCAATGGAATGTCATAGAACATCACTCAAATAATTTTAGTTGCATCCTATAAACAAAATTCCATTTTGGCAGGTTTTAAAACAAAAGTATTTTAAAATTTTGAATACCGTTTCAGTGTTTCAATCACGTTTTAGATTTTTGTTGAAATGTCTAGGTTGAAGAGATGAAGTTCCAAGCAGAGGTAACGAGGCAAAGGCACGCAAAGAAGCAATGATCCTAGTGTTAATAATGTGCAAAACACAGATGCTAAGCAGAACACAGACGCGCAGAAACACTTAAATACATCACCTTCTCAGTGATACAGAACATAGATGTTGAGTAGAACACAGACGCTGACAGAAACACTTAAATACATCACCATCTCAGTTGGTAGAGTAAAAACAAAATTGTCATTGTATATAACCGTCAGTAGTCTTGTCATTATAAGAATTAGACGTTAGAATCAAAAATTAACTACCATTATAGACCTTTACAAACCACCTATAAAAAGAATTGCATTTGTATATTCAAACCATCTTGTTGATGAATAACATTTTCAAGTTTCACTAGTTTTGAAAAATCATGTAATCAGGAGACCTTTGGCAAGACAAAACAAAAAGAACACAGCCAATATTTTCTCTGATACTGCATAAAGTAATATTTCCCTTCGCGTGCATTGTCATTCGTATAAACTTAAAATATCAACTTTGTGAGGACTGGTGACACACACAAACCAAAAAAAAAAAAGACGGAGTTCTTTTTATAACAAGGCTTAAGAAAAATTCAGAGCATTTAATTTTCACTAATATTGCATGTCTTTGATTTTGTCTGGTTCTTAGACAGCCCTTGAACTTATATTGTAATCATGATAGGCAACGAGGCCCTAACCAACTCGGACTTGATTGGCCAACTAGCCTAAAAATCGTGAAAGGTCTGAACCCCCGCATCTGGACGGCTATAGCGGGGTCCAGTTTGAAAACTTTTGAAGAAATGTTAGATGCATGTTACCGTGTGGAGAGTGACATGCGCAGGTCACAGCCGAGAGAAGCTCGTGAGGAGTCTGGCAAGAGGCCAAGGGAAGAAAGAAGTGGAGGTAGACCCAGACGTTGGGTCAAAATTCCCAGGAAAGGACAAACGGGGCCAGCTCAGAAGGCACCGCAACAGAATTAGCCTGATCGTCAAGCACCCGCAGTATGCCCACACTGCCAGAGGAGACACATGGGTGAATGTCGGAAAATAACCGGAGCATGCTTTAAGTGTGGAAAGGCGGGCCATAGGATTAAGGATTGTCCCGAATGGAACCCTAAGCCTCAAGCAGGAGCAGGGCCGGCCCAGCAGTAGAGATGCAGGCCCAATGCGAGAGTCCACGCGATGACGGACGCCGAGGTACAGGAGGACGCCAACGTTGTGACAAGTGTGATCCTAGTTAATAAAGTACCTGCAAACGTATTGTTTGATAGCGGAGCTAGTCACTCTTTCATCTCTAAGCGATTCGCCAAAGGACTCGACTGCTTACCCGAGTGGCTTGAGAACCCCTTCAGGGTGCAGGCAGTAGGCGAGCAAGTACTGGTTTCTCACCACCAGTACAAAGATTGTGAATTGGAGTTTAATGGGAAGTTGTTTTCGGTGACATTGGTTCCCATTCCGATGAAGGATTTCGACGTTATATTGGGCATGGATTGGCTGACCAAGAATCATGCCAATATTGACTGCAAACTTAAACGAGTGACTGTTAAGAACTCTGAGAGGAATGAAATAACGGTACAAGGAAACGTCAAGTTAACAAAAGCCCCAAAGAAGATATACTTGACAGCGATTAAGGCCTTTAAAGCCTTACAGAAGGGTGCAGAGGGATTTACGGTGTATGCAGTGGATGCGAAGCAGGAAGTTCCCTCTGTAGATCAGATACCGGTGATCAACGAATTCAAGGACGTATTTCCGGATGACTTACCGGGAGTGCCGCCATCGAGGGAAGTGGAGTTTGAAATTAATTTGATACCTGGAGCCGAGCCTATATCTAAAGCACCCTATAGAATGGCTCCAACCGAACTTAAGGAGCTTAAAGGACAACTTCAAGAGCTATTAGACAAGAAATTGATTCGCCCCAGTGTATCCCCTTGGGGAGCTCCAGTTCTATTTGTAAAGAAGAAAGATGGCAGTATGAGGTTGTGCATTGATTACCGAGAACTGAATAAGATTACCATCAAGAACAAATATCCCTTGCCAAGGATCGAGGATTTATTTGATCAGCTAAAGGGAGCTCGCTGGTTCTCAAAGATTGACCTTCATCAGGGGTATCATCAGCTGCTTGTGAAAGCCGGAGCCGTACCTAAAACGGCTTTTCAGACCCGATACGGGCATTACGAATTCTTAGTGATGCCTTTTGGATTAACTAATGCTCCAGCGGCCTTCATGGACTTGATGAACACCGTATTCCGAGAACAGTTGGATCAATTCATAGTAGTGTTCATCGATGACATTTTGGTCTACTCCTCCGACGAGCAAGCTCATGCTGAACACTTAAGAGTGGTGTTGCAAATTTCGAGGCAACAAAAGCTTTATGCCAAATTCAGCAAGTGCGAATTCTGGTTAAGAAGTGTAGCCTTTCCCGGTCACGTGATTTCGGAAGATGGAATTTCTGTGGATCCTAAAAAGATAGAAGCCATCACGGAATGGCCAAGACCTACCAACGTGACTGAAATGAGAAGCTTTCTAGGCTTGGCAGGCTACTACAGGAAGTTCGTTGAGGGATTCTCAATGATAGCAGTTCCATTGAGTCGACTTACGTAGAAGAAGACTAAGTTCGAATGGACTGCTGAATGCGAGCAGAGCTTTACCGAGCTCAAGAAGAGATTGACCACAGCCCCGGTGTTGGCACAACCCTCCGGCACCGACGGTTTCGTGATCTATAGTGACGCGTCCAAGAAAGGACTAGGTATGTACACCATTACAATTAATGCATTGTGTATACATATGCTAGTCTTGAATTAACTTTCTGTTTATAGGTTGTGTCTTGATGCAAAATGAACGAGTTATTTTGTGCGCGTCAAGACAATTGAAGCCATATGAGCAGAATTACCCGACGCATGACTTGGAGCTCGCAGCTGTGGTATTTGCTCTTAAGATCTGGAGGCACTACTTATATGGAGAGAAATGTGTTGTATTCACTGATCATAAGAGTTTGAAGTACCTATTCTCGCAGAAGGAGTTAAATATGAGACAGAGAAGATGGTTGGAGTTACTCAAGGATTACGACCTAACCATCAACTATCATCCGGGTAAGGCCAACAGAGTGGCGACGCATTGAGCAGGAAGTCCAGCCATGCGAGACAGTCTCTGTTGGAAAGAGAGATCGAGGAGTTTGACCTCGAAGTAGTGGATTCAGTGGCGAATGTTCTCACGGCCTTGTCTATCAGCCCAGAGTTGGTGGACCGAATTAAAGAAGCACGGTATGGTGACACAACACTGAAAGAAACCCGCGACAAATTGACTACGGAACCAGTAAAGGATTTCCAATTGCGAGAAGATGGAAGTTTATGGTTTCAGAATAGGTTGTGCGTACCTAATCATGATGAGCTTAGAAAAGAGTTGCTAAGCGAAGCTCATAATTCAAGGTTATCTATCCACCCCGGCAGCACAAAGATGTATAAGGACCTTAAAAGGAATTATTGGTGGATGGGAATGAAAAGAAGCATCGCGGAATACGTTGAGAGGTGTTTGGTATGTCAGCAAGTTAAAGCTGAACATCAACGACCTGGTGGTTTAATGATGCCACTAAAGATTCCAGAATGGAAGTGGGAACACGTGACTATGGACTTCGTGATGGGATTACCCAAAACCAGAAATGGAAATGAGATGAGTTGGGTGATTGTAGACCGTTTGACAAAGACAGCCCATTTCATAGCCATGCCACATGGTACCTCGTATGAGAAACTATCCAACACCTATGTGGATAACATTGTGAGCTTGCATGGAGTCCCAGTCAGCATTATGTCGGACCGTGATCCCAAGTTCACCTCTAAGTTTTGGAGAGCATTCCAGAAGGCAATGGGTACCGAGCTGAGAATGAGTACCGCGTACCACCCTCAAACGGATGGACAATCCGAGAGAACCATCCAAACCTTGGAGGATATGTTGAGAGCATGCACCTTGGACTTCAAAGGAAACTGGGATAGCATGCTGAAGTTGATGGAGTTTTCATATAATAACAGCTATCACAGTGCAATTGACATGTCACCATTTGAAGCCTTATACGGACGTAAGTGCAGGTCCCCAGTTTGTTGGGATGAAGTTGGGGAAAGGACAATCACTGCACCAGAATTGGTTGAACAAACAATTGAGAAGGTCAAAGTGATAAGAGATAGGCTAAGGATGGCTCAAGATCGCAATAAGAGTTGGGCCGATACTAAAAGACGACCCTTGGAGTTTGAGGAAGGTGAAAAGGTCTATCTACGAGTTTCGCCCACCAAGGGAGTTGCAAGATTCGGAATAAAGGGCAAGTTAAGCCCTAGATATATTGGCCCTTACAAAGTGCTTGGTAAAGTTGGTGAAAGAGCATACAGATTAGCCTTGCCTCCGAGCTTGTCCCAAGTCCATAATGTATTTCATGCGTCCCAACTAAGAAAATACGTATCGGACCCGAGCCATATCCTTGAAGCTCAACTATTGGATGTTAAAGAAGATGTCTCATACGAAGAACATCCAATAAAGATTGTGGATAGGAAGGATCAAGTCCTACGCAGACCCATAATTCCGTATGTCAAAGTTCAATGGAGTAATCATATGGAGCGGGAAGCCACGTGGGAGCTTGAGGAGCAAATGAAGGGGCTATACCCACACCTCTTCCAATAAGGTACGCCAGTTTCGAGGACGAAACTTTTTGTAAGGGGGTGGAATGTTATGTCCCGCGCCCTCCGTAAAATAAGTAAAGGATAAACAGAAATTAAGTAGGTTAAGGAAAATAAATGATAATTAATTAAGAATTAAGTATTAGGATTAAATGGAATTTATGAAAAGGATTAAATATGGAATTAAGTAGTATTTAATTTTTGGAATTAAATATTAGGAATTTATCCCTTAAGATAAATGAGATAATAGAAGATAATTTAGAAACTCCAAATTTCACCCTTTCCATATAAAAACTGACAGAACGTCAGTTTTCTCATTTTACGCAGAGAAACCGCCGCCCCCTCTAGTTCATTGAGCGATCTCCTCTCACCTTTGCAACCCTAGAGAAGAAAACCTCAAGATCTTCAATCCGTTCCTCATTCGTTCTTCGTTTCTTCTCCAAGTAATCAAAGGCAAGTAACTTTCTTATAAGTTCTTACGTATTGTGAAGGAAAAAGGCCTATTTTTGATATCAAAATTGGATCACCATGCAGTAATTTCTTTCGGTGAATCTATATGTGCTTTACGTGTTTTGGTTTCAGATTTTGGCCATTATATGTTGAAATCATTGTTGTTTTTGTTGTTTATGTGAGGTCATGTAAATCCCAATCTCTTGAACCCTACTTTGTTGATAATTGCGGTTGAAGGGAATGGAGAGTGAAAAGATTAGATTTTTGGGCTTGATTTGGTGATTACTCGAGTGCTAGGCTTGAATTCGTGAATCGTATGTTAAAGGTGTTGTCTTGGGTGAATTAAGGATGGATTGATAGTGGAGAATAGACTTGGAATGGTTTTGAAGGAAGTTGGGATCGAATTGGGGGTTATTTCTGCAGTTTCTGCAGAAAACTGCAGAATGGAGTTCTGGAACGGGGACGTCGATCGATCGACGTCAGGGTATGACGTACGTCGATCGATCGACGTATAGTAAGTGAGGGGATGACGTGCCTCAGAAGGACGTAGATCGATCGACGTAGGATGAGTGAGAGATCGACGTGCCTCAGATGGACGTCGATCGATCGACGTAGATTGAGTGAGAGATCGACGTGTCTCATATGGACGTCGATCGATCGACGTCAGGGTATGACGTCAACCAGTTTTGTGGGAAAGTAAGGGAAGAAAGAGGGAAGCTAGGGGATCCACTTGGGTGACCTTAGGGACTTCTTAGGACAAGATTGAGGTTAGTCTAAGTCTTGGGAACACGACTTAGGATGGTGAATCAAACATGGAGATTTCGTAGGGTATTCGCATCGGATTTCAATGTGAATGACCTAAGGGGTTAGGAATGAACGTATGAGGTCTTACAGAGTTCAATGAAGGAATGTGAGGGTCTCACATTAGTCTTTGAGTTTTAGAATCAATGTTAAGTGTTGATGACCTAACTTGAAGCGTAAGCTCGAATGTGTAAGTGAGGGGAATCATGTGTGATTGATTGATATTGAATGTGACTTGAATTGTGTGAACGAAGAATGTGATTGAAATGAGGAGTCTTGCATCATAGCACTTGCATTTGCATATTGTTTTGAAAAGAGCTGTGCTTCGGCACAAGTTTGCGAAGGTGGCCTGTAATGTTAATCGGGATGGAAATATAAGACGAGGTGCATTACAGGGCACAAAGTTGTCTGTAACGTTAACCGGGATGGAAATATAAGCCGGGGAGTGTTACAGGGTATAAAGTTGTCTGTAACGTTAATCGGGATGGAAATATAAGCTGAGGTGCGTTACAGGGTATAAAGTTGTCTGTAATGTTAATCGGGATGGAATATAAGCCGAGGTGCATTACAGGGTATAAAGTTGTCTGTAACATTAACCGGGATGGAAATATAAGCCGGGGTGCGTTACAGGGTATAAAGTTATGAGACCGGACATTGTGACATGCATTGCACTGTTTTGAAAAGAAATTACTCATGCATTTGTGATTGTGTAGTGTAGTGCATATTTTGTCATGCATCACGTGAGTCAGTTGGGATGATTGTTATGTGGCTTGAATGATTGGTAATTGTTAATGGTTAAGAATTACTGTTTTATGTTCTTTTATTGTTAAATATATATATATGCTCTTGAAAGTACACAAGATATGTGCCCCATTACCCTTGAATTACATATTACTCATGTCTTGCCATGTGTTGATCCCGTATGTCTTATAAGCGGGTTACTTGCTAGCGTTTTTCGCTAAGGGTACTACTTTTGTCATTGCAGATGAGCCTAGTTACGATATGATCTTCATAGAAGACGATGGCGAGTGGGCTGAATGGGATACTGTAGCGCCCCGCTCCCGAGCCCTAGCATCGGGAACAGTGCACCCGCCGTAGCCTACTATGAAGACTACAAAGCGTCGTTCAAACTTCTTTGCACGTCGGAACTAACGTAGAAATTTTTTGCGGAAACGATAATTAAAGAAATAAACATCTTGATTAAATTAAATCCATTAGAATAAAATGAAGTACAAGGGTTGACGAAACCCGCTAAGTCAAATATGAAATATTAAAATCAAAATAATAAACCTATGTGGAGGTCTATCGACTATCCCAAGTAACAAGCTCCGGGTCAACAAGATCCCTTCTCGAGTCCAGCTCACTAGTCCCAGCTTGCGTAATCTGTCTCACCCTCGTTAATTGTATATACTCATAATCCTGCTCACCTGTGGAGGGGTGGTGGGGGGTGCGTGATGGGAGTCACTCGTAGATTACCCGTCTCTCCCGAAAAGGGACTGTCACATACTGAATCGGGTAACACATAAAGCACATAAAGCATGGTGCAGGTAAATAAAGCAATGAAGCATAAACAAATAAATAATAAAGCAAATAAAGCATAATTTGGGAAATAACACATACCCGACCCGATCCGCATCCCAAAACATAACGATGAAACAACTTAATAACAAGACAAATAATCACAACAATAATAAATGCAATGCGCAAGTTCATGATGCATGCACTTCTATCTCCGTGTCACACGCAGTCATTTAATATCACACGCTATGCTCATTCCTTTCTATGTTATGCTATGCATGTCCCGGGTCCTATAGGATGAAGGTAACCATTATTACCAACACCCATCACACGTCTCGTCAGGCCACACGGCTCATAGGCCAAATGCAATGCTCGTGCCATGAATGCGTCACACTAGCACACTTCCGTTTGTCCTATGTTGCATGCTCCGCTCTATGTTGCGTATTACCTATATTGCGTAGTTACCCTATGTTGCGTGGGGTTCATTACTGTATTTTATCTTCTACCGTTATTTTATCTTTCTAGACTTTATTTTAGGTTTCTACGCTTTATTTTATTTTTCCTAGGCTTTCAAACACTTTAAATCTTTTATTTAATTATTTTTATCTTTCCCTACTATTTTTATTTCTTTTACTTTAATTTATTTAATGGGTTCCTAAATTTTCTTATCATTAAAACATTATTAATTATTAAATTAATCACATATGTATATTTACTCATCGTTTGTTATTTTTATTTTTAATTTTATTATTTTTTTTATTTTTTCCCCTTACGTGATACACATCTATTTTATTATATTTTATTACTAATTCATTTATATATTATTATTGTTAGCCTTACTAAATTCTAATTTATTTTTAGAATTATTTAACCCTTTCTTTCCCTTTAACAGGCCTCTTTAAATTCTGGCCCCTTTTATTTCCAGCAGTTCGGCCCGCCAGAGACAGCAGGCCGCTAGCTGTTTTTTATTTTTATTTCTGCGGCTTGGGCCGTCTACTGGTCTGGCCCGCTAGCCACTGAGGCTGGCAGGCTGGACTGCAGTCAGTCCGGCCTGCTACCCTTTCTTAAATCTTTTTTTTTCTTTTGGTTTCTCAATTCTGGGCTGCACTTTCCCCTGGCCTGTTTCGGTTGGGGCCAGCCTGCTCAGGCTTGGCCTGTTTTTTTTT
Source organism: Eustoma russellianum (assembly GCA_036186865.1). Taxonomy (NCBI): domain Eukaryota; kingdom Viridiplantae; phylum Streptophyta; class Magnoliopsida; order Gentianales; family Gentianaceae; genus Eustoma; species Eustoma russellianum. The sequence continues at coordinate 22,017,831 of AP025053.1, forward strand.
AATTTATTTCATTAATTTCTTAAATTACTTCAAAAATCCATAACTTTTTTGTTTTAACTTCGATTTACCCCAAACCAGTGGGGTTTGTCTCATTATAACGCAACCAACACAACGGCGCTGGACACGTCAGCGCGTGAACAGTACGCGCCGCGCAGGGGCGCGTGGGGCCGCCGCGCGTGTGCTACACGCGCCGCCTCCGTGCGCGTTTTTCGACAACCCGAACCTATTCCCACCTATTTCCGTGCTATGTGATCTATATCTAAGGCTCAAACATTCAATTTCTACACCAAAACATAAAGGATTCGCGATAAACATATAAAAGGTAGCCATGCAACGATAATCAAATAATTCCCAAAACAGAATGCGAGGGAATCCAAAGCAATCCGATAGAGGGGAGGGTAACCTACCTCTTGAATGCAATCTCACTGACAAACAGTGTTGGATTTGATATGGGTCGCCAATACCACTTCCTTTCTTCTCTCCTTTTTCTTCTCTTTTCTGTTTTCCACTTTCCCCCTTCTCTTTTCTTCCAGCCGACACTCTCTCATTCCTCAACAATGTTCTCTCTCTTTTTTTTCCTGTGGTTTCGTTGTGTGGGGGGAATGGGGATTAATTGGTGGGATTTTAATTGATAGGGGGCAGTTATGAGGGAGGGAAATTAGGGGAGGGATGTTGGGGAGTTAATGGAGTTGTGGGTAGTTTTATTAGGAAATGGGATAATGGGTAGTTTGTTAAAAAAAATTATTAATTCTTTTATTCTTTTTTTCTTTTAATCGGCCGGGTTACAACATACTACCCCCTTACAAAAAGTTTCGTCCTCGAAACTTGTGTATTACATAGTCAACACTTAATTTAGCTCTACTTGATCTATTCATCTAGATAATGATCAAGTTAAGTATCAATTGTATTTTCCAACATGCTAACCACTTCACTTCTTTACCTAAAGGCTAAGGTCTCAAAATCATTTCTTATACATCAATAGGGTAATTTCTGGCCCATTGCCCCTTTTGTTTAATAACATCGTTACATAATCTATGATTATTGAATCCACCTTAAGGGTATTGTCTTCATACTAAAGGTTCTACAACCCAATCATCGGTCTACAACTTACTTATCCCTACGGTCATCATCAATCTTTGTAAATCAGTTCTTAGGTGCTCTACAATCTTTGACTTAACACCTTATTCACAAGACTCATCTCTTGAACCATGTATATTTTCAAAATATGTTCTACTCTACTATGATTCAATTTAATTACCCTAGCATCGCACAAGATGATCTAGTCCCCATATGGTTCAATCCTTAACTTATTTCTCTATAATTAGTATGTACATATTTCCATTTATACCACTTGACATATATCATTCAGCTTATCGCAGTCTACAGTTTCAGATCCCTAAACTCATTATATATACTTCATTCCCCCTAGATAATTAACCATACTAATATCCTTTATGTACGCCAATATGGTACTTGTTACACAAAACCAAGTCCTCGAAATCAATTTTTATATACTTACAAACTAACTCTATGATCATGTCATTACTTCTTTGAAAATATCCGCAGCCTAATATACGCAATATGTGTATGGACATATATTTTTTTTAAATATAAATGTGACTGACGTGGCTATAATTTGAAATATAACTTTAGTTGTTTTAAAATAATACCATTCATATTTATTATTTATTTATTATTTTTTTTTAAAACAAGATTTGAGGTAATATACTTGTTCTCGCAAAGCAATGTTTCAAATGACACCTTATAAAATGATGATATAACTTGTTCGCAAAATTTTTTTTTCAATGAACTGGCATTTAAACAATTAAAAACGTGATAATGTAAGAATTTATAAAACGATTTGAATACTGTAACTTTCATTTTCTAAAAGGGAATATATATATTTTGAAAACTACTCTTTGACTTCATAAAAGTTAAGTAAGTTTATCGCAAGCAGGTAATTAACTTCGAAAGCACTTTAGTAAATAACTGCTTGCGATATTGATAGTCATCAATTAATTTTGACTAAAAAAATAGATGTTACAAACATAGAAATTTGAAATGTGGTGTAAGAAATTAAACACATTGTTTTTTTTTTTTGGGAAGCACACCAACATTTTACAAGCTTTCCCTTCTTTAGGGTCGTCAAAAGATCTAAACATTTTATGTTGATATACAAGTACAAAAATGAATTTGCCTTATAAAGGTTAGTAGACTATATAAAAAAAAGAAACTCATTAAGGTATTCCTAAAACAACATTTTTAAGGTACTTGTTAAAATATGGTTATACATTGATGTGCGTGCTTATATAAAATATTTATCTGTTTGAAAATATCAGTCCACTATTTCGTATCATTATATACGTCATTCTCTGTACAGTTTCTTATAAGTCTAACGTTTGTCTACCCATGACAAAAGCTTTAACTTAAATTGGTCCAATCCTAGCATAACACACTAATCATTGATCAACTTAAGGTGTTCTAATTCACCATGCTTCCGCGCGCCACACTAATACACTATACCTCATTACTTGGTTATTTGAAACACTAGTTTTATTCTAGTTCATACGAAAATTAGCCACTACTCGTTCATGCCCGCCATATTTTAATTCAAGCTTACTAAATTTAAGTCAAATGTCTTGATGTCATTACTTAACTAGAAAGTTGCAACGATTCATCATTCTCATATACTTGTTATAACCGATTCTCGCCTTTTGCTACTGATCAATATCTCTTATGAGACTAATATCGTCGCCTTACCTAATAACTCTAAATTTCAACATCTTAACCCTAGACTATAAATTCATTCGTCTGATTCTCTTACTAAACGCTACTGATTATAATTCTTATGAATCGTTACTTAATTTCTATCATTTCTCTATAAATCATTTCTTAGTATTTATCATACCATTATAATTCCTTTCTTAGCAGCTGTGGTGTCACTTAGACCTAAGTCTGCTCTGATGTTACCGTCCAAGTAAAGGTATGGGCCCGTTTCACTTTACCCCGATGGTACCGATCTCATATTGCTGTTATGATGAAGCATCCCAAAATCGGTTGACCTATTCAAACTAAGGTGTCAATCAACGTTTGCAGTAGAACATCCTGATTAGCATTACTATTTATGTACTTCAATTATACACTTATTCGCTTAGGGTTATTACAATCACGGCTATTGGAATGAGCAAATGGATCATGGTCAAACTTATGTAAGGTAATTAAGTAAAGCTGTATGGTATATCCTAGATATACGTGTTCCTTAACTGACAGACCTCTTAAGTTTATGAGCATAACCTATTTCTATGATCATTCTTAGCATCATCATTTATTAGGTAGTCTAAGATCATGTCTTATTTTTTAAGGTCATACATAATATATAATCGGCACTTATAACTAGTACTTATGTCGAGTGTCAGTTCTTAATCGGAATCGTTACTTATGTTTAAGATTGTAACTTATGTTCAGGATAATTGCTTTTAACTGGGAGCTGTACTAAAGTTCATGATCTCCGCTTATGTTCAAATCATTATTTGTGTCTAAGATTGTGACTTAGGGGTAAAATCGTAACTTAATTTCTAACATCATAGTCCAAATCTACATTTCTTTCATGGGTCTAGAGCCATGTCTTGAAGATCGTACTCTCAGCATGTAGTACCTCTTGCACTCATTCCGAGGTCAGATCCAAGTGACGATGGTGTCAGTTGTGATGTGCCACCATTCTTTCGCATACCCTTGTCGAAGAATCTCCGGTCCAAGTGCGGTGGTGGTGGAGGCGGTGCCTGCTAGTTCAACAACTGGTGTTACTATGCTAAGGTGTTGGTCATGATAACTATGGCATCTTCAAGTGTTTGGGATGATCCCCTCATTCTCTTGGTTCTCACCAGTATTTCCTTTATTACCGACTTGTTCACATCTTGCTGACATTTTTTTTAATCTAGAACGGTCGAGAATATGTTTATTTAAGTACATGCTAAGTTAGGGGGTATTTTAGGAATTTCTAACAACTTAGGGGTTGCATGAAAATGTTCAGGGGTAATTTGGAAAATTCTGTCGTTTACAGAATTCATGTTAAAAGTTAAAGGCAGAATCGTAATATAGTAAGGAAACGATCACTCAACCTTGTACCCCTCAACCCGATCATAACTTAAGTCTAAGATCATCACTTAACCCTATTTTGTTGCTTAAGGGTAACATCGTCATTTTAGGAAAAGATCGTAGCTTATGTCTAAGTGATCTAGTTAATCCTGTGTTTCCGAGGCGGATCTGGAGCCTCGGCTCTGATACCACCTGTAGCGCCCTGCTCCCGAGCCCTAGCATCGGGAACAGTGCACCCGCCGTAGCCTACTATGAGGACTACAAAGCGTCGTTCAAACTTCTTTGCACGTCGGAACTGACGTAGAAATTTTTCGCAGAAACGATAATTAAAGAAATAAACATCTTGATTAAATTAAATCCATTAGAATAAAATCAAGTACAAGGGTTGACAAAACCCGCTAAGTCAAATATGAAATATTAAAATCAAAATAATAAACCTATGTGGAGGTCTATCGACTATCCCAAGTAACAAGCTCCGGGTCAACAAGATCCCTTATCGAGTCCAGCTCACTAGTCCCAGCTTGCGTAATCTGTCTCACCCTCGTTAATTGTATATACTCATAATCTTGCTCACCTGTGGAGGGGTGGTGGGGGATGAGTGATGGGAGTCACTCGTAGGTTACCCGTCTCTCCCGAAAAGGGACTGTCACATACTGAGTCGGGTAACACATAAAGCACATAAAGCATGATGCAGGTAAATAAAGCAATGAAGCATAAACAAATAAATAATAAAGCAAATAAAGCATAATTTGGGAAATAACACATACCCGACCCGATCCGCATCCCAAAACGTAACGATGAAACAACTTAATAACAAGACAAATAATCACAACAATAATAAATGCAATGCGCAAGTTCATGATGCATGCACTTCTATCTCCGTGTCACACGCAGTCATTTAATATCACATGCTATGCTCATTCCCTTCTATGTTATGCTATGCATGTCCCGGGTCCTATCGGATGAAGGTAACCATTATTACCAACACCCATCACACGCTTCGTCAAGCCACACGGCTCATAGGCCAAATACAATGCTCGTGCCATGAATGTGTCACACTAGCACACTTCCGTTTGTCCTATGTTGCATGCTCCGCTCTATGTTGCGTATTACCTATATTGCGTAGTTACCCTATGTTGCGTGGGGTTCATTACTGTATTTTATCTTCTACCGTTATTTTATCTTTCTAGACTTTATTTTAGGTTTCTACACTTTATTTTATTTTTTCTAGGCTTTCAAACACTTTAAATCTTTTATTTAATTATTTTTATCTTTCCCTACTATTTTTATTTCTTTTACTTTAATTTATTTAATGGATTCCTAAATTTTCTTATCATTAAAACATTATTAATTATTAAATTAATCACATATGTATATTTACTCATCGTTTGTTATTTTTATTTTTAATTTTATTATTTTTTTTATTTTTTCCCCTTACGTGATACACATCTATTTTATTATATTTTATTACTAATTCATTTATATATTATTATTGTTAGCCTTACTAAATTCTAATTTATTTTTAGAATTATTTAACCCTTTCTTTCCCTTTAACATGCCTCTTTAAATTCTGGCCCCTTTTATTTCCAGCAGTTCGGCCCGCCAGAGACAACAGGCCGCTAGCTGTTTTTTATTTTTATTTCTGCGGCTTGGGTCGTCTACTGGTTTGGCCCGCTAGCCACTAAGGCTGGCAGGCTGGACTGCAGTCAGTCCGGCCTGCTACCCTTTCTTAAATCTTTTTTTTCTTTTGGTTTCTCAATTCTTGGCTGCACTTTCCCCTGGCCTGTTTCGGTTGGGGCCAGCCTGCTCAGGCTTGGCCTGTTTTTTTTTTTAATTTATTTCATTAATTTCTTAAATTACTTCAAAAATCCATAACTTTTTCGTTTTAACTCCGATTTACCCCAAACCAGTGGGGTTTGTCTCATTATAACGCAACCAACACAACGGTGCTGGACACGTCAGCGCGTGAACAGTACGCGCCGCGCAGGGGCGCGCGGGGCCGCCGCGCGTGTGCTACACGCGCCGCCTCCGTGCGCGTTTTTTCGACAACCCGAACCCATTCCCACCTATTTCCGTGCTATGTGATCTATATCTAAGGCTCAAACACGCAATTTCTACACCAAAACATAAAGGATTCGCGATAAACATATAAAAGGTAGCCATGCAACGATAATCAAATAATTCCCAAAACAGAATGCAAGGGAATCCAAAGCAATCCGATAGAGGGGAGGGTAACCTACCTCTTGAATGCAATCTCACTGACAAACAGTGTTGGATTTGATATGGGTGGCCAATACCACTTCCTTTCTTCTCTCCTTTTTCTTCTCTTTTCTCTTTTCCCCTTTCCCCCTTCTCTTTTCTTCCAGCCGACACTCTCTCATTCCTCAACAATGTTCTCTCTCTTTTTTTCCCTGTGGTTTCGTTGTGTGGGGGGAATAGGGATTAATTGGTGGGATTTTAATTGATAGGGGGCAGTTATGAGGGAGGGAAATTAGGGGAGGGATGTTGGGGAGTTAATGGGGTTGTGGGTAGTTTTATTAGGAAATGGGATAATGGATAGTTTGTTAAAAAAATTATTAATTCTTTTATTCTTTTTTTTCTTTTAATCGGCCGGGTTACAACAGATACTTAGAGACATGTTGGGAGACAGTTGGGGTTGTTGTCAATTGTTTCAGTTTCTTTCATTCGTTTGAGGATTTAGTTGGTTTTCATGATACTCTTTTGTAAATTACTTTATACGTTGAGGTTCAGATTTGATGGTTTAGATTTGTGAGATACGTGTTTCCGCACTTATTTCTCTGACGTCATTGATGATGTGTAATCGAGAGATGAGACGTCTTGTAGTCTTCTCAGTAAGCTACGACGGGTGCACCGGTTCGGATTCCGCTGTCTGGGTCGGGGCGCTACAATACTGTTGGCCGTTGTTATAAGAAACATGGATATCCTCCAGGGTATAAACCAAGAGGACAAATTAACTATGTTGGTAATGATGAGTGTTGTATAAAGCAAGATGATTCTGTGAACCAGGATGACAAGGAGTCGAATAATTCACAGACTGTGCATAGAGTACCTATGTTCACGTATGAGCAGTACAACCAGTTGATGGCATTGCTTCAGGACAAAGATCAGAAGCATGTTGCTGATTGTGGAGGAGATGTAGGTGGACCACATTCTGTACTTTCAGCACAATTCTCTGGTGATTCTGCTAAGATGACAGGTAATACACTATACCAAACTCTAACATATGGATTTTAGATTCTGGAGCCTCAGATCATGTGTGTTGTTCATTGCTGTTGTTTGATTCCTATCAGCCTGTCCAGTCCTTGTCTGTGAAACTTCCTGATAATTCTCTGGCTAAAGTCACTCACATTGGAACTGTAAACATCAATCCCAATCTATCCCTTTCTGGTGTGTTTCACATTCCATCCTTTGCGTTTAATCTGTTGTCCTTGAGCAAGCTGACTGCTTCCAGGTCATGCCTCGTAAATTTTCATTCTGATATGTGTACAATCCAGGACATGATGACCAAGAAGATGATTCGTTCAGCTAGAGTGGCTCAGGGACTATATCATCTTCATGGATCATACAAAGCCTCAGTTTCTGCCTTTAAAAGTCCAGTTCATAATCCTTGTCAGCCATCCAAGACCCTTACAACCTATATTTCAGACTCTATGCTCTAGCATGCCAAGCTAGGACATATGGGAGAATCAAGGATGAAGGAGGTCAGGAAGATTGATCCAGAGATTGTATTGCCTGACCAGTCATGTAAATTCAATATATGTCCTTTAGCTAAACAAAAACGTATGCCATTTCCTGTTTCCAGTTCTGTTACAAATAAGCCTTTTTCTCTTGTACATATGGACATATGGGGACCGTATAAATACCCCACAATGTATGGACAGCTTTACTTCCTTACATAGTTGATGATCATTCTAGATTTTGTTGGGTGTACCTGATGAAGGCAAAATCTGATACAAGAAATATAATTCAAAGCTTTTACCAATATGTGACAGTTCAGTTTGATGCGTCCATTAAGGTGATCAAGACAGATAATGGCTTGGAATTCAGTATGAATAGTTTCTTTGCATCCAAGGGTATAATGCACCAAACCAGCTGTGTTAATACCCCACAGCAAAATGGTTTGGCTGAAAGGAAACATCAACATATATTATCTGTAGCCAGAGCCTTGAAGTTTCAGTCACATTTACCTGCCCAGTACTGGGGCTTTTACATTCAGCATGCTGTATATCTAATCAATATCACCCCTTCACCTATCTTGTGTCAGAAAACACCCTTTGAAGTCCTATATAAATCCAAACATGATTACCATAACCTGAAGATTTTTGGCTGCCTTGCGTTTGCAACAAATGTTCAACCTCACAAAGAGAAGTTTGCCCCTAGAGCCAGGAGGGCAGTTTTTCTGGGAATGTCATGTAATACGAAAGGCTTTGTATTACAGGATCTTGACAGTAAAGACGTGTTTGTTTCAAGATATATGGTGTTTCATGAAGCTGTGTTCCCCATGATGACAAAATCCCTAAACAAGCCACACAGTCATAATGCCCCAGTATCACCAAGAGTACCAGCCACACCATATCCTACCCACATATATCCCTCTAAACTGGTGCATGTTCCAAGTGATGATGTTTCTTCTTCCCCTCTAACTCTGCACCCTGTTTCACCTTTAGACTCTAATGACATGCCATCCACTTCAGATTCACAGTCTAATACTTCTTCACCTTCCTCTCCTGTGCAACCTGTTTGTCCCAGTTCCACAGTCACCCATGACCTCTCAAAAGGACAATTAGTTGTTGAACTTCCTACTATCACCTCAGATGACCATGCTCACTTCAATTCTCCACTTCATAATAGACAACAAAGGATCAGAAAACCTCCATCCTATCTAAACGACTATCACTGCAATCATCTTCATCATACAAATTCTGAACACACTAGTCCTCATTCAATATGCAAAACATATACACTTGCATCTTTGACTCCACAATATAAAAACTATATGTTGAGTACTGGTATACATGTAGAGCCTCAGTCTTATGCAGATGTAGCAGTGTCTCCAGCATGGCAGGAGGCCATGGCCACTGAAATAGCTGCCTTGGAAGTCAATCACACTTGGGAGATTGTACCTTTGCCACCTGGAAAGAAAGCCATTGGCTGTAAGTGGGTTTATAAAATCAAGTATAAACCTGATGGATCTGTGAAAAGATACAAGACCAGGCTTGTGGCAAAAGGTTATACACAGCAATATGGGGTGGACTATCAGGATACGTTTTCTCCATTAGCAAAGTTGACAACAGTGAGAGTTGTTTTGGCTATGGCAGCAGCATTGAAGTGGCCCGTCCATCAACTTGATGTCAATAATGCATTTTGCATGGGGACTTACATGAGGATATCTATATGGTGCCACCTCCTGGAATAGTTCCAGCCAGGTCTGATCTGGTGTGTAAGCTCACAAAGTCATTATATGGGTTGAAGCAGGCTAGTAGGGAGTGGAACGCAAAATTAACTAAGTTTCTACAGACCTTGTGATTTTCTCAATCCAAGAATGACTATACTCTCTTTACTAAAGATGTGCAGGGTTCATTGTTAGTGCTGTTGGTGTATGTGGACGACATCATTGTCACTTGTGACAATGAGGGGGCCATTGAGGAAATCAAGTATGCTTTGCACCAAGAGTTTCAAATTAAAAACCTGGGAACCATGAAATACTTCCTGGGAATTGAGGTGGCTAGGGCCAAAGAAGGTATAGTTATTAATCAGAGAAAATATACATTAGAGTTGTTGGAGCAGGCTGGCTTCTTAGATTCTAAACCTGCAAGGACCCCAATGGAGACTCATGTCAGTTTTACACATGGAGATTCGCCCTTGATTGTAGATGCATCAATGTATAGAAGACTGATTGGTAAACTGATTTATCTTACTATTACAAGACCGGATATAGCCTTCCCTGTACAACAGTTGAGTTAGTTTCTAGATTGTCCAACAGAGAATCATCTTAAGGCAGCACACAGATTTTTGAGATATCTTAAGGAAACTATGGGACAAGGATTGTTGTTCCCAAGTTCAGGTGATCTCAGGCTTAAAGGCTTTGTGGACTCTGATTGGGGAGGGTGTAAGGAGACCAGGAAATCAGTGACGGGCTATTGCGTGTTTCTAGGAGGAGCCTTGGTTCCATGGAAGGCTAAAAAGCAATCTACGGTATCAAAGTCGTCTGCGGAGGCGGAATATAGAGCTATTGCTGCAGTGGTGTGTGAGATACAGTGGTTGCTTTACATGTGCAGAGATTTGAGGATGGGGAGACAGATTCCAGTCGAAGTATTTTGTGACAGCAAAAGTGCGATATACTTGGCAGAGAATCCCAGTGTTTCATGAAAGGACTAAGCATATTGAAATAGACTGTCATGTAGTTAGGGATAAGGTGCAGGAAGGGTTGATTAAAATGATGCTAATTAGAACTGAGCTTCAACTAGCTGATCTGTTTACTAAAGCTTTGGATATGAAAAGGCTGCAGTACTTGCTTGGTTCACTTGGGACATACAATCTTTATACCAAGCGTGGCTTGAGGGGGGATGTCAAAGTCAGTGATCAATGTGATAATACAGTGGACTTGATGATCAAAGTGGAGAGTGCAGCACGTGATTAGTGTGGTTGTGGTGCAGCAACAGAATGTGATCGATGCAGAGGAAGAAGAAGACAAGCTGGGGCGCCAAACTATTTTGAACCAATAAAATTACGCATCTGTCCTTGTGAATAAAGTAGCGCATTGTTTTAAGATGGGGACATTCTTGTAATTTTTGTTGTTGACAGTTATTTCTTTCTGTTTTGTGCGATATAAACGCAGTAGCTGGAGGAAGAGTTCCTCAACTAATTGAGCCAAACATTTTCATCCCAAAGCGGTTATTTCTTTTCTCTCGATTTCATCTTGCTTCTTTTCAGAGTTCACCTTCTCCTGCTCTGTTTCTTCTGCGATCATCAATCCGCAGTTTGCGATTTTGGCTGTTTAAGAATTTCACAAGGTCAGTCAAAATATTAAGGGGTTAGTTTACAAGGTTTCTAGATTTTGGAGCTCATTAGGCTTTAATCTTGAACCAAACCATAAAAGCAACTAGGCCATAGATGTCTAAATTAGACACTACGGGTTAGTCCGAGATTCAAAACTCTGGGGTAAATGAATCGTTCGGTTCACCAAACACGATCACCAACAATATTTTTCAGTTGCAAGGCCAAAAAAATCACAGGGAATAATAGAATTGCATCTCCTAAAGACCATGCTATTCATAATTGATGATATAGGGTCCTGGAGCTTTCAGCACGGGGTATAAAGTTTATGATATGGGGTCGTGGACCTTTCAGCACGGGGTATAAAGTTCTGTTTGCTGTATATTGATCATCCACATGGTATAAAGTTCTGCTACGCGAAGAATAAGATAAGAAGAATTGTGAAAAGTTTTGTGAGATGACACGCATGACATGTTTACGAAAGAAGACATATGTATGGGTTTTGTTTAGTTCAGTGTGTGGTTTTAAAGACGTACATGGATCATGTGACACGAAGCATAAGACTTGACATGCAAAAGATGACATTCGCATATGATCTGCTTATGTAATATGCTTTGCTAGCTACATGTTTGTTCCGCATTGGTGTTTCATTTATGACTTATTCGGCTTTGGTGAATTGTTATAAAGATGTTATTTGCTAACCCGAGCACCTTATTTCGGGCATTGATTTATATACTGATGACTCATTGTGTGTGGTCCCGTAAGGTGTATAGACTGGTTACTTGCTAGCGATGTTTTCGCTAAGAATAGATATTTCATCTGCTTTTCAGGTGAGCCAGAGTACGATATGATTTTTATAGAAGACAACGGCGAGTGGACTCATTGGGATGATGGTCACTAAAATGGACAGATTATATTCCTTTTCTTTTAGTTGGAAGACTTACCGGTTAATGTGTTGTATTGAAGAATATATTAGACATACCCCCAGTTACGTTTTATTTCCGCTGTGTTTCAATTGGTTACATTAATTGTTATTGAAGTTTTAAATTTTACGACGTTTCCGCTGATTTATCTTACGTCATTGATGACGTGTACTTGATCTAATTTGACGCTTCATAGTTCTCGTAGCAGACTACGGCGGATGCACTGGTACCGATGTCCAGTATCGGGCCGGGGCGCTACACACACAACCCTGAGTTTCTTTTTTTATCCTTTTTTTATGGTGATAGAAAACCGAAATTTGAGCCAATGTACCTAATATTGACGGTGCATGTAAGTCATTCATCTTCCCATTTGCCAGCAAAACTCCCGTCATTTGTGTGGGGAGGAGAGATTTTCTCTTAATACCAAGACTTTCAAGTTGCACCTTCCAAATACTTGTTCTTACTCTGAATCTCCTCCCCACTATAAAATTCTCCTCCTTATCCACTTTCTAATCATGAGAGGATTTTGCAGGGAGAACATCTGACTCATTTCTTTCTTCTTCTTTTTTTTGGCTGCTAATGAAAATTACATTGGCATCTTGAGTTACCATCAAGCAAAAGAATGAGTCCTATCAAGCATTCTTCCTCCTTGATCCTCCTCCTGTCTTGCATCTTGCTGGCCGCGTCCATTGTCGCGGCGCATAACATCACCTTAATCCTCGAAAAATATCCAGATTTCAGCACCTTTAATGGTCTCCTAAGTAAGACCAAACTGGCTGACGAAATCAACAAGAGAAAAACAATTACCGTCCTTGCAGTAGCCAATGACAAAATCGGGGACCTTCCGGGTAAACAAGAGGATACCATCAAGACTATCTTGATGAATCACATAGTTCTTGATTACTATGATATCTTAAAGCTCCAAGAGATGAAAGAGAAGTCCAACATACTCACAACCCTGTATCAGACAACAGGTGTTGCATCCTACAGTCAAGGTTTCTTGAATGTCACCGAAATGCCAGGTGGAAAAATTGTTTTTGGCTCTGCAGTGAAAGGGGCTCCACTTGATTGTTACTATGTTGGGACAATAGCTTCACAGCCATACAACATCTCTGTTCTTAGCGTCTCACATGTAATCGTTGCTCCTGGCATTGATGGCATGCCATTGAGACCCGTGGCAGCACCAGGGCCCAAGCCTAGTGCTGCTGCTGCACCACCCACAACCGATAGTGCCCCATCACCAGCCAAGGCGGAGGCTCCCGTTGCAGATGCACCCACACCATCTGCGGATGATGCCGATACTCCTCCTCCAGAAGCTGCTGCACCTGCACCTGCCAGTTCCCCGGCCCCAGGCCCCGCAGACGCTTCTCCTGCTGATGCTGATAGCAAAGCTGAGACTCCAAAAAGCTCAGCCGGAAAGCACTTGGTGTCCTGCTCGTTGGGTCTCACTCTGGCTTTTGCCACCATTCTATCGTTTCAATATTGAATTTTTGCATAACGTACAAGGCAATGAGATGGGGTGTAAAAGGCATTAACGTACATTAGAGTGCACACGGATTGGAGTGGAGCAAACAATTTCTTATTTCAATTTTTTCTACATTCTCATTCTTCATGGAAAAACTAAAAATAAAAAATGGAATCATCATTGTTTTGAAGATATAAAGTGCAACTAAGCAAAAAATTGATGGTAAAGCAGAGATCTTGATCGCAACCTTACCATGTACTCCTCCTCTTAAGTTGTTTCTAAAAGAAATGCTTATATTCATGTACATGATTGCAGTAATAAATGATGGCTTGTAGTCCCAACTCCCAAGTGAAGACATGGTTTGATAGTCTTTCAACCCATTAAACTTCCATCTTTTACTTCTTTTTCTTTTTCTTTTTTTTTGATTTATTTTCTTCTTTTTCTTTTTTTTGTTTTTTAACTTTTACACCAAGGAACCTGACAAAACATATATAAAAGTAGACGGGATACCCTCACCGCATTTCCTCTCACCCCACTCCCCGCCGCACGACACGTGGCAGCAGAGGGGTGGTGAGGCTAGATGCGAGTCACCCTCATCTGGCATCACCACCCTCCTGCTGCCACGTGTCGTGCGGTGAGAGTGGGATGAGAGAAAATGCGGTGGGGGGGATCCAATCTAAGGGTGTCAAACAGGTCGTATATCGTGTTTTGTGTTTCGTGTTTTTCGGGTTTCGTGTATCAAAGTACTAGACCCATACCTTACCTGTTTGCTTCGCGTGTATGGATGTAGATACCCAAACTTGTACATGTCAGGTTTCATGTCGTGTATCAAGTATACTCACGAACTTGACAAATACAAATATTTAAAGTCGTGTACGGGTCATTTCATTTATTTTTCAGGTTTCATGTATTTTCAGGTTTCATGTATTTTTCAAGTTTCAATTATTTAAACGACTACTGTTACAATGTATGAAACAACATGGTGGAATGGAAGAAGAAGTGAAGAAGAAATAAGGACTGAAGGAGGAAGGGGGCTGCGACGGGCAGAAGGAAGGGAAATGAGAATGGGAAAATGGGGGAATTTAGGATTAGATGATGTTGGTTAGGTTAGTTTTTTTAGGTGAATTTTTTTTACTTTATTAATTTAAAATTTTTATTTAAAATATATTTTTAAAAAATCGGGTATGGCGGGTATAAATGGGTAACCCGCGGGTATACCCGGGCACGACCAGCTCTTAGCGGGTAACTTTCAGGTCTTACCCGATTTGTACACGAAACTCGCCAAGGCCATAACCATACCTACGAAGATTGTGTCAGGTTCGAGCCATGTTTTCGTGTCGTGTCTGAAATTGTCACCCCTAATCCAATCCCATATAAAAGTTCTGTCTGGAGATCAAAATGCACAAACCTTACAGCCCCAACCGACTTTGTCAGCTAAATAACGTTGAGGCTGAGAAGTATATATAACAATAGTAAAGAAAATGTACTTGAAAAAACGGAACCGGCATAAAAAGTGCTCAGAGAAGTAGCAGCTGGCAAAAGGCCATCTAGCTGTGACAAGATTCTTCTTGCCGAAGCCAAACAAATGATATTAAATTTCAAGGAAAAAAGTTGAACGTAAAACAGTCCAATTGCGCAAATCACTTGTGTGGCTGTATATTTCCTTCTCATTTTCCCCCTTTTGGGATTTCTGTTTAAAGGAAACCCATGTATACTCCAACCCCCAATCCACCAACCCCCCCCCCCTCAAACCCTCATTG